>JAQNBH010000017.1:9795021-10995021 GCA_028752905.1 Cladorhizidae sp. MBARI D1340-BT2
TAGAGCATCTGATTCTCTGATGAAGGTTAGAGCATCTCTGATGAAGGCTAGAGCATCTGATGAAGGCTAGAGCATCTCTGATGGAGGCTAGAGCATCTCTAATGAAGGCTAGAGCATCTCAAGGCTAGAGCATCTCTGATGGAGGCTAGAGCATCTCTGATGAAGGCTAGAGCATCTCTGATGGAGGCTAGAGCATCTCTGATGAAGGCTAGAGCATTTCTGATGAAGGCTAGAGCATCTCTGATGAAGGCTAGAGCATCTCTGATGAAGGCTAGAGCATCTCTGATGAAGGCTAGAGCATCTCTGATGAAGGCTAGAGCATCTCTGATGGAGGCTAGAGCATCTCTGATGAAGCTAGAGCATCTCTGATGAAGGCTAGAGCATCTCTGATGAAGGCTAGAGCATCTCTGATGAAGGCTAGAGCATCTCTGATAAAGGCTAGAGCATCTCAAGGCTAGAGCATCTCTGATGGAAGCTAGAGCATCTCTGATGAAGGCTAGAGCATCTCTGATGAAGGCTAGAGCATCTGATGAAGGCTAGAGCATCTCTGATGGAGGCTAGAGCATCTCTAATGAAGGCTAGAGCATCTCAAGGCTAGAGCATCTCTGATGGAGGCTAGAGCATCTCTGATGAAGGCTAGAGCATCTCTGATGGAGGCTAGAGCATCTCTGATGGAGGCTAGAGCATCTCTGATGGAGGCTAGAGCATCTCTGATGGAGGCTAGAGCATCTCTGATGGAGGCTAGAGCATCTCTGATGACGGCTAGAGCATCTCTGATGAAGGCTAGAGCATCTCTGATGAAGGCTAGAGCATCTCTGATGAAGGCTAGAGCATCTCTGATGAAGGCTAGAGCATCTCTGATGAAGGCTAGAGCATCTCTGATGGAGGCTAGAGCATCTCTGATGGAGGCTAGAGCATCTCTGATGAAGGCTAGAGCATCTCTGGTGAAGGCTAGAGCATCTCTGGTGAAGGCTAGAGCATCTCTGGTGAAGGCTAGAGCATCTCTGGTGAAGGCTAGAGCATCTCTGGTGAAGGCTAGAGCATCTCTGGTGAAGGCTAGAGCATCTCTGGTGAAGGCTAGAGCATCTCTGATGAAGGCTAGAGCATCTCTGATGAAGGCTAGAGCATCTCTGATGAAGGCTAGAGCATCTCTGGTGAAGGCTAGAGCATCTCTGGTGAAGGCTAGAGCATCTCTGGTGAAGGCTAGAGCATCTCTGGTGAAGGCTAGAGCATCTCTGGTGAAGGCTAGAGCATCTCTGATGGAGGCTAGAGCATCTCTGATGGAGGCTAGAGCATCTCTGATGGAGGCTAGAGCATCTCTGATGAAGGCTAGAGCATCTCTGATGAAGGCTAGAGCATCTCTGATGAAGGCTAGAGCATCTCTGATGAAGGCTAGAGCATCTCTGATGAAGGCTAGAGCATCTCTGATGAAGGCTAGAGCATCTCTGATGAAGGCTAGAGCATCTCTGATGAAGGCTAGAGCATCTCTGATGGAGGCTAGAGCATCTCTGATGAAGGCTAGAGCATCTCTGATGAAGGCTAGAGCATCTCTGATGAAGGCTAGAGCATCTCTGATGGAGGCTAGAGCATCTCTGATGAAGGCTAGAGCATCTCTGATGAAGGCTAGAGCATCTCAAGGCTAGAGCATCTCTGATGGAAGCTAGAGCATCTCTGATGAAGGCTAGAGCATCTCTGATGGAAGCTAGAGCATCTCTGATGAAGGCTAGAGCATCTCTGATGAAGGCTAGAGCATCTCTGATGAAGGCTAGAGCATCTCTGATGAAGGCTAGAGCATCTCTGATGAAGGCTAGAGCATCTCTGAATAAGGCTAGAGCATCTCTGATGAAGGCTAGAGCATCTCTGATGAAGGCTAGAGCATCTCTGATGAAGGCTAGAGCATCTCTGATGAAGGCTAGAGCATCTCTGATGAAGGCTAGAGCATCTTTGAGGAGAGTAAATTGATTAGAAAGTCGTTATTTATTTATTGCATAATTGCAGCACCACTAGCCAAACCCTTGTGCACACACGGAAAAAGCCAATAGAACACATTCCCCTGGTCAGCACATTTCCCTGGTCAGCCATGATCTTTGTGGCATTTTGTTGCACAAACAAAGTGTGTGAAACGAACCCAGTGAGATCACATGTTTGTTCAATGCAAGCCCAAGAATGCTGACGAGGCGGGGACCAAAAAATGCCAGACCCGCTTTCTGCATGACTAGAGAAAGATTTTTGTCACCTTACACCACATGCTTACAATAGTTACAAGCTATAGCAAGACTGTGCCATGTACAATAATTACAAGCTATAGCAAGACTGTGCCATGCCCTCCCCCCCTTCTAGAGAACATTGATATCAGACCCACTAGTACACACATGAGTACATGTATCCAAACCCAAGCCTCCTTCCATGCAAGATAGCACATGAATGTAGATTTGTGTGGTGGCTCCTCTCACAAGCCAGGTAGTGGGTTGCTTGAGGGGGAAGAGAGGAGGAGGAGGAGTGGGGAGGGGAGACATATCAATTACTGCGCCAATCCTCTTTACAGTCCTAGCAGTACATCACCAGCATTGTTAGCCTCTCTAGCCATCGCCCTGGCCTTAGTGTCCTGGGCCTAACCCTAGTCACCATCGCCCTGGCCCTAGCCATTATCCTGGCCCTAGCCATTGCCCTGGCCCTAGCCATTATCCTGGCCCTAACCCTAGCCATTATCCTGGCCCTAACCCTGGCCCTAACACTAGCCACTACTCTGGCCCAAGCCCTAAACAACTACTGCCCTGCCTTAACCCTAACCACTGCCCTACCCTAACCACCTGGTCCTAACCCTAGTCACTGCACTGGTCCTAACCCTAGCCATTTGATCTGTCAGAGTATCAATATTGTCAGCATGACTATATACATGATGCTAGCATTAAGAAGTGTCATGTGCTGGCTAGAGTTCCACAACTGCAGAGATTAATTAGCTCACCCCTAGATCTGGAGATGAACTGTGACCCCATGTGATCAACCACAGCTACCCCTCCTGGAGACTGAACTCTAACCCAATCATATCAGCTAATTCATCATCCCTTCCTTGGGCACTTGTATGAACTCTGCTGGATCAACCACAGAGGCCAGCAGGTGTCTTCTATAGCAACTTGCTGCTGCAGAGAAGTTACACACCACAAACTCTTCTCAAAGCTGACCATTATGATCCTGAGAATTGGACTTATGATTAAATATCACTTGACAGATCAGCTAATTGAACATTGGTGTGTGTGTGTGTGAGAGAGGGTTTATGTGTGTGTGTGCATGAGAGAGTGTGTGTGTGCATGTGTGTGTGTTCCCCAAGGGGTGGGGGAGCTGTCATTGAACGATGGCCAGAAATATATTATGTTGAGTATTGTTTGAGGAGAAGTTCTGATTTATTTTCTACGCATTGTATGCCCCCCCCCCCCCCCCCCCCCCCCGACATGCCCCTTGACCCCCTGAGTGGGCAAGCACAAGCTATGGCAGAAACATCACACTCATATGCCCAAGATGTTGCATAAAGAACCACTCACTGTGAATGTGCATATTTGCTGTTCACATTCCATCTGAGAAGCTTGAGGCTGGAGAAGTCGGAAGAAAACAAAATCAGCAAAACTAATGTGAGAAGCAGATTGATCAGGGAGCCAGCCCAGCGGGAACAATGGCTGAGAGAGAAACAACACTGTTTTTGGTTGGAAAGAACAAAGAACAGAAATGTCTGAACAGAGACAGCAAGGTTAGAGAGAGAAAGCCTTCGGCAGCAAGGTTAGAGAGAGAAAGCCTTGGGCAGCAAGGTTAGAGAGAGAAATCCTTGGGCAGCAAGGTTAGAGAGAGAAAGCCTTGGGCAGCCAACAACAAACGTCCCAATGCTGGACTTGCAAGGAGAGAAAGGGAATCGTTGAGCAGCATCAACAACATCGACACAGGCTGGTGAGACAAGCTGGTCATGTCAGGAGAGAGCAGGAAAGCTGAGCAGCAATATCTAAATAGGCTGATGAGACAAGGTGGACATGTCAGGAGAGAGCAGGGAAGCTGAGCAGCAATATCTAGATAGGCTGATGAGACAAGGTGGACATGTCAGGAGAGAGCAGGGCAGCTGAGCAGCAATATCTAGATAGGCTGATGAGACAAGGTGGACATGTCAGGAGAGAGCAGGCAAGCTGAGCAGCAATGTCTAGATAGGCTGATGAGACAAGGTGGATATGTCAGGAGAGAGCAGGCAAGCTGAGCAGCAATATCTAGATAGGCTGATGAGACAAGGTGGACATGTCAGGAGAGAGCAGGGAAGCTGAGCAGCAATATCTAGATAGGCTGATGAGATGAGGTGGACATGTCAGGAGAGAGTAGGGCAGCTGAGCAGCAATATCTAGATAGGCTGATGAGACAAGGTGGACATGTCAGGAGAGAGCAGGGCAGCTGAGCAGCAATATCTAGATAGGCTGACGAGACAAGGTGGGCATGTCAGGAGAGAGCAGCACAGAGACTGCTTAGGACTCTTGGACCAAGCTGTAACCAGGCAACACTTCTAGGTGAGCTTGGAGGTCAGAGGGCACCTTGAAGGTCACCTGCCTAGCTGTCAGTACTCTGAGGAGAGAAAACATTACCTAACATTCATAATGATGACCATTTTGGCATGCAATTATTGAGACAACTTCTTATATGTAGCCTATTTAAGGCTACTATGGTCTACAGTTATTTTGGTATGTTTTAACCTTGGGAGGGGAAGGAAAGAGAGGAAGGTTGGTAAATTCTGGGTTAAATTCTGGGTTAACTCTAAACATAACATTCAAGTGCAAGAAGATGCAGCAGGCAAATAGGAGAATAACCACAAAAATGTGCAAGGCATTCAAGATGCCCTCAGCTTGGTCTAAATGTACCCACTCTACCACTCTATCAGGACCATCGCCTAGAGACTTGCTTGTGGGTGGCCTCAAGCAGCTGAATGAGGTGGAGGTGGCTTACCACTGAGAGGCTCAAGTAGTAAACATTATCAGCTGAACATCATGGGCACATGCAAAGGCTAACCAGACTCAACATAAGTTCACTAGAACATCATAATTATACTAGTGGGCACATGCAAAGGCTTGCATCTTGAACCAGACTCAACATAAGTTCACAACATCAGCTAGAACATCATAATGTACTAGTGGGTGCATGCAAAGGCTTGCATCTTGAACCAGACTCAACATAAGTTCACAATACGACAGAAGGCAATCTGTTCCACTGAATCCATTTCTGTTGCATGCATTGCATAATCCATTCCATTGCATGGTTCACAATATTCGAGTCCATTGCGTTTGGACATTAGACTGAACAACAATGCATAGCAGAGAAGTGAAGAGTTTGATTTTCTATTGGCTGTGAGGAGGAGGCTTCTGTCTTCCTAGACTTTCCTAAGACCTCTGACAAGGCTCCTCATTCTCTTCCTGTCTTCTCCTATTTATCAAGTGTCTGGCATATCTGGGTAGCTCCTGAAATGGTTTACGAGTTACTTATCCGACCGCCATCAAAATGCTGTACTAAATGGACACTCCATCTGTCTTCAAAAAAATTTCCTCCAGGGTATCCTCAAGAATCCATTCTAGGATCTCTCCTCTCTATCATTTTCACAAACACCCTCTGCAACTTCTTCGCTGCTAAACTCAAACTATGCTGACGATATTGATCTTTGTAGACCACCAATCTCTAACTTGAGGGACATCAACGCCCAACCAAGCCAGTGTTTCCATGCTGTCTTCTTGGATTGTCTCAACTGTCAATATCTCCAAGACTAACCTTACGCTTCTTTCTCGTAAACAATCTCCACCCAGTGTTTCAATCTTCATTTCAAGTATCATTCACGTCTTTTCTCAGAGTCACCATTAATGATCTTGATAAAACCTGCAGTAGGGCTAGGAAGCACATTGGTTTTCTATACCGAGTTTTCAGCCATTCCGACTATAGTTAGGTCGACCTATACAGGCTATTGTTCTCCCAATCTTAGAATACACTGTTGTGCAATCTGGGATCCTTCTGCTGTCACACTCACAAGAATATTGGAAGCAGTTCACTGCTTTGCAGCAAGGATGTGCTCTACGAACTGGTCTGGCAACTCTACACCTTCCTAAACTGGTTCTCTCTTCTCGTCAGGAGACAGAAGTTGTTGCTGAGTCTTTGAATTCTCTTGTCCATCATTCCTTCCTCCCATTTCACACTCTAACTCTAGGACTCGTCATTCATTCCATTAATCACTCCCTTTGTTCGAATACTTCCACACCAGTGGTCCTTTTCTATCTAATGTAGTTTAATTAACTGTGGAATAGTCATCCTAATATTGTTCGTATTCCTCTTTTAAACGTTTTCTGTCCGCTCACATCTTACAATTGCTATACCTTTCCCCCCTTCACTATAATTTTTTTTGCCTTACTAACTTTTGCTTATCATGGCATGAAGTTGCTACTAGCCAACCTTAATGTCCAGACACACGTATAATTAAAATTAATTAAAATTAAAAAAACCAACAAAAAAACCCAACAAAAATAGCGCCAAGAGAGGAAAAGGAAGATGTGGGCGAGATCAGTCTTTCTTCTCCGCCAGACAGCAAGACGAGTTCTCATAATCGACTACATGGCATGAGGCTATCTGAAGTAGTACCATTTCAGGTAACCTCAGGATGAGTAGAGAAAACTTTGACCTTGTTATCAGCACTGATCTCTCCAGCTATAAAGGTAAGAGTGCTTAGCAATGATTTTAAAGGTGCAATCCACGAAAGAAGATAATCAATAGCTGAACCATTTTTTTTAATGGCTGATAATAGTTGGCTAGTTACCTGGACAGCCACTTCTTTCCAGACATTTCCCTTCATACTGGAGTCTTTACAGCCTTTGGCTGAGACCTGCCAGAGTTAGGAAAGGTCCTCACCATTTGGATAAGTTACTCTCTTCTCTAGGGGTAATTCCATAGTGACGGACGTGTTCCGAGAACAATCTGCTATATATATACCTTGGACACAAAACGGCTAAATTTTGGTCATCTCTAAGGGGATTGTAAAAGACATTACTAATAACTTTCACTTCCAATTGACTGGAAAGGCAGGAAACCTGATTAAAGGACTGCGATATATACATGCAGAGAAGTTGGAGAATGTGGGGCAGAAATGTTTGTGAAAGCTCCATGAAGTTACTAAGGATAATTGCCTAGGTTTTGCCCATGTTAATGCTGGTATTGTTTGGCAGCAAAGTGTTGTGTGGCGGGGACACACATGTGAACCTTGCCTATTTATCTACTGAAAACCATGAAGTTGGGGTTTTAGAGACTTGTCTCAGTGATACAATGACAAATTCTACACATATTTCAGTGTATCAATACTGTGGAGACCCATCAAACTCAAATTGTCTTCTGTGTCCAGCAGCAACTGGTAGTTCTATGACGCCAGGAATGTCCTCCAGGAATGTCCTCCACTTTATAAAAATCAGGTCTTCATGTCTCGGCCACTTCAAGTTTCTGTGCATAACTTTGACTTCAACAGCCTTGTCAATACAGGTTTCCTCACCAGGCAACTTTGTGTTTTCATGGGAAACTATCACCCCAAAGACAAATCTAGCTCAGGTTGTGGCTCAGTGTGACCCTCTGATTGCTGCTCCACTTGTGGTTCAGATGGTGTTACTGGAGATGATTTTTCTATCTGATAAACCTGGCTCACCTGAGGTCTCAGAAACCTTGACCTTGCCAGTGTCTCACCTGAGGTCTCAGTAACCTTGACCTTGCCACTGTCCCACCTGAGGTCTCAGCAACCTTGACCTTGCCACTGCCTCACCTGAGGTCTCAGCAACCTTGACCTTGCCACTGTCTCACCTGAGGTCTCAGCAACCTTGACCTTGCCACTGCCTCACCTGAGGTCTCAGAAACCTTGACCTTGCCAGTGTCCCACCTGAGGTCTCAGAAACCTTGACCTTGCCAGTGTCCCACCTGAGGTCTCAGAAACCTTGACCTTGCCAGTGTCTCACCTGAGCAGAAACCTTGACCTTGCCAGTGTCTCACCTGAGGTCTCAGTAACCTTGACCTTGCCACTGTCCCGCCTGAGGTCTCAGCAACCTTGACCTTGCCACTGCCTCACCTGAGGTCTCAGTAACCTTGACCTTGCCACTGTCTCACTATCATTATAGCCTACACACTAAGCTGGTGTGTTCTGGGAACTGAAAGAACCTCTGCCCACTTTGTATATAAAAAGGCTGCCTCCTCATCAATTTCATCCTTTGGTATGTATTTTACACCAATGTTGGGACACAACTCCTTCACCAGGCTAGGTATTCTTGGAGACTGGTGACATGGCCCTTCTCCACTCTAATATTCCTCCATTCTGTTCCTCCTATCCCACCAACAACACCCTTGCCAGCAAGGTTGCAAAGAAGTTCCACGTTAGTTGGAAGTCGTATTTCATTTGCTATAAATGAAGATTTGAGAAGAGAAACCTCTGCTCGAGCTGAAGGTGACTATAATGGAGTGATGGAGCACCCTTTAGATAATGAAAGCAACATGGTAAGTGAGCTAGTCAGAGTAACTTGAGAACAAGTCATGCAGAAGGGGTGCTCCTTCATTAGTTAGAGCTTTAGTAATTCAATTCTATGAATTTTACCATTTTATTTCTTGGGAAAACTACAAGGAGCCCAAAGTGATGAGGTGGTAAAGTCAAATACCACGTGTCAAGACTTTTGTTGTTGTTGTTGTTGTTCGAATAGGAACTCAATAAGTATATGCACTTTATATACATGTACTATATGCACTTTATATACTGTTAGGACTGTAACTATATGCACTTTATATACTGTTAGGACTGTAACTATATGCACTTTATATACTGTTAGGACTGTAACTATATGCACTTTTGTTAGGACTGTAACTATATGCACTTTATATACTGTTAGGACTGTAACTATATGCACTTTATATACTGTTAGGACTGTAACTATATGCACTTTATATACTGTTAGGACTGTAACTATATGCACTTTATATACTGTTAGGACTGTAACTATATGCACTTTATATACTGTTAGGACTAACTATATGCACTTTATATACTGTTAGGACTGTAACTATATGCACTTTATATACTGTTAGGACCGTAACTATATGCACTTTATATACTGTTAGGACTGTAACTATATGCACTTTATATATGCTAGGACTGTAACTATATGCACTTTATATACTGTTAGGACCATAACTATATGCACTTTATATACAGTATCTTCTCTAATAGGAACAAGTTTAACTATTTCCATTTCAGTCACTTTTTGGTTTATAATTATAAACAAGCAGATTTGAAGAGGATCCTTAAAGTTGAAGTATTTGAAGTCCGCTGAAAGTGCTGGTACATATTTCAGTCCACTCTCCTACAATTGGAAGAGGTGGGGTATATATGACACTTAAATTTTATTTTTATACGTCACTAATTGATTGCCAGCTCTATCACAGCTGTCACCTATGAAGGACTCATTCTGGCCAATTCTATTGTTTCTGAAGC
The DNA here is from genome assembly GCA_028752905.1 of Cladorhizidae sp. MBARI D1340-BT2. Taxonomy (NCBI): domain Eukaryota; kingdom Metazoa; phylum Porifera; class Demospongiae; order Poecilosclerida; family Cladorhizidae; species Cladorhizidae sp. MBARI D1340-BT2. The sequence goes on from JAQNBH010000017.1 coordinate 9,804,533, forward strand.
TTTGCTTGCTGACGTAAGCTGCACAGGCATCAATGGCTATTGGGAATCTCTCTGAATCCCTTCACCTTTGGGAAAGGAGGCGCTCCTGGACGGATTTCTTTGATGTTAGTTATGTTGTAGATGTAATCCGACATTTTGTTTGCTTACTTCAGTGGAGGTGGCTCAACCAAACTGCAGCCTATTGTTTTTGCATTCTGATTTTACACGCTTACAGCTGATGTGCCATTACAATTGGAGGTGTAGTTCCGGAATATGTGGTACATTGTGTATATAAATAGTGTGAATGTGTGCGTGTGTGCATGTGTGATCTATGCCTATTAGAATAATGGAAGCCATGTTGTTAGAATTCACCACTCAGTCATCCTAGCTCTGTGCTTCTAATAACTTTTGCTTGGTAAATCACTTGTAACCAGTCCAGTCATTTCTGTCTGATCTCTCCTTCATCCAAGCAGGGAGATGGATTTTCACTATCCATGATTCTCTGTCTTCCCAAATAGCAAGAAAACAAAGAATCTGTATTGTGCAATTTACCACAACAAAAAACAAAAACAAAAACAAAACACAAAAAAAACTAGGCATACTGTCTGCAATTACACGAAAGTTGTAATGTAAACAGGACAGAAACACTTAGTAACCACACACAGTATCCCTGTGGACTGACATGTACCTAGTATAGAGCTATCTGGATAGGTATATACCGTATATATATATAGAGAGAGAGAGAGAGTGAGAGACACTAGTAGCGTCACTGACACTGCTATATCCATTGAAATTACTATGCCTATTCTTCGAGTCATAATAACTGTAGCGATGACATCATTAATATTCTTGTTAAGAAGCCTAGATTGTCACACTTCCCATATCTAGCCATCTCTGCCCAAATAAAATATTGATGTCGTGATACACTCAATTCTTGTTGAATGATGAATGAGCCAACATGGTAAAATGATCTAATATGGGACCCTAGTGGGAACACATCACCACATAAAACTACACCGAAGGCACCCAAACATTTCTTCACCCATCATGGTTTGATTTTGATCTAGGAGTATAGAGTTTGTCATGAAGGAGTTTGTCATGAAGATAAACAGAATGAAGGTAAAACTTTCACAAGCTATGTGAAATTGTTAATTTTGCATGCTGCTTCACTTCAATGACCAACATTTTTTTCCCGGTCTCAGATAAGAAGTTTGGCAGTAACCAAGAATGGAGGCAAATAGTAACAAGAGCATAACCATTTACACATGTTAATTCTGTTGCGAATATGGTACATACTTGTTTGAACATTGTCATGAAGCATTTTTCCCTTGTGACTTAAAAAATCCGTGCATTCCTGGATTTTAGCAAATTGGTAGTACTTACTCTTTTCCACATCCCATCACACACAACAAAAAGTTGGCTAGTTTGTATACCAAGACTTTGTATTGCCTTTGGTAACTAATCCACATTCACTATGATGGTTGCAAAATTATTAATACAAACCAATGACAAAACGTACCTTCAACCACTTCTCTGTATGAAGGGGGTGCATCACTTTGTAAAGCAGACATGTTGCACTATAGCTAACTCCAGCTCCCACACCTACACAAAAAAATATGCTTTAAGGGCTACTCTAAGCACTGAACAAGTGCCAATAACTTGGTCACCTTGACATACACGCGAACCTTAGATTTTACGATTACACTCGCTGGCGAACTGCCTACTTCAGTTGTGGAACTAGCCAAACCAAAATTAACCCTAAGTCCGCACCTCCCTCGAACCTATTAACTGTATCACGTGTACAGCTTCCTCGACATCACCTGACAGGCGTGGCGCGTGGCATTTCCTGTTTGTCCGATCTTTTACCGATTATAAACTTTACCTAATCGTTCATCCCCTTACTACATGCACAGTTAGCCTCAACATTAATTAATGTTATAATATTATGTGCATCGATTATCGATTATTATTAAACGGAGTTTCGCATATGAGTAAATAGAATAGGGGTTGCCCTTACCTTCTATGTTGAGGCTAACTCTGAACAAGATAAACGGATCAATTCACATATACGGCCAGTAGCCGCGTGAAATTCGTGCGCGTGTAATTAACTTAAAATAAATAATTAACTAGATAAACTGGTGTTAATGGACTATCATCCTTTGAAGACATTAATGAGAGTATTACTGAATATAGACTCTGGACTATCATCCTTTGAAGACATTAATGAGAGTATTGCTGAATATACACTCAGCATTAGTCCTCAAGATGCATATATGTTTCTTGGTTCTACATAGATTAAAGCTCAGGCAATGGGTCCTGCTAATGTATCTGTGGTCTCGTGAGTATCTTGTATGCGAGGCAAGCCGAGATGCTGGCATCAGTCCACAAAGAGGGGTGGATATCTACCAGTGGCTGAGGGAAGTCTGTTCGACTAAGCTATTGCAAGTGCCAATTGTGCTTGGAGGGGTGGTGCAAATCGATGAATCGCTCTTCCGACACAAACCAAAGGTTTATAGACAGATATAGTATATTTAGAAACCTACTTACTTTACCTTATCTACTTTACCTTATCTTATCTTGGATCCCATTATCTTACTTTACCTAATCTAACATACAGCACCACAGAGGCAGACCTCTGGCCCAAGAAGTCTGGGTGTTCGGAATGGTCGACATCTCGACCTCACCTGCCTTGGGATACATGCAGGAAGTGGCAAAAAGAGATGCGGCCACACTACTGCCCATCATACAAGCCCACATTGCACCCAACACAGTCATCCACTCAGACCAGTGGAGGGCTTATAACCAAGTTTGATCGCTTGCTGGTGTCTCTAGCCACCAAACTGTCAACCATTCCCTGCATTTTGTAGACCCTATGTCGGGTACCCATACACAAAACATTGAGTCGAACTGGAATAGAGTAAAGACCAAACTGAAGAGGATGAAAGGATGCCAGACTGAAGCTACCTGGATGAATTTATGTGGCGAGAGCGGCATGGACAGTCAAAACACTTGGCATTTAATAATATAATGTTAAATATAAGTCAGCAATACCCTGTATGAATGATATGATAATGAAATGTATGTATAAAATAACAATTGGATGGGAATAAGAATTGGATGGGAATAAGAAATGATAACAATTATAAAATATATAGCAATTGAATTATAGCAACAATTGAATTATAGCAAGAATAATAAAATAGATGGGCCATTAATTAGGACCATTAACAGCTATGCTTTTAGTTAATTATTTATTTTAAGTTAATTACACGCGCACGAATTTCACGCGGCTACTGGCCGTATATGTGAATTGATCCAGATAAACTAGCCTGCAAAAATCGTCGTTAGCAAAGACAGCAGGCCATCAAGCAGCGGGAAGAAGCATTCCATTTAATAATAATAATAATAATAATATATGATTTTACAGCAAGACACGTATGTGTGGAAGATACATTGAGTGTGTTCAGAAATGTGATAAATGCTGATGGTATGCCTGTAAGTCCTATAGGCACCCATTTTTTAATTAAAAGTACTTATAATTATCTAGCGAGATTAGTGTAGGGGTGATTAGATGCATCTTGCACAGGGACATGAGAAGTGATACGTGCAGGGTTGCTCAGATATAAAGTGCTGGTTGAAGTGGTCCCAAAATATATTTATCAGCTGGCAGCGAAGTGTTGTAAGTGACAGATCCAAGTTTAGAGGAGGGAGTGAGTTCCACAGTCTGGGAAGTCTATTGAAATAGAAATGACTGATGTGGTTAGTTCTTGACCTAGTGTGCCTTAATTAACTTGGCATTGGATGACGATCTGGTGTTGTTGGAGGAGATCGAAATGTAATGATTAATGTTAAATCTATCTGTGGGATTCTTCAGTTCTTTGATGTAGAACATGATGTCAGCTATTTCGTACCACATCATTAAGGGTAATATGTTCAGGGCTAGCAGCCTGTCTCTATATTCCATCAAAGAATTGTTCAAGATGAACTTTGTTGCCCTCCTCTGGACCTTTTCCAACATAGTGATCTCCTTAATTAACCGTGGCCTCCAAACTTGTGAACAGTATGTTAGCTTTGACCTGACCAGAGTGAGATAGAGTGTTCTCAGTGTTTCTCTCGATGACATTCTGCCAAATGTGCGTTTCAGTATTCCCAGTTGCTGATATGCTTTCGCAGTGATCGCACCATATTGTTGGGACCAAGATAGGTCTGTCGAGATGACAACTCCTAAATCCTTGTGAGAATCCTTGGCTGGTAATGGCATGTCCTTGATGGTGTAGTTGAAATCAATGCTGTGTTTGGTGGAATTAAACCGTAACAGGATGCATTTGGAGACATTGAATGGAAGTTTCCATTGCAAGCTCCATTCTGCGATGGCAGATAGACCCTGCTGGAAATCAGAGCAGTCATCAGTGCAGGTCACCTCCTTAGTCAGGAGATCACTTTTAAGGAACACCACCGTGTGCTAAGAGATGCCTATCGCAGGGTGCCCTATAGCTAACTGCCTATATGAAACACCAGATGTCCCTATAGTCGCAGCAGCCCTCATCACGACCCATGCTACTGCTCACAGTCCAGCCAGCTCAAGCGCAACTACCGCCAGGGTAGAGAAAGTCAAGCGTCCAAGCATCTCGCTGGCTGGGACGTCCGAGGACTGCCAATATTTTAAATCTTGATGGGGTGACTATGCCAAAGCAACGAAACTGACTGGCGCTGACAAAGTGATCCAGCTGCTGGAATGTTGCTGACAAAGTGATCCAGCTGCTGGAATGTTGCGATGAGCAATTACGCCAAGATCTCACCCAATGCTGGCGGCACACTACCGTCCACGCTGCAATTAAGAACTTGGCAATCAATGAGAGAAAGGTTGCTTGAGTAACTCTTCTCAGCTGCGACAGGACCGAGATGAACCAGTCCGTGCATATGGGGCTCGACTCGTGGCCAGGCGGGAGTGTGCAAATTTACAGTTCAATGCAAGAACTGTGAGGCAGGGGTGAGCTATACTGAAGGGGGTGTACTATGTCTTGGAACAAATGCTTAAATTCGTTGAGGTCAAAGAAGCTGGCAAGTGCTCCGCGCTCAACTCCTGATTCCTGATAACGCAGATGCGCTGGCAGGAAGTGCGTACAAGCAACAAGGGAAGGACACATTGAAAGGACGTCAGAGTCAATCGACACATTTAAGAGACCAGGAAATATGCTCATACTGTGGGAGAAAAGGGCATGGGAAAAGTGCTCTGACTCGAATACGCAAGAAGAATGTCCAGCTTATGGCATGATTTGCAATCACTGTGGTAGTGACCACCACTTTGAGAGTGTGTGCAGAAGCAGAAACATCACTAGACAAAACAGATCGCAGAAATCAGAAGGAAATGGAAATCAGAAGGAAATGGAGACGCAGTATCCGATGCCCTATGTGGGATTACTACCCTTTCAGGGGGAAAACACATCACCTTGGACCACCATCTGTACAGTGGTCCGTCCAGAAGATGGATAAGACGCTCATCCAAGCCTCAACCATTCGTGAGGGTGTCAGCAACTGTGTCGCTGGAAGACTACAAACACTTTGGATTCAACTACGTACTGCTCAGAACGTTACCTACATCAGTGCCATGGCTGATACAGGTTGCCAAAGTTGCAGGCATCTGAGTCATCAAACAGTTGGGACTGACCAAAGATGACATCATTCCAGTGGAGATGAGAATGCATGCCACCGACAATCACGACATTAAAATGCTAGGTGCCACAATATTGCGACTTTCTGGCAAAGATGCATCAGGCAACCAGAGGGAAACCCGCCAGATCATTTATGTCACGGACTGTACGAACAAACTCTTCTCTTGATCAGGGAGGCATGCATTGATCTAGGGGTGATATCACCCGAATTCCCGACTATCGGCGAGACAGCACCTATGTCCAAATGCAACACCCTGGTACTTAGCGATAGCAGCCTTACATCAGACTGCCATTGTCCAAAGCGTACACTACCACCACCATTACCAAAAGAACCACCATGTCAAGCAATACCTGCTTGATCACTACAGGTCCAGTACGTTCAACACTTGTGAACACTAACCACTCCCAATGATGGAGGGTTCCCCGATGGCTCATGATTGACCCCAATGCGATACCTGTGGCCCACCCACTCCCCCATACCAGTCCCCCTTCATTGGCAGGAAGACGTGAAAGCAGGGCTGGACAGAGACGTGAGGCTAGGTGTAATCGAGCCAGTACCTATTGGTGAACCTGTGACCTGGTGCCATAGAATGGTGATATGTGCAAAAAATGACCGGCAAACCTGCAGAACGATGGATTTCCAGGCACTCAATGCTCATGCGGCAAGAGCGACACATCACACACAGTCGCTATTTCATCAGGCCAGATCAGTACCTCACAACAGAAAGAAGACTGTGTTCGATGCATGGAATGGCTAGCCATTACATCAACAGGACCGTCATTTCTCCACATTTATAACACCTTGGGGAAGGTATCGTTACTGTACAGCCCCACAAGGTTACATCGCCTCCGGGGATGGCTATTCTAGAAGATATGACGAGATCGTAGCACACATTCCAAACAAAAGTAAGTGCATCGACAACATCATACTCTGGGCAGACAACCTTGAAGAATGTTTTCATCAGGCTGCGGCATGGCTTGATATCTGCGGGAGAAACAGCACCACATTAAATCCCAGCAAGTTCAGATTCGGTCTGGATGAGGTGGAATTTGCTGGCTTTGAGATCACAGCAAATACCGTATGACCATGCCAAAAATATATGCGTGCCATCTCTTGACTTTTCTACTCCAAAGAACATCACCGAGCCGACGTCAGATTTTGGTTCGGCCTTGTCAATCAAGTGGCCTACACATTCAGCATGACAGAGAAAATGCTACCTTTCCGCCAACTCCTCAAACCAAGCACCCCCTTATAATGGAATGACAATCTCAATACACTTTTCAAGGAATCTAAGTCGATGATCATTAAAGAAATATCCCATAAATGGTGTGCAAATTTAACCCACATGCTTGGCCACTGATTGGTCCAAGAATGGCATCGGTTTTTGGTTATTCCAGAAACATTGCTCATGCCCAGACAACAACCTCTTCTGCTGCAAATCAGGCTGGAAGATTACCCTTGTAGGCAGTCGCTTCACACACGCGGCAGAGTCAAGATATGCTCCTGTTGAAGGTGCTGAGCAGATGCCCTATACAAGGACAGACATTTTGTCCTCGGCTGTACAAATCTCATCATAGCTGTGGACCACAAACCACTCCTCAAACTATTTGGGAATCGCTCATTGGAACACATCAGCAACTCACGTCTCCGCAATCTAAAAGAAAGGACACTACGATACCAATTAGAATAGGGCATCCGACACCACTTCTCGCCATCCCAGTGGCAACCAGCTTCCCACAAAAATGCATCTACAGGATGACATTTACAACATCAGCAACCACCCAACCTCCACTCTACATACCTAACCATCTCATAGCAACAAATCACAGAGCACCCAGACTAGTCTCGAAAATAATCTACGAGACCACGCATTGGCTCCCTCCACCCTCTGCAATCCATAACCTGGGATCTAGTCCACACAGCCACAAGCAGTGACGAAAACATGATGCTACTAATGTCCACCATAGAAGATGGCATGCCTGATCACAGCCACGAACTTCCAACACCGACAAGAGAGTACCACCAGTTCCGTGATAACCTGTACACTGTCGATGGGGTAGTCGTGTACAAAGACAGAATTGTCATCCCATCATCACTAAGACAAGATTGCCTCAGGGCCCTTCATGCAGCCCATCAGGGCACATCATCTATGATCGCGAGAGCTGAGACATCCATTTTCTGGCCATGGCATTACCCCAGATAACTCCTCCACCAGGAACAACTGCAACCACTGCAACAGAATGTCACCATCACAACCCAACATGCCACCTACACCACCGATTCCTTTGGTATACCCTTTCCAGTGCATATGTGCTGACTATTTTCATCACCAAGGAATCAGCTTTGTTGTCATCATTGACAGGTACTCTGGATGGCCAATATAGAGAGATCAATGGAGGGCGCAAAAGGATTAATCAACACCCTAAGACGGACATTCGCTACCTATGGAATTCCAGACGAGCTGTCGTCTGATGGAGGACCAGAATTCGCGGCCAACTCGACCAGATCCATCCTGCTGAACTGGGGCATACAACATTCCTCAGTTCAGTTGCATTCCCACACACTAACTGCCATGCTGAAATAGGGGTCAAGACCATCAAACGCCTCATCATGAACAACAGAGGCGAACTTGACATTTTCCAACAAGCAATCCTTCAATATCGCAACACCCCAGACAGAGACACCAAAATGTCCCCTGCCATGTGTGTCTTCAATCGACCTGTCAAGGACTTCATCCCAATCTTACCAGGCAAATATAAGCCTCATGACACCTGGCGCAGTTCACTATCAGCCAGAGAAGAGGCACTCGGAAATCGTCATATGCTAAACCATGAACGATGGAGCGAGCACACTAAATCTCTACCACCTCTTGTCATTGGAGATCATGTTCGCTTACAAATCAAACAGGAAATCACCCAAGAAAATGGGACAAGACGGGTATCGTCGTGGAGGACAAACAGTTCCATCAATATGCTTGATGGTTCTGGGAGAATCACACTATGAAACAGAAAATTCCTCAGGAAATACACCCCAGTATACCCACGCCCACCAACCAGAACCATCCGAGAGGACATGAAATACCTTAAACCCCTCGCCGATGAACCAAAGCCCAACATATCATCACCCCACCCCACCCATCAACCGTCCTACTAACAGTGGACGACCCAGAGTCTCTAATTGAACCACCTGTAGCCATCCCCATCTCGCCTTCTCCTTCACATCCTATTCCTCCACCTACCATCTCTACTCCACCCCCACCATCCCTTATTACAATGCCAAGACGCTCATCCCGCACTAGAAAGGCACCAAGTTGGCAAACCACAGGGGATTACCACATGACTCACAGGGGATTACCACATGACTCACAGGGGATTACCACATGACTTGATATATCAGTCACAATGCCTCCAAGGGACCTCAAAGACTTGGGGAGAACCACAGGGGATTACCACATGACTCATAAAGACTTGGGGGGGAGAGGACATTTAGAATAATGACATTGCATATACTTGATGACCCTTACCACATGCACCAGTTAGCCTCAACATTAAATTATGTGCATCGATTATTAACGGAGTTTCGCATATGAGTAAATAGGGGTTGCCCTTATCTTCTAGTTCTGTATCCAGTCTGTCTTCAATTCATAATGATAATTGTTTTGGTGAGCCATGGGACTGAGTGAGTTAGTTTTGGGATTAGGATGAGATGCCAAAGACATAAAGACAACCCTAGGTGTCAAATGTCTCGTCTCCACCACTTAAGCACATTTCCCATAACAATTCTGTCAACTCAATCCAACAACTCTTCCTTACCGTCGACTCAACATTAGGCCTACTTTCCCATTCTGTCACACCTTTGACCATATCCAATAACCTTTCTCTATCACGAACTCCACACTACATATCTTCCATAACACCTTCATCACATAGCTCACATCTACCATCCTGACAGTACCACATCTCTCCTTGTCACCCAAGAGGCCTACTGATGCCGTCCTTAACCTAAATCTCAACCTCGCTCATCCCATGCTGAATCCTCTCGCAAATCCAAAAGCTTCTTTAGCTACTTCTGACTCCCACCTCTTCCCACTACTCTTCTTATGAATATCCCACTGTAATTGCTCCATGTCCACTAGCTACTATCTTAACTCTCCTCCCCCCCCAAACTTCCTTTTCAGCTCACAAAACTCTACCCCCAACCTGGACAATCCCACATGTTTTTATAACTCGAAATTCAAAATTCTTTTCTTTATCCAATACCATTGGAAGGAAAGAACTGAGGGCTGCACTGCCAGAAGTGGAAGGGATGAGGAGAGGGCAGCAAACATTGGTAGGTGGAGGCAACTGAAGGCTGCACTGTTTTAAAGGTTGAAGAGAGAGCTGGTATATAGGAGGGTAGTCTGAGGGCTGCATTCAGCGTCAGGGGGTCAGCCAAGTCTCACCAAAAATACTATTCTCGTGAAGTATTTTGAATCCAATACCTAGTTAACTTTTCTGGCATATTTGATATTAATCTTCAAAATGCTGAATCCCTTGGGACCATTGCAACCCAGTGCAGTATAAAAATAAATAATAAAAATAATGAAAGTAAAAGAGGTAAGGCTATAATAACCACTAAGACATATATACCCATAAGATAAATATTAAGTTAATGTTCTATATTCTTGAGTTGTACTGCTTGATTATGGTGGAGTGGAGGGAGGTCATAAATCAGTCTCTTTCTCCTCTGCCAATATATACGTCACTATCTGCAAAATGCACCCGCACACTTGTACCATCACCTGATACTCACACCCTCTACTTCAAGCAACATGCCACCTTCCCCTCAGTTCCCACTCTCTCAAACTCCTCCAACCATATTCCAGCTCCCTTAATTTCATCCAGCTCATTCATTAAGGCCTTCCAAATTCATCGTTTTATGTATATATTATAATTATGGTACTAAATAAATTCACAAATAACAAAGAATAGACCTTGTCACAACGATAGATTATAGCTAATCCTAAACATCAAAGTAATTATCATCATCACCACCATCATCATCATCACATTATATATATATATAAATAATAAAGTAAAATATATATAATAATAATAATAATAATAATAATAATAATAATAATAATATTAATAATAATAATAATAATAATAACAACAACAACAACAACAATAATAACAACAACTATAGAAAGGATAATGATGGAGGATGTGATGAATAACAATACAACAATAACTAACAATAGTGACAATAATAACTGTATAAGCACAAGATAATCCACACAACTATTAAATGTCAAAATCATTCCTAGAAAAATAACTTGTCCTCCCCAAAACTGCCCCAATATACCGCTAGCCACCGAGAGCCTCTGGAGGAGGATCAGACTCAAAAGCACCTCCATAGTCTCAATTCCCACAGGATAAATTTCTGAACATTTTCTCCTCTTCAATGCCTCTGCCTTGTTGGCAAAGTCCTCTGTCTCCTTAGGTAAATGCTTTAAGAGGATTTAAAGGTGTCAAGAACTTGTAGTTATTATTATTACTATTTTGTTTGTAATATATTGGACTGTAATTTAGTGATAGTTTATAATTGTGCTGTGTATATATGTGGTAGCTCAGCATTATCAAAATCAGCTAGGCCTCGGTTGCAAGAAGAACCAGGATATCAGAGAACTTTGGTTTGTGATATAGCACGTATGTTCAGTTTTTCAAGGGGGAACAAACTCCATCCATTACATCACCATGCAATAACTCTACACCACTTCCCCAACCAATACATTACATTCTTCCCCATTACTTACACCTTCCAAAGAGCTATGCCACCTTTCACTCTTCACCAAATTTATCCAGCCACTCTCGAGCCCTCACAATTCTGCACACCTTGTCCACTAACACTTACGGCGATCCCTCTCAAATTCCATACAAATGGGCCACATCCTCCTCTACTGCGCTTTCACATTATATATCTTTCATCCCTGATAATTCTTCATCTCAGCCGAATAGTTCTCAGTCTGAACAGCACATCAAGCCTTGCTGACCCTGTGCACATCTCTCAGGAATGCAAGCTCCAAGAGCAAACATTTCAATGAATACAATAAATTATGGAGGCAAGAGGCTTAAGTTCTCCCTGCTATCCCCCCCCCCTCCCCCACCACACACAGAGATCCAACCTTGTAGTTCTTCTCATTTCTTGCCTTAATCATTTCCTTCCACCTATGCACTGACCAGACTTCATTACCTAGCTCTGAAAAACTCCTCCCACCTCTCCATTGCTCCATCCTCTTTCACTACCAGCCTGATCTCGTACCAAATAACAACTTAATTTCCCCCCTGCTCCTCCACCCATAACATAGCGTGTGTTGTTGATCAAAACCCCACCCATCTTAATGGACCGCATCATTTTAATGACCGACATTGTGTTGAAAATATTTGTAGTGCAGAAAAATTATTAAAACTTAAAACTTTCCAAATGCAGAAGATCTATGATCATTCACAGATATTAAACAAGATTCTAATTTAAGATGTCAGTTTTGTCTTTATGCACGTGAAGGACCAACAAATTGTTGAGTGGCATCTTGTCATTGTGGAGCGAAGGTATATACCTTTCAACTCATCTCACTCTGGACGCACTCACTCACTCACAGCACTAGTTGCAGGAACTACCATTAACAATTTCAGCAAGGTGCAAACTTCTGACATGCAACCTATTTGAGCTGGTGACAATGATTTGAAGTGATCCCTCACATTCTTGAGCAGTTCAAGCTGAAGCTTAAGTGAGGACCGTTCAAAATCATTGTGATAAAAGGCTGAAACAAATTCCAGTTCTGGAGTATAGTCATCATTATTTGCTGCCTTTAGCAATAGATCTTTCTTTAAAACGGCATACCCTGGTTGATACCCTGGTTGATACCCTGGTTGATTAAACATTACTTTAGTGTAGTTCACACCATATCGAAACATTCAAAATACTGATGATGATAAAACTCCTTGGGGGTATATAGTGGGATGATAACCCAAGCCAACTGACCGTTCCTCGTACCTAGCAGGAGCCTTTCATTTTTCGTGGAAAACAGGGTTCATTTACTTCAAGTTCCTCTTGTATATACATGTAGTAATAATAAATTTTGCCAAAACAGATCAAAGGCCTCAACTTGTTGTAACATTATGATGGTCAGCTGAGCAATCTGTTGCTCCTCTGAAGCAGTAAGAAGCGTTCTGCAGAAGGTTATCAGTGTGCTTCAGAAGACATTCTCTAAACCATTCCAATCAAACGTTTTCATAGTAGTGTATATACCCCAATGATTTGAGCCTTAATTTCAGAGTCATTGACTATTTTCCTGGCCTCTTCCCAGAACTGGTGGAAAACATTATAATTTAGCCACTAGCCGAACACTCTCCAGAGAACTACCTCATACGGTCCATGTCCATCGTGTGGGACAAAGGGTTCTAAATCCTGGTGAGTCAGGTGCCTTAAATACTGTAGTCGTTTTGAAATTTCATATGTGGTGTCAAGAAGAATTTTGTTTCCCTTGATTGTGTCTCCCAATGGCCAAGTTGAGGGTGTGGCCATAACAATGAATAAATATGGCACGTGATGCAAGAGATGATGCCGCACCATTTTTAGATCCACACATATTGGCTTCCCGTCATAACACTGACCTCTGCAATCACTCGTGCTCAGCTTCATCCATAACATTGTATCCTTGAAAATACCAACAAGTCAACTATATGAAGGCCAACAAAATCTTCATGTGGTTTGAAATTTTCATCCACATGACATAAGCAAATAACAACTTGCTCCATATTCGAATTATCCGTAACTTCATCTGCCACTAAAGAAAAGAATTTTGAATTTCGAATTGAAACAGCAATAATTTGGCTGGCCATTATCATTATATGTTCATTTTGAACTTGTGGGCGGGAAGACATATTTGTTAGTCCTGCGCTGAAGGGAAGTGGTAATCCTCTGATCATCCAATGCACGCAACTTCATTAGCTGTGTAAAAATTGCATTGCTACGTAAAGAAATAGCCTGTCTTGCCAAGAATCGTATGCTCTGTGGAACCTTGAGTAAATACTGACAGTTGGCATGCTTCTCTGTGAAATATATTGAATCCTTCATAAGCAAAATCAGAACAGTGAAGAAGGATGCCGATGTTATTTCCTGTTGTTTTTGGCTGTTCGATCATGACTTCGATCATGACTTCGATCATGACTTCAAAAGCTATTTTGTGAGTAGAAGTGCTTGCATGAGTATTAAAATTATGGGTAGCACCTTTCCAGTTAAGAGTAACCACTAGTAATAAAAGTTGAATCTTGTACATTTCCAGATGTACTTTTCATATTCCCAGTTTTTAAGGCCAAACCCCATATATGACAAAAAACTAGATCTCTTGATGAATCATAGTGAAGCCACTTCCACCTATTAAACCATGAACTTTGAAAACTACGGTTAACTACCTTTGTTTTTCCAGCTTGGGGAAAGAGTAATCAACAGGTTAATGGGGAACTTCATCAAATTCAGGTAGAGAATTACACAGAGCCTCAGCCATGTTATACTTGCCAGCAAAGACTAAAGTGACTAAGTGGTCACTTGTTGGTCAGTTCAGAGTCATTAGTGGTTTGTGGTCATTAATTTAATTACTCAGTGTGGCCACAGGAACTGAACCAAGGGTAAATGAGAGAGGGGTTCAAGGTCCAACTTTAAAAAACAACAACCTATGCGCCGTAGTGGCTGCTACACCCCACTGAAGATTGATGTATTAAAAGTCTATTAACTTTCATTGTTGTAATGCTGGAATGCGAAGAGTTCTAAGCTAGCTTTAGCCCTAGGCCTAGCTCTAACCTTCCGATTTTTTTTTTGGAGCCAACATAGCCCGACCCCCCAATTAGCAAGCTGGAAAAAAAACCACAACACGCGCCTGGAATTTTATGCCAATTAATACGCCTCATCAGATTTCAAAGGGGGCGAGGCGAAGGTGTGTCAGTGCCGTTTTTTCCTGTGAGAACAAGATGAAGTTGGTGATGTTGTTGGTGTCCGCCAGCCTCAGCCTGGCTTTAGGGATTGGAGACACATACTATATAGGAACAGGACGGCATGACATCACTGGACCCTCTGTTCAGATAGAAATGGTCAGATTTTGTTTGTTCCTAGCTAGCTGAGTAGGTTAGACAACTGAACTGTCCCCAGTCAAGTACTCTTTTCTTTGTTTTTGTTCAGATGGGCTATGCCAATCCCTCTCAAATTGGGAATGGCATCCACCTGAGACAGTTCAGCAGAGCATTTATCATCGCTGATGCACAGAAAAGTTCAAGAGTGGTGTTTGTGAATGCTGATATTTGCATGGGCACACAGATCATGAAGATGCAGGTGAGAGCTTGTGATGTATGAAGCTAACATTAAAAAAAACACTTGCTATGTATGCTTAAGGTTGTGGAGAAGCTGAAGGCGACTTATGGAAACCTCTACACAAATGACAACGTCCTCATTAGTGGCATTCATACTCACTCTGGTCCAGCTGGCTACTTTCAATATTTCCTCTTTGAGGTAAAAGAAAGAAGGAAAGAAGTAATGTTCTTTTGTCAATTTCCCTTGCTCTCTTTCTCTCTCTTAGATCATGTCTCTAGGCTTTGTTGATCAGGCTCTTCAAGCGATTGTCGGGGGGATAGTTGAGAGTATCAAGTTGGCCCATGACAACATGAAGCTTGGGACGTTGTCTCTGGGCATGGACATGCTGTACAATGCCAGCATAAACCGGAGCCCTTCGGCTTACCTCCAGAACCCAGAGGAAGAGAGAAACAAGTACGTGAAAGCGAGGAAGGGGGGGGGAGGGAGGGGTTTCTACATGGCCCATGACATAATCTGTATAGTAATACACTTGTCCATGTGTGTCACACACTACTGAGCATGTGCGGTACAACACATAGCAACTGTCATTAACCTGTGAAATGCCGCAAGTCTCAGATAGAGCTACTGCAGCAGAGAGATAAAGGTGGAGAAGGTCTGATGAAGAGGAGCAAGTACCAGAATATTTAATAGGGAATGGGGAAGACATGAGAAGAACAGCATTGTCATGAAGTAAAGAAACATCCAGCAAGAGCTAAACAGAGAAAGGCAGAGACTAGCAAGAGCAGCATTAGCAGACGAGGAAAGAAACATCCAGAGAGAGCTGAACAGAGAAAGGCAAAGACTAGCGAGAAGAAGTACAAGTTAAAGTTCTGGCAATGCAAACTTCTACCTTGTGCCAGCATTGCGATGCTTTTAAGGTTTAATATGGAGACCAAGAACTACTCCCACAGTGCAAGGTTAGTCAACCATCACTGTTGAGCATCCACAAACACTGCAAGAACTATTTGTGGGAACAAACAACAAACGACTTTCAACAAAACGAAGGAAATACAACAATGCATTACTTAGAGCTCTCGGTGAGAGTGAAAGTGCACTCAGCCCAACATCATGGAGCCGCAGGTGTTAGACCTTTACTGTAGTTTATCAAGATGTTTTTATACCTATACAGCTAATACAGGTGAAACCTATTATTACAGGTAGTAAATGTGTATAGTCAATTATTATTAATGGCTTCTAGCATCAATTGTGAGGGAGAAAATAATGGCAGCATCTCTGCAGGTATCAGCTAGTGGTTATTATTGCTTCACATGCATATGGAGAAAGCAACTGAGTCTGCCCTTCAGTAGGTGCTGGTTGCTAAGCAGGTATCATGAAGCACTTATTTTGTTGTTGAGTACGTCCTTTGAAAGTCTGTTTCTATTGCTGCATACTAGACAAATTTGTAGATGGTATGTCCACGAATAACACTCTCCAGTTGCTATGCACCATTCACCACCTCTTCCATCTAACCTGGTGCTCCATATCCACTAGAAGTTAATTTACAGCTGTGTGTGGTGGGCTTGTGTCGTTAAAGGGTCTGCCCAGTGTGAACGTGGATTACCAGGGCTCCAAGGCACTTATTTACTAGGATATATACTTTTTACCAGGACAAAAATAAATAGATATATTGCAGAAACATAGTTTTACTTTTTACCAGGACAAAAATAAATTAACATATATAGATATATTGCAGAAACATAGTTTTGTTGATGAAATTGCCACAAGAGAAGCTATTCTGCCTGGTGACTGCTTGAGGAACTATATTATTGACATACACACTAAGTTGTCTCCTGTTGACAAGAACGAGGACTGTCAGTGTCACATCCGAGTAAATCACACTGCTGTGGCTTTGAGCTGCCTCTTATTCTATTCCAATCTTCCTAATGACGTTGAGTAAATCCTTCAGGGTTGGCATTGAGTGGGGAGGGAGGGAGTGAAAGTATCTGCTAATTTTTGAGAGCGTGAAGTAAAGGTATCTCGACAGTTGTTAACTTTACAGAAGGGATCTCGTCATGGCTTGCCAAAGATGATCAATGGCTGGAAAATGTTTGGCTTCTGATCTTTTGTTCACCATAAGCAATAATGGCCTACTAGCTAGTGCACATATGTACCAGAAGATTAACTTTCAACAAACTCTCAGTTGACATCGATGACTTTCTCAATAACTTAAAGCCTTTTATCCCTGAAGCCACCAAGTCAGGTGACCCCCTAAGTCAGGTGACCCCCCACCCTAAGGTTCTGGCTTAAAAAGCCTTTGATCCCTGAAGGCCCCAAGTCAGGCTAACCCCCCACCTAACGTCCTGGCTTAAAGATTGAAGCCCCCAAGTCAGGTGACCCCCCACTGGCTTGAAGATTGAAGCCCCCAAGTCAGGTGACCCCCACCCTAAGGTTCTGGCTTAAAAAGTTTGATCCCTGAAGGCCCCAAGTCAGGCTAACCTCCCACCTAAGGTCCTGGCTTAAAGATTGAAGCCCCCAAGTCAGGCTGACCCCCCACCCTAAGGTTCTGGCTTAAAAAGTTTGATCCCTGAAGGCCCCAAGTCAGGCTAACCTCCCACCTAAGGTCCTGGCTTAAAGATTGAAGCCCCCAAGTCAGGCTGACCCCCCACCCTAGGTTCCTCTACCCACTGGTGCTACTCAAGTTTTATTGCCTAATGGAAAATACACACGTTGTATGCAGTAGGGTTTCCTCTAGCCACTGGTGCTAATTTCATCGTCTAGCACTTGGCAATCTGGGTGTTTGCACTCAGGTTTTGAGGTCCTCCCACTTTAGCTCCAGTAACTTGAGTATAGTTTAATCTATGAAAAATGTTTTAGTATCAAAAGAGAGCATACAGAGAGACCTATTATGTATCAAGTCCATAGTTCATCCCTGACTTTGATTTTGAAGCCCCCAAGTCAGGCTGACTCCCCATCCTATGATGTAAACCATGTTACTTATAACACAAGTAGATGTTAGTGGGTGAATAAAATGCTTTTATCTTGGCTTCTTCTTCTGTTGCCTCCAAATTCTTTGTTCAGTCACTTTGCCCAGTGAGGCTTCCAAGACAGAGATGTTCTTTTCAAAGGCTGCAACTGATGACAGTCTTACACTCTTTTTGGCCAGTCTTTGTCATTAGCCTGAGGTCTTCTTTCCTTTGCTTTTTGGTAGCCTCCCTACAGACTGCACATCTATCATTCCTGAAGCATCACCAAGGTGTGTAGCCCTCCCTGCAGACTGCACATACAGCAAGGCAGCCCTCCCTGCAGACTGCACATACAGTAAGGTAGCCCTCCCTGCAAACTGCACATACAGCAATGTAGCCCTACCTGAATACTGCACATACAGCAAGGCAGCCCTCCCTGCAGACTGCACATACAGCAAGGCAGCCCTCCCTGCTGACTGCACATACAGTAAGGTAGTCCTCCCTGCAGACTGCACATACATCAAGGTAGTCCTCCCTGCAGACTGCACATCTATTGTACCCTGAAGAACAGGCCTTTTCTGAGCATCTTTTTTCAATCCAGCCTCATCATAGAAACACGACATCCACGTGCCGGTGCTGTGCTAGAATATCTCCAACCAGTTCTTGGCACAACTTTTCCAGGAGCATGAAATGTAAAGTTCGTACTATGCAGAGGAGTACGGAGTTTGATGCAACCCATCGAGACACGGGTATTGCAAGTAGCTCAAGAGATAACTTCATGACAAGATGGCGGACCCACTTGTAGTTTGTCAAGGTTTCTGCAACAGGTCATCTGGTCATTCTTGTCAGTACCCCCCATGACCATTCTTGTCAGTACCCCCCATGACCATTCTTGTCAGTAACCCCCATGGTTGTTCTTGTCAGTAACCCCCATGGTTGTTCTTGTCAGTAACCCCCATGGTTATTCTTGTCAGTACCCACCATGGTTGTTCTTGTCAGTAAACCCCATGGTCGTTCTTGCCAGTAACCCCCATGGTTGTTCTTGTCAGTAACCCCCATGGTTGTTCTTGGCAGTACCCCCCATGGTGGTTCTTGTCAGTACCCCCATGACCATTCTTGTCAGTACCCCCCATGGTTGTTCTTGTCAGTAACCCCCATGGTTGTTCTTGTCAGTAACCCCCATGGTTGTTCTTGTCAGTAACCCCCATGGTTGTTCTTGTCAGTAACCCCCATGGTTGTTCTTGTAAGTAACCCCCATGGTTGTTCTTGTCAGTAACCCCCATGGTTGTTCTTGTCAGTAACCCCCATCATTCTTGTCAGTAACCCCCATCATTCTTGTCAGTAACCCCCATGGTTGTTCTTGTAAGTAACCCCCATGGTTGTTCTTGTCAGTAACCCCCATGGTTGTTCTTGTCAGTAACCCCCATGGTTGTTCTTGTCAGTAACCCCCATGGTTGTTCTTGTCAGTAACCCCCATCATTCTTGTCAGTAACCCCCATGATTCTTGTCAGTAACCCCCATGGTTGTTCTTGTCAGTAACCCCCATGGTTGTTCTTGCCAGTAATCCGTAACGCCCCCCCCCCCCCTTCCCATGGTTGTTTTGTCAGTACGCCCATGAACACAATTTCACTGGCTTTGGACAGGCAACATCACTCCTCTTCTTCTTCATGGCCATATCTCTTGGGGGAGGAGCAACATGGTGGATATATGTTTCTTGCCGCCCATAATTCAGCGACATTCTCAACAGTTCCCAGCCCCCCTGCTCACTCTCAATGTTTCTTGCCGCCCATAATTCAGCGACATTCTCAACAGTTCCCAGCCCCCCTACTCACTCTCATTTTTACCCCCTAACGATATTCTTGGGGAACTGCTATCCATTAGTCATCGCTGTAGCCTGTCATCCTCATCCCCTTGTGCTGTAATAAGCACTCCATAGCTGGGCAGATGTGTAGAATCTGTCAGTGTACAGGATATGGTTCTGATCCATGTACTACTCGACCTTACTAAGTTCCCTGTCCCACCCCTCAAGGCAGGGGTAAGAGCTTCATCAACTCTCTTCGCAGCGTAGACCTCAGCATTACAGGCATAATCCTCTCACTATTTAGAAGAGGAAATGTCTTTATCCCCACACACTTGCTTATCCTTTATGGACTGCTTGAGGGACAGTTTGTTCTTTGTCGGCACCATTCCTCATCCAGAGACGGTCCACAACCTGGGGTGAAGAAGTGTCTGAACTTGGAGATAAGGTAGTTGAAGATTCTAGATTTTGTCAGTCTTATCTAGCTGGGTGGAGTTCAGCTTCGTTGACACAGTGAGGGGCCAGATGCAAAGAATCTGTCCCTCTGCCACTGTACCCCTGGTGTGGCATTGATCACATTGTCCTTCCTGCACCCACATTGGGTCCTAGTAGAGCAGCAGTTCCATTGAGGTGTGAGGACCAAAGAATGCTTTCAACTCCTCCTCACTAAGAGGCTTCTATGTTAACCACTTGGCACAATAGGTAGTGGGCTGGGCTGCTACTGTTCACTCTGAGTAGTCTCAGTAAGAACTAACTCACACAGCTCCCCAGGCCTCAACAAGCTCGATTATTGAAGTCGAGTTGTTTGAAAAGTTGGGTAATTTGTCTTTGTCTGGGCTGTTCATGGAGTAAATTGTAAATCAGCAAAGCCAGCAAGATTTGATCCACTGCAAGGGCCTTGCCCTGGCCCCAGCCTTGCCCTGGCTCCAGGCCCCAGCCTTGCCCTGGCCCCAGCCTTGCCCTGGCTCCAGGCCCCAGCCTTGCCCTGGCCCCAGCCTTGCCCTGGCTCCAGGCCCCAGCCTTGCCCTGGTTGGCCCCAGCCTTGCCCTGGCCCCAGCCTTGCCCTGGCCTTGCCCTGGCCCCAGTCTTGCCCTGGTCCCAGCCTTGCCCCGGCCCCAGCCTTGCCCTGGTTGGCCCCAGCCTTGCCCTGGTTGGCCCCAGCCTTGCCCTGGCCCCAGCCTTGCCCTGGCCCCAGCCTTGCCCTGGCCCCAGCATGACTCCTGCTCCAACCACCACGTCCTCTCTGTCCTCTACCTCACCTTCTACCCCTAGCTGGCAGTACCTGATTGTCTGCTTCACCATCAGAGTGTGTGTTATGAGCAGCGGTATCAGCATCAGAATACTCGAATTCCAAGTCACCATCGTGCCCGGAATCACCACCTACCAGTCAACACCTGGTCCACTGTTATGAAATTCAATGCCATTCTGATGTTAAAATAAACAGAAGATTTAGTGGTTCTAGTACGCTAACATGAAGCAATCAACTGAGAATTAAATTTAATCAACTTAAATTTGCTCTTCGACATTTCGCCTTAGATGCTCTATCCTTCATGGAATAATAAGATGCCACTAAGACAACCATGGCATCTCACTAATGAAGGCTAGAACATCTAGGAGAAATGTCGAAGAGCAAATTTAAGTTGATTATCGAGAAAGTCTTTGAACTTTTGATTAAGACTGAAATATTTATGTGAAAAACCTCCAAACAAACAAACATACAACCAAAACCAGGACAGTTCGTGGAGCCCCCAGGACAGTTCGTGGGAGCCCCCAGGACAGTTCATGGAGCTCCCAGGACGGTTTGTGGAGCCCCCAGGACAGTTCGTGGTCCCCAGGACAGTTCATGGCCCCCAGGACAGTTCGTGGAACCCCCAGGACAGTTCATGGAGCTCCCACGACAGTTTGTGGAGCCCCCAGGACAGTTCGTGGCCCCCAGGACAGTTCGTGGCCCCCAGGACAGTTCGTGGAACCCCCAGGACACCAGGTGATTTACCAATAGGACAAATCAGGACATCAGGATGATTATGCCTATAAAGGACAAATCAGGACTGACCTGGATGAGCCAGCGGTCTTGCACAAACCATTTGAAGCTACGCATGCTGTTTTCATGATGCCTGCAATGTCAGTAGTCATGTGGCACAAACCCACAGTGCTGTGTCACATGCCAGTCATGTGATGTGAACCCACATGCTCAGTCACATGTCAGTCATGTGACATGAACCCACAGTTCTGTGTCATAGTTTTCATTTGTGCAGGTACAAGGACAATACTGATAAAGAGATGGTGGTTCTGAAGATGGTGGATGCTCAAGGCAAAGACATAGGAATGATTGAGTAGGCAAGGCCGTGCAAATCACATGACACAGGGTACAACAATAGCATTTTTTTGTCTCTCTGTAGCTGGTTTGCTGTCCACTGCACGAGTATGAACTTCTCCAACAGACTCGTTAGCTCTGATAATAAAGGGGTTGCCTCTTTGCTCATGGAACGATATATAAATGGCCCCAATACTATGCCAGGAGAGGTATGTGTGTGTGTTTGTGTGTGTGTGCATGCATGTGTGTGTGTATGTGTGCACACATGAGTAAGCATGTATGGTGTGGGTGTGTGAGCATGTGTGTTTGCGTGTGCGTTATGTGTAATAAGTTTGTATGTGTAGTAAGTGCACGATGTGCTTGTGTGTGTGTGTGTGTGTAGGGTGTGCTGTGTGGAGGGTGCACTAGGGGTGTGTGGATGTGGTGTAAACAGGTGTCATGGCATTCCTTACTCATGCAGGGAGAATTCTTGGCGGCATTTGCTCAGAGTAATGAGGGTGATGTGTCCCCCAATACCAAGGGTCCTCACTGCATTGACACTGGCAAGAAGTGTGACTTCAACCACAGCACTTGCAATGGGAAGGTAAGTAGAATTATAGACAGGGTGCCTAGGTCCTGCATCATGGGGAGCCCAGCTACTGGGTGCCTAGGTCCTGCATCATGGGGAGCCCAACTACTGGGTGCCTAGGTCCTGCATCATGGGGAGCCCAGCTACTGGGTGCCTAGGTCCTGCATCGTGGGGAGCCCAGCTACTGGGTGCCTAGGTCCTGCATCATGGGGAGCCCAGCTACTGGGTGCCTAGGTCCTGATGGGGAGCCCAGCTACTGGGTGCCTAGGTCCTGCTCCATGGGGAGCCCAGCTACTGAGCTAGGTCTTGCTTCCTGTGAAGCCCAGCTACTGGGCTAGGTCCTGCTTCATGGGGAGCCTAGCTACTGGGTGCCTAGGTCCTCATGGGAGCCCAGCTACTGGGCTAGGTCCTGCTTCATGGGGAGCCTAGCTACTGGGTGCCTGGGTCCTGCTTCATGGGGAGCCCAGCTACTGGGCTAGGTCCTGCTTCATGGGGAGCCTAGCTACTGGGTGCCTGGGTCCTGCTTCATGGGGAGCCCAGCTACTGGGCTAGGTCCTGCTTCATGGGGAGCCTAGCTACTGGGCTAGATCCTGCTTCATGGGGAGCCCAGCTACTGGCTGCCTGGGTCATGCTTCATGGGGAGCCCAGGGTCTATATAAATTCATAGACATGTGTGTAGACTTGACTTGTACTGTATTATAACTGCATAGGCACGTGTGTAGTGATAAGCATGGTAAATAATAACATCCACGAGTGCTTAGTTCTGGAGTTACACTGAGTAACTTCTTGTGGGCGGTTGGTTGACCTAAACAACAACAACACAACAAAACACACCAAACAGAAACAAAAGCAAAGAAAATATATTAGATGGACTAGTCGAGATAAAACACAGCTTACCTAACGACAGACATTCACAGGACCCTTTACCTATTAATATTAGATTTATGTCGTGTAAAATGTAGTAAAATTCGTGTTTCATTTATTTTTTGACTAGTCAAATTATAAGCGAGCGTGATATTTGAACTCTGAACCCTGCAAGTTATAGACTCGGACATGCACATTCTTTGAGGTATGAACCTTTGTTTGACACGCCCACTTCCCTGACACTAGAATGGTGAGGCAGTCTCCTTTAATTATAAAGTCGCTCCGTGTCACCCATGTCTACTTGGAAGAACAGAAGGAGAGTTCTCGATACGATTTTGGATTGGGCTGCTCAGCTAGTTCCAGTGTTGAAAAGTGCTCTGCTTATAATCAAAAGCTCTGTGCTGGTCTTTAGCAGCAGATCATGAAAGAAAAGCAGCACCCTTGCCTGGTGGCTGCCTATGGCCGAACCATCCCAAGTGTGGTGCTGGCCAGCTGTTAGCAAGAGTGGCTTGATGGGAAGCTGGTTTACAAAAGGGGGCCATTGCAAGACTTGACTTGAATATGGACTTGGTTTAGCTAATGCTAGCTATTTCGTGGGACAGCAGATTGTTCTCCATGATTTAATAGCTGAGCTGTGTTGGATAGAGCAATCTTTATGCTGGTTGGTTTGTGCTTGATGACCAAGACCCTGGCAGTTCAGTAGGGAGGATGGGATGGAGCCATCATGGTGGTTGTCAGGTTCGGGGTGCTAGTCATGACAGTTTGACGGTTTGAATTCTGTTCTCTTGTTGGCAACAGGAAAAGGAATTGGTGCACTACTTCATGATGCTTGCCCCATAGGCTGGTTGCTCATGATGAGGTGCTTGTCCCATAGGCTGGTTGCTCATGATGAGGTGCTTGTCCCATAGGCTGGTTGCTCATGATGAGGTGCTTGTCCCATAGGCTGGTTGCTCATGATGAGGTGCTTGTCCCATAGGCTGGTTGCTCATGATGAGGTGCTTGTCCCATAGGCTGGTTGCTCATGATGAGGCTTGTCCCATAGGCTGGTCTCCATGATGAGGGGCTTGCCCCATAGGCTGGTTGCTCCATGAGGGGCTTGCCCCATAGGCTGGTTGCTCCATGATGAGGGGCTTGCCCCATAGGCTGGTTGCTTCATGATGAGGGGCTTGCCCCATAGGCTGGTTGCTCCAATGAGGGGCTTGCCCCATAGGCTGGTTGCTCCTGATGAGGGGCTTGCCCCATAGGCTGGTTTGCTCCATGATGAGGGGCTTGCCCATAGGCTGGTTGCTCCATGATGAGGGGCTTGCCCCATAGTCCATGAGGGGCTTGCCCCATAGGCTGGTTGCTCAATGATGAGGGGCTTGCCCCATAGGCTGGTTGCTCCATGATGAGGGGCTTGCCCCATAGGCTGGTTGCTCCTGATGAGGGGCTTGCTCCATAGGCTGGTTGCTCCATGATGAGGGGCTTGCCCCATAGGCTGGTTGCTCCTGATGAGGGGCTTGCCTCATAGGCTGGTTGCTCCATGATGAGGGGCTTGCCCCATAGGCTGGTTGCTCGGGCTTGCCCCATAGGCTGGTTGCTCAATGATGAGGTGCTTGTCCCATAGGCTGGTTGCTCATGATGAGGTGCTTGTCCCATAGGCTGGTTGCTCATGATGAGGTGATTGTCCCATAGGCTGGTTGCTCATGATGAGGTGCTTGTCCCATAGGCTGGTCTCCATGATGAGGTGCTTGCCCCATAGGCTGGTTGCTCATGATGAGGTGCTTGTCCCATAGGCTGGTTGCTCCAATGAGGGGCTTGCCCCATAGGCTGGTTGCTCAATGATGAGGTGCTTGCCCCATATCAATGATGAGGTGCTTGCTGGTTGCTCAATGATGAGGGGCTTGCCCCATAGGCTGGTTGCTCCATGATGAGGTGCCTGCCCCATAGGCTGGTTGCTCATGAGGGGCTTTCCCCATAGGCTGATGAGGGGCTTGCCCATAGGCTGATTGCTCCTGATGAGGGGCTTGCCTCATAGGCTGGTCTGTTTTCATTCTCCAAGTGACTCACACCTACAGTAGCTCTTTTGCAATTCTGTTGCAATTTTCAACATTTTTAATCTCCCTCCCTCCTCCCTCATCTCCCTCCCTCCTCCCTCACCTCCTACCTCCCTTCTTCTCCCTTCCCTCATCTCCCTCCCTCCCTCCTCACCTCCTCCCTCCCTTCTTCTCCCTTCCCCTCCAGACTGAGAAGTGCATTGCATTTGGCCCGGGCAAGGACATGTTTGACAGCACGAAGATCATTGCTACAAAGCAGTTTGAGATGGCAAAGGTGTGTCGAAGTTAATGTTTTGCGTGCATACTTTCTTGTTTGTAAGGCACTTCTCCCCCAAAGGTCGTACACTTCTGTATTATTCCTTGTTCTGTTGTGCACAAATGCAGAAGATCTATGCTAGCACTACCATGGATGTTGCCGGGTCTATCAGAAGCTTGCATCAGAATGTAGACTTTAGCAATGTCACTCTGACCCACAATGGAAAAAAGGTTTGCTGCTCATCTTCTTCCTTGTTTTGTTGCATACAGAGAGGGCAGAGGATGTTGTGGGCATGAGTGTGACTATGCACTGCATGTCTAGAGCATACTCTGTTCCATAGAGTAGCATCATACTGGCTAATAGTAGTCAACCCTTTACCTCTTCGAGAGGATCTGGGAGCACTTGCATAGTGTTGTTCGTTCACTGCCTGCTCTGCTTCATGTGGGGTAGAAGTTAGGACTCAGAACTTGTAGTTGTTCTCTTCCTTGAGGACTCAACTTAGTTTCCTTCTCCATCTGGTAATTCAGAACTTAAGTTTCCTTCTCCCTCTTAGTAAGGAAGGCTCAGAACTTAGTTTCCTTCTCCCTCTTAGTATGGAGGACTCAGAACTTAGTTTCCTTCTCCCTCTTAGTATGGAAGGCTCAGAACTTAGTTTCCTTCTCCCTCTTAGTATGGAAGGCTCAGAACTTAGTTTCCTTCTCCCTCTTAGTATGGAGGGCTCAGAACTTAGTTTCCTTCTCCCTCTTAGTATGAAGGGATCAGAACTTAGTTTCCTTCTCCCTCTTAGTATGGAGGGCTCAGAACTTAGTTTCCTTCTCCCTCTTAGTATGGAAGGCTCAGAACTTAGTTTCCTTCTCCCTCTTAGTATGGAGGGCTCAGAACTTAGTTTCCTTCTCCCTCTTAGTATGGAAGGCTCAGAACTTAGTTTCCTTCTCCCTCTTAGTATGGAGGACTCAGAACTTAGTTTCCTTCTCCCTCTTAGTATGGAAGGCTCAGAACTTAGTTTCCTTCTCCCTCTTAGTATGGAAGGCTCAGAACTTTGTTTCCTTCTCCTTCTTAGTAAGGAAGGCTCAGAACTTAGTTTCCTTCTCCCTCTTAGTATGGAAGGCTCAGAACTTAGTTTCCTTCTCCCTCTTAGTATGGAAGGCTCAGAACTTAGTTTCCTTCTCCCTCTTAGTATGGAAGGCTCAGAACTTAGTTTCCTTCTCCCTCTTAGTATGGAAGGCTCAGAACTTAGTTTCCTTCTCCCTCTTAGTATGGAGGGCTCAGAACTTAGTTTCCTTCTCCCTCTTAGTATGGAAGGCTCAGAACTTAGTTTCCTTCTCCCTCTTAGTATGGAGGACTCAGAACTTAGTTTCCTTCTCCCTCTTAGTATGGAAGGCTCAGAACTTAGTTTCCTTCTCCCTCTTAGTATGGAAGGCTCAGAACTTTGTTTCCTTCTCCTTCTTAGTAAGGAAGGCTCAGAACTTAGTTTCCTTCTCCCTCTTAGTATGGAAGGCTCAGAACTTAGTTTCCTTCTCCCTCTTAGTATGGAAGGCTCAGAACTTAGTTTCCTTCTCCCTCTTAGTATGGAAGGCTCAGAACTTAGTTTCCTTCTCCCTCTTAGTATGGAAGGCTCAGAACTTAGTTTCCTTCTCCCTCTTAGTATGGAGGGCTCAGAACTTAGTTTCCTTCTCCCTCTTAGTATGGAA
Source organism: Cladorhizidae sp. MBARI D1340-BT2 (assembly GCA_028752905.1). Lineage (NCBI taxonomy): Eukaryota > Metazoa > Porifera > Demospongiae > Poecilosclerida > Cladorhizidae > Cladorhizidae sp. MBARI D1340-BT2. The sequence goes on from JAQNBH010000017.1 coordinate 9,831,999, forward strand.
GGCTCAGAACTTAGTTTCCTTCTCCCTCTTAGTATGGAAGGCTCAGAACTTAGTTTCCTTCTCCCTCTTAGTATGGAATGCTCAGAACTTAGTTGCCTTCTCCCTCTTAGTATGGAGGACTCAGAACTTAGTTTCCTTCTCACGTCAGCTTCAAAGCCCATACTGAACACGTAGAAAGCATCTTCCATCAGCTACATGACTCTGGTGATATCATTTGAAGGAAACTCCATCCATTGGAGCAGCTGGTAATTACATTCCAGCAGAGCAAATTTAGTATGCTCGTGTCTCCAGATCCTTTGGTGAATGGGAAAGGTCAGAGACCCAGACACAACACATTGCACAACCTTCCCTGTTTTATTTTAGTTTATATATCTATAGAGTGGCATCTGATTATTTCTATTAGGTGCACACCTGCTTACCTGCTATGGGACGTAGCTTTGCAGCAGGCACAACTGATGGTCCTGGAGCCTTCGACTTCCAGCAAGGTCAGGGTTCATTTATGGTTATGATGATGATGATGATGATGGTGATGATGGTTATGATGATGATGATGATGGTGATGATGGCTATGATGATGATGGTGCTGGTGGTGATGGTGCTGGTGGTGATGGTGCTGGTGGTGATGATTATGACCAATAAAAACTAGTCTAATGTTGCTGTATAACTTTAGGGTAAGGGGATAGAAGGTCAAAGGTGTAGTCTGAGCGTGTACTTTTTCCTTCCTCTCACTATTGGCAAGTTACGTTGCTCTGTGTTGGTTATTAGGAGACACCAACACCAGTAATCCATTCTGGAACGCCGTGCGTTTTCTTCTGAAGAATCCCTCCAAGGAGCAGGTTGAGTGCCATGCCCCTAAACCCATCTTGCTGGACACGGGGGAGATGACATTCCCGTACCCCTGGCAGGCCAAGGTCCTCCCCTTACAACTGTTGAGAGTCGGACAACTAGTCATCATCGGAGTGCCTGCAGAACTGACGTGAGCAGTTTTGTTGTGTTTGTGCAGCTTTGTTGTTGTTGTTGTTGTTGTTAGCATGTTGCTTCGTGTGTTGGAAGCACGTGTGATGAGCCTACAATATGTAGTCGTACTTAACCTGTTGTTTGCCGTGGGTGTTGTTGTTGTTGTTGTTAGCATGTTGCCTCGTGTGTTGAGCTTGAAGCACGTGTAATGAGCCTACAATATGTATTCATACTTAACCTGTTGTTTGCCGTGGGTGTTGTTGTTGTTAGCATGTTGCTTCGTGTGTTGGGCTTGAAGCACGTGTAATGAGCCTACAATATGTAGTCATACTTAACCTGTTGTTTGCCGTGGGTGTTGTTGTTGTTAGCATGTTGCTTCGTGTGTTGGGCTTGAAGCACGTGTAATGAGCCTACAATATGTAGTCGTACTTAACCTGTTGTTTGCCGTGGGTGTTGTTGTTGTTGTTGTTAGCATGTTGCTTCGTGTGTTGAGCTTGAAGCACGTGTAATGAGCCTACAATATGTAGTCGTACTTAACCTGTTGTTTGCCGTGGGTGTTGTTGTTGTTAGCATGTTGCTTCGTGTGTTGGGCTTGAAGCACGTGTAATGAGCCTACAATATGTAGTCGTACTTAACCTGTTGTTTGCCGTGGGTGTTGTTGTTGTTGTTGTTAGCATGTTGCTTCGTGTGTTGAGCTTGAAGCACGTGTAATGAGCCTACAATATGTAGTCGTACTTAACCTGTTGTTTGCCGTGGGTGTTGTTGTTGTTGTTGTTAGCATGTTGCTTCGTGTGTTGAGCTTGAAGCACGTGTGATGAGCCTACAATATGTAGTCGTACTTAACCTGTTGTTTGCCGTGGGTGTTGTTGTTGTTGTTGTTAGCATGTTGCCTCGTGTGTTGAGCTTGAAGCACGTGTAATGAGCCTACAATATGTATTCATACTTAACCTGTTGTTTGCCGTGGGTGTTGTTGTTGTTAGCATGTTGCTTCGTGTGTTGGGCTTGAAGCACGTGTAATGAGCCTACAATATGTAGTCATACTTAACCTGTTGTTTGCCGTGGGTGTTGTTGTTGTTAGCATGTTGCTTCGTGTGTTGGGCTTGAAGCACGTGTAATGAGCCTACAATATGTAGTCGTACTTAACCTGTTGTTTGCCGTGGGTGTTGTTGTTGTTAGCATGTTGCTTCGTGTGTTGGGCTTGAAGCACGTGTAATGAGCCTACAATATGTAGTCGTACTTAACCTGTTGTTTGCCGTGGGTGTTGTTGTTGTTGTTGTTAGCATGTTGCTTCGTGTGTTGAGCTTGAAGCACGTGTAATGAGCCTACAATATGTAGTCGTACTTAACCTGTTGTTTGCCGTGGGTGTTGTTGTTGTTAGCATGTTGCTTCGTGTGTTGGGCTTGAAGCACGTGTAATGAGCCTACAATATGTAGTCGTACTTAACCTGTTGTTTGCCGTGGGTGTTGTTGTTGTTGTTGTTAGCATGTTGCTTCGTGTGTTGGGCTTGAAGCACGTGTAATGAGCCTACAATATGTAGTCGTACTTAACCTGTTGTTTGCCGTGGGTGTTGTTGTTGTTGTTGTTAGCATGTTGCTTCGTGTGTTGAGCTTGAAGCACGTGTAATGAGCCTACAATATGTAGTCGTACTTAACCTGTTGTTTGCCGTGGGTGTTGTTGTTGTTGTTGTTAGCATGTTGCTTCGTGTGTTGAGCTTGAAGCACGTGTAATGAGCCTACAATATGTAGTCGTACTTAACCTGTTGTTTGCCGTGGGTGTTGTTGTTGTTGTTGTTAGCATGTTGCTTCGTGTGTTGAGCTTGAAGCACGTGTAATGAGCCTACAATATGTAGTTGTACTTAACCTGTTGTTTGCCGTGGGTGTTGTCTTTGTTTGCCTCCATTAGGACCATGTCAGGGAGAAGGCTGAGAGATGCTGTCAAACAGACTCTATCGGATAATGGCTTTCCCAGCGATGCCGTTGTAGTCATTGCTGGCCTATCCAACACCTACTCCGACTATGTGGCCACCTACGAGGAATACCAAGTGCGCATGTGTGTGTGTGTGGGGGTGGGTGAGTGAGTGGGTGGAGGATAGGTGTGTGTGTGTGGGGGGGGGGGGGGGTGAGTGGTGAGTGAGTGGGTGGAGGGATAGGTGTGTGTGTGGGGTGGGTGAGTGAGTGGGTGGATGGATAGGTGTGTGTGGGGGGTGGGTGAGTAAGTGGGTGGATGGATAGGTGTGTGTGGTGTGAGGTGGGTGAGTGAGTGGGTGGAGGGATAGGTGTGTGTGGGGGGGGTGAGTGAGTGGGTGGATGGATAGGTGTGTGTGGGGGGGTGAGTGAGTGGGTGGATGGATAGGTGTGTGTGTGTGGTGTGAGGTGGGGGGTGGGTGAGTGAGTGGGTGGAGGGATAGGTGTGTGTGTGTGGGGTGGGTGAGTGAGTGGGTGGAGGGATAGGTGTGAGGTGGGGGTGGGTGAGTGAGTGGGTGGATGAATAGGTGTGTGTGTGGGGGGTGGGGGAGTGAGTGGGTGGAGGGGTAGGTGTGTGGGGTGGGTGGTGAGTGAGTGGGTGGATGGATAGGTGTGTGTGTGTGTGTGTGTGCATGTGTTTCTAGGGATATTATAAGACTGTGAATGTCTCTCAGTTGACTTACCTTTTGTTTCTCCACTCCCTCCTCCTCATCTTCTCCTCTCTACTGGTCCCATCTCCCCTGCTTCTCCCTCCCCTCCTCACCACACGTGCAGGTCCAACGATACGAAGGAGCTTCGACTGTATATGGTCCTCACACTTTGGGGGCTTACATTGCTAGGTTCAGAGAGATGGCGGCTGCACTGGCTAAGGTGTGCTACTACAATGAACATCCTTTACCTTTTGGGGGGTTGGATATTTTCCTACTGCATCAGTTGTAGCAATGAGTGAGACAGTGTACATGTTTGTCCTCTGCTGACAGGATGGAGGTGTTGATCCGGGGCCTGGCTTTCCTAACTATCTGGACAAGCAATGGAGCTTCCACCTTCCTATCGTGTATGAGTCCGCTCCACATAGCTCCAAGTTTGGGGACGTCAAGACTGATGCCAAGAGCATATACAGTGTGGTGAGTGAGTGAATGAGTGGTGGGCAACAATTAGGTATGCATGGTTATGGCGGGGTTTTTCTAGATTTTTTTTATTTTGTGGGAAGAGCCTTCTAGAACTTGTCATCATCATCATCATCATTTGTTATTCCTAACAGACTCTCAGCTGTGACAGAATAAATGACTTCTCAATAATCAGACATTTTAAGAGTTGATTATCTAATCAGACATTTTAACCCTCTCACCGCTGTAAGCGCCATATGGCGTAATGGACTTTAAAAATCGCTAATAAATCGATCGCTTGCTCTATAGTCATAATTTGCATACCACCGGAAAGAGCAACTATTACTCTATATGACGTCCAAAAATCACATCCGGAAACGCCCGATTAGTTAGCGAAAAATACGTGCAACTACCGACGGTTCGCGGTTTTGACGACCTAAAAAAGTACTTTCCCTGGTTTCTAGCGAGGATTTTGCTCTCACTGAGGATGACTCAGAGGAAGAAGAAGGTGAAGAAATATGTGGCTACCTTGGAAATGCAAGTTCTGATCGTGCAGCAGTGCATTCTTTAGCCGCTGTAGTTGACCCTATTTTAGACCCTCAGGATTCTTCCTTTTGCTATGACCAGCTCTCTCGTTATAATGAAATTGATCAGGAAGCCTTCTCAGGTTAGCTAAAGTATCTACATATTTGTATTTGCATGTTCTTTCTCAAATAGTTGAATTTCAATAACATAATAAACCATTGTATTACTGGGCTATAGAATCATATGATCAAATTTTGTCAAAAACTCACCGCTATATACTGCTATATGCCTAAATTATTATGACTAATGTTTACTAAATGCCAACTAAATGAGTAAATATATTATAAACATTTTTTGTTGATTAAATGTTAGATATTGATAGAGAAATTTAGCATAACGATATTCATATTTTGTGGTTGATAATGTGGTTAACTAATGAGATCACATTGTTTATAAACAATGGTGCTATCACATGACAAAATTACAACTGATATGAACGGATTGCTGATTTTATAATGATTTTTTTTGGTAGCTGGTTTACTTTAGGAAAAATGTCCAGGAAAGTCAGCGGTGAAAGGGTTAAGAGTTGATTATCAATTAACTCTCAGTTGACATAATAACAATTACCATGACCTCAGTAATCAATTTCATTTTCTCGACGTTTTGACTGGATGCTCTAGTCTTCATCAGGAAAGAGGCTAGAGCATCTCGTTGATACGTTGAGAGTAAAATATTTAATTGATTATTGAGATTGTTGTAGTCTAATAAGTTATTAAACGTTGACTGAGTTTGAATGAGCGTTATATTTGATTAATGCACTAGGAAAGTCTCTTAGCTTATGAACCAGAACATGTTTTGATGATTCATCCTTTAACTGATTAATTGCGAGATGCTAATTGGCATCATGCACACATGGACTTTGACTGGCATTGGCGTCAATAGCAATTTTAGTGAAGACAGGTCCGCTTTGAGAAGAGCTAGTTGGTTTTAAACGTTTATATGGCAGTATTGCACTTCTGCTTATAAGTATCCATTATTACTATGCCTAAGCCCTATAGCTCTCTCTAGCTAGCTACACATTGAAAATTATTCACGTACAAAATTATATTTGACTTCATTTTACTTTCATTGCTAGCGCTGGTGTCATTTACTGTCCCTGAGCTTCCTTAAGGTCAGGGAAAGTTTCTACACTCCATCTCTGCATGTTTCTAAAAAGTCAATCATTAGCAACATCAAAGATAGCCTTCAAGATTGAGAAGCACGAACTCCAAATGGCCACTAAAGTGTGGCAAGACTAGGTTGTTTCCATAATCTGGTAGCCAAGACACCGCTTTGCCTTAGGGCAGATGATAGTCAAAAGTTTTTCAAACTCCAGTTCACGAGACAGTCACTTGAAAATAACTCCGCCTCACATGTTATAATTTTTTTTAAAAGAACAAAACACACACAAAATGATTATTGGACCGATGCTTCTGTCAACATGGTTTGGCATTCTTCAGGTTGATAGTGAAATGGCACACAAGGCGATGAACTTAAGTTGGCTGGCCACTGTTCTTTCCTATTACCTCTTGCAGCAGCTATCAGGGGCTGTGCAGAGAGGAAATCTGTTTTTGTTACTAATCTCTGGGGGGCTAACTGAACTGCCTGTGCTCATGTTTATATAGTACTAGTTTCTTCATGGTAATGTTTTACGGTTAAAATTCTCTTATCACTTAGAAACAATTATCAACTGACACTTTGTACCTTTCTTCAGGTGTCAAGTTAATTAAGCAACAGTTCCTAAGCTCATGTAAAGAGAATCTACTTTTTTTGTTTTTGTTTTTGTCCATTAGCATGTTAAATGTTGAGCTATCACATAGGTTGCTCTACTTGGAATTAAAATCCAGGAATAGATGTCATGTACGAGTGGTTAGCCCTCCCTCTCCTCCCACCTTTACTCTGTGTTTCCTCCCCATCTCCTTCCTCCTCTCTTCCCCCCTCTCCTATTCTTTCTCTCAGAACACCACAGTTGCAGTTCAATTCTGGGCTGGGAACCCTCGTAACAATCTCATGGTAAGGTCTGTGGCATGTGGTGTGTAACTACAGGAGGTATTTTCCCCCCCACATGTGTTTAATATTTAGAGTTTTCATGGTTGAAATACCCCCCCCCCCCCCCCCCAACTAGTGGGTGTGAAGTGTGGCTTCCAACATACGCTAACCACGAATGATTTCCTCACAAATTCTTCTAATAGTCGCCACCAGCAAACAATTAACCCCTCCAAAGTGTTCCTCTATACATTGTATTTTAATCTGATGGTAAGAAATGGAGCTTATGGTGGATTAGACGTGCTAGTGGCATCCTTCATTGTGGTAGTCATGGTTACCACTATCTTGTGGAGGGATGACCCATGAAGAGAAATGGAGGACCCATAAATACGATGTGTGGCTCAGTTGTACATAAAAGTTTTGATAACCTGGCCTGTTGAAGAGGTACCTGATGTCGATGACTGCAACTGTTCAGGTTGTGCAAATCAGCGTGAATGCAAGCTGTGTATACCTGAAGGTAGCCGTAGCTAGGATTGCGAGGAACAAACTTGTTTTACAGATTGGTGTTTCAAGCTGTTGGACAGCTGCTAAATTCCATCGAGACGCTGACTTGCGCTTTTATGATGTGTGGGAATCATAAGTGGGAATGAGGTGACTGCTTTCAGGTGTACTCTATTTTTTCTTGAGACCCTGAAGCATAGGCTCTCTCTGATACTTGCAGAAATGTATTGAGAAGTTGTTGTTAATTATTGATCTTCCAGATTGGGAAGACGTACCTGACAGTGCAACTTGAAGATGCATCTGGCACCTGGAAAACTGTCCACACTGATGCAGCTTGGGAAACAAGGTCAGTGGGTATGTTGTGGATGTGCCACGAACCTCGACATAAAACCAACACCTAAAGTGAACCTAACGAGAATCACATCAGGTGTTCTGAGGACTGGCACAGGACTGCACCAGAGTCCTCCAGTCAGGTCAAGTGCTCTGAGGACGTCAGGTGTTCTGGGGACTGGCACAGCCTGCACCACAGTCCAGTCCTTCAGTCACATCAGGTGTTCTGAGGACTGCACCACAGTCCAGTCTTTCAGTCACATCAGGTGTTCTGAGGACTGCACCACAGTCCAGTCCTTCAGTCACATCAGGTGTTCTGAGGACTGCACCACAGTCCAGTCCTTCAGTCTCATCAGGTGTTCTGAAGGCTGCACCACAGTCCAGTCCTTCAGTCACATCATGTGTTCTGAGGACTGCACCACAGTCCAGTCCTTCAGTCTTCAGTCACATCATGTGTTCTGAGGACTGCACCGCAGTCCAATCCTTCAGTCACATCAGGTGTTCTGAGGGCTGCACCACAGTCCAGTCCTTCAGTCACATCATGTGTTCTGAAGGCTGCACCACAGTCCAGTCCTTCAGTCACATCAGGTGTTCTGAGGACTGCACCTCAGTCCAGTCCTTCAGTCACATCAGGTGTTCTGAAGGCTGCACCACAGTCCAGTCCTTCAGTCACATCAGGTGTTCTGAGGACTGCACCACAGTCCAGTCCTTCAGTCACATCATGTGTTCTGAAGGCTGCACCACAGTCCAGTCCTTCAGTCACATCAGCCTCAGGTGTTCTGAGGACTGCACCACAGTCCAGTCCTTCAGTCACATCAGGTGTTCTGAGGACTGCACCACAGTCCAGTCCTTCAGTCACATCAGGTGTTCTGAGGACTGCACCACAGTCCAGTCCTTCAGTCACATCATGTGTTCTGAGGACTGCACCACAGTCCAGTCCTTCAGTCACATCAGGTGTTCTGAGGACTGCACCACAGTCCAGTCCTTCAGTCACATCAGGTGTTCTGAGGACTGCACCACAGTCCAGTCCTTCAGTCACATCAGGTGTTCTGAGGACTGCACCACAGTCCAGTCCTTCAGTCACATCAGGTGTTCTGAAGGCTGCACCACAGTCCAATCCTTCAGTCACATCAGGTGTTCTGAAGGCTGCACCACAGTCCAGTCCTTCAGTCACATCAGGTGTTCTGAGGACTGCACCACAGTCCAGTCCTTCAGTCACATCATATGTTCTGAGGACTGCACCACAGTCCAGTCCTTCAGTCACATCAGGTGTTCTGAAGGCTGCACCACAGTCCAGTCCTTCAGTCACATCAGGTGTTCTGAGGACTGCACCACAGTCCAGTCCTTCAGTCACATCAGGTGTTCTGAGGACTGCACCACGGTCCAGTCTTTCAGTCACATCAGGTGTTCTGAGGACTGCACCACAGTCCAGTCCTTCAGTCACATCAGGTGTTCTGAAGGCTGCACCACAGTCCAGTCCTTCAGTCACATCAGGTGTTCTGAAGGCTGCACCACAGTCCAGTCCTTCAGTCACATCATGTGTTCTGAAGGCTGCACCACAGTCCAGTCCTTCAGTCACATCATGTGTTCTGAGGACTGCACCACAGTCCAGTCCTTCAGTCACATCATGTGTTCTGAGGACTGCACCACAGTCCAGTCCTTCAGTCACATCAGGTGTTCTGAGGACTGCACCACAGTCCAGTCCTTCAGTCACATCAGGTGTTCTGAAGGCTGCACCACAGTCCAGTCCTTCAGTCACATCAGGTGTTCTGAGGACTGCACCACAGTCCAGTCCTTCAGTCACATCAGGTGTTCTGGGGACTGCACCACAGTCCAGTCCTTCAGTCACATCATGTGTTCTGAGGACTGCACCACAGTCCAGTCCTTCAGTCACATCATGTGTTCTGAGGACTGCACCACAGTCCAGTCCTTCAGTCACATCATGTGTTCTGAGGACTGCACCTCAGTCCAGTCCTTCAGTCACATCATGTGTTCTGAAGGCTGCACCACAGTCCAGTCCTTCAGTCACATCAGGTGTTCTGAAGGCTGCACCACAGTCCAGTCCTTCAGTCACATCATGTGTTCTGAGGACTGCACCACAGTCCAGTCCTTCAGTCACATCATGTGTTCTGAAGGCTGCACCACAGTCCAGTCCTTCAGTCACATCATGTGTTCTGAAGGCTGCACCACAGTCCAGTCCTTCAGTCACATCATGTGTTCTGAGGACTGCACCACAGTCCAGTCCTTCAGTCACATCAGGTGTTCTGAGGACTGCACCACAGTCCAGTCCTTCAGTCACATCAGGTGTTCTGAAGGCTGCACCACAGTCCAATCCTTCAGTCACATCAGGTGTTCTGAAGGCTGCACCACAGTCCAATCCTTCAGTCACATCAGGTGTTCTGAGGACTGCACCACAGTCCAGTCCTTCAGTCACATCAGGTGTTCTGAGGACTGCACCACAGTCCAATCCTTCAGTCACATCATGTGTTCTGAAGGCTGCACCACAGTCCAGTCCTTCAGTCACATCATGTGTTCTGAGGACTGCACCACAGTCCAGTCCTTCAGTCACATCAGGTGTTCTGAGGACTGCACCACAGTCCAGTCCTTCAGTCACATCATGTGTTCTGAAGGCTGCACCACAGTCCAGTCCTTCAGTCACATCAGGTGTTCTGAGGACTGCACCACAGTCCAGTCCTTCAGTCACATCAGGTGTTCTGAGGACTGCACCACAGTCCAGTCCTTCAGTCACATCAGGTGTTCTGAGGACTGCACCACAGTCCAGTCCTTCAATCACATCAGGTGTTCTGAAGGCTGCACCACAGTCCAATCCTTCAGTCACATCAGGTGTTCTGAAGGCTGCACCACAGTCCAGTCCTTCAGTCACATCAGGTGTTCTGAAGGCTGCACCACAGTCCAGTCCTTCAGTCACATCATGTGTTCTGAGGACTGCACCACAGTCCAGTCCTTCAGTCACATCAGGTGTTCTGAAGGCTGCACCACAGTCCAATCCTTCAGTCACATCAGGTGTTCTGAGGACTGCACCACAGTCCAGTCCTTCAGTCACATCATGTGTTCTGAGGACTGCACCACAGTCCAGTCCTTCAGTCACATCAGGTGTTCTGAAGGCTGCACCACAGTCCAGTCCTTCAGTCACATCAGGTGTTCTGAGGACTGCACCACAGTCCACTCCTTCAGTCACATCATGTGTTCTGAGGACTGCACCACAGTCCAGTCCTTCAGTCACATCAGGTGTTCTGAGGACTGCACCACAGTCCAGTCCTTCAGTCACATCAGGTGTTCTGAAGGCTGCACCACAGTCCAGTCCTTCAGTCACATCAGGTGTTCTGAGGACTGCACCACAGTCCACTCCTTCAGTCACATCATGTGTTCTGAGGACTGCACCTCAGTCCAGTCCTTCAGTCACATCATGTGTTCTGAGGACTGCACCTCAGTCCAGTCCTTCAGTTACATCAGGTATTCTGAGGACTGCACCACAGTCCAGTCCTTCAGTCACATCAGGTGTTCTGGGGACTGCACCACAGTCCAGTCCTTCAGTCACATCAGGTGTTCTGGGGACTGCACCACAGTCCAGTCCTTCAGTCACATCATATGTTCTGGACTGCTTCATTCATGTCAAGTGTTCTGAGGACTGGCACGACTGGCACAGGACTGACTACAGTCCTGTCCTTCAGTCACATCATGTGTTCTGAGGACTGACTACAGTCTTGGGATTCCAAAAAGAAACGATCTCATGTGACATGTACATGAATCATGGTTAGTAATTGTTTCTGTCTTATCTACCTGCCATTATTATTAGAAGGACAGTTTAGGTAAGTTCCTGTTCAGGGGTTTATAAAAGAAAAGAGCCAGATTGTTGAGCAAGTGATTATAATGCAGATTTATTTCAGACTAGTCATATGTAGCTTGACGTGGCTACCGATGGAGAGTGGGTTACAATTGGTGGGCAGTCTCCATTAGAGAACATAAAAGCATCCTCACGTCTTAGAATTTAGTCACTTCATACGGCAATCATGAACCTTACCCTTTTCTGCCTCAGGTTTTCATGGGAGCAGACATCATATCTGCGAGGACAGAGTGTTGCTACCATAACGTGGGACATCCCTGCCGACGCTACTCCAGGCATTTACAGGATACAGCACTTTGGTTACCACAAACCTTGGCTATGTATGTAGCTTAATCATCTAGCACAACTAGCCGAGATCGTATCTACACACATCCCCCCATTTGTCAACCAGCCTAACTAGATCCATTATGTAGTATATATGTTCTATGAATCTGCCCAATCTATAGATTGTGCTGCACAATCTATGAATTCATAGATTGTATATATAGATTGTCATCCAATCTATAGATTGTCAACCAATCTATAGATTGTGCTGCACAATCTATGAATGCCAATCTATTGCAACAGAGAAACAGAGATTGCAACTGAGTGTAATGATGTAGAAAAAAGTGATGAGAAAAAGTTCCACATGGACTTCGCAGATAAAGAACTAAGTGACATGACAAGTGTAGCTAGAGCCAAAAAAGATATTTGAAGAATATTGCTCTGTCAAAAAAGGTATAATCCAGTTTGTAATACCCACGAACACTCTGACAACTGCCAAATGTAGAGAAACTTGCCTCACAAACAGCTCTTCTCCCTTCTTCTCTTTTCGTGGGAGTAGCGCGGGCTTTGTAAATTCCAGTTGACTATCCTATAGATTGGATGCCAATCTATATCATAGATTGTGCTGCCCAATCTATAGAATGGGCAGATTCATAGATTGGATGGAACATATATACCAAATGAAACTCGCTGATAGATACCTCATTAACTTTAGTTCACATGGGGCTAGAACAACAAAACACTACAATCATGTATCTGCTATAGTTGCAAGGAGTTGTGTGTGCCAGACAAAATGACTTCAAGGTCCACATTGTGCTCAAGTTATCTCCCTGAAGTTCTGAAATGTGCTTGAACACGTCTCATTTCTACCCAGTGCTGTTTGATTGAGTAAGCAAAGGTTACAAATGCCCTCCCATTTTTTAAAGTTGCACACAAATGCCTCCCTTCATTGCACGACCTCCTCTGTACTCATTTAAGTTCTGCATTTGCTTGACTTGGTTATTTTTATTGCAGCAACTCCTCAACCTTACAATGGAGTTTCCAGTGAATTCAAGGTGATGAAATGATGCCACCACACAACCATGTGCACACTCTCTGGCAGAGTAATCATGTACCGCTTGTCCTCAACTTGATATTGCTGCTGTCTGTGTGGTGTTCAGAACATTTATATATAAATATATTTATAAAGACGCACAATCAATCGATGATATAAAATATTTAATGTATATATTAGGTGTGTGTGAAGAAATCATATCTAGTGCACCCAAAAGAACTCATTTTAGTTTCAGTTTCTTCTCCATGGCAGCATGAGTATTGAACGAGAAGGGAACATCAGATTCATCTGCATCAACACACAACATAAACATCTGCATCAACACACAACCATAAACATCTGCATCAACCCAGCATAAACATCTGCATCAACACAACATAAACATCCGCATAAAACCATACAAATTTGCATCAACAACAGAAACACCAAACCAATGAGAACCCGAGGAAGGCTCCAGCTGGGCATCGTTAATTATTTACCAGGCAAGCCGGTGACTGCACTAACCCAAGCAAGTGAGGGTTCATTTCTCACATGATATTGTCCCAACTAGTGGTACCCATACGAGACGCTAGGTATAATCGCATACCTCCTAGAACGTCTTCAATGGCCAGAGACATATAATTGCCAGTCAGCGTGTCAAAAGATATCATGGAACTCTCCAGGGGAGGCAGTCGCTGGACCTGAAAAGATAAAAGAATGTAACCATGTCTTACTACAAGTATAGTCCATAGTGTATGTGTGTGTAAGGGAGAAATTTGTTAAGTCGCCTGTTGAAAGCAATATAGAAGAACAGAAGATTCTTGGCAGAGTTAGACATGATTGTATCAAGATCACTTGACCGTTTTGTGTCTGCATGATAAATATGTGAATTGCGTGTTGATTTGCTGTCCTAGATGCTATTTAACTTGCATGCATGAAGTTTACGGAGTTAAACATTATGGCACTAGTTGTCGAGAACAACCTCATTGGAGCCGTGAAGACCTCTCCTGCTTGTGATAGGTATCTGTTAGAGGAGCAGCTAGTGGTTTAACAAACAGATTCACTAGAGCACTTTGGTAGCCAGTGGTTTTAGAACCTGATTTAACTATAGCACTTTGGTAGCCAGTGGTTTTTTAACCTGATCTAACTATAGTACTTTGGTAGCCAGTAGTTTGACAGTTGTAGCTAGCTGGTAGTACTGGAGCTAGATAGTTGGTGTATCTAGTTAGTGGTGATGGTGTAGAACTACAGTAGAATAACTTCTCGCCACAACTGCCATAATGGTGCTCCAGCTGGATCTGCTGTCCATTGATGGTGAGTGGAGGTCTAAGTTCAAGATTGCTTCCGTAACGTCTATTGTGAACCAGGCACAATACGAAGATAAGATACGACAATTCGATATACTCAGTGAGCGAGTGTCATATTGTGAACCATACGAAGATAAGATACGACAATTCGATATACTCGGTGAGCGAGTGTCATATTGTGAACCAGCAGTAAACAAACTCGACCTTTCCCTTTTCTGTAGCCCTTTTCTGCTACAGAAGCGCTGCTGAGCAGCTACCTGGTACTAAAATTAATCATGAGTGAACAAAACATAATATATAGATACATAGAAGGATTTGAAGACAAAATTGACATTAAAAGGAAGTTTTTTCCCCTTTAAAGATCTTCTGGTTTACCACCTAAGCAAAGGATTCAAGGTATGTTGGAAGTGCTTCTGGAGCTAACAACAGACGAAACCCGTTTCTATATTTACCTTGGTTGTTTTGTTTTGTTTCTTTTGGCGTCTTGTAGGTCCATTTTGAAATGCAAGTCTAAAGCACTCTTTTGGACTTATTATCACGAGAGAATAATGAGACGAGATTTTTGTAGTTATAATTTAATGATTACAGGGAGTTTTTACAGTTATTCAATTCTTACTCTGGAAGTAATTTTTCTTTCCATCTGCAGCCTCATAGTCGCATATAGACCTTGAGTGTCCCTCAGAGTCTGAAAGAGCATTGCCTCCCTCGTCACTGCATGCTAAATAAAGCACATCACATAATTTCATTCAACCTCACACACCATCACGTCACATGACCACCAATGTGCTGCAGTTAGTTTCATGTACAAATGTGTAACATCAAGTTTGTCAAATTCTCAATTCTAACATGTCAAATTCTCATTTCCAACTTACCACAAGTTTCACAGTAAATCACACATCACATCTCTAGGTAACTGTCAGAAACTCAGGAACAGAACTTGACCAGACACTTCCTCTTTGAGTATGAGGCTACTAAACTGTTTTGTCAAGGGTCACCAATATTAAAACTTACATTTCGTTCAGTGAACTCCAAGGGGTGGGCAGATACAAGGTCACGTTGAGCATGGACCAACCTAATAGTCAGTTTTGTACTAAATTATAGTTGCCATACTGGTACTAATTTCAGATCCTTACCCTTCTCTGAAGAGGTCCTGTACTCTGTATTCGCCAGTCGTTTTGTCATACAATATAGAAGGTCTTTTGTTGCACTTTTCTTCCTCCTAAAACAATATTATATAACAAGGTGAGTCTGAGCATATTCAGATAATATCCTACCATTCTTTCGATTAACTTTTAACCACCAGTCACTCAGTACTCACGTGGTTTTGTAAACCTTATCACATGATTTTCGAGCGCGCATGCCTTCATAGGTGGCACGCGCCCGCCATAGTACAAGGTACGAATCGCCGTTACTGCGCGTCTATCATGTGATGCAAAAGATGGCACTCAACTACATCGCGGAGCCAGTGGATGCTGATGTAAGGATTCTCAACTGGAGGAGCGGACCAAGCCACTCGACTAATTCTATCGAACATGTATCAAGATTTGACGAGTGTATCAGAGACGCGCAGGTCCCTCCTGCACTAACTGATCCCATCAGAATAAGAGGCATTGGAGCTACTACTCTGTATGTTGTTGAGTTTAGCTTCTCACTGCTCTATGTTAGGTTCAGTTGAGTAGCTAGAGAAGTGATGTGTTGATTTTTCTTTATTTTAGATTTGGATTGAGCAGTCGGTTTGAAGAAATCTTTCCATCTTCTCTCGCAGGAAAGGTATATATATTGATGGTGGAAGTAGTGTATCATTACAGGATTTTTTTTTGGTAGTGGGAAAGTAGTGGGAAAGAAATGTTGATTAGCTCAAAATCTTTTCTATGAACATGAGAAAATGTCTCGCTATCCCCCCAGTTTGTGACACTGATAATGGCTGGTGAAGCCAGGAATAAGCACTGTACTGTAGCTGTGTACTGTACTGGTTATCTCATCAATGCCATAATGTCTTTCTTGTGACATTAAGTGTGTGCTAAGTATTCATAGCATGTGAACTAGTGTGATTTAAACCTCATAGGTGGCTGTAGAGGAATATCAGAGTACTATGAACCGCCTCAACACAATTCTCCAGAAGAACATTCCCCTCAACCTCAAGTGTCTGCTAGTGGGCTGTCTCTGCTGCTGTTGTACATTCGGCCTCTCCTTTGGCGCTGCCTTCTACCTCAACAAACGAGTAAAGGAATGCTTTTCATGTGCCAAGACTCGTCTATACTTGGCATGTTTTCCTGGTAATTCAACGCTTTTATGTGTGCATGTTTTTTATTTCAGACTCGATCCAGAATAGACAAATTACTCGAGTCAGAGAACTGGCGTCTCTACAACAAGGTACATCCAGTTGTGGCTAATGGCATGTGGTGTGATGTTTTATGTATTTTTTTACCTCTTCCTTGTCGGTGGTGCAGCTTGGTTTGAACCTGAGACTACATTGCGAACAGACCAACAACAACTTACGAGAACATGTAAGGTTACTCTGTGTGATGCACTCAAGTATGTGTGGTTAAGAGTTAGGTACACTTGGTTAGCAAACTAAAGTAGGTGAGCTTACATGCAATAAAAGTTGCACTGTAACACATTAAAGTATGCGAATAAAAATAAAAATGCATGTTCACAACAACTACACTGTAAACACAGTCTTTTGGGGTATGTTGAACTGAATGTGAGAAATCCCCATCTCTCTCCCTGCCTTTTTTTGTCCCCCTTTGGCTCTCCCCTCATGTTTTCATTCCCCCCCTTCTGGTGTTTTCATTTTTTTCTCTTTTCTCTTGACCCATTAACCCACTTGACCCATTAACTGAGCACAAACTTTTAGTGAAAGTGATAATTAATATTCAATAATGGTATACTAATCCTGTTCTTTTGCTATATATTACTTCTTAGCATAAATTATATGCTTCATGGAAAGATAGTTCTCATTTGTTTCTGCCATGACATACAAAAAGTGATTCATTTTGGGGGGAATACCGTCATTAGGAGGGATGTTCGTTATTACCTTTTCTAGGACATTCTTACCCCTGGCCCTAACTTAGGCCTAGAATATCCCTACCCTTAGACCTAGAATGTCCATAGCCCTAGAATATTCCTAGCCCTAGAATATTCCTAGCCGTAGAATGCCCTAGTAGCCCTAGAATACCCCTAGCCCAAGAATATCCCTAGACCTAGAATACCCCTAGTCCTAGAATTCCCTAGCTCTAGCATATCCCTAGCCCTAGAATTCCCCTTGACATAACCCTAGAATCCCCCTAGAATGCCCTTCCCCAGAATACCCCCTAGCTTGATATGGGATCCATGATGCACAGTTCACTAGAAACATCCTGTGTTCCCTGAATCACTACTGCTAGCATATGGAGGTAAGCCAGACAGCTATCCAGCTAGAGTGGTATCGCTGGCTTAATTAATGCAATGCATCCATACTGGTTGATGATTATTATATACTGCACCAACTCACCAATTGCCAGGGCAACCGGGCTGACAGCTCTAGCAATGCATGCAGCAGTTAGCAGCTGTCAATGCTTGGTCACCTGATGGTTGATTGACTGCCAAGGGAAGTGGGCTAATACATCGTGCATAAACTCATTGCAAGGGAAGTGTGCTAACACCATCTAACTCACTGCCAGGGGACCATCTAACTCACTGCCAGGGGAAGTGGGCTAACACCATCTAACTCATTGCCAGGGGAAGTGGGCTAACACCATCTAACTCGCTGCCCGGGGAGTGGGCTAACATCATCTAACTCATTGCCAGGGGAAGTGGGCTAACACCATCTAACTCACTGCCCGGGGAGGCGTGCTAAAACCATCAACTCATTGCCAGGGGAAGTGGGCTAACACCATCTAACTCACTGCCCGGGGAGTGGGCTAACACCATCTAACTCACTGCCAGGGGAGTGGGCTAACACCATCTAACTCACTGCCCGGGGAAGTGGGCTAACACCATCTAACTCACTGCCAGGGGAAGTGGGCTAACACCATCTAACTCACTGCCAGGGGAAGTGGGCTAACACCATCTAACTCACTGCCTGGGGAGTGGGCTAACACCATCTAACTCACTGCCAGGGGAAGTGGGCTAACACCATCTAACTCATTGCCAGGGGAAGTGGGCTAACACCATCTAACTCGCTGCCCGGGGAGTGGGCTAACATCATCTAACTCATTGCCAGGGGAAGTGGGCTAACACCATCTAACTCACTGCCCGGGGAAGTGGGCTAACACCATCTAACTCACTGCCTGGGGAAGTGGGCTAACACCATCTAACTCACTGCCAAGGGAAGTGGGCTAACACCATCTAACTCACTGCCAGGGGAAGTGGGCTAACACCATCTAACTCACTGCCTGGGGAAGTGGGCTAACACCATCCTAACTCACTGCCAGGGGAAGTGGGCTAACACCATCTAACTCACTGCCAAGGGAAGTGGGCTAACACCATCTAACTCACTGCCAGGGGAAGTGGGCTAACACCATCTAACTCACTGCCAGGGGAAGTGGGCTAACACCATCTAACTCACAGGGAAGTAGGTGAGGCCATTTGTTGGGCTGTGAAGTGGACATTGCTTCCACATGAAACAAAGCTCTGAACCTCAAGTTTCTACTCCACATTAAACGATAAAACAGATGTGAAGTGTACGCCTGCACAGACCACAAGTATGCCTTGATTAATTGCCACCAGTGGCAGCTACTGGACTCATGTTCCCAGACTAGGCAGGGCCCTCTTAATTAACAACACCAAGTTCTGACCAGTGTGAGATCTTGGCACCATTGATGCTGTAGCATAAAATTAAGCTGCAAGATGCATTATTATGTAATATATGCTTGTGTATGCATACATGTCCTCCCCTCTCACAACTGTAGGTGCTACTGATAGAGATTCTACCCAAGGCTCAGTTATTTCGTCCAGATTGATCTTTATGTTCATAGTTCACATTCACCTACATGCTTATTTGCACATGCTTACAATAATTATACCAACAACTGATTTGTGTCACAACTCTCTGTACACGCTGCACAACCACGTTGCTGAGATGCAACACCTCATCCATCCAATGCAATCTTCCCTTTCTTTCTTTCTTGACGAGGTTTATTTCATGAATTCTTTTGCGGCAAGATCCAACTCTTTTTCTTTTTGGTGCTCAGGTGTGTGTGTAGGTATATGATGCAACGCAGGAAAACGGATTATATACACACCCAAAGTTGACAACACATAATCACACAGAGGAGGTGCTCCAACAAGTGTGAGCGCATCCACACACTGCAAAGTGACCATAATTATATAGAACACGGTGTCTACATGCATTGTCCCTATCACAGTCTCTAATGATATCACCGTTTGATGGATTGTCCCTATTGTGGTTTAATCGTAATCCCTCTCCCTGCTCTCCTTTAGAAATGTCACGGCCTGTAGGATGAGAAGGGAAGGGGGGGAAGGAAAAAATTAGAATTCAGGGGTCACATGTATGGCAGACATAACTTTCATGTGGGCAATGGGTAGACTTTTACAAATCATCCTCAACGAACCCTGTTGTTGTCGTTCAATGTAGATCATCGTACAATAACTTCCTTGATAATCTAATCAACTCAAATATTACTCGCTATATCATTATTTTGAGAGGGTTCTTTGATGAGTTTTTCTGAGAGAACTCTACGGAAGCAATGCCCTAGTAATTGCTACAATAGACTTATTTACCCATCAATTACTATACTTATTGATGAAGGCTTGAGCATCTCGTCGAAACAACGAGAGAGGTTGATTATTGAGAAGGTCATTGTAATCGCTACTACATGCCATCATTAAGAGCACAGACATTGGGCTAGCTTTCAGGGGGAAGGTGTACACCAATTATTACAGAATTTTCCCCCTTCTGAACTTAAACCAACGTTTCTGCCAGGTGCACGACAAATCATTATATTAAGCAATGAAGCGAGCAATACGCATGCATGCTCTGACACGCCCCAGAGTAATAGTTTCATGAAACGGGATCAAGTTAGAAGAAGGCTTGAAATCAATCGGAAAAGAGTGATTTGTGCCTCGGAAGCTGAGGAAGGGAAGACAAATGGAAGATGAGAAGCATGGAGCTAGGAAGAGTGCCCCCCAAAGTGTAGCCGAGTGCTCCCTTGCTGCAGCAAAGGAACAACAAAAGCAATGTCGTCCCTCTGGGCGAGACAAAAACCACTTTGTTTCCCCTCCACCTCACTTTTGCAATGCACTGCATTTAAACAACAACAATCCATAAATGAAATGTCGCCAGTCTGTTTCCATTTTTTGGGGACTAGGAGTAACTCCACCCACTAGAGCCTGTGCTGGCCTCGGAGTTGGTCTCTGCAGTCGTTTAAATGTTTCTAAAAAACAATGTCACAAGAAACGCCATGGCACTTGCTGCTGTCTGCCATTTTGTTTAGGGATGTACACGTGCATGCATTTTTCACGTGCCCTATGGTATATAACAGATTACACAACATGGCGATGTTACCAGTGAACTACACAAGCTTCTTTACAGCTCCCCCCCCCCTAGAGTTGATGACAGCATTGGTATAAATCGACATTCTTCTCTTGGGTTTCTACTGCAAGCATTGTGAAGCAAGTAGCCCTCAATAATAATAATGGCAAAATAATAATTAAATACAAGGCAGTTCCAACCCAATTAAAACCCCCCCATTAGTTTGGGATGTGCATTGCCTCCTTCAGAACCAGCTTCTTCTTCCTAGTCACTGTATCTAATAGAATACTGCCTCTTCCTATGCAATTGTCTGGTGGTTCTTCCAAGCATGTTCTGCCTACTGCTTACCTGACATCTCTCTTTCACAGGCATCCTCATGTCCCTTCATCCTCGTCTCCAGTTAACTTTTTATTTTCACCCTGATGATGGAGTTCTTTCAAGCGGCTACTGCTGCTTATCTGACCTCTCCCTTCACAGGCATCCTTGTCTCTGGTTAACTTTTTATTTCTGTGTCTTGTCACTGTGATGATGGCTAGGGCACCTGGCCAAAATATTTGGCCAGATTTTTAATTCAGTGATTCTTATGAATTAAAAAAAGAGAGTAGAACACGACAACTGAGAATCAGCCGAGCCAATGGAAAGAGTCGTTAAGCAAACTAAGAACAGCTCTAGTACAAGTCGAGATGATGATACCAACAAAAACCTAGAGGCATGCGGCTAGCTAGCTACACTGCCGATATTAAGTGGAATTGACAGAGAAGGATAGTATTTCAGGCCATTCCAGCAATGCCCTGTTGTAGGTACTTGCTTCGCAAAAGAAGATGTAGCTAGGAGAAGAGAAATTTTTTGAAGAGGTTGGTAGGTGTTTCTATAGCTACCAGGGGAACACTTGTCTTCCTATCTTGCTACATGCACTTTGGCTTTGCAATATGTAGCAAGCAAATAAGTAAGCGTGCAAGCAAGCAAATAAGTAAGCAAGCTAGCAAGCAAGCAAGCAAATAAGTAAGCAAGCTAGCAAGCAAATGAGTAAGCAAGCAAGCTAGCTAGCAAATAAGTAAGCTAGCAAGTAAATCATCCAGCTAGTGAAACAAGTCCACTAAAACGATGACATACAACATGTACGTAAACAGTTGCTTCCTTTTTAAACTAACATTCTTCAGGATGACATATGTCAGAATAGACTCCAGTTTCAGCCAAGCTCATCTTGAGGTGATGAGTGTACATTGCCACATAATGGAGCTTAAAATTCACTGACCGCCACCAGCAGACATATCCGCAAACTTATTAAACATCATTTACAGGCTCACGCAAATATCATACCTGCCAAATGTCTACCTGCACATGCCCAATAATGGACTGCTGTATTTTTAATATTATAGTCATAAAACCTTACTTCTAGTTTGATGGGAGGAGCGAGCAAAAGGAAGGGGAAAAGAATGGCCGATGCAGACCTGCCGACTGTCCGGGAAGTCCAGGACAGTCCCAGATGTACTGCTCCTGCCATTTGTCCAGCACAGAAGATGCTATTTACCTTGAAAGTCCTGTAAAATATGATCGCCAATTAACGAGTAATAATAAGCAAGGCCTTGATAGGCGAGCAAAGGAGCGATGGAAGAGGCAGAACAATCAACAAATTGTTATAGCCTGCCTGATGCCTTGCTGGACAAAACTTGAAACCCTATAATTGAGTTGCTCTATACACTGTCCTAACACTAAGCATAGCTGATGTCCAGTACAAGATACTGATCTCTACATGCTCATCATATTCAAGGCTGCATCTCACCTCCACAGCTAGAGCACGTTTATGATTGAGTAGCTTATGTCGTACGAAACTCCAGCAGCATCCTTTCTTGTCAGCTATATAGTACCCTTGTGACCTGTTCCACTTGACTGGCAGCCAGTTGTCTTTCTTGTAGCTCCGAATTTGCTGTTGTTTTGTTGATTGTTCTCTTCACTATGACAACCATTCCTGGTTGATGTAAACCTGCATTATGGCGGGTGATCCATTCATTTATTTTATGGACGAGCGTACAGTGAATGCAAACCTACATACACAGGCCATGCGCAGCAATACCAAGTTTCGCCCATCCAACTCCCCTGTGAGGGCTTGCGCCGCTCGCAAAAAGCTTAACCAACTGTAATCTTCAATTGTGTCTAATAATAATTTCGGCACCACATGATCACATTTAAGCATAGTAGGCAATTGGAGTATTGCAACTTCTAGTGCTCCTAAAAAAATAACTACTTTAATTTTCAAGATGCTTAATTTATTGGCACACTTATAGAGCATTTGCTCAGTCCTAAACACTCTCTCGATGGCCTTTCCTTCTCCCTTCTGTAGGGAGGAGAGCTGCACAGGCTCTTACACTGACCTGGAATCTCGCTTCTCTCTGAATCATTTTCCTCTTGAGAAAGGAGGCCTGTCATGACAAATTTGGTCCCCCCATATTTGGTTCCCCCTGGAACTTTTTCATGTTCCCCCTGGAATTTTTTACTTGAAAAAAAAGTTCCCTCTTGAAAAACAAAGGGCTAGGGCTAGGGTGGGAACAAAATTTTCAATAAGGGGGGAACAAATTAAACGTTACAGGCCCAACCTGGTGGATTTCTTTGCTACAAGTTTTGTTGTAGTTATGGTGCAGCTACTGCTTGCTTACCTCAATGGCGCTGATTCCCACACCAAACTATTGTATTTGACTGAATTGTTGGGGGGAAGGAGTAAATTTACAAGCCATAAATGAAGTCAGTGGCCATTGGGAGGGCAGACTAAACCTTTTATTAAAAGGCCACATTTTTGTGGTTACATATTTGCTCCATGGATTCTGCACACTTCACTCTATGAACTTGATACTCGGCTCAAAAGATAGGTCTCTCTGTGTGCTCTCTTGTACAGGAACCATACAAAAGTCACCTGCAGGGCAGTTCCGTGAAAAGGTAAACCAAGGGGCCAAAAACTATACTGAATCCTAACAAATTTTGGTATCATTTAAAAAGAAAATACCCTGTACTTTATAGATATAAAATTATTTTTCAAATATGTCATTATGTCATAGCAAACAAAAGTTATGACCAAATATGTAACATGCTATTCGCCAGCATTAAATTATGCATATTTTTACGGTAACTAGTAAAAAGTCAATATTTAAGATGTGGAAGTAGTTTTCTTTAGTTAAATGGGTTACTGGACTCAGTTTAACCCTTTCACTGCTGCAGGTAAATACCCCCCCTGTGCTGGCTTTTTTTGCCAAAAAAAAAGGTGATTTTGAAATCAATGCCAAAAAAAGACTAAGAGGTTATTTTGAAATTCTTTTTATGTTTTTGGGTGGGCAAGAGGTTGGCCTATGGGGGAAAAATTGAAATTTGGTATTTTGAATAATTAGGTGGTCATGTGACCTAATGGCGGCCATATTGATGTCGTTTCAATCTACAGACATGGCATTGTCACCTTGGCCCTGTGCAGGGCCGCCCAAGTTGAGCAAATCATCGGTCTCGTCCATGGAATACTCCCAATCACTGTCGGCATTATCGTAGTCAACTGTTGGAAACGAATTACCTGTATCGTCCAAATCAAAGTTGTCCACGCTGTCTGGTCCACAACTTCGTTGCCTTCTGAGGCCGCGCTCGCGTCATTCCGCTGCCTACCGGTGGGAAACACGACTTTCCAAGTGGAAATCATCTCTAGTTCATAGGAAAAAAACAATAGCTGGCACGTGCAGTGCACGCGGAATTTAAAAATGATTATTTTCACATACCCGGTAGTACCGGGTACGCGCAATTCAACGACATTTTTTTCTACCCGGTAGTACCGGGTATGCGCAGTGAAAGGGTTAAGTCTCTTTTGATAATCTGTTGTGCTGAAAACTCCAGTACTTAAGTAAAAACTCTTCATGTCATAGGAAGTCAGTTTGAGGTTTCAGGTGCCCGTACATCCGTCACAAATATGAACGATTACTTTTTATAACCATAAAATAGATCAATTTTTAAAATAGTAATTCTAGGATATAAATATAGCTTAAGTTGCAATTATGGTATAACTTTCCTGTTGATTTCAGAAGTACTTCTTATCTTACCTAATGTGACAAATCTGTATAGAACATATGTCCTATATATGTATTGAACATAACTTCCTCTACCTGTGGTATGTAAAGTACTTATCAGTGGTATATATGCACCACCTATATAAACCTCCATGCACTTAGAAGATTCCATGCACATGCAAGCTTCACAAATCTAGAAGATTCCGTGCACATGCATGCTTTTCTATTTAAACACAAATCTAGAAGATTCCGTGCACATGCATGCTTGACTATTTAAACACAAATCTAGAAGATTCCGTGCACATGCATGCTTGACTATTTAAGTAGCTAGAGCAGAGCACATGTCTAAGTAAGTCTAGTGTGTCTATTGAGTCACTATGGCAAGCAATAAAGAAAGGCAAGCTAAGAGAAATGACTGAAACTTACCAGGCATATTTGGAGAAAGACAGGAGAAGAAAACCAGTGAAATTTGCAGCTATGACTACTGATGAACTTGAAGAACATCATTTGAAAGAAAAGCTACGTACAAGAAAATATCGAGAGTCAAAGTCAGTGTGGAGAGATGAGCCAGCCACTAACTTCTCCATATCGTACCAATCAAGCTAAAGGTAAAGCCATTAAACGAGCAAGAGCATCCCTGCCAGATTCACCCCATAAACGGCGGTATAGTGATTATTTAGCAAAATCAGTTGGGCTAAATGTTGACAGTACCGTTGTTGGTGCTTCTTCAAGTAATGCACTCAGTGATGACACTAAACAACTTGTTCTGGCATTTTATAGTTCCAATGACACTACATGGCAGGCTCCAGGCCGCAAAGATAGAGTAATAATTCGTGAGAAAGATAGTGATGGTCAAAATGTCAAAAGAACTGAGCAAACTCGATACTTACTACTGTCTTTAACCGATTGCACGCCGTATTCCTAGTACCCGCGGGCAAATTATTCATGAATTAACGAGGTATTTTACTTATTATTTTTATATCTTCCGTTCTGCAGGGACTCCACCCATGAAACTTGGGTCATATTCAGCCACATGATAGCTCTACTTCCTGTAAAAAAATCGAGCCTTCCTTACCAACTGGGCAGAACTAACCAGCATTATAAAACCTTGTCATCTTCTTGGGGGTGAATATTTTCATATTTTCACACTATTATACACACATTATAATGCCAACACAAGATGGAGCATCTATTTACAAACCCTCTACCAGCTGCAAAGCCAGTGGGTTGTTTTCCCCATCAAAATGCTAACACATAATAATACAAAAAAACAAATTATAAGAGAGTGAAAATGCTAACACATACTAGAATAAAACCATAATATAAAACACAATTATGTAAGGGAGTGTCTTGGGTAGAGCTCCGGTCTTGCTGTCACGGGTAGAGTAGAACTTGCTCAGTCTTGGGTATAGCTTGCTTGGTCTCCGGCATGATATTTCACCATGTTTTTATTCTACACAAACATGAGATACCAGGATAAGAATAACACTTGAATACTGGAGAGACGAGAGAAGTAGACGAAGGGACAGGGAACGAGAGAAGTAGACGAAGGAGCAGGGAACAAGAGAGAAGTAGACGAAGGAGCAGGGAACAAGAGAGAAGCACAGAAAGGAGCAGGGGGTGCATAAACATTACTGATAGTCCACCAAGGTATGGTATTACGAAAACAGTCACGGCCTGTTGATCCACCACACAAAGGAACCTTACAAAAACAACACTGCCAGGACCTTGCCTCATGCCTGTAACCTTTACTAATGCAAACTACACAGCGCTTCTTTGCACAGCACTGTGGGAAATGACCTAGTTTTAAATTGAGGCGATCTAGCTGACTATTTGCCTGACTACAACGTTGACCTGCACGCTGCCGAGAAGAGAAGGAACCAATCAAAGATTTAGCTAGAACAATCCTAGCTTCTAGATAATTACCCTTCCTTACTGATATTGGAGCTCGGACAGAAGAAAACAAAATAAATGAATTCAATAAACAAGCTTCTATCAAATTTGTAACCAACAAACCATCAATAGAATTTACATGTACATAACGCATTAGCTCCAAAAAACCGAGTCCTAGGCATTACTTTACGAACCAAAGATCCAGACAAATCCGAGTGATTAGTGGACCAGTACAATTCTAAGTATGGAAGTGTGGAAACTCCCATTATTATCAACATTCCTACAAAAGCTTTCATTTCCTCTATATTAGTATCTACCCATGGCCTGGAGAGACTAGCCATCCTAGAAACGTAACTGTTCGTCTCTGCTACTAGGAGTTCCCACACTTCAAGAGTAAAAAAAAGGTAAAATGCATCTAAAAATGTACTTGATGCACCAAGCAATGAAGAAGTTGGACCAGTTGTTGCTGTATAGTCCAATTTCAAAGGAGTTGGCTCCTTTATTTCCCACTTACCTGTGACCTCAGTTAGCCTAGAACCAGTGCCAGATGCTTGGGCAGAACCAGTGCCAGATGCTCGGACAGAACCAGTGCCAGATGCTCGCACATGCCTATAACCTCTGGCCCGCCTACTACCAGTACCTTTTGGAGGACCACTAGCAACACTTACGACTCCACTACCACTTGAGTTGCTTCCCCCTTGGCCAGTACTCCCTCGCCCGCCTCTCCCTCGGCCAGTACTCCCTCGCCCGCCTCTCCCTCGCACAACTCCAGCACCAGTCGTGTTCCCACGCCCTGTAGAGACTTCAGGCAAGGCTTCCTCATCCTCCAATGTAACAAAAGGAGTCATAGATGCCTCATCTCCACTCTCATCATCTGATGCTGTAGGAAAAGTAGTGGGGAGGGTGGGAAAAACAAGATATATATATATCAAGTTTGTGGTCAACATTTGAAAATTCAAATTCAAATGAAAATCAACAACTCAACAACTCCAACCTACACTCTTAGCTATAACTTTTTCCCTATAACTATCCCGTCTGAATTTGGAATACCAACAGAATAAGCTAGTATTTGGCAATAGTACACTCTCAGTTGACTATGGTAAACAAAGGCTATGAAGCGCTAAGGTTAGAAGAAACTTACAATCGAGAAGTCCATCCAAGCGCGCCTCTTCTCTTAGAGCAACTGGACCAGAGTGTTTCCTCGGTATGCATAGATGTCTTCACCTTCTTTCCCAAATGAATCTGACCCAGAATCGCCAGAATCGTCGGCTAAAAGTTAAGAAATAACGTCCTCACAGGAGAGCATCTTTGAGCAGTTTAAAAAAAAAGCTCGACCAACAAAAATGGCGTTCAACCGCAGGATTTTTGTTGCACGATGCATCAACCGGAAATAATCATTTTTGTGACGTTCTCTAGTCTACTAGGCATGTGCAGAACCCAACCGGGGCTGTTAGCTCGTAACGGTTCATTTTATATATTTTTGTGTGGCGAAGGATGTAAGGTCTCGCGCCATATGGCGCTTACGGCGTTTAATCGGTTAAGGAAGTATACAATACATTTGTTGAAAAACATCCTGATGCAAAGATTGGACTGAGCAAATTTTGTGAGCTCCGTCCCAAACATGTGAAGTTGTTTGACCACACTCCTCATCATGTATGCGTGTGTTCATTACCATGAAAATGTTCGCCTTCTTCTTTTTGCTCTGAAAAATAAATACATCACTAGCAGTTGAGTATCGTGGCTTTATCAATCAAGTCACATGTGATGCATCAAGAAAGGAATACATGAGCTCTGAATGTGATGATTGCAAAGGTCTTATTGACGACTTCACTCCTACGTCTCCAGCTGCTAATTTAAAGTACCAACAATGGACAAAGTACAAAAAGTTGACATCTTTGGTACAGTAGGTGATGCCTTCACTGAATTTAAAAAACAGCTAAAGCAATTTTTAATTCACGGTTACATTAAACGCAGGCAAGCAGCACACATGGATGATTTGATTTCAAAGTGCAACATAGAAAATATTGTTTTGCAAGTAGACTTTTCTGAAAATGCAACTATTGCAAGTCAATATGAGACTTTTCTGAAAATGCAACTATTGCAAGTCAATATGAGACTTTTCTGAAAATGCAACTATTGCAAGTCAATATGAGACACAGTCAGCACATTGGAGCCATGGCCAAGTAACTTTATTCACTGGACATGCATGGGTCAAGACAGATCAAGACAAAAAAGAAGAAAAAAGGGAAAGTTTTGTTGTAGTATCTGATGAATTGACGCATACAAAACATAGTGTGTATGTTTTCATGAACGACATATTTAAGCGGCTCCGTGAAAAGTTTCCAATTATTAGTGTTTTCAGCAGTGGTCGCAGTTTAAAACAGAAATTTCTATTTTCCAATCTGCACTTGTGGGAGGAGGAACATGACCTAAAAATAACTTGGAATTTCTTCGCCACGTCCCATGGTAAAGGTGTTGTGGATGGGCTTGGAGGCACAGTTAATTTAGAGAGCAGTCTGGAGGCACGTTCGAAGTGGACAGGCTCATGTCACCTCACCAAAGGAGTATGCCAGCATTGCCAAGGAACGCAACCCATCAATACATGTTCACTTCATTTTCATTGCCAAGGAAGAGATTGAAGTTTCAAAACAAAAGTTGGATGCTCATTGGGAGGGTGTGTTACTTGTGCCCAAGACCCATCAGATGCACTGCTTTATCCCAAAAGGGAGGGATAAAGTTATGGTTTCAGATACATCAGATTCAACTGAATTAACGATTAGAAGATCTGACCCTTCAGAAGATACTGAGAAGGAATCAAGTGCTGAGGATGAGGAAGAATCAACTGGCGAGGAGGATTCAAGTACGGAAGAGGAACTTATGGACATGACTACTACCCTGAATCTGTCCATTGGACAATGGGTTGTTGTGCAGTATGATGGAGAAAACTTTCCTGGTGAGGTAATTTCTTACAACAGTGATATTGAGATTTATGTTATGCATAAAAGTGGCACTAACTGGAAATGGCCTAATCCTGTTGACAAGATCTTCTACAAACTCGAAGACATTGTGCAAACTATCACTCCCCCTACTGTAGTGGGAAACCGTGGACAATTATTATGTAGCTGAAGTTATCATTTAACCTGAATAATAAATTTTTTAATCTTGATGTAATACATTTGGACTCGTACTTCCGTCACGCAAATTGTGTACTTCCGTCACAATATGTAATGGCTATTTTGAAAATGAAAAAAGAAAATTTTACTTTCTTAGAGGAACTTTCTTAGAGGAAGTAATAATCTTACCCATATGTGTAATGACCCATAATATGTGTAATGATTAGTTTGATACCAAGGACAGATTTATTACTTTGCACAAGTCACAGGATTCTCTGCGTACTTCCGTCACACCTTTTCAATGTATTTTTCCCGGCTATATAGCTAACTAAAACCATAAATCTTATATTATGGTAATTTTTTTATTATGGTAAATACCTTAAATAGGCCTTACAATAACTGGAATATAAAATATTTCTTATGGGCCATTGTTTTGATGTTATTAGGGAATTAAGTGTCTTAATTGTACTTCCGTCACGACGGAACTGCCCTGCAGTCAAAGTGGGGTTCCTGCTATACTTATGCAACATCAAAAGAAAGCACACACTGAGCTCTATTTTGAGAAATAGAGCTCTACACCACTGAAGTGTGCGGAATCGATGGAACAACTAAAGGCCTGTCCACACTGCACACTGAATGCGCGTTCGATCTCAACGAATGCGCGTTCGTTGCGTCCATACTGAATGCGAATTAGATTTCTTGGACCTAACGCGCATTAGGTCCAGTCCACCTCGATAGGTGGTTTGAGTCGAGCCAAAGCAACAAATCCAAGCGTAAAATTAATTACGCAGGTGTGCGTTAAAAGATAAACCACGCTGGGGCTGCAGGCTGAAACTATGAAGAAACGAGCGCTGATCAGTGTGTGGAGCCATGCCAGTGTCCAGGAGCTACTCAACGGAGTACAAAGAAACAGAATCATTTATGAAGTTGTAGCTGATTCCCACCAGTGCTTACTGCGTGGCTTGCACCAAACCTGGCGCACAGATGGATGCTGGTAGCCAGCCATCATTGCCACAATCAAAGGACCTATATATAGCAGGCAAAGATCAAGCTAAATACTATTATAGACTTCGAAAATTTTACCGCCGCAGCCTTCTTTTATGGAGTTCATGGAGCGCCATCCGTCTACTGTATTGCCTTTTTCTATTTATAAATCCTTCTTCTCCTCTGCAGCATATGCTTCCTTCGCGTCTGTAGGTATCTCGTCCATAACAGAAGAAATCCAACGTATCCATTGTGCAAAGGTGACGACTACTCACTTGACGTGGGTGCAGTTTTCTTGGAGTGGTTTTTATGCGCGTTTGGTTTATTGTCATGTCAGTGTGGACGCGACGTCGTGACTGGACGCGCATCGAGACTCTCTTGGTAGCTAGTGTGTCTCAATGCGCATCCAGTTATTGTGCAGTGTGGACAAGCCTTTAGTTGCAACCACAAGTTTTAAAATTAATATTTCTATAATATTCTATACACTGCAAGACAGCCTCAATTAACAAGACAGTCTCAATTAAAGAGCCATCCACATGGCTATAGGTAACTTCACAATGCAACCACACCTTACCATGTACGTAAGCTCGTCGTCTGGTTCTACTTTCATATCTGGTAGGAGGTTCCACACAGTGTCCACTCCGGGTCTGAAAGACATCACACACACACACCACGCAACATACATTCATACCCATTATTAGTATTATTAGGGAGGCCACTTATCCAAACATGTTGGGACTACAGGGTGTTCAGATTACTGAACTTCGGTGTGGAGGGTCTTTAGCTTGTCCTTGCTCCTCATAAAATCGTGGACATTCCATTTTCCAATATTGTATTCCACTGCTACTCGAGCTAAACTCCTCCCATTCCTCAGACCATCACAGATCTTGAGCTTACATCCATCCATTGCTAATTGACTAAACCTCCACTGTTCGTCAGACCATCACAGATCTTTAGCTTACATCCATCCACTGCTACTCGAGCTAAACCTCCCCTTTTCCTCAAACCATCACAGATCTTGAGCTTACATCGATATTAAGGACAACTCCTCTTGCCCTTTTAGTTTAGCCATGCTCTCTGCTCTGACACGGAGAGAGAAGAACCTGCTGGACGAGGTTCCACTTTAAACAAACGGTATATATTTGTTGTGTGCATGCGAAAAGGAATTTCCCCTTCAAAATGATAAAATAAGTACACTGAATGTGGCTGTGGTCCATGGGAGGAGCTTCTTGTAGCGCTCATTTGACCGATGTGTTCGGATAAGTGACATTTAGATAATTAGATAGGTGACCTCCTATTGTAATTATTATTATTATAATAATATATTTATTATTCCCCTTTTTTAGTGAGCCACAGATAATATGATACATACCAATATAACAAAGTTTATATATATATATATATATATATAATAAAGATATATACCAATATAATAAGTTTATATATATATATGATTAAGATGCATATCAATTTAACAAGTATATATATATACCGTAGAATACGTACTAAGCGCTCAACCACTCAACTCCATAATCAGCTTGGTGGGCGCTTGCTCCAGCAACCCATGAAATGAAAACATTGCTCCATATAACGTGCATTAAACTCGGATTGCACACGGATTTCGTGCTCATTGTTGCATCATGTGCATGCTAGCTAGTTATTGTTCTTAGCTATCTATTTCTATTCTTCGTCCTCCTCTTCAGGTTCGTCCAGGCCCTCCACCTCATCAGCTTCACCATTAGTCAGCTCAGCAAAGGGATCTTCGTCATCTGCGCTCTCCTCCACCATCCCCTTCGGAATGCATTCCCTGATGTACTGGTCCTCAGAACCGTCGATATTGTTGGAGATCCCGCAGTATCAGAAGGAGCGAGCTATCGTATCTTCGGAAATAGACTCCCATGAAGCAGAGACCCAATCTATAGCATCCTGTCTTGGGGGGAACTTCAAGTTGCCCTTGGTCCTGCAAGAGCTTGAGCTTCTCCTCCACTCCATCCACAGTTCCCTCATTTTGTCCTTGAAGGGCTTGTTGACTGAAACATCATTGGCTGTGCCAGGGATGTACAACAGGGATGTACAGCCACCTACACAAAATGGAGGGAATCATTTGTTGCATCACTATTGAAATTGGTCCACTACCTGGGACGAATACAAGGTCAGTTTCCAACTCTTCAGCAACGTCCTTGGTGTCGGCACACTGGTGCGGGCAATAGCTATCAAGGACCAAGAGTCGCCGGTTGCCATATGAAGACTTTCCCCACACCCTACGTAGCCAGCTGTGCACTCTTGGGCGAGTCATCAACGTTCTGAGGAATATGAAGTGCACTGGGCCAAATCTTCCATTTCTCTCCTTGAAGATGATGACAGCAGGGAGTTTGGTTTCATCTCCTATCGCACACAAAGCTACTGTGAAACCCTTCTTTTGGGTACCAGTGGTAGCAATGCAAATGCTTCGCTCTCCACAACAATTGTGGTGGCAGAAGGTGCTGAATCAAACCTAGTGATGAAATTACAAGTTGTCAGTGTAAACAATGCTTACCTGCACATTGTCTGATCCACGTTGCCAATTTCTGAATTTCTACAGTCGTGAAGCTCTCGGTATCGGAAGATAGTTCTCCGAAAATGGGAAAGCTGCACTCCATAGTCCTCTGGCATCTTTTGTGATGTATTTGTTCTCCGCCTGTGACCAACGTTCCACCTTCTCTTCCAGCATGCAGCCACATGGGAGATGCAAGGAAGCCTTGGATGCCTGTGCTCTGAGCAATGTGCAAGACTTTCTCCAGGAGGTCTTTGTTCAGAACAGCCCTGCCTTCGGAACGCTCCAATTCTAGGTAATCGAAGACCTCCGAGTCCACTTGTTGGCAGAAGATTGCTCCTCCATCATGCTGTTCCCTCTTCTTCTTCCCACCACCAATGTTGGCAGCATTCAATGCGAGATCATATTTTTCATTCCACTCTCTTACTGTCTACTCCATACTTTCTAGCTGTTGCTGACACATTTTGCATTCCTTGTCCCCTGTACCATTCTATAACCTCTACTTTGAAACTCACTGTGTAACTTGTCAGTTTCTTCCCAGCATGACTCTGTGCCATCTCTTTTTAGGTGTGTGGGCAGCTGTCCATAATATTTTGTACGCGTGTGTGCCTGGGGAGGGGGGGGGGGGGAGAACAAAAAAGAACAACGCGCGATTCGACGCGCGATTCGATCCTAGAAGCCACCGCATACGGAATCTGGTGGGCGGTTACCACATCAATGGACGCTTAGTCCAAATCGTTCTGATCAGGGAAGTGGGCGCTTACTACGTACTCTACGGTATATATAATCACTAGTGCTCACTTACCTATCATTATACTTAATTAGCATGCGAACAGCGTCCTTGCAAAACTCCAAGTCCGGTTGATCTGGCGGGTCAGCAAAATACATATCCTGTACCTACGCCAATACACAGCATGTGCAGTGTTATGCATGCTACACAAACATGGCCACTGATTCCACCCAGCACAGTGTTATGCATGCTACACAAACATGGCCACTGATAATAATAGTCCACCAGACCACCCCCTGCAGCTTAGAGGCTGGTTGTTTAGGACATACTAGCTGATTGGGCGAGTGTGCCAGTCTCCCTTCTAATAATAGCTCGGTTGCCTGTTGCAGTAGTTCATACAGTTACATTTAGACATTTCACAGGTTTTTTTTTAACTGAGCTATCGGCAAGTGCGGTTACCATCCTTATGAGGACGTATTCCGCCAAGTTTACCGGGACATTTCTCACTGTTCAAGTTGTTCTTTTGTTTAGTGACATAACCATTTCCCTATCTTTGGCTTTTTGGCTGAAGAGCGAGTGAGGTCAGGTGTTTCAGAAGCTCAGCCCACAAGTAGGCGGACACTGTGACGAGCTTGTGTTGCCTAGCAACCGACCACAAGGGTGTGAATATTGATTAAACCGTCCACTCGCAAGACACAGGGCTCCATGATGTTCATTAGGCAAAGGAGAAGCAGATGATGGTAGTGGTGGAGGTGAGTATGATGGCAATACACAGGGCTCCATGATGTTCATTAGGCAAAGGAGGAGCAGATGATGGTAGTGGTGGAGGTGAGTATGATGGCAAGACACAGGGCTCCATGATGTTCATTAGGCAAAGGAGGAGCAGATGATGGTAGTGGTGGAGGTGAGTATGATGGCAAGACACAGGGCTCCATGATGTTCATCAAGCAAAGGAGAAGCAGAAGATGGTAATGGTGGAGATGAGTATGACAGACCTCTTGGTTGGCCTGTGGGTTCCAGACATCAGCTCACACTGCAGGGATACACCTACTAGCTGATTGCCATAACTGGAAATGCTGTCTAGCAACTTACTCACCTTACCACCTTCTTCTGAATCAGTAGAGCTACTGTGAGACACATTCTATTTATAATGCAACGTAAGAGGAAATCTATTAATTTTACGTTGGGGATAGAGGCATTAGCCAAGGACAGATATTCCAAACATTTTCTCCTGCCTATGCAGATTGAGGCTCTGTGGGTGCAAGCTAGCTCTTCCCGGAACCTACCTAGCCACAACCATGGTGGGCCGCCTCCAAGCATCTTCCTCGCTTTCGTCATCGGAGAGCTGAAAGTTGGTGTCAAAAAGAACCCTCCAGAACATAAATATAGAGAGACACAGAGAGAGAGCGAGAGGTATGCGCTTATTAACAAGGACTTCCTCTCCAATCTTTGTTCTCAGTCTGTCTAGCTACGCAAGCAGCCAAGGGGGAAGGAAAGAATAAGTAGGTAGCAAGATTGCAAGAATGGAGGCACAGACAGCTATCCATGGTAAGTGGGGAAAAGGTTCCAGTGTCAGTGTCCTGCACAGTACAATATGTGACCATTAGAGGGACATCTTCAAGGGGTTAATATTTGCAGTTTTCACCGTTAGAATCTAATCCACACGAATAGGCAAGACAAAGAGTAGCAGAGCAGGGGCGTGGCATACCAGGGGTGTGGCTCCCACTGTACGCTACACAATCACTAAATACTTACCTGAGCAAGCAACTCTTACGTTAGTCACAAACTATGAATATTTTCAGAAAGCATGTTAAGACAAAAGAGGCACAGGTGGGAGTGGGTTGCATCTTCAGCTTGCTTCCCTCCAGAGAGGAGTTGGTCACCTGGACAACCCAGACACCACCCGGCTCAGCCACCTTTCTGGTTGCTCTCCTTCTAGGGGACTATAATCTATCGTTTACCAGTTTCCAGTTAAGGATGATTCTGGCGAGAGTAGCCGTCACCATTCAACATAGTTAGGGGCTCTTCAGGAATCAATAAACCCGGAGAAGGGGGGAAAGGAGGAAATTAGTAATTAAAGGGAGAGGGAGCAAATGAGGGTTAAAATAATTAAGGGGAAATAAAGGTTAAAGTAAGGGTGAAGGAGGATAACTGCTCAAGTAATTAAAGAGGGAGGGGGAATAAAGGTTCAAGTAATAAAGAAGGGTTAAAGTAATTAAAAAAGGAGACAAGAGGAGGGAATAAAATTAAAGGAGAGGGGGAATAAGGGTTAAAGTAATTAAAGGAAGGAGGGGTTAGGAGGAATGAGTTAAAGTAATTAAAGAGGTAGGCAGAACAAACGTACAAGAAATTAAAGGGGGAATAAGGGTTAAAGTAATTAAAAGGGGAAAGGGAGGGGAATAGCGATGGGAAGTAAGGGTTAAAGTATTTAAAAGAGGTTGAATAAGGGCTGAAGTAATTCAAGTGGGCGGCAGCCTTTTGTGATTCAGAGATGGCTCATAGTTACAAGGGCCAGCCTAGGAAATCTACGCCAGTAAAGAGATCAACAATTAATTTCCATCATAGAAGTGGCCACGCTGCAGTTAATTAATTGTGTACACACTAGGTGGGCCCCTATTGTGCCGGTCTTCCCTCGATGCACGTGGAGGGGCAAGGAGCCGTGAATTTAGAAGCCTTGCTGATCTACAGGGCAATGTTAAAGGCTTGTCAACTAAGCAGCCACAAAGAGCAAGTCACACGCAAAACCTTGCCACGCTAGATACAGCCCGAGTCATGTCATGGGAGGGCGGGGCCTCGGGATAAAAACAAACAACAACAACAACAACAAACAAACAACAAACAAATCAGATAAAGTGAATAAAAGTAGGAAGCCTCCCCTATAGTTAACTTACTAGTATACTACTACTACTACTACTACGGACAACTTCTTCTCTGCAACAAGCACTTTAATGTTCATAATAGTTTACTACTGCTACTGCTTCTGCAACTACTACTACTGTTGCCACTACTACTACTACTACTATTATGGACTACTTCTGTGCAAGCTCTTCTGCAGCAAGCATTTGGCAACATATCAGAAGATAAAAAAAGCAAAAACAATGTCCATCATGTTCAACTTGAGTAGCACCACTCTATAGCACGCCCATCACATGCAACGGCATGCACATGGGGAAGTGGATTTCCTGAGCATGGCACAACTAGCGTGCATGTGATGAACACCACCAAGGCACTTTCTCAGCGAGAATTAGGGGCAGGGCACACGACAAAATCTCTTGGCTCAGTAAGCTTTTCAGCAACAACAATTTAAAAAAAATGAAATAAATTAAAAAGGAGAAAAAAAGCAGTAGAAACGATGAGGACACACACTCAGTGAGATTGCAGGCACATGGAGTGCTGAAGGCTGACTCTGCTCAATGGGGAGGGAAAGCAGTGAGCATTTGAAGGAGGTCCAATGTGAACTCAATATGTCATTACATGTATGTACCAGGTAATTCGCTGACAAATGTCAAGCAAAAGCCCCCCCCCCCCTCCCACTTTGATAAGCATTTGATAAGCACTGATTATGCCCCCTCCCAGCAAATGCAAAAAAAGGGGGGGAGGGGGTGGTTAGCTAACACTTTAGCTCCATCTTCCTTCCTTTCAGTTTCTCCTGGTACTGCCTGACAAACAATTTGTCACAAATGAAAACACTTTTGAGAAGTTGCGAGTGGAACTCACAATAAGCCTTTAATTAAGTCGGTCCACAATATGTCACGAGGCCTTCACACTCAGTCCCACCTCGTCACTCCAATAAGTTCACAACATCCTCCTGGTCGCGTTGCAGGTATTGAAATTGCACTTCATCTTGAATTACAAACTCCACCTATTAATTTATGAACCCAAAGTCCCTGTAAAATTGTGAATATACTAGTCTCACCCCGCCTGAACCAAACTTCCTTGTTCATCTCTTCCTTCGCTATTAAAGCACACCAACACAAGTGCACTCAAGCTAGAATAGAGGAGTCTATTCATGCACAGTGACGCGAGATCACGTTCACAATATCATAGAAATGACGTGTCATTTTGCTAACGTATTGTGAACCAACCTTTAGAATGACATGCACTTTCCCAGCAATGGTTTTGATGTTTCGATTGCCCCCTCCCCCTACCCATTCCCAGAATAATAATAATAATAAAATAATAGTAATAGTAGTAGTAGTAGAAGTAGTAATAACAAAAACAACAACAACAACAACAACAATAATAATAATAATCACAATAATAATCAACTTGAAATCGTATTCTCTCGATATTTCGACTAGATGATCTAGCCTTCATCCTAGTCGAAACATCGAGAGAATATGATTTTAAGTTGATTATTGAGAAGGTTATTGTAATGTTATTATGTCAACCGAGAGTTTATTGAGATAATAATAATAATAAAATAATAATATGTGCGTGGCAGGCAAAGGTGCGATGGAGAAAGGAAAATCAAAACAATGCACCACGTTCTAAACACAATGCCCTCTGGCCTTCGTGGGAAAAGGACTTGGTCATGAGACATGAGAACTGTTCTCAAGTTGTGTGTGACAGATATGCCTGCTCATACAGCACACTCACCTTGGATATGAGCTCATCTCTTTCCCTCCGCTCCTCCTCAGTCATCTGATACTGTTGAGAAGGAAGACAAAAGATAAACGAGCCACCACAACGTCGCCTTGCCCAACTCCAGCCCTAGATCTCTGATCACTCTCATACTTCCTCCCCATCCGCTACGTTCTCTAGTCCTCTCCCCGATACTCACTCATGCACCTCCAACACATCCCACCCTCCACCCCCTGACTTTCCCTACATGCACTGCCCTTCTCGTCACCTACTCTGTGGAAACCCTCAACGTGAGCACTCACAGATGCATTGAGATTATCGAGGCTACATTTCAAGGGTTTCCAGTTATTTTTCACAGAATATTCTATAGGTATCACGCCAAACATTTATATACCTGCAATCAGCATGGGTCTTCTTGCTTCATAGCTACTGAATGATGCCGCATTCTAACTATCATGGATTTAGGTCAGGGGAATGGTCCATAGATGCTAATGTCCAGAGTCTGCAGTTAGAGGGTTCTGCTGTAGACGCTCTCAAATCATACCTCGTTCATACCCCCTCCCCCCACATACACCTCTACTACACCCTCTTATTACCTCCAACTCACTTTGCACACTAACCACCAACCATCCCCCTATCACCACTCACTCACCTAACCTCCTACCATCCCCCTATCACCACTCGCCCTCCCATGCCTTCCACGTCGCCCATTACCACCTTACCTCCATCCCACTATACCCATGCCACACACATGACCTTCATTCATTACACTCAATAGGCAACATGACGCTACACCTGCCTATGTAACCTGCATGTGCGTGTGTGTTGATTTGAGAACACCGCAATGACATCAAACTCAGTATAATGCAAACGTGACCTTAAAGCTTTACAATATCTAAACTTGATCAACCCCCCCCAAAATGGATGCATCCTGTGGCTGTCTTAACCCTCTCACCGCTGTAAGCGCCATATGGCGTAATGGACTTTAAAAATCGCTAATAAATCGATCGCTTGGCCTATAGTCATAATTTGCATACCACCGGAAAGAGAAACTATTACTCTATATGACGTCCAAAAATCACATCCGGAAACACCCGATGTAGTTAGCGAAAAATACGTGCAACTACCGACGGTTCGCGGTTTTGACGACCTAAAAATGAGTGGATTTATAACGCTTAAAGAAGTACTTTCCCTGGTTTCTAGCGAGGATTTTGCTCTCACTGAGGATGACTCAGAGGAAGAAGAAGGTGAAGAAATATGTGGCTACCTTGGAAATGCAAGTTCTGATCGTGCAGCAGTGCATTCTTTAGCCGCTGTAGTTGACCCTATTTTAGACCCTCAGGATTCTTCCTTTTGCTATGACCAGCTCTCTCGTTATAATGAAATTGATCAGGAAGCCTTCTCAGGTTAGCTAAAGTATCTACATATTTGTATTTGCATGTTCTTTCTCAAATAGTTGAATTTCAATAACATAATAAACCATTGTATTACTGGGCTATAGAATCATATGATCAAATTTTGTCAAAAACTCACCGCTATATACTGCTATATGCCTAAATTATTATGACTAATGTTTACTAAATGCCAACTAAATGAGTAAATATATTATATATTTTTTTGTTGATTAAATGTTAGATATTGATAGAGAAATTTAGCATAATGATATTCATATTTTGTGGTTGATAATGCGGTTAACTAATGAGATCACATTGTTTATAAACAATGGTGCTATCATATGACAAAATTACAACTGATATGAATGGATTGCTGATTTTATAATGATTTTTTTTTGTAGCTTGTATACTTTAGGAAAAATGTCCAGGAAAGTCAGCGGTGAAAGGGTTAAAGGCCCTTCCCTCACACTGCACGTTCAACTACACATTGCCTTGGTCGTGTCAACAATGAATTTGAATTAGGAAATTGCATCCCGTTGCGCATCATCAGACCCAACACGCCTCAAGACATGGTTTGAATCGACTTGAAAGCAATTTAGAAAATAAATGTAACTGTGCAAGTGTACTTTAAATAGAACTTCAGCTCGCTATGGCTGCAGGTCCGCTTGCTAGACACTGTTTGTAGAGCAAAGGATAGTTAGGATCTAGTGCTGTAGCTACTATCATAGCTAGCAAATGCCTCCTGGTCCCCCGCCCTCGGTAGCTAACATAAATCTTCCTCATTTTAAAAATTCCTTTTCCTTGTGGGTTTAGATGTCCCTTAGATCGATCCTTTTTCTGTTCCACAGAACAGGTTTCCATCAGGTCTGTAAAAGCTCATCCACGAGAACAGAAAATATATCTGCTTTTTCCCCCTTTTTTCCTATGCATATTGTTGATTGAGGATTGAGGTACTAGTATGGACAACATAATATGTTCACGATTCTGAATTCAGGAATATTTATGTTTTCAATTTTTAGACAGGCCTACAGTATGGCCCTCAACCAGGTATTTCTCACATAACATTTCTCACATAACACGTCACATGCTCACTGCATCCAGTTTTCAGGTGTATATTTAAAAATATTATATACCTGATCACTTGCTCACCCACTCACACCCAACCACCCACCACACCCCTCCATCAGCTCACAAACCTCCAGCTCTTCATCATTGGTATGCATCCATCTCCACAATCTGGTTAAAAAACCTGGCGGTTCCTCCACCTTGTCTTCTCCTTCAGCCGTATTTGTGGAGTAGTGCTGAGCCACAGGGAAAAGTGGTGATGATGACGATGATTGTGTGGATAATGCTGGTACTCTACTAGCACCTAAACAAACAGACAACGACGTGACCTATGTAGATTGGCGGCTCGAAGTATTTATGTGGTGGTACTAATAGTAGTCATTTCTCACATTGCTTCACACCGCTCTTGTGCACAGAGCAAGTTAGTGTTCTCAGGTGTAATCTGTACACACCAGGAGACCAGTTCTGCCGCAGGAACACAGCCAAACGCTCGCATCCTACAGCCATTGCAAGCCGAGATCTTGAGTTCAAAGTGCAAAAATAGAACTTACACGCTGACGGTCACGTGACCAAGAATATCTCGAATTAAAGCGCATCCTTGCATGTATGGCCGTGTCTTCTAGCTCTCTCTGGTTATTATGCACGGAGAAGGCACAGATAGCAAGATCAAAATATTCGCGAACATATTCATTGCATTTATTGGGGCAGGAATTCTTGGGCTTCCTTATGCTTTCAAAGAGGTGAGTGCGAGATAGCCAACTATTATTATCAATATCACTTTACAGTGCACATGAGTTACAGATGAGGTGATAGTGATATAAGGATGTAGCATTGTACTGATGGTCTACTAGAAATTAATTAGTAAGCTTATGTTGGAAATGTGTACTACATGTTGCTTGTAAATTGAAAGTCGCTTTCAGAACTAGTAAAGGTTTACCACTAAAATTATCCTATCCTAAATCCTAAAAGTGTATGCTAAAAGTGTATGTTAAAGCAACCTAATTGGCCATAGCCTGGCAACATATGGTAAATGAGGTAAGTTGAGGGTCTACAAAAATCGTGTATTGCTAAAGGGTGTGTTTTAATTGGCTTATTGGCTTATGTGTTCATGAATCTTGGTAACCAATGTGCCAAGTAACCACTAGCCCAACTCCATGCACACATGCATGGTAGAATTCCATGCACACACATGCATGGTAGAACTCCATGCACACATGCATGGTAGAACTCCATGCACACACATGCATGGTAGAACTCCATGCACACACATGCATGGTAGAACTCCATGCACACACATGCATGGTAGAACTCCAGCACACACATGCATGGTAGAACTCCATGCACACACATGCATGGTAGAACTCCATGCACACACATGCATGGTAGAACTCCATGCACACACATGCATGGTAGAACTCCATGCACACAAATACATGGTAGAACTCCATGCACACACATGCATGGTAGAACTCCATGCACACACATGCATGGTAAGAAAGATACATAGGTCAATTGCCATAGCTATACGAAATAAAAACAGTATGCTATTTTAAACCTGCGAGGTCATGTGCCTACATTCATGGCACACCAATCTATGCAAATATGCAAGCTTGAAAATGCTGCATTTGTCCAGACACTCTTAACTTGTATACACACACAAACACACACACACGCTCTTTCTCTCTCACATGCACACACACACACGATGATCTGGCACAGATTGTTACACCAGGAAAATAACAGCATGAACCTAACAGCATGAACCCACAAGCCAATCGTCAGTCACTCGGTAGCCGGGAGCATGCATCACTATGTCAGTTGGCTAGACCTTCACCAGTATGGTGATTTGGAAAGTGTCTCGTGCAAATATTACTTCCCTTACTAGTTACTCACGCAAGGCATTGAGTGGCGAGTGACCGTGAAGAGAGAGACCAAAACACAAAGTGAACAGCATCAGTTTGAAATTTTAGTGTTGATCTAGCTATTGTCTTACACCTAGCTTAATTGAAGGCCTAATATAGTATATAATTATCTACACATATTATAATTCCGGAATTGTGATATGAGGAAGAGACTAAGTGTTTATATACAGGTTCCAAATTGATGCGAGGTTGGTCAGCTCAGATATTCCTTCTAGTTTAGCAAATTGTTTTATTTAAGGCATTGTCACACCTCTATAGCTAGAATATGCTAATGAATTGAGTTAGCTGTGTCATCATCCTCTAAGCTTGCAGCAGTTTCTTTCCTCTGGCTTCAAATCTGTAGTCGATCTTTCTCTTCACTATGATGACCATTCTCAGTTTACGTAAGCCCACTAGTAAACTTCGGGTGAAGGTATGATGATGAACATATGCATGCATTGGCATGGCACGGTAATCCCCACTACTCACCAATAGACCAGCTGTAGTAGGTAGCCCACCATGTGTTTAGATAAAGCCAATTGTGGTAGCTGTTGTTAATGCCAGGTGCATGCTTTAAAGTTAAGTTTGTATGTAGCATTATGTGACTTGTCATGTGGCGCTAGAGACTGTGGTAGCAACTTGTTGCCTGACCCCAGCTACAAGTATATACAAGGATAGCGGAAATAATGGATTCTGAGGCTGTGGTAGAAACCAGGCCCCAGCTAAGACTATATACAAGGGTAGAGGAAGTAATGGATTCTGAGGCAGGAACCTGTTATTGCCAGGCCCCAGCTAAGAATATATACAATGTGGAAATAATTGATTCTGAGGCTAGGAACCTGTTATTGCCAGGCCCCAGCTAAGAATATATACAAGGGTAGATGAAATAATGGATTCTGAGGCTGTGGTAGAAACCAGGCCCCAGGTAAGACTATATACAAGGGTAGATGAAATAATGGATTCTGAGGCTGTGGTAGAAACCAGGCCCCAGGTAAGACTATATACAAGGGTAGAGGAAATAATGGATTCTGGGCTGTGTAGGAACCTGTTATTACCAGGCCCCAGCTAAGAATATATACAATGCGGGAATATATACAATGCGGAAATAATAGATTCTGAGGATGGAAGAAAGCCTTGCTATAACTATATTACCAAAGCAAAGAAATCGCCCAATGTGCAGCAGAAAATAGCGGCAAAGCAGCTGTTCCTAAGTTCTCTGAATATCTTGGTGACATTCTACATGAATGCAGTGTCAGGAACTTACTCGACAACTCTCAACAAATTACAATGACTTTCTCAATAATCAACTTGAAATCTACTCTCTGCATGTTTCGGCTATAAGCTATAGCCTTCATCAGTTCCTGATGAAGACTCAGGTCCTGATGAGGGATAGAGCATCTCACCAAAACTATATACTAGAGAGTAAATTTCAAGTTGATTATTGAGAATGTTATTGCAATTAA
Source organism: Cladorhizidae sp. MBARI D1340-BT2 (assembly GCA_028752905.1). NCBI lineage: Eukaryota > Metazoa > Porifera > Demospongiae > Poecilosclerida > Cladorhizidae > Cladorhizidae sp. MBARI D1340-BT2. The sequence continues at coordinate 9,876,045 of JAQNBH010000017.1, forward strand.
AAATTTAATTGCCATTAAAAAATACAATCTTTCCAAGACAGTTAAACATAATTGCGATTAATAAACATTACCTCTTTTACCGATTGAACGCTGACTTTATTTATGGTTTGTGTAATACAACTTTCCCCCCCTCAACTGTTCAGAATGGAAATACAATAAGCTGCAGTAGTTGGTACAAGAACCAGCTCCATTGAAGTGAGCAATCAAAAGTGAGCAATCAAAAGCTGTGCAGTGCTACCCGCTACATATCTACAACAAAACTTACATCAAAGAAATCTAAGGAGTGCCTCCAGCAGGGTTTCATACAGGGGGGGGGGGGAAGCCCTGGGATATCCCCCCCCCCCCTCCCCCCCAAAACGATTTCTCTCCCCCACAATAAAAATTTATTTTAATGAAATTTCTTTTTCTTTATTACATTATTACAGTAACAGGAAAAAAAGAGCAGTACAGAGAAGGGAACGTAGAATAGCAATTCTGTCCATTTGCTATTATTCTGTGGTTAGCTTTCCTAATTATAATAGTGTAGATTCTGTGGCTGTGTCATAATCTAGAATGTTCTGTCCATGTGCTAGTCCTTTAACTATAGGAAAGTACCCTCAAAATGTCTCAGAATCAATCTGAGAGCATCGATTTTGCAAAAAAAATCTGGGGGGACCTGCCCCCACACCCCCCTACTTGGGACTTGCTTACGCACGCCCATCATGTAAACACCAAACGTTTTGAGTTTCCCCCCCAAACTGTATGAACCCCTGCTCCTTGCTCAAGAGTGAAGGTATTCAGGATGACTCCTGGTAAGCATAGGTGCCTGTGCTGCTTTCTACAGAAGAAGAACTTCCAGAAGCAGTAGCAAAAGCCAGTAAGAGACCGTTCATGAAGCAGTTGTGATCGTCGGCCATTAAAAATAGACTTTAATTTTGCTCGCTCGCCCCGTCCAACTGGAAGTAAACTATTTCAAATCACCAGAGCAACCAATTGGGCATGTGCATATGAAGAATGGGCACATCAACACCATTCTTCATTATCATCTCTATCACTATGCCGCTAGTTCTCTCTCTTCTGAATGACTATGCTGCTAGTTCTCTCTCTTCTAAATGACTATGCCGCTAGTTCTCTCTCTTCTAAATGACTATGCCGCTAGTTCTCTCTCTTCTAAATGACTATGCCGCTAGTTCTCTCTCTTCTAAATGACTATGCCGCTAGTTCTCTCTCTTCTAAATGACTATGCCGCTAGTTCTCTCTCTTCTAAATGACTATGCCGCTAGTTCTCTCTCTTCTAAATGACTATGCCGCTAGTTCTCTCTCTTCTAAATGACTATGCCGCTAGTTCTCTCTCTTCTAAATGACTATGCCGCTAGTTCTCTCTCTTCTGAATGACTATGCTGCTAGTTCTCTCTCTTCTAAATGACTATGCCGCTAGTTCTCTCTCTTCTAAATGACTATGCCGCTAGTTCTCTCTCTTCTAAATGACTATGCCGCTAGTTCTCTCTCTTCTAAATGACTATGCCGCTAGTTCTCTCTCTTCTAAATGACTATGCCGCTAGTTCTCTCTCTTCTAAATGACTATGCCGCTAGTTCTCTCTCTTCTAAATGACTATGCCGCTAGTTCTCTCTCTTCTAAATGATTATGCCGCTAGTTCTCTCTCTTCTGAATGACTATGCTGCTAGTTCTTTCTCTTCTAAATGACTATGCCTCTAGTTCTCTCTCTTCTAAATGACTATGCCGCTAGTTCTCTCTCTTCTGAATGACTATGCCGCTAGTTCTCTCTCTTCTGAATGACTATGCCGCTAGTTCTCTCTCTATTCTAAATGACTATGCCGCTAGTTCTCTCTCTTCTAAATGACTATGCCGCTAGTTCTCTCTCTTCTAAATGACTATGCCGCTAGTTCTCTCTCTTCTAAATGACTATGCCGCTAGTTCTCTCTCTTCTGAATGACTATGCCGCTAGTTCTCTCTCTTCTGAATGACTATGCCGCTAGTTCTCTCTCTTCTAAATGACTATGCCGCTAGTTCTCTCTCTTCTAAATGACTATGCCGCTAGTTCTCTCTCTTCTGAATGACTATGCCGCTAGTTCTCTCTCTTCTAAATGACTATGCTGCTAGTTCTCTCTCTTCTAAATGACTATGCCGCTAGTTCTCTCTCTTCTAAATGACTATGCCGCTAGTTCTCTCTCTTCTAAATGACTATGCCGCTAGTTCTCTCTCTTCTAAATGACTATGCCGCTAGTTCTCTCTCTTCTAAATGACTATGCCGCTAGTTCTCTCTCTTCTAAATGACTATGCCGTTAGTTCTCTCTCTATTCTAAATGACTATGCCGCTAGTTCTCTCACTTCTAAATGACTATGCCGCTAGTTCTCTCTCTTCTAAATGACTATGCTGCTAGTTCTCTCTCTTCTAAATGACTATGCCGCTAGTTCTCTCTCTTCTGAATGACTATGCCGCTAGTTCTCTCTCTTCTAAATGACTATGCCGCTAGTTCTCTCTCTTCTAAATGACTATGCCGCTAGTTCTCTCTCTTCTAAATGACTATGCCGCTAGTTCTCTCTCTTCTAAATGACTATGCCGCTAGTTCTCTCTCTTCTAAATGACTATGCTGCTAGTTCTCTCTCTTCTGAATGACTATGCCGCTAGTTCTCTCTCTTCTAAATGACTATGCTGCTAGTTCTTTCTCTTCTAAATGACTATGCCTCTAGTTCTCTCTCTTCTAAATGACTATGCCGCTAGTTCTCTCTCTTCTAAATGACTATGCCGCTAGTTCTCTCTCTTCTGAATGACTATGCCGCTAGTTCTCTCTCTTCTGAATGACTATGCCGCTAGTTCTCTCTCTATTCTAAATGACTATGCCGCTAGTTCTCTCTCTTCTAAATGACTATGCCGCTAGTTCTCTCTCTTCTAAATGACTATGCCGCTAGTTCTCTCTCTTCTAAATGACTATGCCGCTAGTTCTCTCTCTTCTGAATGACTATGCCGCTAGTTCTCTCTCTTCTGAATGACTATGCCGCTAGTTCTCTCTCTTCTAAATGACTATGCCGCTAGTTCTCTCTCTTCTAAATGACTATGCCGCTAGTTCTCTCTCTTCTGAATGACTATGCCGCTAGTTCTCTCTCTTCTAAATGACTATGCTGCTAGTTCTCTCTCTTCTAAATGACTATGCCGCTAGTTCTCTCTCTTCTAAATGACTATGCCGCTAGTTCTCTCTCTTCTAAATGACTATGCCGCTAGTTCTCTCTCTTCTAAATGACTATGCCGCTAGTTCTCTCTCTTCTAAATGACTATGCCGCTAGTTCTCTCTCTTCTAAATGACTATGCCGTTAGTTCTCTCTCTATTCTAAATGACTATGCCGCTAGTTCTCTCACTTCTAAATGACTATGCCGCTAGTTCTCTCTCTTCTAAATGACTATGCTGCTAGTTCTCTCTCTTCTAAATGACTATGCCGCTAGTTCTCTCTCTTCTAAATGACTATGCTGCTAGTTCTCTCTCTTCTAAATGACTATGCCGCTAGTTCTCTCTCTTCTGAATGACTATGCCGCTAGTTCTCTCTCTTCTAAATGACTATGCCGCTAGTTCTCTCTCTTCTAAATGACTATGCCGCTAGTTCTCTCTCTTCTAAATGACTATGCCGCTAGTTCTCTCTCTTCTAAATGACTATGCCGCTAGTTCTCTCTCTTCTAAATGACTATGCTGCTAGTTCTCTCTCTTCTGAATGACTATGCCGCTAGTTCTCTCTCTTCTAAATGACTATGCCGCTAGTTCTCTCTCTTCTGAATGACTATGCTGCTAGTTCTCTCTCTTCTAAATGACTATGCTGCTAGTTCTCTCTCTTCTAAATGACTATGCCGCTAGTTCTCTCTCTTCTAAATGACTATGCCGCTAGTTCTCTCTCTTCTAAATGACTATGCCGCTAGTTCTCTCTCTTCTAAATGACTATGCCGCTAGTTCTCTCTCTTCTGAATGACTATGCCGCTAGTTCTCTCTCTTCTGAATGACTATGCCGCTAGTTCTCTCTCTTCTAAATGACTATGCCGCTAGTTCTCTCTCTTATAAATGACTATGCCGCTAGTTCTCTCTCTTCTAAATGACTATGCCGCTAGTTCTCTCTCTTCTAAATGACTATGCCGCTAGTTCTCTCTCTTCTAAATGACTATGCCGCTAGTTCTCTCTCTTCTAAATGACTATGCCGCTAGTTCTCTCTCTTCTGAATGACTATGCCGCTAGTTCTCTCTCTTCTAAATGACTATGCCGCTAGTTCTCTCTCTTCTAAATGACTATGCCGCTAGTTCTCTCTCTTCTAAATGACTATGCCGCTAGTTCTCTCTCTATTCTAAATGACTATGCCGCTAGTTCTCTCTCTTCTAAATGACTATGCCGCTAGTTCTCTCTCTTCTAAATGACTATGCTGCTAGTTCTCTCTCTTCTAAATGACTATGCCGCTAGTTCTCTCTCTTCTAAATGACTATGCCGCTAGTTCTCTCTCTTCTAAATGACTATGCTGCTAGTTCTCTCTCTTCTGAATGACTATGCAGCCAGTTCTCTATCTTCTAAAGGAGTGTGCAGCCAGTTTTCTCAATCTTCTAAATGCCAGTTCTTTCTCTTCTAAAGGCCTGTCCACACTGCACCTTAACTGGTGCACGTTAATGCATGCTGGGTCCTATAGGAAAACACTTGTAGTCAATGCGCGTTCGTCACATCCACACTAGCACTGAAATAACCCGTATCATGCAAAACTAATCACACTGACCATGTCAGGAGAAAGTCACATCAAAATCATATGCTGTAGTTGAGGTGGAGTTTGTTGTTTGCATCCATTTCTTGCTGATCGCTACCTACATGTGCGCAGGAGACATTTTGCTGCATAGAAGAAAGAGGAGAGAGCTGAGGGAAAGGCAGTGGTAACGAAGGTTACGACTGCATGAACTTCAGAGGTTTAGCGCAGATGTATAAACATAGCAACAGTTCTCTAGCTACTCTATGTAGCTAGCAATAGGCCACAGATAGTATAAAGCTAGCTCCTCAAAGTTCCAACCTGCAGCCATCGTGAAGACGTGACTGAATGAATTCTCTTCAACGCACACTCGCATAGTTATTTGGATGCTTTAATTTATTGCTCTGTTTTGACTCAAACCACCTATCGAGGTGGGCCAGATTAATGCACGTGGACGCGATTAATACTCGTTGATTTGTGCAGGTGGACAAGCCTTTATTAACCATGCAGCCAGTTCTCTTTCCTCTACTGATGGGGGCCAGATTAATGCACGTGGATGCGATTAATACTCATTGATTTGTGCAGTGTGGACAAGCCTTTATTAACCATGCAGCCAGTTCTCTTTCCTCTACTGATGGGGTCCAGATTAATGCACGTGGACGTGATTGATTTGTGCAGTGTGGACAAGCCTTTATTAACCATGCAGCCAGTTCTCTTTCCTCTACTGCCAGTTCTCTTTCCTCTACTGCCAGTTCTCTCTCATCTAGATGACTATGTAACCAGTTCTTTCTCTCCTAAGTGACTATGCAGCCAGTTCTCTTTCCTCTACTGATTGAGCAGCCAGTTCTCTCCCATCTAAATGACTGTGCAGACAGTTTTCTCTCCTCGAAACAAGTATGCATCAGTTAATTGACTACGCAAACTAATTCTCTCTCAAAAACGCTCCATCATAGTACCCTCAACGTCACCTATTCAGGAAAGTGCACGTAGCAACCATTTCCTTTTCCATGTGTCCTTCCCCATTTAGTCGGGTGAATGTGTAGTACATACATAGATGACAGAAACACACAGCCATGCACGGTGATGCAAAGCCTCTCGTTTCACCTCAGTGTGTGTGTGTGTGGCTCTCCTTGCTCGCCAATAGTCGATGTAGACAGGAATACTTCAGAAGTGTTAGTTGCTGGTCTATTCCCCTTCAGGAACTTGGAAGGCAGTAGAGTCGATGCATTTTGTATACAATTCTGAGACGTTCCTCCCATTTCCCCCCCAAAACATGTCAAAAAGTCAATTCTGAGTCTTTCTTTCTCTCTCTCTATCTGGCAGCAAATGTCAAGAATTTTCAGAACGATTGCATGTATACAAAAACTAGAGTGATACTGAACTGGGGATGTAGCTGGTGTGCTGGCTTGTGCAGGCTTCCCCTAAGCATAGTTGTATCCTTGTATACCTATGTAGATGATAGATAGATACCTAGTAGATGATAGATAGATAAATAGATAGTTAGAAACGTATGTAGGTAGATACGGCCTATCAGGGTTTCTACAGGATTGGGGGTTGACCCCCCCCCCCCCCCCCACTCAACTCACTAATTTCCACTGATACCAAAGTTTAAATGCAAGGGGATCGTAAATATCACCAGAAGGTTTTTAAAGTTCCACCATCTTGAACTTGTGCACTAATCTAGTCATGCGCCACCCCCCCCCCCCCTCCCCTTCCCCACTGTGCTTGAGCTAAAACACGACCAGCTTACAGGGTTGCCTGATTTTATTCATTACACTGCCTGACGCTGCCAAGAGAAAGACCATTTCTTCTCTCTGTTTATCTGTTTATCATGTCTGTGCATATGCTGTGGCAGAACGTACCCAAATGATGCTTCCTTAAACATCTCGGCTGTTTTAGCTTTATGCACAGCCATTGTGTGTACTTTTTCCCTTTTTTTTACTGCATTGCATGGGGGGGGGGGGGGGGGGGGGGTTATTTTTGAAGGGGTTATTTTTCACTGCTACTGCTAGAATGCTAGTCTGCAAAGATCTGTACTACTTCGAAGAGCAGCCAAGCATGGGTGTGGCTTCTAATCTGCGCTGCATAATCCAGGAGTGTTTAGCCCATAAATTCTTTTTAACATGAGCAAGTGTTTATTAAATATGCTGTTGTGCAGAGAACTGTATGCCTTATACAGACATGCAGCATACCAGCCACAAGACAGTGGTAATGTGACGCTAGCACACAATAAAACCTTGAATCTTTATTCTAGTCTATTAGTCTATTCTTGTGTTGTTTCAGGCTGGACTGGTGGAGGGTCTGCTGATCATGACCGCTGTGGGAGCTATCAGGTAATATTGAAACCTAAAACTTCCACCTAGATAAATGGGTTGTGTGCATTGTGTTGTTGTATGCCGCCATGTTGTTATGATACGCCTCCACTTTGAGTGGTAAGTGTACTGGCACTTCCCATTGCAAGCACCTGGGGCTGCCCCTCGTGCACCAGCAGGCAACAAAGGTGCACTGTACCAGCTCCACTTTGAGTGGCAAGTGTACTGGCACTTCCCATTGCAAGCACCTGGGGCTGCACCAGCAGGCAACAAAGATGCACTGCATCAGCTCAACATCCAAGCTCCGAGAGAGCAGAGCATGATAGCATCCGCCAAGTGAGACTATGTTCCAAAGATACACACACACACACCTGTTTTGCTATAGCCATGCAATGATGAACTCTGAAGGCAACTGTCTCCTTTGTACGGTGTTGTGTGTGTGTGTAGTGTGAAGGCAATGCTCTTGCTGGTAGACTGCAAGGATCACATGATCCTCTCCGACTCCCACTCTCAGCTCCAGAACAGTGGTGAGAAGATGGCGACAAATGTGAGTTGCTGTTATACACACGCAATGGGGGAGGCTATCGCTACTGCATGCTGAGCTAGATAGAAACCAGCTCACTGTGTGTCACAAGTTTCAGTGCAGCAGGCCCTCTCCCTATGGGGTGAAGGCTGGATGGTACTGCTGTTTCTGCATCAAACTCAACACACATCACAAGGGCCTGCGTCATATTGTGATTCAGTTTTTATTCCTTGTATCATTCCTTCTGCTGAGGCTTTAATTAACTGATCCTCTACCAAGTGGCTGGAAGTACAAACTCAGCACACATCACAAGGGCCTGCGTCATATTGCGATTCACTCCTTGTATCATTCCTTCTGCTGAGGCTTTAACTGATCCTCTACCAAGTGGCTGGAAGTACAAGCTCAGCACACATCACAATGGCCTGCGTCATATTGTGATTCAGCTATATTCCAACAACCAAAACCTTTCTCGCCTGATCCTAGATCCTAGCAAGGAGCGGTCGGGAAAAGACACTTTGGAAGTTGAAGCAACACAAGTCTGTTGAAAGAGAACTGGGAAGGAAGAGACCTGGCATGTATTATTAGTACTACAATCTTGAGCTTCATGCCAAAATTGACATCTACGCTGCACCTCCGGCAACCAGCTGATATGAAGAAGTTTAGTGAGAAGTTGGGGAAGCCAATCAGCGAAAGCATTTTCCGTGTTAAAAAAACAAAAACAAAAAAAACTATTAAAAAACCCCCAGAAAGTGCCGAGCCAATTACAAGGCCCGAGCATGGACTACAAGGACAGCTCCTCTTTCTCGGAGAGTTGGACTCGAATGTTCAGGAATGTGTGAGAAAGCTTGGACTAGCAGGTGGGATTGTGGATTACTGTAGTGTAATTGCTACAGCTACTGGCATAGTGGAATACAACAATCATGCGTTGCTCTGTTGTATTAGGGAAGAAGTGTGCTGATTCTATTTTTGGAATTTGGTGAAGAGTAAAGCTGCACGGAGGCTTCCTGGTGACTTTTACTGATATAAAACTCTCTTTTTTTTAAGAAACGATCATTTGAATTGGTTGTAAACTGGGATCCATGCTTGGGATCCATGTTTGGCCAGTGGACCCTAGCAGATGAAGGAGCTAAGCAGGTGATGTCATTGGAGTGAATGGCAAGAGAGAAAGGACCTTCTTTTTTTTTAATTAAGGGGGATAGTAACCATAAGTAACCAGATCGCTTCCCTGGACCATAACTACACTGCCGTTTACTTTTAACACTCAAAATTTGTCTCGTTGGATTCCTTGAAACAAGAGCTTTCCAATGTATATATAACTTTAGGTTTTGGGCAAGTATAGGGTTAGATCCCTGAACATCTGAGTATTTTTGCAAAAAGATGTCCTGTGGTCATGTCATACCTATCAACACTTGCCATTTTTGGGCATGTTACTCTAGGCCAGTGTTTCCCAAACTTTTTAGCCCAGGGGCCGGTGGGGACTACCCTGAGTGTGTCGAGGGCCGTAGAGGGGGGGGAGGGGATAGGACAAGAACAATTTTGCTTCTGTATTTCTGGTACATGTGAAGCATAAAACACATGACAGTTGCACAAAGTAATCACAATCGGTGTGAAACATGGAATTGCTTTTGCTGTTCCATGATGACATCGATATCAGGCTTGAGATGTGAAGAAGCCACTCTCACAGTGTCTTCTAAGTGTGCATTAGAGATCAAATTCCGGTACTTTGGACTTGGCGTACTTGATCCTGGAGAAAAACTGCTCACAGATGTATGTACTTGCCAAACATGGCAAGGAACCTCTGGCCATTGACAGCTAGGTTCGGGAACGTGTTGCGTGGCAGGGCCTTGTAGAATTCCTTCAGCTCCTTCTCCAGAAACTGGGACTTGTTGTCCATGTTGCTCTGCAGCAGCTGAAGCTCAACTGGAGCTTTGCTTGGGTCAGTTGTGAATGGCATAGAGAAGATTCCAAAGTCCATGCTTCTCCACCTGAACTCCTCAAAGCGGTCCTCAAACTCTGTCTTCATGTTTCCAACTTCTGCAGCATATCTCTGCCCATCAAAATCATCAGCTCTGTCCTCACAGTGCAGACTCTTCATGGCAGGGAAGTGGTCCAGGTTACCAGCCTCCAACTGAGTCTGCCAGAGCTGCAGCTTCACCTGAAATGCGTGCACACTCCCGAACAGGTTTGTGGACGAGCTTCTCCTTGCCCTGCATGGAGACATTGAACAAGTTCAGCTTCTCTGTAATGTCCACCAAAAAGGCCAAGTCACACAGCCACTGGGGATCGGAGAGCTCTTGGACTGGCTGGCCCTTCATGCTAAGGAACATCTCCAGCTCTTCTCTGAGTTCCCCAAAACGTTTCAGAGTGCGTCCCCTTCTGAGCCAACGGACAGAAGCGAAATAGAGCGCATCTCAATAGTTGGCCTCAAGCTCTTCCAACAGTTCCTTCAACTGTCTGTGGTTGAGGGCATGCGCTCTTATAAAGTTGACATGCGAGATGACCTTGCTCATCACTTCCTGGAAGCCAATAGTCTTTGCACAGAGTGCTTCCTGGTGGATGATGCAATGGCACCAGACCAGGTCACGTGGCAGACCCCTCCTGTCCAGCTCAGCCGTGACTTGGCCTTGTAGTCCTCGTCTGGTCCCCAGCATGGAAGGTGCGCCATCTGTGGCAATGCTTACCAGCCTCTTGAAGTCGAGCTTTCGCTCCTGCATGGCCGTGTTGAGCTCAAGGAAGACATTCTCTCCAGTGTATGTGTTCTTCATGGGGCAGAGAGAGAGGAGCTCCTCTGTGATGTTGCACTCTGCATCAACTCCCCTAATGAAGATGGCCAGCTGTGCAGTGTCGGTGATGTCTGTGCTCTCATCAAGGGCAAGAGAGAAGGCTGTGAACTCTGAGGCCAGGCTGTGCAGCTGCTCCTTCAAGTTCTTGGACAGATCTTCCACCCACCTGGTGACCGTTGTGTTGCTCAGGCTGACAGCAGTGAAGGAGGAGGCTTTCTCAGGGCACATCACTTCAACGACTGCCTGCAGGCATTCATTGATGTTCTCGCCATCTCTGAAGGGCTTCATTCGCTTGGCAATGATCTGTCACACCATGAAGCTGGCCTTCGTGGAAGCCTTGCCTTCGTTGACTGGTCTGGTGAAGACGTTCTGCTGTCTGGACTTGAGCTCTTCGGCCTTGGCAACTCGTTGTTTTCCTACCAGTCCATCATACCTGTAATACAGAAAGCAGGCAGCCTAGCTCATTGTTTTTGCCCTGAAAGATGAAGTAACCTGTCTGAATGCTTTGACTGGCAGTGTCGCCGGATGTTAAATAGCTTGGTAACAGCGAGGCTTTCTTGACAGATGAGGCAGAGACACTTGCTCCTGTCTGAGATGAAGAAGAATTCCTTGGTCCATTCTTCATTGAAGGCTCGATTTTCTGCATCCACCTTCCTCTTCTTTGGCAGTGTCATCCTGACCCTGCACTGTTGGAGGAGGCAGCAATGCCCAAGGAGTCCAAATCCAAGGTGGAGAAGTCCAAACACAGGATGTGAATGTTGCAAATTGGAGTGAATCTCAGGAAAATATGCAGGGACTTGAGGCCAGCTCCCTTTAACCGATTACACGCCGTATTCCTAGTACCCGCGGGCAAATTATTCATGAATTAACGAGGTATTTTACTTATTATTTTTATATCTTCCGTTCTGCAGGGACTCCACCCATGAAACTTGGGTCATATTAAGCCACATGATAGCTCTACTTCCTGTAAAAAAATCGAGCCTTCCTTACCAACTGGGCAGAACTAACCAGCATTATAAAACCTTGTCATCTTCTTGGGGGTGAATACCATATTTTCACACTATTATACACACATTATAATGCCAACACAAGATGGAGCATCTATTTACAAACCCTCTACCATATGCAAAGCCAGTGGGTTGTTTTCCCCATCAAAATGCTAACAAATAATAATACAAAAAACAAATTATAAGAGAGTGAAAATGCTAACACATACTAGAATAAAACCATAATATAAAACACAATTATGTAAGGGAGTGTCTTGGGTAGAGCTCCAGTCTTGCTGTCACGGGTAGAGTAGAACTTGCTCAGTCTTGGGTATAGCTTGCTTGGTCTCCGGCATGATATTTCACCATGTTTTTATTCTACACAAACATGAGATACCAGGATAAGAATAACACTTGAATACTGGAGAGACGAGAGAAGTAGACGAAGGGACAGGGAACGAGAGAAGTAGACGAAGGGGCAGGGAACAAGAGAGAAGTAGACGAAGGAGCAGGGAACAAGAGAGAAGCACAGAAAGGAGCAGGGGGTGCATAAACATTACTGATAGTCCACCAAGGTATGGTATTTACGAAAACAGTCACGGCCTGTTGATCCACCACACAAAGGAACCTTACAAAAACAACACTGGGACCTTGCCTCATGCCTGTAACCTTTACAAATGCAAACTACACAGCGCTTCTTTGCACAGCACTGTGGGAAATGACCTAGTTTTAAATTGAGGCGATCTAGCTGACTATTTGCCTGACTACAACGTTGACCTGCACGCTGCCGAGAAGAGAAAGAACCAATCAAAGATTTAGCTAGAACAATCCTAGCTTCTAGATAATTACCCTTCCTTACTGATATTGGAGCTCGGACAGAAGAAAACAAAATAAATGAATTCAATAAACAAGCTTCTATCAAATACGAAAAAACCCTTTTCCACCATCTCCTAGACTTTCTACCCAAATTATAGTAGCCTATTCTCTGATCTGCTCTTTCCACACCTCTCATGAATGACTGATAATCAGGCAAACATGGGGGACATGGCAGATCCTCTCTAGAACCATCAATTTTGCGCCTTTTTACAGTAGGAGGTACTAAATTATTTTCCGCGGGATGTATATTAGTTATCATGTAGATTGACCGTTTATCTACCCAAACTAAAGCCAGGAGTGCACCATTAGACCTATAATCATAATAACCTCTATTTCTAATCGAAGCTTTTGTTACTAAATCTGGAGGAAAGTTCCTCCTAGTATACCTAGCTGTACCACATGCACCAAAGCCTTTACTTGTAAGCGTTTGAAATAAATTAGGACTAGTATAATAATTGTCCATGTACACATGGAAGTTCTTATGTTCTAATCCTTCTAACAAATCTAAAACAACTCTACTACACAAACCAGTTTTATCAGCTACTTCCACGTTCTTACCTGTATAAATCTGCAACCGATAAATGTACCCATTCCTAGCATCACAAAGGACAAACACTTTTATCCCCCATTTTATTGGTTTGTCCTTCATATACTGTTTGAAGCCAAGCCTACCTTGAAAGGGAATCATAGCTTCATCAATACTAAGCTCTTGATGCAAAGTATATTCACTCTCAAACTTAGGAGTAATCAAATCTAATAACTTCCTTACCTTATAAAGCCGATCATAATTCAGGTTACCCTTTGTAACCAACAAACCATCAATAGAATTTACATGTACATAACGCATTAGCTCCAAAAACCGAGTCCTAGGCATTACTTTACGAACCAAAGATCCAGACAAATCCGAGTGATTAGTGGACCAGTACAATTCTAAGTATGGAAGTGTGGAAACTCCCATTATTATCAACATTCCTACAAAAGCTTTCATTTCCTCTATATTAGTATCTACCCATGGCCTGGAGAGACTAGCCATCCTAGAAACGTAACTGTTCGTCTCTGCTACTAGGAGTTCCCACACTTCAAGAGAAAAAAAAAGGTAAAATGCATCTAAAAATGTACTTGATGCACCAAGCAATGAAGAAGTTGGACCAGCTGTTGCTGTATAGTCCAATTTCAAAGGAGTTGGCTCCTTTATTTCCCACTTACCTGTGACCTCAGTTAGCCTAGAACCAGTGCCAGATGCTTGGGCAGAACCAGTGCCAGATGCTCGGACAGAACCAGTGCCAGATGCTCGCACACGCCTATAACCTCTGGCCCGCCTACTACCAGTACCTTTTGGAGGACCACTAGCAACACTTACGACTCCACTACCACTTGAGCTGCTTCCCCCTTGGCCAGTACTCCCTCGCCCGCCTCTCCCTCGGCCAGTACTCCCTCGCCCGCCTCTCCCTCGCACAACTCCAGCACCAGTCGTGTTCCTACGCCCTGTAGAGACTTCAGGCAAGGCTTCCTCATCCTCCAATGTAACAAAAGGAGTCATAGATGCCTCATCTCCACTCTCATCATCTGATGCTGTAGGAAAAGTAGTGGGGAGGGTGGGAAAAACAAGATATATATATCAAGTTTGTGGTCAACATTTGTAAATTCAAATTCAAATGAAAATCAACAACTCCAACCTACACTCTTAGCTATAACTTTTTTTCTATAACTATCCTGTCTGAATTTGGAATACCAGCACAGAATAAGCTAGTATTTGGCAATAGTACACTCTCAGTTGACTATGGTAAACAAAGGCTATGAAGCGCTATGAAGCGCTAAGGTTAGAAGAAACTTACAATCGAGAAGTCCATCCAAGCACGCCTCTTCTCTTAGAGCAACTGGATCCAGAGTGTTTCCTCGGTATGCATAGGTGTCTTCACCTTCTTCCCCAAATAATCTGACCCAGAATCGCCAGAATCGTCGGCTAAAAGTTGAGAAATAACGTCCTCACAGGAGAGCATCTTTGAGCAGTTAAAAAAAAAAAGCTCGACCAACAAAAATGGCGTTCAACCGCAGGATTTTTGTTGCACGATGCATCAACCGGAAATAATCATTTTTGTGACGTTCTCTAGTCTACTAGGCATGTGCAGAACCCAACCGGGGCTGTTAGCTCGTAACGGTTCATTTTATATATTTTTGTGTGGCGAAGGATGTAAGGTCTCGCGCCATATGGCGCTTACGGCGTTTAATCGGTTAAATAGGTTTTTGGCCGAGACCAATTAAAACCAACGTGGTCATGTTATAAGTGTTAGACATGAGAAGTTTGTGCATGTGTTTGTATGCACAGTGTAATCTTGTAATGTGGTGTGTTATTATAGAGAGTTTGTGCATGTGTTAGCTATTACATAGCCAAGATGACTGCAGTTGGGGAGGATGTGGAGGGTGTGTCTCCACAAATATAGATTAAATATTTATGTGTAATTTAATTTGTAAAAAAAAAGTGTCTTTTCTGATAATCGTCAGAGGGCCGGACTCAGGGCCTCCTGGGCTGGACTTTGGGAAACAATGCTCTAGGCCCTTTAGCTTGCCACTATAAAGATAAAATTTGATTACCACCCACCCAGCCATCCACATACAAGTGGTATGTAAGTAGTGGTATGTGTGTATCTTGAGAACAATGCACTTTAGAAACAAACTGAATCTATGATGGCGTGGAGCAGATGGAGATAATTTTACTTTTGGGCAAAGTATGACCAACAAATTCCTCTGTGAAACAGTGAGTTGAGAAAATGAGGTTCAAAGTTGACATACGGGTGAGTGATGTTTGGTGGCTCTCAGAAGAGCCGGTAAAAAGAAAAGAAATCAATCAAAAAGCCCTGATCCGTGCTGCACCCCCTCTGCTGCCACATGCTATTCCTCCGTGGTGACCTGGTCCAACCTCATCTGCTGACGACGCTTCTTCACTAGCTCCTCTCCCTTGTATTCCGCACTCCACACACGAACATCATCTGTGGCTTGCAGGTACGCCTTAGTGCTGGGCCCACATGCAAGATGCAGCCGATTCAGTACTCCCCCAAGGACGCTCTACCAGAATTGAACGAGAGGACAGCAAGGTTTGCTGCTAGTTCTACCACCACTGCTGAGGAGAAGTCCGTCTTGGGGCACCGGTTCCAGATCATGGAGTTGAAGGACTCGTTCTGGTTCTGGGTGGCCCCCAACACACACCGTTCCATCAAAGCACCACGAGAGAGGTCCTCAAACACCTTCTTGATGATGGGTGCGATCTCGTCACAGATGGTCTGGCTGTGATGTGGAGGAGGCTCACCCTTCACCAGAGCCCGCTGGAATTTGCACCATGACCTGTCACGGGCGGACAGAACGAATGCTGGTGGTTCCCGTCACTGGAGATGCTGTGATAGTAGATGGCCATCACAGCTCTCTTCATTGCTGCAAGATTTCCCACGTTGGACCGGATTGCCTTGCCGTAGTACTTCTGCAAGATCTTCATCAGCGTGATGGTCACCGTCCCTCGTCCTCCCATCCTGATGACATTGCCATGCTTAATCACAGTGCTGCTTCTTCTTCACGGTAGAGAGATGGCTGCACATCCGCTTCTGTACATGGCCAACGCATTCGTGCTTGATAATTGGGTAGTCCTCTCCATAGGGCTTGGCAGCACTGATGGTGGAGTAGGTTGATGAATCACCGTCAGCGATCATAGATGTGAACCGGAGCCGATACCTGTCCACGGACCGCTGCCAGATCCTCGTTGCCCCCTCCACCTCCGTCCTTCCAGGCCAGCCGTGGTTGTTAATGGCACAGTTGTTATGATGTGTCTCCCACCAGTCCAGGAAAGCAGGTGATGAAGGGTCCAAGTTGCTCTTCCTGGAACACTCGTGGCAGTGCTTGCTGAGCTCATCGATATCCAACACTTTCCCTGTGTCCCAGTTAGCCACCACCACCACACCATACAGTGACTGGTGCCCCCGCTTCTGGCAAGTACCATCGCACGTTACCTTGACATCCACCACCTCCTTCTCTCCGGCTTCTCCATGCACCGCAGCCTTCCTCATGTCCTCCGCAGCATCTCGAGCAGCAACAAGAAGCTTGGCGTTGACTTTGGTGAACGGCTGATTGGTGATTGGAGGTACCATCCCAGTCTGCCATCCCAGCTCGCCCATGTCCAGCATTCCGGGCTGCCAGCATAGCTTGTGTGTTGACCTCCAGATCCTCCCATCGGTAGGGGTTTGTGATGGTGGACGACTTCCCACACACCGAGCAGAAGATCTCCAGCTTGCTGACGAACCCTCTCATCTGTGCTCTGTCTTCCCGGAATCAATCTGAGAGCATTGATTTTGCAAAAAATTCTGGGGTGCTTGGCGCTTGCTTACACACGCCCATCACGTAAACGCCAAACGTTTTGAGTTCCCCCCCCCCCAAACTGTAAATCCTGTATGCCCTTAAGGCAACAGTTTAGCTGGTAAGCTGCGTCCCTTCAACTACTTGACACTGGGAAAGTATGGTAGATTTCCCAGCTGGTTGGGATGTATGGCGGCATCCCCAAAATCATGGAGGATACTATAATTTGTTACACTGAGGAAGCCATTGCCCCTTATGGTCGAGTGGTGAGGAAGTGTCTTGGATGACCAGAGAAGCACTCTGCTGTAGCAATATGATGCACATCATAGTCAGTTGATATTGGACCCACTCGCACCACATCGAATATGTATCTGTTCCAGCGTAGGCAGTTGGTTGGACCCACTCGCACCACATCGAATATGTATCTGTTCCAGCGTAGTCAGTTGGCATTGGGCCCACTCGCACCACATCGAATATGTATCTGTTCCAGCGTAGTCAGTTGGCATTGGGCCCACTCGCACCACATCGAATATGTATCTGTTCCAGCGTAGTCAGTTGGTGTTGGACCCACTCGCACCACATCGAATATGTATCTGTTCCATCGTAGTCAGTTGGTTGGACCCACTCGCACCGCATCGAATATGTATCTGTTCCATCGTAGTCAGTTGGTATTGGGCCCACTCGCACCACATCGAATATGTATCTGTTCCATCGTAGTCAGTTGGTGTTGGACCCACTCGCACCACATCGAATATGTATCTGTTCCAGCGTAGTCAGTTGGTATTGGGCCCACTCGCACCGCATCGAATATGTATCTGTTGCAGCGTAGTCAGTTGGCATTGGGCCCACTCGCACCACATCGAATATGTATCTGTTCCAGCGTAGTCAGTTGGTGTTGGACCCACTCGCACCACATCGAATATGTATCTGTTCCAGCGTAGTCAGTTGGTGTTGGACCCACTCGCACCACATCGAATATGTATCTGTTCCAGCGTAGGCAGTTGGTGTTGGACCCACTCGCACCACATCGAATATGTATCTGTTCCATCGTAGTCAGTTGGTGTTGGACCCACTCGCACTACATCGAATATGTATCTGTTCCAGCGTAGTCAGTTGGTATTGGGCCCACTC
Source organism: Cladorhizidae sp. MBARI D1340-BT2 (assembly GCA_028752905.1). Classification (NCBI taxonomy): domain Eukaryota; kingdom Metazoa; phylum Porifera; class Demospongiae; order Poecilosclerida; family Cladorhizidae; species Cladorhizidae sp. MBARI D1340-BT2. Next base: position 9,893,696 of record JAQNBH010000017.1, read on the forward strand.
GAACCACATCGAATATGTATCTGTTCCATCGTAGTCAGTTGGTGTTGGACCCACTCGCACCACATCGAATATGTATCTGTTCCAGCGTAGGCAGTTGGTGTTGGACCCACTCGCACCACATCGAATATGTATCTGTTCCATCGTAGTCAGTTGGTGTTGGACCCACTCGCACTACATCGAATATGTATCTGTTCCAGCGTAGTCAGTTGGTGTTGGACCCACTCGCACCACATCGAATATGTATCTGTTCCAGCGTAGTCAGTTGGTGTTGGACCCACTCGCACCACATCGAATATGTATCTGTTCCAGCGTAGTCAGTTGGTTGGACCCACTCGCACCACATCGAATATGTATCTGTTCCAGCGTAGTCAGTTGGTGTTGGACCCACTCGCACCACATCGAATATGTATCTGTTCCAGCGTAGTCAGTTGGTGTTGGACCCACTCGCACCACATCGAATATGTATCTGTTCCAGCGTAGTCAGTTGGTTGGACCCACTCGCACCACATCGAATATGTATCTGTTCCAGCGTAGTCAGTTGGTTGGACCCACTCGCACCACATCGAATATGTATCTGTTCCAGCGTAGTCAGTTGGTATTGGGCCCACTCGCACCACATCGAATATGTATCTGTTCCAGCGTAGTCAGTTGGTGTTGGACCCACTCGCACCACATCGAATATGTATCTGTTCCATCGTAGTCAGTTGGTGTTGGACCCACTCGCACCACATCGAATATGTATCTGTTCCAGCGTAGTCAGTTGGTATTGGGCCCACTCGCACCGCATCGAATATGTATTTGTTCCAGCTGGTTGTACGGAGAAATACAGCCTCTTGACCTGACTTTCAGGTCACTTCAAGCAAGAAATGAAGGAGTATTTCGCCAAATGGTGCGCATCGCCGGTCAAGAAACAACGAGATCACGGAAAAGATCAGCAAAATAGAGGCAGACATTTGCACCTCAATTGTCATGCCTCATTGGGTGATGGAAGTTTAATTTCAAACTCGGCAACAACAATGATCTAATTGTTAGTGCTTTCAAGAAAGCTGGAATTAAGGGTTTTTATTGGGATCTTTTTCATTGTCTGTGCACTTTGGCAGTTTATTGCTAGTACCCGGCTCGTCCGTTAACTTCTATTTATAACCACCAAAAATGTCATAAATTTAAGGGAGCTGAGCAACTGCAATAAAATGTGTTTATTGGGGGGGGGGGGTTAAACATCCTTCATTTTCAAATGCTCCAGTTATGGTGTGTGTGTGTATATATGTTTATTATCTTCATTATAGGGTGGTCCTGGCAACAGTTCATTCATTGACTATGGAGATGTCGGTAGGTGATTGTGTTGACCTCGGTTATTACTGGTCTGTGAGATTGACCCTTTTAATTTGTGCAATTAAACTTAATTAATCCTCTTTCCCCCAGACTGCTGGAGGACGGTATATGTTGGGAAGAGGGTAAAGGGTCACTTTTCTGTGCCCTCCCCCCCTCTTTTTTTTTGTTTTTGCTTATATGTGTGTGTGTGTGTGTGTTCCATTTGTTGCTACAGAAGATTACTCTCCTGCACAGATTGTAAACTGAAGGTGTGATAACAACAACAATAATGATAATTATGCAGTACTGAGCATTGGTAGAACTGGGCTGTATGCATGTCCTCCTGCGTCCCTGTAAAAGGATAGTGGAACACAGTCAAGGATGCTGCTAAACGCTAGAGGAGACACGCTGTCTGTTTACTTTGTCAGAATTTGGAAAGTACTGCTAAAAGTCGAGTGACCTCCATCTTACTTTGCCTGTATATTGGCAATTGGACTGTATTGGCAGTTGCTAGCTTTTCTGCTTACTTGCAACTGAGACGGCTTTTTGAGGGTCTTAGATAGGTGTGGCTATAATGGGATGATATTAGAAGATGTCATTAGGTGTCCAGTTATTGCTAGCACACCTTGTTTAGAGTCACTCTTACTTGTTTAGAGTCACTCTTAATTATATTTAATTAACTGGCACTCGGAGATAGATGGTTCACCTCAGTATCATTTCTACTACTTGACAGCCATCAGCTTCCATCTCTACTCCAGCAGAAAGCTGCACTCCACTTAATAACAGACTTCTTGTAGTATACTAGGCACTTCCTTTAGTATACTTATAACCTGTGCTATACTGTAGAGAGGTAGTATACTAGACACTTCCTGTAGTATACTTATAACCTGTGCTGTACTGTAGAGAGGTAGTATACTAGACACTTCCTGTAGTATACTAGACACTTCCTGTAGTATACTAGACACTTCCTGTAGTATACTTATAACCTGTGCTATACTGTAGAGAGGTAGTATACTAGACACTTCCTGTAGTATACTTATAACCTGTGCTGTACTGTAGAGAGGTAGTATACTAGACACTTCCTGTAGTATACTTATAACCTGTGCTGTACTGTAGAGAGGTAGTATACTAGACACTTCCTGTAGTATACTTATAACCTGTGCTATACTGTAGAGAGGTAGTATACTAGACACTTCCTGTAGTATACTTATAACCTGTGCTATACTGTAGAGAGGTAGTATACTAGACACTTCCTGTAGTATACTAGACACTTCCTGTAGTATACTTATAACCTGTGCTGTACTGTAGAGAGGTAGTATACTAGACACTTCCTGTAGTATACTTATAACCTGTTCTATACTGTAGAGAGTAGTATACTAGACACTTCCTGTAGTATACTTATAACCTGTGCTATACTGTAGAGAGTAGTATACTAGACACTTCCTGTAGTATACTTATAACCTGTGCTATACTGTAGAGAGGTAGTATACTAGACACTTCCTGTAGTATACTTATAACCTGTGCTGTACGGTAGAGAGGTAGTATACTAGACACTTCCTGTAGTATACTTATAACCTGTGCTATACTGTAGAGAGGTAGTATACTAGACACTTCCTGTAGTATACTTATAACCTGTGCTATACTGTAGAGAGGTAGTATACTAGACACTTCCTGTAGTATACTTATAACCTGTGCTATACTGTAGAGAGGTAGTATACTAGACACTTCCTGTAGTATACTTATAACCTGTGCTGTACTGTAGAGAGGTAGTATACTAGACACTTCCTGTAGTATACTAGGCACTTCCTTTAGTATACTTATAACCTGTGCTGTACTGTAGAGAGGTAGTATACTAGGCACTTCCTGTAGTATACTTATAACCTGTTCTATACTGTAGAGAGGTAGTATACTAGACACTTCCTGTAGTATACTAGACACTTCCTGTAGTATACTTATAACCTGTGCTGTACTGTAGAGAGGTAGTATACTAGGCACTTCCTGTAGTATACTTATAACCTGTGCTGTACTGTAGAGAGGTAGTATACTAGACACTTCCTGTAGTATACTTATAACCTGTTCTATACTGTAGTATACTAGACACTTCCTGTAGTATGCTTATAACCTGTGCTGTACGGTAGAGAGGTGGGGTTTTTTCAAATGGTGAAATATTTATTGTTCGAAAATTAGAACTTCGATAAGTAATTAATGAGCTACCTAACGATTGATAAAGGGTCTGGCCGAGAAAGGGTAAGCTAAATTAGACAGAGATCAAGGCTAGTGTATGTTCTTGTACAGTTACTTTCAGCCTATCAACGATCTTTCTAGCCCCAGTCAGCCAAATCTGCTGGTTCTTCAGCATGTGCTCATTTCACTCCAGAACAACAGGCAGAAGTCACCCAGTGAGCCTTGTTGAAGGGAGGCCATTCGTCGTTACTCGAAGGAGCTTGAGGCCCCCCCCCCCCCCCCCCACACACACACATGCATGCACGTGCATACATAACTAGGGTGTGTGGTTGTATTATTTTTCTCTCACGTATTCCTGATGAAGGCTAGAGCATCTAGTCGAAACGTCGAGAGAATATAATTTCAAGTTGATTATTATTAAAAAATGACGTTTTATTCTCAAGCTCATTTGACTTCAATAGTCAACCTTCTCATTTCCCCCATGCGGTATCCTGTTTAATATGTTTAATATGTAATAATATGTAGTGGATGCTTTTCTAGATGATGTGGATATTATTGTGTGTGTGTGTGTGTGCGTGTGTGTGTGTGCTAGGGGAGAGGGCCATAGGGAGAAGAGGGAAGGTGATGGTGGAATTCATGATCGTCATCTCTCAGATTGGTAAGTGCTGTCTCTGTGGAGGATGTCCAGTCTTACGGATTGTCCAGGGTCACCCATGGATGTTCCAAATTCGAAGGTGTTGCCCACCTAATCTAGCCCTACTTCCCCTGAACATCTTAGGATCGTCCTTAGCCCTAGCCCTACAACTACTGCCACCAAGAATGCTGTAGCCACCACTGCCCTATGTAACAACCAATGCCCTAGCCCTCCACTGCCCTATGTAACAACCAATGCCCTAGCCCTCCACTGCCCTATGTAACAACCAATGCCCTAGCCCTCCACTGCCCTATGTAACAACCAATGCCCTAGGCCTAGCCCTACAACTACTGCCACCAAGAATGTTGTAGCCTCCACTGCCCTATGTAACAACCAATGCCCTAGCCCTAGCCCTACAACTACTGCCACCAAGAATGTTGTAGCCTCCACTGCCCTATGTAACAACCAATGCCCTAGCCCTAGCCCTACAACTACTGCCACCAAGAATGTTGTAGCCTCCACTGCCCTATGTAACAACCAATGCCCTAGTCCTACAACTACTGCCACCAAGAATGTTGTAGCCTCCAATGCCCTAGCCCTCCACTGCCCTATGTAACAACCAATGCCCTAGCCCTCCACTGCCCTATGTAACAACCAATGCCCTAGCCCTACAACTACTGCCACCAAGAATGCTGTAGCCACCACTGCCCTATGTAACAACCAATGCCCTACAAACACTGCCACCAAGAATGCTGTAACAACCAGTGCCCTAGACCTAGCCCTACAAACACTGCCACCAAGGATGGCTTAGCCCTAGCCAGTGCTATGGGAAACAACTACAACTTCGACTTGGACACTCGTGCAGAGTCTTGGACCATCCAAGCCAGTGCTGGATATACTCCTTCTCACACGTGACAATGCTGCGAGCTTTTGGCTACAAGGGTTGAGAAAAGTTGTATCAAAATGCAACTGCCGCATCATGTCATGTGGATGGGAATATATTCGAGGGGTTAATAATAGCCAATGCTTTTTACTGTTGGGAGTCCAATCCTCAAATATTGACCCGCTTGAAAAGGGCCCTCTATGTCGAAGGAAGATAGAACAGAGAGTTGGTGTCGTCAGAGGTGCATGCCAAGGTGTTGCCATAGCTACCACGGATGGGTCATGATGGTTGCCTAATCTCCTGCAGGGTAATTCAGCTCTAGCCAACACATATATCACAGAGTGTGGCAGCAGTCCTCCCCCCATGTTGATTTGCCTCCTATTTAAAAATGGCCAATGCTATTCCTCTCCCCCACCCACCCCAAAGTTAACAACCAACAACAAAAACAAACTATCTCAGCTAAGACTCGCATTGACAGTCATAGTATCATAAATAATGCTATCTCAGCTAAGACTCACATTGAGAGTCTCATAGTATCATAAATAATGCTATCTCAGCTAAGACTCACATTGAGAGTCTCATAGTATCATAAATAATGCTATCTCAGCTAAGACTCACATTGACAGTCATAGTATCCTAAATAATGTTATCTCAGCTAAGACTCGCATTGACAGTCATAGTATCCTAAATAATGTTATCTCAGCTAAGACTCACATTGACAGTCATAGTATCCTAAATAATGCTATCTCAGCTAAGACTCACATTGAGAGTCTCATAGTATCATAAATAATGGTAATGGCGACTCACATTGAGAGTCTCATAGTATCATAAATAATGTTATCTCAGCTAAGACTCACATTGACAGTCATAGTATCCTAAATAATGTTATCTCAGCTAAGACACACATTGACAGTCATAGTATCCTAAATAATGTTATCTCAGCTAAGACTCACATTGACAGTCATAGTATCCTAAATAATGCTATCTCAGCTAAGACTCACATTGACAGTCATAGTATCCTAAATAATGCTATCTCAGCTAAGACTCACATTGACAGTCATAGTATCATAAATAATGTTATCTCAGCTAAGACTCACATTGACAGTCATAGTATCCTAAATAATGTTATCTCAGCTAAGACTCACATTGACAGTCATAGTATCCTAAATAATGTTATCTCAGCTAAGACTCACATTGACAGTCATAGTATCCTAAATAATGTTATCTCAGCTAAGACTCACATTGACAGTCATAGTATCCTAAATAATGTTATCTCAGCTAAGACTCACATTGACAGTCATAGTATCCTAAATAATGCTATCTCAGCTAAGACTCACATTGACAGTCATAGTATCCTAAATAATGTTATCTCAGCTAAGACTCACATTGACAGTCATAGTATCATAAATAATGTTATCTCAGCTAAGACTCACATTGACTGTCATAGTATCCTAAATAATGCTATCTCAGCTAAGACTCACATTGACAGTCCATAGTATCATAAATAATGCTATCTCAGCTAAGACTCACATTGACAGTCATAGTATCATAAATAATGCTATCTCAGCTAAGACTCACATTGACAGTCCATAGTATCATAAATAATGCTATCTCAGCTAAGACTCACATTGACAGTCATAGTATCATAAATAATGCTATCTCAGCTAAGACTCACATTGAGAGTCTCATAGTATCATAAATAATGGTAATGGCGACTCACATTGAGAGTCTCATAGTATCATAAATAATGGCTTCAGTTGATTTTAGCTCCACTTCATGCGTGCATAAGCTGATTGAGCAGCTGTTGTGTGTTGTAGCTGCAAAGAAGCAGTTGAGCTTACTCTTGTGGCAATAGCAACTGCACAGACCTTTAACAAAACACGCTAAAATACTTGTAATCCATGTGTCTATGCTACTAGTAATCCATGCGTCTATGCTGCTTGTAATACATGTGTCTATGCTACTTGAAATCCATGTGTTATGCTACTTGTAATCCAGGTGTCTATGCTTAGTAATCCATGTGTTATGCTACTTGTAATCCATGTGTCTTTGCTACTAGTAATCCATGTGTCTATGCCACTTGTAATCCATGTGTTATGCTACTAGTAATCCATGTGTCTATGCTGCTTGTAATCCATGTGTTATTCTACTTTTAATCCATGCATCTATGCTACTAGTAATCCATGTGTCTATGCTACTTGTAATCCATGTGCTATGCTACTTGTAATCCATGTGTCTATGCTACTTGTAATCCATGTGTCTATGGCACTTGTAATCCATGTGTCTATGCTACTAGTAATCCATGCATCTGTGCTACTTGTAATCCATGTGTTATGCTACTTGTAATCCATGTGTTATGCTACTTGTAATCCATGAGTTTTGCTACTTGTAATCCATGTGTCTATGCTACTTGTAATCCATGTGTCTATGTTACTTGTAATCCATGCATCTGTGCTACTAGTAATCCATGCATTATGCTACTAGTAATCCTACTAGTAATCTATGTGTTGTGCTACTAGTTCCGTAATCCATGTGTCTGTGCTACTAGTAATCCATGTGTTATGCTACTAGTAATCCATGTATTATGCTACTAGTAATCCATGTGTTATGCTACTAGTAATCCATGTATTATGCTACTAGTAATCCATGTATTATGCTACTAGTAATCCATGTGTTATGCTACTAGTAATCCATGTGTCTATGGATATATCCGTGCATGTTCTAGAGAGTGGGGGAAGAAAACGCACAAAAAGTTGTTATTTAAAAATAAACCCCAAAAAAGGAAACTTTAAAAACTGTTTGCAAATATATAATGTGAATGCTGTTTAAATTAGAAAATACGACATGCGTTACTCTTAACAACACGGAAACAACAAGAACAAAAAACTGTTTTATTCTTAGAGAGTAGTTCTGGACAAGTTATTCTGCCATTTCTGGTCTTGAAATGACCTGCTTGCTTACAATTGTACATAGCCATGGGATGCCTGATGACAATACAATGTAGCATGTGTTACTATTAGGAGGACAGGTTTGGGTGAGATGGCTTGGGACAAGTAAGATCAGTAGCAATGTTGCTACCACATAATGGCCTCATTTGCTGGTGTCTGTGCCATGTCAAGTGCTGGTGGATGCATTCCAACAGGCATGCTTGTAGAAGTCATCATGAGCGTTTGAGTAAATGAAATGGTTTCTCTTCGTAGTAGGCGTACTCTCTGACATACATACCTCCAGGATAGCGATGGTCTACTAGCTTGAAAGTGGTGGCATATTCTGATAGTAGGAACAGTTCGGAACAATAAAAATGAGGACTTGTCCAACCAGTGACCTCATCATCTGCTGCCTGTGTCAATGGTGAGCTGGACTTTCTTTTGACGAGTGATGAATGTCAGCTGCATGTCAGCGTCCACCAATGTTGCTGCATGGCTTTGCATGTAGCGGCACTGCATGTGCAGCGTCCACCAATGTTGCTGCATGGCTTTGCATGTAGCGGCACTGCATGTGCAGCATCCACCAATGTTGCTGCATGGCTTTGCATGTAGCGGCACTGCATGTGCAGCATCCACCGATGTTGCAGCATGGCTTTGCATGTACAGCAGCACTGCATGTGCAGCATCCATCAATGTTGCTGCATGGCTTTGCATGTAGCAGCACTGCATGTGCAGCATCCATCAATGTTGCTGCATGGCTTTGCATGTAGCAGCACTGCATGTGCAGCATCCATCAATGTTGATGCATGGCTTTGCATGTAGCGGCACTGCATGTGCAGCATCCATCAATGTTGCTGCATGGCTTTGCATGTAGCGGCACTGCATGTGCAGCATCCATCAATGTTGATGCATGGCTTTGCATGTAGCGGCACTGCATGTGCAGCATCCATCAATGTTGCTGCATGTCTTTGCATGAAGCGGCACTGCATGTGCAGCATCCACCAATGTTGCTGCATGGCTTTGCATGTAGCGGCACTGCATGTGCAGCATCCATCAATGTTGCTGCATGTCTTTGCATGTAGCGGCACTGCATGTGCAGCATCCACCAATGTTGCTGCATGGCTTTGCATGAAGCGGCACTGCATGTACAGCATCCACCAATGTTGCTGCATGGCTTTGCATGTAGCGGCACTGCATGTGCAGCATCCACCAATGTTGCTGCATGGCTTTGCATGTAGCGGCACTGCATGTGCAGCATCCACCAATGTTGCTGCATGGCTTTGCATGTAGCGGCACTGCATGTGCAGCATCCACCAATGTTGCTGCATGGCTTTGCATGTAGCGGCACTGCATGTGCAGCATCCACCAATGTTGCTGCATGGCTTTGCATGTAGCGGCACTGCATGTGCAGCATCCACCAATGTTGCTGCATGGCTTTGCATGTAGCGGCACTGCATGTGCAGCGTCCACCAATGTTGCTGCATGGCTTTGCATGTAGCGGCACTGCATGTGCAGTATCCACCAATGTTGCTGCATGGCTTTGCATGTAGCGGCACTGCATGTGCAGCATCCACCAATGTTGCTGCATGGCTTAGATGAGTCCAAAAGAAAAGTGGGAAAGTGACTGGGGAATGAGGATGGCCAGTAAGCGTATATGATCGGCTTGCTCTTGTGCACTTTCCTGTTGTTACATGCCACAGCAGATAATGTGCAACTGCCTTGCTTCTAGTTTGACCAGCGCAATTGTCAGCTTGAGGACAAAGGTCTGTTCTTCCAACACTGTGATGTTCAAGGTGTTGGTGAGCTGCACTCGGTGTGCTTGTTCCTTTCCCAGCGTAGTGAGTCTCGTCCGTCAAGTAGTTGGTGATGCCATGGCTGACGAGGGACGCCAAACAAACGACATTTACGTGTCGCTTTAAAGAACAGTAAAGAACAGAGGCACGGTTGCAGAGCATGTGATGGACGATGTACTTGCTGAGCATAATCTAGCGAATAATAATGGCACCAACATGTGCAACACGAGTCCCTGCTTTGCTACTCCTGTGAGCAGTTTGCAAAGGAACGGGTTTGTCCTCTTCAGCATCTTTACCAGACCGTCAATGAAAGGTTCTGTTTGGTGTTCCTAACAGGTCAGTCTCTGGCTTCATGATATCAATGTAATTTCCACATGTCGATGAATGAGCTCTTCCCTTACAGGTTGTGTGGAATCATCTTTCTGCATGCTTTGCAATACTTCCTGTAGACATCCATCTAGACATCCATCTCTTTTGTTTTGGTTGGCAGGACATAACACACACAGCCTTTAAAGTTGGGGAGCCCAGCACGAAGGCTGTATATTACATATACATCTGTACTCGCAGAAATGCCTTCTAGGTGGGTACTCTTGCCCCCCTCTTCTCCTCTCCCCTCTTCCCCTTCCAATCAACCCTTAACTCTAACATTGCACTTCCGACCCAGTATCTGCTCTAGTTTGGCTGTTGTGGCAGTTTTAAAGCGTTGAGGTGCAGGGCAGGGCCTGTGTGCCCAAAACTGGGGGTGGGGGGGGGGGGGGGGGGGGCAATACCTTCCTAGGTCAAGAGGTTTCCAATTATGTACAACATGTTTTGGTGGGCCCAAATACTGCTGAGTCTATTTTTTTTAAACGCACACACACACACAACACACACACAACACACACACACGTAACATACACAGAGAGAGACACTCTCATTGTTATATACTGGTATGATGCTTTTATTTTTTAATCAGTGCTTTAACTAGGTCAACCGACCAATGACTGTTGTTGTTGGTTTCCTGTAGGCTAGCTGTCATCTTGTTTTTGTCTCTTGTCTTTTCTCGTAGGTTTTTGTTGTGCGTATCTCATATTTATATCGGATAATTTACATAGCATCTACCCAAAAATTCCCAGGTAAGCTATCATTACTTAGTATATAATTTAAAAAAATCTTTTGTTTTGTTTATATATGTATATACATGTATATGGGTTAAAATTTACTGATTCACCGCCGTAGACGAGTTTCTTTGTAATGACTGCTGTAAAAAATATAATATCAAATCTTTCATTTGAGCTATGCTTGCGCTAATGATATCTGGGCATACTCAGTGCTCTGCTTGAGCTATAATTAACAATATCTTATGTGTGGTATATACCTAAGTAACTGCGGTAATCGTGAACATCAAACTTGCCCGTGCAATCGGGGGGAAATGGCTTCGAGACTTGATGTGAATGATGTTTTAGCAATGCTGGATGACGATGATGTTAGGCTCTCTGAAGTTGGAAATCGTGATGAGGAAGGAGAAGGGATGTTTGTCTGCCATGGACAACACACTAGAGACCTGGAAGAGCCAGCAGCTCTGATTGAAATGGTTGATTCTCGACCCGTTTTTGGCCAAGCCAGTGATCCACTGACATGCTTAGCCATCAAGATATGGACTCTTATAATGATGAAGAACAGGACCGAGAGCTCCCCGGTGGTAAATAGCTATTCTAGCTGAGTGTGCTTTTGTTTTGCTTTCTGATGTACCAATTTGAGCAAAAGGGCATTTGCCCAAGTACTTTGTGCATACTAGCTATCTACGTAGCTACTATGGCTATGATCTTGCTCTAGCTTATCCTCCTCTCTAGTAAAATATAACATGTTTATAGGCATCAGTGTTGAGATTGGAAGTAGTCGGGGGGGTTTCATTTGAAAATTGTCTTGGGGAGGCAAGTGGAGGAATCTGGATTTTAAAGGGGGGCATGATGGTTAATGATGTGACAAAATTTCACAAACGCCAAATGTACTTATCAACATCAATAATGAATTTTAATAATACAATTTCCAATTTCCAGGGGGGGGGGGCACCAAGGGGGGAAGCCGCCCCCTCCCCCCACTAAATGAAACCCTGATAGTGATCATGAATCAGACATTGATGACTCTCACAGAATAATGCCGTGATCTATCCCTTTTATGGTGGACCTGTTAGTCTTTTGAACCATCACAAGCTCTGCTACGACCATCACTCTACTGCCACACTCTCCTTGTTTTTGTGTTGCCTTTTCACATCTTTGCTTCCTTCCCAAACACTCGTACTTCACAAGCTCTACAAGGAACTTCACTCTGCTGCCACACACAGTCAACTCTCCTTGTGTTGCTTCTCACATCTTTACTTTCTTCCCAGACACTCATACTTCACAAGCTCTACAAGGAACTTCACTCTGCTGCCACACACAGTCAACTCTCCTTGTGTTGCTTCTCACATCTTTACTTTCTTCCCAAACACTCATACTTCACAAGCTCTACAAGGAACTTCACTCTGCTGCCACACACAGTCAACTCTCCTTGTGTTGCTTCTCACATCTTTACTTTCTTCCCAAACACTCATACTTCACAAGCTCTACAAGGAACTTCACTCTGCTGCCACACACAGTCAACTCTCCTTGTGTTGCTTCTCACATCTTTACTTTCTTCCCAAACACTCATACTTCACAAGCTCTACAAGGAACTTCACTCTACTGCCACACACAGTCAACTCTCCTTGTTTGTGTTGCTGTTTATGTGTTGTATTCAAGGCTGCATTTAGGATCGAGTTGAAGGGGTTGCAAAAGTAGTATTTTGTAAATAGAGGGGGGGGGGGGGCAGGAGTTTTGATGTGCAATAAGGGACACCAAAAGCTAGGGGGTCTGGGGGCATGCTACATTGTACCCCAGGAAACTTTTTTCATTTTAGACTTCCTGAGATCACTTCTGGTGCATTTTCAGACATTTTGCTGACAATGAGGTAACTATTAAACTTGATACAGCCAGCATTCTCACAATAATCAGCAGATATATAACACAATTGTGAGTATATATAAAGTTTTAATAGTTCCAGTGCCGAGTCACTTCTGCCACATCAGCTAACAAGTTTCTTAGAGTCAGGTTCTTGTTTGATTGTCATAGTAGTCAACAGTGCTAGTTCTTCCTCTACCCAAGCTCAGTCTGGCTACAGTGCTAAAACTGTAGAGGCAGATAGCTCCTCTTCTGAGCCTGATGAAGACATTGAACCTCCCCCCAAAGAGGAAGTGCACTCACTGATAAAGCAAAGAAGTGCTGTTCTGTCGCTAAAAGGAAGTCTTCTCAGAGCTGGGGAAAGGTGTTTAGCTGGTTGATGTATCATGAGGACAGTGAAGGTGTCTTCTGTTGTTTTTGCAAGGAATCAGGGAGACCAGTGCAGCACACAGGAGGGGTGTGGGCCACTAAGCCTTTAAAAAACTGGAAGAAAGCGATGGCAGTACATGAAAGAGGTGAGTCCCATATCCAAGCAAGTGAGGCTGTTCTTAACTGCAAAAGCTTTCAAAGAAGGAACGATCGTACAACACCTGCAGAGCATAGGAATGCAGGAGAGGGGAAAAATAGGGTAGCAATCAAATCTCTTGCACACTGCACTCATTTTCTCACTCGTCAGCATATTGCTCATGGTGCGGTGCCAAGGATCTGGAGATTTTCATTGAAAATGCCTCCAAAAATGTGGTGTACACATCTCGTGCAGTAGTGGTCAGCTTCATTGAAGCACTCAGTATGTGGGTCGAAGAAGGTTTCCTGAAACGACTTCAGATAGTATCTGTCTTCAGTTTAACGCTGACGAATGTACAGACATTACAACTGTCGAAGAATTGTCTGTTTTCTGTCGGTGAGAGGAAGATGGTGTTCCTATCGAGTGTTTTCTGGATATTCTCCCATTGAAGAAAGCAGATGCACATCTCGTGAAGTGTTTGAAGGACAAAAATCTCCAAGCAAGTTAGATCATTGGAATGGGTTTTGAAAGAGCTGCTACTTTTTCTAGACGCAAAACAGGTGTCCAAGCGAGGCTGAAGAAATATGCTCCTCATGCGATATTTGTGCACTGCCACTTGCTGCAGTTGACCTGTACAAGCTGCCAGCAGGACTGATGGAATAAAGCGTGTCTTTACGACCTTGGCAACCCTGTGGAAATATTGACTGATGGAATAAAGCGTGTCTTTACGACCTTGGCAACCCTGTGGAAATATTTCCATTACTCGCCGAAAAGAGCACAGTCTTTGAAAGATATTCAACATGTTCTTGATCTGCCAGAAATGAAAATCATCAAGCCCTCTGATACTCGTTGGTTGGCCCATGAGCGATGCGTTAAAGCAGTGAAGGCCAATTACGCAGCACTTGTTACCCTTGACAGCAACCACGAGAATTTCCATGAGCCAGAAGCTCTGGGAATCTGTAAGGTTCTTTCAAAGTTCTCTACAACTGCAGCCATTTTTATGCTGGACTATCCTTGTCGAATACAGCCAAGCTCAGTAAAGGGCTTCAGGCAACTTGATGATTTGACTCTGATTTCAACACGAGTCGATGCTACTCTCGAATCACTGGATGATGCTGTTTCGCCTGTTGCAAACTGGGTCTTGGAACTTCTAGAGTGCAGTGACAATATTCAGAAAGCTACAGGACAAACCATCAACACCACCACAGTGATCAAGTCATTTCTGGATTCTGTTGCAAAACCATACATATCCCACCTCTAGGAAAACGTTTCAAACAGATTTTCATCATCTCACAAAGCCGTGTCAGCACTCGGCATCTTCGATCCTTGCTAAGTGCCAAGTGCTGAATCTGCCAATTTACCTACTTATGGGAATGACTCAAATGATGTACTCCTGAATGTAGTCTGTTGCATCTAATGAAAATCTCTACTGAGTCACCAGAGAAACTAACAGAGAATGACCTTGAAGAAATATTGTAAGTATGGAATCGAAAACCACGAAGAGTATCTATTTAAACTCTAGCAACTCTATTTAAGTAATTAACTGCCTACATGTATGTAATGTTATAATGTTATGCATTTTGTTTGACATATTTAACAGTACTATACAGGGTTTCATTTAGAAAATTGTCCAAGGGGGGGGGGGGGGGGGGGGGGGCAACTGGAGGAGGATTTTAAGGGGGGGGGGGGGGCGTAATGGTTAAAGATGTGACAAAGTTTCTAATGAATTTTAATAATACAATTTTCAGGGGGGGGGGGGGGGGGGGGCAGCTGACCCCCCTAAATGAAACCCTGCTATACAAGAGATCTCAAGGAAAGGGGGGGGGGGGCTAAATGCAGCCCTGTATTGTTAGATGTTGTGTTGTGATTAGTGTTGTTATATTTGTCTTCCCCGGCTAAATAGTTAATAAAATATTTCAATCATAAGCAAGTATATATAGCTACATGTTGAGTGGAGCAGCTATAGCGAGTGTGTGCTCAATAACAAGCAACATGCTGTTGACCACAATGTAGGTCTAGACCTATGTTCACAACAACCATGGTTGCTAAGGACAGCAACCTACTGTTGGCCACGATGTAGGTCTAGACCTATGTTCACAACAACCATGGTTGCTAAGGACAGCAACCTACTGTTGACCATGATGTAGGTCTAGACCTATGTTCACAACAACCATGGTTGCTAAGGACAGCAACCTACTGTTGACCATGATGTAGGTCTAGACCTATGTTCACAACAACCATGGTTGCTAAGGACAGCAACCTACTGTTGACCACGATGTAGGTCTAGACCTATGTTCACAACAACCATGGTTGCTAAGGACAGCAACCTACTGTTGACCATGATGTAGGTCTAGACTTATGCTCACAACCACCATGGTTGCTAAGGACAGCAACCTACTGTTGGCCACGATGTAGGTCTAGACCTATGTTCACAACAACCATGGTTGCTAAGGACAGCAACCTACTGTTGACCATGATGTAGGTCTAGACTTATGCTCACAACCACCATGGTTGCTAAGGACAGCAACCTACTGTTGACCATGATGTAGGTCTAGACCTATGTTCACAACAACCATGGTTGCTAAGGACAGCAACCTACTGTTGGCCACGATGTAGGTCTAGACCTATGTTCACAACAACCATGGTTGCTAAGGACAGCAACCTACTGTTGGCCACGATGTAGGTCTAGACCTATGCTCACAACAACCATGGTTGCTAAGGACAGCAACCTACTGTTGGCCACGATGTAGGTCTAGACCTATGCTCACAACAACCATGGATGCTAAGGACAGCAACCTACTGTTGACCATGATGTAGGTCTAGACCTATGCTCACAACAACCATGGATGCTAAGGACAGCAACCTACTGTTGACCATGATGTAGGTCTAGGCCTATGCTCACAACAACCATGGATGCTAAGGACAGCAACCTACTGTTGACCATGATGTAGGTCTAGACCTATGCTCACAACAACCATGGTTGCTAAGGACAGCAACCTACTGTTCGCCACGATGTAGGTCTAGACCTATGCTCACAACAACCATGGTTGCTAAGGACATTTGTGCACCCCTGATAATAAATAGTATCACTATTTTTAATAAATGCTGTGCAAATCTAGCAGTGAAAGGGTTGAGGGAGGTGAGCAAGCATGGCTATTGGGGGGAGTTACTCTTCTTTGCACACAAAAGGTAAAAGCAGCTGAAAGGTGCTGTGGTCATTTTCAGACTGACCACAATCACTTCATCACTAAATGTAGGCAAGGTTTGAAATGCACATGGTCCCGACAGCTGCCTGTTAAAGACTAATCATAAAATTACTGAGTATTTTCCAAGGAAGCGTTCCCTGGAGCTGTCATCTGAAGATAAAGATGAGGAGCCTTCATCAGGAGACTCTGAATTGGACAGTCAACCCATTCCTCGAGCTCTAAGCCTAGCTCAAAACCAGCCAAGAGTAAGGTTGTTAATTAATGGCATTGCCTTAGTTACAGAAAGAATGGGAGAAAACCATTGCTGGGTTTATTGTAAAAATCCAGAGACTGCCATGTTTTGTACTAAACTGATTGCAATCATGCAACTGAGTTGTTACAATTGCACAAGGAATCCAAATGGCACCAAGATGGAGCAGTTGCAGCTAGAATGGCCGAGCAAGCACAGCCTAGTGGAAGTGTTCTTAACTCTTTCACCGCTAGACGCGTGACATACACGCGAGAATGATACAACCGTTCAAAAAGAATTATCTAAAATCAATCGTTTGCACAGTCCGTTTAAAAACTTGGGTGGCGGTGCCTAGAGAGTTTGCTTTACTTGTAATAAAAATATTGTAGGCTAATTATATAGGTATCCAGGGTAACCGTGACGCCGAACTCACCTTACCGATCGCGTTATGGCGTCTAGAAAGTTTACTGCCGACGATGTGCTTCGGATGTGCTACAATAGCGATTTCGGCTTTTCAGAGGATGACTCTAGCTGCAGTGAAGGAGAAGAGGTCCATGCCTACAAGGGTCAGCGAGTTATTCAACCTGAAGAGGTGACAGCTCTTTTCAGAGCTGCCATTTCTGACAAGGCATGTAGCTCAGCTAGCTTTGTCAAGGACAGCGATTCAAGTGATGATGAGGAGAATCAAGGGAACCTTGAAGGTAAGCAGGTATCTTTAGGTAAAGTTTTATGTTCAGAAAATATATATAGAAAGAGCAAGAAACTTTCTTTTCCTGAGTGGAAGAAAAGCTGGGTGTGGCATCTTTCCTGGGTAGTGGGCGGGTGTTTGAATGTATATGGCTTCCAGTCATTTTTAGATAGTTATAGTATCCAATAGTGTGTTTGCCTTCTATTTTAGACCTTGACTAGCTCTCTTCTTTATATATATGTTATCTCCTCCAGGCCCTTCACCTGTGAGTGTGCTCCCTCTATGTCCTGCCTCTTCTGTGTCCATTGCATCCCTTCCATGCCCTTCCTCTTCTGTGTCCATGGCATCCTTTCCAGGCCCTTGCTCTTCTCTGTCCTTGGCATCACTTCCCGGCCCTTCCTCTTCTGTGTCCATGGCATCCTTTCCAGGCCCTTGCTCTTCTGTTTCCTTGGCATCACTTCCCGGCCCTTCCTCTTCTGTGTCCATGGCATCCCTTCCAGGCACTTCCCCTTCTGAGGTATTACCTATTTCAGCAATTATGTTGCCTACTCTATCCTGCTCACCTCAATTGCTTGGTCCTGCTTTTGCAGACTCATTGAGTGACGACTCAGAACCTGCACCCACTGCTCCTCAGCAAGGTCGTAGACATTTGAGAAGTCAAGATAGATCTAGAAGTAGAGATATGGGCACATCTAGAGGTAGAGCTCTACGTAGAGGTCATAGAGCCAGGCAGAGAGGACATGCAAAAGGCAGAACTTCTGCTAGAGCTACTGCTCCTTCTTTACCAGCAACTGCTGGTCTATCTACTTTACTTACTGGCACTTGTAGTAGTTCTACTGGTATGGACCCTTTTGGAGGTGTCTGGGTGAGACAGCAGCCATCTTGTAGTCGTTTCCATTACGCTATGACTCCTGGACCAACATCTGCTTCAGTTAGTCCTGGAAGTTCTCCTATTGAAATCTTCTCCAAGTTTTTCACCGATGAAGTTTTTAACCTTCTTATAGTTGAGACTAATCGTTATGCTGCCACAGTTTGTGGAAGTAGTACTCATGCCCGTCCCTGGACTGATGTGACAGTGCAAGAGATGAAAGCTTTTTTGGCAGTTCTTTTATATATGGGAATTACAGTTCAACCTCGGTTGGAACTGTATTGGACTATGAAGTTTCCCATCAATGTCCGTGGTATCTCTGATGTCATGACGTTGAACAGGTTTGAGCAGATATTCAGGTGCCTCCATCTAGCTGACAACTCCAGACAGATCCCATATGGCCAGTCAGGCCATGATCGCCTCTTCAAGGTTCGTCAACTCCTGGATTTGGTGGTCCCCAGATTTGAAGCAGAGTACATAATTCACCAGGACTGCACTATTGACGAAGCCATGATCCCCTTCAAGGGCAGACTGTGCTTCAAGCAGTATCTAAAAGACAAGCCAACAAAATGGGGAATTAAAGTGTTTGTACTAGCTGATGCTACCAATGGTTACATCAAAACATTTCAAATATACACTGGCAAGGGTGTAGAGGATAGTATTAGTAGTGTAGGATTGTGCAGTAAGGTAGTGTTGGATTTGATGTCCGGCATGGAGCATAGTGGTTTTCGTCTATATACGGACAATTATTATACTTCCCCCACCCTCTACCATCATCTCTATAACCGTGGCATAAATGCCTGTGGGACAGCTCGTCCTAACAGAGTGGGGTTCCCTAAAGAATTGGTTACAAAGTCTACTAAACATAATCGTGGGTTTATGGACTACCGTTCCAATGGGCCACTTCTTGCTTCTGTTTGGGTAGACAAAAGAACTATATACTTTCTATCCACTATGCATGTTGCTGAGCTTCCAGCTGGTGTTACATGCACAGTGAAAAGATTCACTGCCACTGGTAGCCAAGCTGACGTTGCATGTCCCACTCCTGTCCCTGATTACCAGAAGAATATGAGGGGGGTTGATCGCAACGACCAGATGACCCAGTACTACAACATAGGGAGGCGTAGTACCAAATGGTGGAAGAGGGTATTTTTTTATATAGTCGAGTGTGCTATTTTGAATAGTTATATAATGGAAGCACATGTTAGGCCTGCTGAGCATGTTCTAAAAGGAAGAGCCAAGAGGGACTACCTGGCCTATAGACTTGAGCTTGCTATGCAGCTTGTGGACACTTTTTGTTCAAGAAAGAGGCCAGGTCATCCTCGAAGTGATGAGCATGCTCATCATACCCGCTTGAACCGTGATCTTGACCACTATCCACGTCAAATGGAGAAGCACAAGCGTTGTGTGGTCTGTGAGTGCATCAGGAGAAAGAAGAACCTTCCAGAAAGTGGGAATCGGCATGAAACCCGTATGATGTGCTGTACGTGCCAAGTCCCCCTCTGCTATGACAATAACCGCTTGTGTTTTGACAAATACCACAAGTTTGTGGACTATTCTTGAAGACTTATTCACACACGCATGAACAGTAGTAATAAAGTAACTTTGTATAGTGAGCACTAAGCACTCGCACTTGTATCTATATGTGTCTGTTTATTGGCAAAAAATCACATTAATTTTTTACCAACAATTGGTGTCTGATAATAGGCTATGTGGTGGGAACAATTGCTGATGTGATATAGCAATGTAGTGCAATAAATATAGCATCAAGTAGTTATTGTTTATTTAGTGTAATATAGTGATTACATTTGTAATGATATGCATAACTGTGGTTTTTGTTGCCAAGCAACCGTGGTAACCTCAAAGTGTTTGTCAATGTTTATACCACAAATACTTCAAAGGTTGCTATGGAATTTTTTACATTCCCGGGAAGTTATAAAATTTATAGTAAAAGTAGTACAATAATTTTAAAAAATCCTAAAATAATCTAGCGGTGAAAGAGTTAACTTCACTTAGCAACTGGAGAACAACAGTGTAATCAGTTTGTTCTTCTCAAGTTGTTGCAATAAATTTACTATCCAGCGAAGCATCAAATTCCACATACAACTTGCATCTAGGACTTGGGCAGAATTACAAATAGAATAATTCTGAAGCGATGCTCGGAAGGACCTTCGAATGCCCAGTACAAGTTCTCAACAACCTTATCGAAGATGGATTAATGTGAAGCTAGAAGAAAGTTTGAAATCCAGCCATTCCCCCCCCCCCCCCCTTTCTTTTTTCTTTTTTTCCATTTTAGAGGAAGAACTCTCACTACGCTGCAGGGAGGTAGCTACTGGACATGCTGAAGAACATTCCATGCCTGCTCTTCATAGTACCTCTTCAGCAGCCGACTCACTGGCTGCTGAAATCACCTCTTTCCTCGAATCCACAGAGATAGAACACAGAAAGCTAATTGGTCAGGGTTATGATGGGGTATCTCCTTTTATTGGGAAAGACATGGTGTGCAATAGAGAGTATGCACACTCGCTGGCCATGCATTGCACATCCACTGCTCTTACCGTCATCTTCAGTCAGCAAGCATTTAAGAGACTGCTCTTGCCGTCGTCTTCAGTTAGCAAGCATTCAAGCTACTGACTGCTCTTGCCGTGTCTTCAGTTAGCAAGCGTTCAAGCTACTGACTGCTCTTGCCGTTGTCTTCAGTTAGCAAGCATTCAAGCTACTGACTGCTCTTGCCGTGTCTTCAATTAGCAAGCGTTCAAGCTACTGACTGCTCTTGCTGTTGTCTTCAGTTAGCAAGCATTCAAGCTGCTGACTGCTCTTGCCGTGTCTTCAGTTAGCAAGCATTCAAGCTACTGACTGCTCTTGCCGTGTCTTCAGTTAGCAAGCATTCAAGCTGCTGACTGCTCTTGCCATGTTTTCAGTTAGCAAACATTCAAGCTGCTGACTGCTCTTGCCATCGTCTTCTATTCAAGAGACTGCTCTTGCTGTTATCTTCAGTTGGCAGGCATTGAAGCTGCTGAGAGCATTGCATAATGTTTGGGATAATGGCCAATTATGGAAATTATTCTTCTATTCTCCAAAGAAGGCAAAGAAATTGAAGTAGATGCAATCATCTCCCAGAAGTGAAGATTATGAAGCGCAGTACTTCCCACTGGTTGACACACGAATGCTGAGTCTCTATGAAACATCTGGAGATGCTGAAACTTTTGCTATTCGTTATCTTTTGGAGGAGTAGCTGCAGTTATATTTCTTGAGTAGCTGCAGTTATATTTCTTGGTGGAGGAGCTGCAGTTATATTTCTTGGTGGAGTAGCTGCAGTTATATTTCTTGAGTAGCTGCAGTTATATTTCTTGGAGGAGTAGCTGCAGTTATATTTCTTTGTGGAGGAGCTGCAGTTATATTTCTTTGTGGAGGAGCTGCAGTTATATTTCTTTGTGGAGGAGCTGCAGTTATATTTCTTGGTGGAGGAGCTGCAGTTATATTTCTTGGAGGAGTAGCTGCAGTTATATTTCTTGGAGGAGTAGCTGCAGTTATATTTCTTGGAGGAGTAGCTGCAGTTATATTTCTTGGAGGAGTAGCTGCAGTTATATTTCTTTGTGGAGGAGCTGCAGTTATATTTCTTGGAGGAGCTGTAGTTATATTTCTTGGAGGAGTAGCTGCAGTTATATTTCTTGGAGGAGTAGCTGCAGTTATATTTCTTGGAGGAGTAGCTGCAGTTATATTTCTTGGAGTCTGAGTAGCTGCAGTTATATTTCTTGGTGGAGGAGCTGCAGTTATATTTCTTGGTGGAGGAGCTGCAGTTATATTTCTTGGAGGAGTAGCTGCAGTTATATTTCTTGGAGGAGGAGCTGCAGTTATATTTCTTGGAGTAGTAGCTGCAGTTATATTTCTTGAGTAGCTGCAGTTATATTTCTTGGAGGAGGAGCTGCAGTTATATTTCTTGGAGGAGTAGCTGCAGTTATATTTCTTGGTGGAGTAGCTGCAGTTATATTTCTTGAGTAGCTGCAGTTATATTTCTTGGAGGAGGAGCTGCAGTTATATTTCTTGAGTAGCTGCAGTTATATATCTTGGAGGAGGAGCTGCAGTTATATTTCTTGGAGGAGTAGCTGCAGTTATATTTCTTGGAGTAGCTGCAGGTATATTTCTTGGAGGAGTAGCTGCAGTTATATTTCTTGGAGGAGTAGCTGCAGTTATATTTCTTGGAGGAAGAGCTGCAGTTATATTTCTTGGAGGAAGAGCTGCAGTTATATTTCTTGGAGGAGTAGCTGCAGTTATATTTCTTGGAGGAAGAGCTGCAGTTATATTTCTTGGAGGAGTAGCTACAGTTATATTTCTTGGAGGAGTAGCTGCAGTTATATTTCTTGAGTAGCTGCAGATATATTTCTTGGAGAAGTAGTTGCAGTTATATTTCTTGGAGAAGTAGTTGCAGTTATATTTCTTGCTGCAGATATATTTCTTGGAGGAGGAGCTGCAGTTATATTTCTTGGAGAAGTAGTTGCAGTTATATTTCTTGGAGAAGTAGTTGCAGTTATATTTCTTGGAGAAGTAGCTGCAGATATATTTCTTGGAGGAGGAGCTGCAGTTATATTTCTTGGAGAAGTAGCTGCAGTTATATTTCTTGGAGAAGTAGTTGCAGTTATATTTCTTGGAGGAGGAGCTGCAGTTATATTTCTTGGAGAAGTAGCTGCAGATATATTTCTTGGAGGAGGAGCTGCAGTTATATTTCTTGGAGAAGTAGTTGCAGTTATATTTCTTGGAGAAGTAGTTGCAGTTATATTTCTTGGAGAAGTAGCTGCAGTTATTTTTCTTGGAGAAGTAGTATTTCTTGGAGAAGTAGCTGCAGTTATATTTCTTGGAGTAGTAGCTGCAGTTATATTTCTTGAGTAGCTGCAGTTATATTTCTTGGAGGAGGAGCTGCAGTTATATTTCTTGGAGGAGTAGCTGCAGTTATATTTCTTGGTGGAGTAGCTGCAGTTATATTTCTTGAGTAGCTGCAGTTATATTTCTTGGAGGAGGAGCTGCAGTTATATTTCTTGAGTAGCTGCAGTTATATATCTTGGAGGAGGAGCTGCAGTTATATTTCTTGGAGGAGTAGCTGCAGTTATATTTCTTGGAGTAGCTGCAGGTATATTTCTTGGAGGAGTAGCTGCAGTTATATTTCTTGGAGGAGTAGCTGCAGTTATATTTCTTGGAGGAAGAGCTGCAGTTATATTTCTTGGAGGAAGAGCTGCAGTTATATTTCTTGGAGGAGTAGCTGCAGTTATATTTCTTGGAGGAAGAGCTGCAGTTATATTTCTTGGAGGAGTAGCTACAGTTATATTTCTTGGAGGAGTAGCTGCAGTTATATTTCTTGAGTAGCTGCAGATATATTTCTTGGAGAAGTAGTTGCAGTTATATTTCTTGGAGAAGTAGTTGCAGTTATATTTCTTGCTGCAGATATATTTCTTGGAGGAGGAGCTGCAGTTATATTTCTTGGAGAAGTAGTTGCAGTTATATTTCTTGGAGAAGTAGTTGCAGTTATATTTCTTGGAGAAGTAGCTGCAGATATATTTCTTGGAGGAGGAGCTGCAGTTATATTTCTTGGAGAAGTAGCTGCAGTTATATTTCTTGGAGAAGTAGTTGCAGTTATATTTCTTGGAGGAGGAGCTGCAGTTATATTTCTTGGAGAAGTAGCTGCAGATATATTTCTTGGAGGAGGAGCTGCAGTTATATTTCTTGGAGAAGTAGTTGCAGTTATATTTCTTGGAGAAGTAGTTGCAGTTATATTTCTTGGAGAAGTAGCTGCAGTTATTTTTCTTGGAGAAGTAGCTGCAGTTATATTTCTTGGAGAAGTAGTTGCAGTTATATTTCTTGGAGAAGTAGCTGCAGTTATTTTTCTTGGAGGAGTAGCTGCAGTTATATTTCTTGGAGAAGTAGTTGCAGTTATATTTCTTGGAGAAGTAGCTGCAGTTATTTTTCTTGGAGAAGTAGCTGCAGTTATATTTCTTGGAGAAGTAGTTGCAGTTATATTTCTTGGAGGAGTAGCTGCAGTTATATTTCTTGGAGGAGTAGCTGCAGTTATATTTCTTGGAGGAGTAGCTGCAGTTATATTTCTTGGAGGAGTAGCTGCAGTTATATTTCTTGGAGGAGGAGCTGCAGTTATATTTCTTGGAGAAGTAGTTGCAGTTATATTTCTTGGAGAAGTAGTTGCAGTTATATTTCTTGGAGAAGTAGCTGCAGATATATTTCTTGGAGGAGGAGCTGCAGTTATATTTCTTGGAGAAGTAGCTGCAGTTATATTTCTTGGAGAAGTAGTTGCAGTTATATTTCTTGGAGGAGGAGCTGCAGTTATATTTCTTGGAGAAGTAGCTGCAGATATATTTCTTGGAGGAGGAGCTGCAGTTATATTTCTTGGAGAAGTAGTTGCAGTTATATTTCTTGGAGAAGTAGTTGCAGTTATATTTCTTGGAGAAGTAGCTGCAGTTATTTTTCTTGGAGAAGTAGCTGCAGTTATATTTCTTGGAGAAGTAGTTGCAGTTATATTTCTTGGAGAAGTAGCTGCAGTTATTTTTCTTGGAGGAGTAGCTGCAGTTATATTTCTTGGAGAAGTAGTTGCAGTTATATTTCTTGGAGAAGTAGCTGCAGTTATTTTTCTTGGAGAAGTAGCTGCAGTTATATTTCTTGGAGAAGTAGTTGCAGTTATATTTCTTGGAGGAGTAGCTGCAGTTATATTTCTTGGAGGAGTAGCTGCAGTTATATTTCTTGGAGGAGTAGCTGCAGTTATATTTCTTGGAGGAGTAGCTGCAGTTATATTTCTTGGAGGAGGAGCTGCAGTTATATTTCTTGGTGTAGTGGCTGCAGTTATATTTCTCCATGAAATGTAACGGAATTAGTTTGGGGTGGTAGATGTGAGTTTCCAGGGGGCTCTCCCCTCTGTATTAAACCCTATTATATCTATTCGTTGAGGAGAGTTGGGACATAGTGTCTCTGCATGTGCTAATTAATATTTGAGTCTCTGCACGTGCTACTTCAGTGTTTGAGTCTCTGCACGTGCTACTTCAGTGTTTGAGTCTCTGCACGTGCTACTTCAGTGTTTGAGTCTCTGCACGTGCTACTTCAGTGTTTGAGTCTCTGCACGTGCTACTTCAGTGTTTGAGTCTCTGCACGTGCTACTTCAGTGTTTGAGTCTCTGCACGTGCTACTTCAGTGTTTGAGTCTCTGCACGTGCTACTTCAGTGTTTGAGTCTGCACGTGCTACTTCAGTGTTTGAGTCTCTGCACGTGCTACTTCAGTGTTTGAGTCTCTGCACGTGCTACTTCAGTGTTTGAGTCTCTGCACGTGCTACTTCAGTGTTTGAGTCTGCACGTGCTACTTCAGTGTTTGAGTCTCTGCACGTGCTACTTCAGTGTTTGAGTCTCTGCACGTGCTACTTCAGTGTTTGAGTCTGCACGTGCTACTTCAGTGTTTGAGTCTCTGCACGTGCTACTTCAGTGTTTGAGTCTCTGCACGTGCTACTTCAGTGTTTGAGTCTCTGCACGTGCTACTTCAGTGTTTGAGTCTCTGCACGTGCTACTTCAGTGTTTGAGTCTGCACGTGCTACTTCAGTGTTTGAGTCTCTGCACGTGCTACTTCAGTGTTTGAGTCTCTGCACGTGCTACTTCAGTGTTTGAGTCTCTGCACGTGCTACTTCAGTGTTTGAGTCTCTGCACGTGCTACTTCAGTGTTTGAGTCTCTGCACGTGCTACTTCAGTGTTTGAGTCTCTGCACGTGCTACTTCAGTGTTTGAGTCTCTGCACGTGCTACTTCAGTGTTTGAGTCTCTGCACGTGCTACTTCAGTGTTTGAGTCTCTGCACGTGCTACTTCAGTGTTTGAGTCTCTGCACGTGCTACTTCAGTGTTTGAGTCTCTGCACGTGCTACTTCAGTGTTTGAGTCTCTGCACGTGCTACTTCAGTGTTTGAGTCTCTGCACGTGCTACTTCAGTGTTTGAGTCTCTGCACGTGCTACTTCAGTGTTTGAGTCTCTGCACGTGCTACTTCAGTGTTTGAGTCTCTGCACGTGCTACTTCAGTGTTTGAGTCTCTGCACGTGCTACTTCAGTGTTTGAGTCTCTGCACGTGCTACTTCAGTGTTTGAGTCTCTGCACGTGCTACTTCAGTGTTTGAGTCTCTGCACGTGCTACTTCAGTGTTTGAGTCTCTGCACGTGCTACTTCAGTGTTTGAGTCTCTGCACGTGCTACTTCTAGTGTTTGAATCTCTGCACGTGCTACTATTAGTGTTTGAGTCTGCACATGCTACTGTTGTTTGAGTCTCTGTACTTGGTAACAGTCGAATCACCAACAGTAACATTTTGCAGTTATTTTTTTAATTGTCTCTTAAGAATAACGAGCCATGCACCATTTAGAACCAACGCCAGCTTCATGCCGCAGGTGCCCACCTAGTACACGTTGCAAATACCCACCCATCTGATTCTCAAGTGCGAGGGTAATGCACATGGGTGCTAACTACGTACGTACTTCACAGAACATGCATAATATACACAGCCACATGTCCACGTGTCCCTGGCCTGCCATGTTTCAAATGTGTATGTGTGTGTGTGTGTGGTGTGTGTGTTCAGGATTGTGTACCTATGTTCCCTACTAATTCCTCTTGCATTCCTGAGCAATCTACGCTCACTCAACACCTTGGCACCGTTCAGCCTCGTTGCCGACTTTGCAAACATCTTCGCCTACGGCATCGTCTTCTTCTTTGACTTTGAACATTTCGATCTAATAAAGTAAGTCCTGTAATGATTGCACGGCTGCAGCCACACCTCATTCCATGCCAATGCCTTCCGCAGCTTCCATACGCAGACCTTCTCCCTGGAAGGCTTTCCTTTTTTTCTGGGTGTGGCAATATACTGCTTTGAGGTACGTCAAGCTGTTTTGAGCGTTCTGTTCTGTCCGTGAAAACCAGCCAACATTGTATACTGTTTTGTTTGTGTGTTGGGATCATGCTCTGTGTAATATTGGTATGTATTGGGGAGAATTCTAAGAAAAGCTGACCTGCTGGAAAAATCTGATTTGCACTCTGTTGTTGTAGTGTGTTGTTGTAGTGTGTAATCTGTTGGTTGCTTCTTCACTGTGAGCCCCGAGTCTCGACTACATCAATTGTACTTCTCTTGCTGCATAAGTGTCTGTGTTCCTCCCCGTCTCTGTAAGGTATTCCGGGCAGACTTGTAGATATGATGTCTATATCGTATGGCACTCTCCAGAACATGCTCTGCGATAGTTTGTTTGACCACCTGCCATACTTAACTCGCTAGCCCAGTACGTAGACCCGTAGCTCTAGTGGGAAGGACTTCATCTGCGCACTGCGTGTTGATTTTGGCGTGTTGATTTTAGCTCGTGAGTGCTAACTATTATTAAATGATATTCTAAACAACAGTCTTTAACGGCATTCCTGTCTTGAAGATATGCTGTACAGCACGTGAGCGCTCTAGACTTCTTATGGAGAGTAACATGACTCCAATGTCCACGAGGACCCAAACTCTGCCCTTCTGTCCCTCCCCAGAGGTTCGTGCCCTTTCCCTCAGCTTCTGCAAGTTGGTTAGGTAGGTACATGGCTATCGGTACAGATCCTTCCAGTCTTGATTAATTTCTGGAGAAGCCAAGCCTTCCACAAACACAACTCGAAATGAATTTTTCCCTATTGTGCAAAAGGAAGCCGTGGAACAGGACAAGAAAAGGCGCTGTTTGCCGTCTCTGTCACCGAGCTGGGTGTTTATATCGGGATGCAGTGACGATGGTCCTCTGCCCATTGCCAGGGAGGAGAGGAGATTGTGCATGCATCTCGACTTGTGATATGTGTTCTTGTGTGTTGCATAAAGCCATTGTCAACCTGCCTTGTTGTTCCATCATGCAGGGTGCCGGCCTCATCCTTTCTCTGGAAGCCTCCGTAGCTAAAGAAAGTAAGGGAAGCTTCAGAAGGTGCGTTTGTGTGAGAGTGTGTGTGTGTGTATGTGAGAGAAGTGTGTGTGTATGTGTGAGAGTGTGTGTGTATGTATGAGAGTGTGTGTGTATGTGTGAGAGTGTGTGTGTGTGTGAGAGAAGTGTGTGTGTATGTGAGTGAGTATGAAATAGAATGTGTGCATGCATGCATGCATAAATAGGGCCTACTGTACAAATGAGTATGTATGTATGTATGTGGGGTGTAGGTGCACTATGCATATGGCCAATATGGGAAGTCTTGCATTCTGTTGAGCAATCCCCTTGTGTGGTACCCCACCACGCTCGGCTGTGCCTAGGACGGCCACGCTGTATGCCACCCAGTAATTAGCTGCATGCAAGGAACACATGCACACTTGTTGTTGTTGTTGTTGTTGACCTCTGCAGTGTGTTCAAGCTTGCCATCTGCTCCACCACAGTGCTGTACTTGTTGTTTGGCATCTGCGGTTACTTAGTAAGAATCGAATGCTAGAACTGCCGTGGTGTGTGTGTATGTACGAGCATGTGTGCATGAGCATGTATGTGTGTATGAGCATGTGTATGTATGAGCGTGTATGTGTATGAGCACATGTGTATGAGCATGTATGTGTGTAGGAGCATATGTGTGTGTGTGTGTATGAGCACGTGTGTGTGTGTGTGTGAGTGCTTGATTTAAAAGACAAATAACACACACACACACACAGCCAGTAGCTATTCAGAATTATATGAAGTTGGAGTATACATATCAGCAGTGGGTGTGGCCAGTGTTTCAACTCAGTTATACAATTTTGATTAATTGCGATTAATTGCGTCATTAAAAACTGTATTATAATGCATGTGGCATAGTTATTTTCAAGTGATTACCTCGTTCAGTAAGAGAGAGAGAAAAACTGCCTGAAGCTTGGACTAGAGTTTGAAAAACTTTGACTATCATCTGCCCTAAAGCAAAGCAGTGTCTTGGCTACCATATTTAGGAAACCATCTAGTCTGCCACGCTTTAGTTGCCATTTGGAGTTCGTGCTTCTCTATCTCAAAGGCTATCTTCGATGTTGAGGCAATGTTTAGCTAACGATCGACTTTTGTGACGCTCCTTCTTCTATAGAAACATGCAAAGATGGAGTGTAGAAGCTTTCCCTGAGCTTAACCCTCTCACCGCTGTAAGCGCCATATGGCGTAATGGACTTTAAAAATCGCTAATAAATCGATCGCTTGGCCTATAGTCATAATTTGCATACCACCGGAAAGAGAAACTATTACTCTATATAACGTCCAAAAATCACATCCGAAAACACCCGATTAGTTAGCGAAAAATACGTGCAACTACCGACGGTTCGCGGTTTTGACGACCTAAAAATGAGTGGATTTATAACGCTTAAAGAAGTACTTTCCCTGGTTTCTAGCGAGGATTTTGCTCTCACTGAGGATGACTCAGAGGAAGAAGAAGGTGAAGAAATATGTGGCTACCTTGGAAATGCAAGTTCTGATCGTGCAGCAGTGCATTCTTTAGCCGCTGTAGTTGACCCTATTTTAGACCCTCAGGATTCTTCCTTTTGCTATGACCAGCTCTCTAGTTATAATGAAATTGATCAGGAAGCCTTCTCAGGTTAGCTAAAGTATCTACATATTTGTATTTGCATGTTCTTTCTCAAATAGTTGAATTTCAATAACATAATAAACCATTGTATTACTGGGCTATAGAATCATATGATCAAATTTTGTCAAAAACTCACCGCTATATACTGCTATATGCCTAAATTATTATGACTAATGTTTACTAAATGCCAACTAAATGAGTAAATATATTATATATATTTTTGTTGATTAAATGTTAGATATTGATAGAGAAATTTAGCATAATGATATTCATATTTTGTGGTTGATAATGCGGTTAACTAATGAGATCACATTGTTTATAAACAATGGTGCTATCACATGACAAAATTACAACTGATATGAATGGATTGCTGATTTTATAATGATTTTTTTTGGTAGCTTGTATACTTTAGGAAAAATGTCCAGGAAAGTCAGCGGTGAAAGGGTTAAGGAAGCTACTAGATGGTGGATGACACCAAACGCTAGCAATGAAGGTTTAAAGCCAACTATAATTTTGTGCGCAAATATTTTTTAATTATTGTTAGATAGAGCTACAGGGCTTAGGCATGCTAATAATGGATTCTTATAAGCAGCGCCCTATTTTATAGAAGTGCAATACTGCCATATAAACAAGTTTAAAACAAACTAGCTATTCTTTTAGTGGATTAAGGCCGGTTCACAATATGACGCTAGCCCAGCGTTTCGTTCCGTTCCGTCACCTAGCGTCATACCGTCAATTTGTGAACATGCTCCGTTTTGAAGAAAAGAAGAAACGGAGAGAAGCGCTAGATTAGACTCGAGTTATATTCTAGCGTCTGTGACGCTAGCTTGACCAATCAGATTGCTTCATATTTTCACGTGTCATATCATAGTTCTAATTAATGCCAATTTGTCAGTCGAAAATGGAGGATGAAAAGTTAGTTGAGGCTGTGCGAAGCTTTGTATGTCTTTGGAAGGTAGGAGATCAAGCTCTTACAAGGATCTACGAGCTAAAGAGAGTTGCTAGCAAAGTAAACTACGTAGCTACTGAATTAAATTATCTTAGTAGTCGTCATATTCCCATAATATTCATAATATTGTTTAGGTTGGAGGCTACACAGCGGATGGATACATCAAGAGGTGGAGGATTTTGAAGGACAAATTTGTGAGGGAACTGAAAAAGACCAAGAAGAAGAAGTCTGGAGATGCTGGGCCTGTTGTGGTGTCCAGTGAGCACAAGAAGTATGTAGTGAGGTTGAATATTGATCCCTCTTCAGAAACCTTTCACCCCACTACCCCTCATTCCCATTATTCTATGGATTATTACAACTATTGAACTAGTGCATTATATTACATCGCATTTTGTTCAGTGAATGAATGATATAAATAATTAGTTGAGTTCTGCGAACATAGCTGTACTGCCAATCAACTTCTCCAGCAGGAGTACAGAAGTATTCTTGAAACCTTCCCTGATCTCCACAGCAGACTGAGAATGTCTTAATAAAAAGAAATAAACAACGCATATGCAACTATATAGATAAATTATGGCAAACCTGTTGCTGCCAGCATGACCAATTGATGTCATTCCCGTATTTTGGTTCTTCATCTCCTCTTCACCCACCATCAATCATGTTTCTACTACCATCTTCATTATCAGACATCCGCAGATACCTGAAATGGCTTTCTGGATCTGACAGACGCATCTCCTGAACAGGTTGTGATACTCGCCTTGCTGTCTTCGCATTCTAAATATTGGACGTACCCACACTCTGTTCTGCCTTCTCCTATTCCTCCTCCTCCGCCTCCTGAGCAAAAGAATCAAAATAATAGCCTGCTTCACTGCCGAACTTCGAGTCATAGCTAGCCAGCCGTAGTCGAGGGTGTGGTAGGTAAAGGGTCGAACCTCAATTGGCTCGAGGTGACGGAACGAAACGAAACGCCAATTTGTGAACAGGATTGAACGAAACGCTAGACGGAGAAGAAACGGAGACGAAAACGAGACGGAACGAAACGCTGGGCTAGCGTCATATTGTGAACCGGCCTTTAGTCCACGCTAAAATTGCTATTGACACCAGGCGGTAACTGCCGTTCAAAGCGTGTACACGTGTGACACTAATTGGTGTCTAGTGTGGTTAATCGGTTAACTCTGTTAACCACACCCATACTCTGTTAACCATACCCATACAGCATTGAATTGTGATTTTTATAAATATATAGTAAACCTAAACCACACCCTCTTATAGTCGTTTGGCTCTCACACGGAAAGCATCATCACCCTGAACCTACCGCCTGGCGTCTTCCCCTTCATCGTCAAGGGCTGCCTCTGCTTTTCTTTGTTCTTCACCTATCCAAGTAAGTCTGGCCACTTACCCTTCCCATACGTTTGTTGATCTTGTCCATGTCTTCTTGACAGAGTTATTAGTTATTTTTCCTTGTTTCCGTGCAGTTATGCTTTTCCCTGTATCCAACATCCTGGAAAAACTGCTCTGTGTCACCACACCTCAAGGAGACAAAGACTATAAATATGGGGTAAGTAGCTCTATTTATGCGTCATGGGGGGAAATAATTCTCATTCGTCTGTGATCCATAAATAGAATATTGCTCCATATGTTGTGTAGCCGGTGCAAGTATCGTTACTTAGAAGGCTAACAAATTGACAATAGCTTTATTTCAACTCAACTCAATAAACAAGACATGTGACTCGAATCAATAAAATGCAAAGGTCTAATCATCATTACAGAGTTGAGTTTGGTAAGGGATATCAAGTATGGAGCCGCTACAGGGCCCCCCCACCAGTATAACGGTCAGGAGGTCGAATTGGTCGTCCACTGCGTGTAGTGGGAAACGGTGCCACTGTTGGGGGAGGAGACACACAAGTTTCTCCGAGGGGAAGTGGAGAGAGCTGAGAGGTGCTGAACTCTTCATACAAACGGGCTGGCTTAAGTCGGTCGATGGAGACTGTGTCTGTGCGTCCCTGAAGAGCCAGCTTGAAAAACTTGTCGTACCTTTCTAGGACGAGAAAGGGTCCATCATACTGACACTGGAGAGGTTTGCGGTGGGCATCATGACGGAGGAAAACGAACTTGCATGTCTGTAATTCATCAGGTACTCTGGTAGAGCGATATCCGTGGTGGACTGTCGGAGTGGCCTTAAGATTGTGCATCGATTCCCGCAGGCGAGAAAGCAGAGTGGTTGGATCTGAAGGTTGGTTTACAGTTGTGGTTGATTCGGAGAAAAAATCTCCTGGCAGTCGAAGCGTCGTTCCGTAGACCAGTCCGGCAGAAGAGCAGTAGAGGTCATGCTTGGGAGCTATGCGGATTCCCAGTAGGACCAGGGGTAATTCATCCATCCAATTCTGGTCCTGGAGTCGTGCTCGGAGGCATCCCTTCAGTTGTCTGTGGAGTCGTTCCACAATGCCGTTGGATTGCGGGTGGTAAGCCGTGGTGTGGTGCACCTGCACTCCCAGGAGGAAATTGAGTTGGGCCCAGAGGTCAGAGGTGAACTGCCGGCCGCGGTCTGAGGTAATACTGGTGGGAACACCGAAGCGGGAGATCCAGGAGTGCAACAAAGCCCGTGCGCATGTTGCAGCAGTTGCGTCAGTCATTGGAATGGCCTCCGGCCACCGTGTGAAACGGTCGATGAGGGTGAAAAGGCTTGTGTAACCCTGCGAAGTTGGGAGTGGGCCAACGATATCAACGTGGATGTGGGCAAAACGCCGATCTGGTGTATGAAACTGTTGGAGAGGTGCTGATACGTGCTGTTGGACCTTAGCTCGTTGGCATGGAATGCAGGTACGTGTCCATGCTCCGACGTCTTTGTGAAGGCCGTGCCAGATGAAATGGGTGGCCATCAGTCGTCGTGTTGTACGGATGCCGGGGTGTGAGAGCCCATGTATGATATCAAAGAGCTTTCGCCTCCAGGAGGGGGGAACAATGGGGCGTGGTTGTTGGGTGGAGACATCACACAAAATTGTTTCAGAGGTGCCCTCGAGGGCAACATCTTCCAGAACCAGGCCAGTGATGGCTGTGCGGTAAGCTTGGACTGCTTCGTCGGCTGCCTGTTCCTGGGCAAGTTCTGCGTAGTTGATCTTCTCGGTGTGGGCTAGGGCTGAGATGATGGAGGGTCTGGTGTCATTAATCTGGATCCGGGATAGGGCGTCAGCACCATATTATCCTTCCCACGGATATGTCTGAGGTCTGTGGTGAACTCTGCCACGAAAGATAGGTGTCGTGTTTGTCGTGGTGAGCGGTCAGTGTCATTCCCAAATGCAAAAGTGAGGGGCTTGTGATCGGTGTAGACGTGAAAAACTCTGCCCTCGAGGAGATGGCGAAAGTGCTTGATGGAGAGATAGGAAGCAAGGAGTTCCCGATCAAATGTGCTGTATCTCGTCTCAGCAGGTGTTAGTTTACGTGTAGGGGCTTCCACTCTCCGTCCTGAAACTGTTCCAGCGATGCACTGATGGCTGAGCCGGAAGCATCTACTGTGATGCTGGTAGTAGCGGCCTGGTCTGGGTGGATGAGTAGAGTAGGGCGTCCTTAGCTGCCTGAAAGGCGTCAGTAAGCTGAGGGCTCCAGTTGATGGATTTGTTTCCGGAGTTTACTTCTTGGTGTAGGGGGCGAAGGAGCTGGGCGGCATGTGGCACGAAACGATGGTAGAAGTTGATCATTCCTAAGAATTCCTGTAGGCCTTTCTTCTGCTGAGGTGGAGGGAAATTGTTAATGGCGGCTACACGCTCCGACATTGGCTGGATTCCGGTGGCAGAAACTTGGTGGCCTAGGAAATCGAGGGTCGTGGCTCCGAAAACACACTTGTCTGTATTGAGGACAAGTCCATGGGAGGTTAGGGTCTTAAAAAGATGTCGAAGATGGCGTCTGTGTTGTGCTGGTGAAGAGCTAGCAGCCAGGATGTCGTCAAGATATACGAAGGCAAAATCGAGGCTCTGCAGGATGTGGTCCATCATTCTTTGGAAAGATTGGCCTGCGTTACATACACCAAAGGGCATGCGAAGGAACTCGAAAAGGCCGAATGGTGTGATGACGGCAGTTTTGGCAATGTCTTCAGGGGCCATTGGGATCTGATGGTAGCCTTTGACGAGATAGACTTTAGAGAAGATCGTTTTCCCGGAGAGAAGAGCGGTAAAATCCTGCACGTGTGGTATCGGGTAACGGTCAGGGACGGTAATGTCATTAAGACGGCGGTAGTCACCACAAGGTCGCCGGTCCCCTGATTTTTTGGGTACCATGTGGAGTGGCGAGGCCCATGCACTGGAGGAGCGGCGCACGATACCTAACTCTTCCATCTGGTTGAAAGCTTGGCGAGCGATGGCAAGCTTATCGGGGGCGAGGCGCCTGGCACGGGCATGTGTTGGTGGTCCCTTCGTTGGGATATGGTGCTCGACGCCATGTTTGACCTGGGTAGAGGAAAAATTGGTGGTGGTGAGCATGGGGAAATCTAACAGAATTCTAGTGAACTCATCCATAGATGTGATGGAGCAGAGTAGATGGGCTGGGTCGGAGGAGACAGCTGGCGTAGGAGCAGGAATCAATGAGTCGGCGTCCATGGGCATCAATCATGATTTGGTGTGCCCTGAAGAAGTCTAGGCCAAGGATGGGCTGGAACACGTCAGCTAGGATGAAATCCCATTCGACAGAGCGGAAACCGAAGTTGAGTGGCATAGTTTTAGTGCCGTAGGTGGCTATGGAGGTGCCATTAGCTGCCACCAGTGGTTTACCTCGTTTTTGTGGTCTTCGGTCATGGTTGGAAACTGGGAAGACACTGACTTCAGCGCCTGAGTCAACAAGGAAACGGAGGCCAGATATTTTGTCCCAGGTATGTAAGAGGCGGGTAGAATTTTGGCCAGCCACTAGGGGGCTTGTTCGTTGTGTTGCCTGGATATGAACAAGGAGGTCTGCAGTTCTTTGCCTTTGCCCCAAAGTTGGTGTGATACCAGCATAAGCTTGGGGCCTCCTTGGTTGAGGTGGCAGCAGTCAGCTCAGGGAGCTTGGGGTTAAATCGCTTGGGTGGCTGTTTTACGAGTGAGAGTTGTGGGGTTGAGCGGGCTCTGGACTCCATGATCTTGTCGGCCGCCCTAGCCAGTGCAGACATCGTTTCCAGGTCCAGTGGTGCTAGGATGTCTCTGACATCGTGTGGGAGTTGCTCAAGGAAGAGCTCCATAAATATGTCGTCCACTGGGGTGTTACCCTTGAGGGACATCATGTCCGCCAGTAGGTCGGTAGGCCTACGGTCACCCAGGCCGTCCAGGTGGATTAATTTAGTGGCTTTCTGTGCATTAGTGAGTCCGTAGCATGCAAGCAGCGCGCCTTTTAGAGCATCATATTTACCATTGTCAGGAGGAGCTAAGATGAACGCTCGAAGACGGTTGGCCACGCGTTGGTCGAGGGAAACGATGACGTGGTAGTACTTAGTCTCGTCCGTGACAATGTTGCGCACAGCAACTGGGCTTCTGTCTGCGCGAACCAGACCTCTGGGTCGGAGGACCAGAACGTGGGGAGCTTGAGTGAGACTGCTGAGATGGCAGCTGCAGTTGCCGCGGCTGATTCTGCCATCCGTAGTGGGCTGGGAGTGATGTTGTGAGGGAGCGGAGTTTAGCTATCGTTAATAACTTCATCGGGGTCACCACTGTAGCCGGTGCAAGTATCGTTACTTAGAAGGCTAACAAATTGACAATAGCTTTATTTCAACTCACTCAATAAACAAGACATGTGACTCGAATCAATAAAATGCAAAGGTCTAAGGTCATCATTACAGAGTTGAGTTTGGTAGGGGATGTCAAGTATGGAGCCGCTACAGTTGCAACAAGAGAAATCTGCATGTGATCAGGTAAGTCAAGGGGAGTCTGAAGAAGTTCTTGGCTGAGCTGTCCAAAGGGAATCCTCTGAGCTAGCATGAGTAGGCGACTTTATTTGCCATGATGAATGTCGTGTCCTGAAGCAGTTTTTGCTGTGTCTTTACCTTACCATAGTTTGGGGAAATACGTACGACTCAAAATTGTTCACGAGAATAATGTTTTCATTGGGTTATTTAGTTGCGTAAAATTATATAAAACTAATTCTTCTACTGTGCTGAAACTAAAGGATGGAGATGTTTGGGAGGGGCTAATGCTGTAGTGTTTGTAGCTAGCATGTCAACAAGCTAAGCTACAAGCAGAGTGGAGTGGAGGAATGTGCACCAACCTGCTGTGTGCAGAACATTCTTGGCATCTTATATACACACATCGTGTGTATATATATACAAATATGTATGTCTGACGACTATTTGTGTCAAGCCGCGTTCCTGTCTGTCTGAGCTTTTACAGTTCTTCTTGTGTCTGCTTGTCCTGCAGTGTATTATCAGGATAGGGCTAGTGATTATCACAGGACTCACTGTCCTGGTCATCCCAGACTTCTCCACGCTTATGGCTCTGGTGGGCTCCAGCTGCTGCACCTTCCTGGCCTTCATCCTCCCTGGTCTCTTTCATTTCATGATCTTCAAGGGGTACACAAGGATGTAACATTTCTTGTCCACCTTCTCCTCTTGTCCTTACTGGTTCTCCCCCCCCCCCCCCTCCTCCTTCTCTATCCAGTGAGCTGTCCTGGTGGAGTTTTCTGTTGGATTTGTTCTTGATAGTACTAGGAATTGTGGGGTGAGTTTTAATGATAGCACTAGGAATTGTGGGGTGAGTTTTAATGATAGCACTAGGAATTGTGGGGCGAGTTTTAATGATAGCACTAGGAATTGTGGGGTGAGTTTTAATGATAGCACTAGGAATTGTGGGGTGAGTTTTAATGATAGCACTAGGAATTGTGGGGGAGTTTTAATGATAGCACTAGGAATTGTGGGGTGAGTTTTAATGATAGCACTAGGAATTGTGGGGTAAGTTTTAATGATAGCACTAGGAATTGTGGGGTGAGTTTTAATGATAGCACTAGGAATTGTGGGGCGAGTTTTAATGATAGCACTAGGAATTGTGGGGTGAGTTTTAATGATAGCACTAGGAATTGTGTGTGAGTTTTAATGATAGCACTAGGAATTGTGGGGTGAGTTTTAATGATAGCACTAGAAATTGTGGGGCGAGTTTTAATGATAGCACTAGGAATTGTGGGGTGAGTTTTAATGATAGCACTAGGAATTGTGGGGTGAGTTTTAATGATAGCACTAGGAATTGTGGGGTGAGTTTTAATGATAGCACTAGGAATTGTGGGGGAGTTTTAATGATAGCACTAGGAATCGTGTGTGAGTTTTAATGATAGCACTAGGAATTGTGGGGTGAGTTTTAATGATAGCACTAGGAATTGTGGGGTGAGTTTTAATGATAGCACTAGGAATTGTGGGGGAGTTTTAATGATAGCACTAGGAATTGTGGGGGAGTTTTAATGATAGCACTAGGAATTGTGGGGGAGTTTTAATGATAGCACTAGGAATTGTGGGGTGAGTTTTAATGATAGCACTAGGAATTGTGGGGGAGTTTTAACGATAGCACTAGGAATTGTGGGGGAGTTTTAATGATAGCACTAGGAATTGTGGGGGGAGTTTTAATGATAGCACTAGGAATTGTGGGGTGAGTTTTAATGATAGCACTAGGAATTGTGGGGTGAGTTTTAATGATAGCACTAGGAATTGTGGGGGAGTTTTAATGATAGCACTAGGAATTGTGGGGGAGTTTTAATGATAGCACTAGGAATTGTGGTGGAGTTTTAATGATAGCACTAGGAATTGTGGGGGGAGTTTTAATGATAGCACTAGGAATTGTGGGGTGAGTTTTAATGATAGCACTAGGAATTGTGGGGTGAGTTTTAATGATAGCACTAGGAATTGCATGGTGAGTTTTAATGATAGCACTAGGAATTGTGGGGTGAGTTTTAATGATAGCACTAGGAATTGTGGGGTGAGTTTTAATGATAGCACTAGGAATTGTGGGGTGAGTTTTAATGATAGCACTAGGAATTGTGTGTGAGTTTTAATGATAGCACTAGGAATTTTAGGGGAGTTTTAATGATAGCACTAGGAATTGTGGGGTGAGTTTTAATGATAGCACTAGGAATTGTGTGGTGAGTTTTAATGATAGCACTAGGAATTGTGGGGGAGTTTTAATGATAGCACTAGGAATTGTGGGGGAGTTTTAATGATAGCACTAGGAATTGTGGGGTGAGTTTTAATGATAGCACTAGGAATTGTGGGGTGAGTTTTAATGATAGCACTAGGAATTGTGGGGTGAGTTTTAATGATAGCACTAGGAATTGTGGGGGAGTTTTAATGATAGCACTAGGAATTGTGGGGGAGTTTTAATGATAGCACTAGGAATTGTGGGGTGAGTTTTAATGATAGTACTAGGAATTGTGTGGTGAGTTTTAATGATAGCACTAGGAATTGTGGGGGAGTTTTAACGATAGCACTAGGAATTGTGGGGGAGTTTTAATGGTAGCACTAGGAATTGTGGGGTGAGTTTTAATGATAGCACTAGGAATTGTGGGAGAGTTTTAATGATAGCACTAGGAATTGTGGGGTGAGTTATAATTTGTGGGGTGAGTTTTAATGATAGCACTAGGAATTGTGGGGTGAGTTTTAATGATAGCACTAGGAATTGTGGGGGAGTTTTAATGATAGCACTAGGAATTGTGGGGTGAGTTTTAATGATAGATGATAGTACTAGGAATTGTGTGGTGAGTTTTAATGATAGCACTAGGAATTGTGGGGGGAGTTTTAATGATAGCACTAGGAATTGTGGGGGAGTTTTAATGATAGTACTAGGAATTGTGGGGTGGTTTTAATGATAGCACCAGGAATTGTGGGGGAGTTTTAATGATAGCACTAGGAATTGTGGGGGGAGTTTTAATGATAGCACTAGGAATTGTGGGGGGAGTTTTAATGATAGCACTAGGAATTGTGGGGGGAGTTTTAAATATTATGTTTGTAAATGGTCTCGCTGACAAGCCCCTTTGACCTCTGAACTGCTGATGCTGGCTATTATAGCCTACATGCACCAGGCAGGGTATTGACGGACCAATCAGATCGTCTGGCATGACAAAACAAAATAATGCTCGGAAGTTACCATGCGAGTATGCGGTGCTTCAAGTACACGCAAGTATGCTTTCAGGCGTAACACATCAGGACGAGGTGGAGGCGGGTCTCGCAGCTTTGAAGCCCAAGCAGTAGCGAGCCATTGAAGTGGGTCATGCTTGGAGGAATCTGTCTTAACAATTTGCCTGCTCGCGATGCCCTTGGCTAAGCTAGCAGTGTAAGCAGAGTGGTTCCTACTCCTGGTGTCCTTGGCTAGGCTAGCAGCCTGAACACAACAGATCCTACTCCTGGTGCCCTTGGCTAAGCTAGCAGTGTGAGCACAGCGGATCGTACTCCTTGTGCCCTTGGCTAAGCTAGCAGTGTAAGCAGAGTGGTTCCTACTCCTGGTGTCCTTGGCTAAGCTAGCAGTGTGAGCACAGCGGATCCTACTCCTTGTGCCCTTGGCTAGCAGTGTGAGCACAGCGGATCCTACTCCTTGTGCCCTTGGCTAGCAGTGTGGGCTAGCAGTGTGAGCACAGCGGATCCTACTCCTGGTGCCCTTGGCTAAGCTAGCAGTGGGGGAGCACAGCGGATCCTACTCCTGGTGCCCTTGGCTAAGCTAGCAGTGTGAGCACAGCGGATCCTACTCCTGGTGCCCTTGGCTAAGCTAGCAGTGGGGGAGCACAGCGGATCCTACTCCTGGTGCCCTTGGCTAAGCTAGCAGTGTGAGCACAGCGGATCCCACCCCTGTAAGCTAGCATCATAATCAGCTAGCATCATAATCACAGTGCCAAGTTCTAGGACAAGAGTTTAGAGCTGATTTTATGCAAACACTAGAAGTGTGCCATATGACTGAGATTAACCTGCCTCTTTATCAAGTGTCAGTTAATCATCGCATTCCGTTGGCACAAATCTGACGTGGGAAGTTTCCAGACCCTTTCCCTCCAGTATTGGTGGTTCAGAGGTCAAGGGGCTGACCCGTAACACTAGGATGGTAGATACCACACCCAAATCAGCTTTTGTGATATGTAGTGTATATATTATATATATTTATACATTAATACATATATATATATATATATTATATGTACTATATATATAATATATATATAGCTAGTTGCTTTCCCCTTGGAAAGTCATGATCCATGTCTGTCCTTCCTCCATGCACATGCTTTATCATGATCCATGTCTCTCCTTCCTCCATGCACATGCTTTATCATGATCCATGTCTGTCCTTCCTCCATGCACATGCTTTATCATGATCCACGTCTCTCCTTCCTCCATGCACATGCTTTATCATGATCCATGTCTGTCCTTCCTCCATGCACATGCTTTATCATGATCCATGTCTGTCCTTCCTCCATGCACATGCTTTATCATGATCCATGTCTGTCCTTCCTCCATGCACATGCTTTATCATGATCCATGTCTCTCCTTCCTCCATGCACATGCTTTATCATGATCCATGTCTGTCCTTCCTCCATGCACATGCTTTATCATGATCCATGTCTGTCCTTCCTCCATGCACATGCTTTATCATGATCCATGTCTCTCCTTCCTCCATGTACATGCTTTATCATGATCCATGTCTGTCCTTCCTCCATGCACATGCTTTATCATGATCCATGTCTCTCCTTCCTCCATGCACATGCTTTATCATGATCCATGTCTGTCCTTCCTCCATGCACATGCTTTATCATGATCCATGTCTGTCCTTCCTCCATGCACATGCTTTATCATGATCCATGTCTCTCCTTCCTCCATGCACATGCTTTATCATGATCCATGTCTGTCCTTCCTCCATGCACATGCTTTATCATGATCCATGTCTCTCCTTCCTCCATGCACATGCTTTATCATGATCCATGTCTGTCCTTCCTCCATGCACATGCTTTATCATGATCCATGTCTCTCCTTCCTCCATGCACATGCTTTATCATGATCCATGTCTCTCCTTCCTCCATGCACATGCTTTATCATGATCCATGTCTGTCCTTCCTCCATGCACATGCTTTATCATGATCCACGTCTCTCCTTCCTCCATGCACATGCTTTATCATGATCCACGTCTGTTCTTCCTCCATGCACATGCTTTATCATGATCCACGTCTGTCCTTCCTCCATGTACATGCTTTATCATGATCCATGTCTCTCCTTCCTCCATGCACATGCTTTATCATGATCCATGTCGGTCCTTCCTCCATGCACATGCTTTATCATGATCCATGTCTCTCCTTCCTCCATGCACATGCTTTATCATGATCCATGTCTGTCCTTCCTCCATGCACATGCTTTATCATGATCCATGTCTGTCCTTCCTCCATGCACATGCTTTATCATGATCCATGTCTGTCCTTCCTCCATGTACATGCTTTATCATGATCCATGTCTGTCCTTCCTCCATGCACATGCTTTATCATAATCCACGTCTCTCCTTCCTCCATGCACATGCTTTATCATGATCCATGTCTCTCCTTCCTCCATGCACATGCTTTATCATTGTATCTAACCCCGTACCCTTCCCGGACACCGGACATTTCCTGGCCAAGGTCCATAATTGGTCTGAAAGATGCCTTCATCAGACTGTCAGACCACTCCACCAGCACCAGTCAACTACCCCTCAACCACAGTATCAAACCCACTAGCTAATGTGCACTCCATGCACGTCAGTTCTTGTGGCGAGATTATTCATGATCCCCCCCCCATTTTTTTCTTCCCCTAAAGAAGTCATATGAAATTTCACCTCATAGATGATGAGTTTTGTTTTGTGCCATGTTATTTTGTATTATAAATGAAGTGTCAATTATTTATTATATCACACTCTATTTGGGGAGAAGGGTCTCGCCCCCTCCATGGATCCCTCGCCCCCTCCATGGATCCCTCGCCCCCTCCATGGATCCCTCACCCCCTCCATGGATCTTGGCTTGTGTGTGAAGAGGTGGGTGGTTCTCCTAGAGCTGCTGTTAAATTTTAAAAAAAATTTAAAATTTTTTTTAAAAAATTAAAAAAATTGTGTCTGCAGTGTAGACCAATCAAGGGACTAATTAATGGAATAATAATCCCCACTAGAGCATTGCTCCATGTACACACAATAATGGTTACACAATAATGGTTACATTTTCCAGATGTCTAGTCAGGGTTTCATTTAGAAAATTGTCCAAGGGAGGGCAGGCAACTGGAGGAATCTGGATATTAAGGGGGGGGGGGGGGGGGGGGGGGGGGGGGGCATGATGGTTAAAGATGTGACAAAGTTTGTAATGAATTTTAATAATACAATTTTCAAGGGGGGGGGGAGCGGGCAGCACCCCTCACCCCCCCTAAATGAAATCCTGCTGGTGGTGACACTTTATGGGGTAGTTAATGAGGTTCGGAAAATGTTTCCCAAGTCAAGGGCTTGCTCCCACCTTCTTGAAGCAAACCATGAACACGGCTAGAAGGAAAAGTCTGGAACTATTTAACAGCACAGCACACGCACAAA
Source organism: Cladorhizidae sp. MBARI D1340-BT2 (assembly GCA_028752905.1). Classification (NCBI taxonomy): domain Eukaryota; kingdom Metazoa; phylum Porifera; class Demospongiae; order Poecilosclerida; family Cladorhizidae; species Cladorhizidae sp. MBARI D1340-BT2. The sequence continues at coordinate 9,936,869 of JAQNBH010000017.1, forward strand.
TATTAGAACTGCATTAATTACTTGACCTAATACGACATTTAAAAAAAAGCATTAACTAGTGCCTGTAATGTTTATCGTGTCAAACAGCGTACACAATTACATGTACAGACAGAAGAGTGGAAATGAGAGGGGGGAAAAATAGGCACTAGATGACTGCACTGAGTGCAGGCAGGCAGGCATTGGGTAGACATCTGTGTTCATGTATATATAGAGAGCTACTGGTTGTGTGGCAACAGGTCATAGCCCAGCAGGGAATCTGCGATGATGTGGCAGAGGGAGAGGAGCTTGAAGGGTGGGTGCTCGGCAATCTCCACTGCATGAGGGATGGAGTCGGTCAGCCAGAAATTCTCGACCACTATTTGCCCCGAGGCCACCGTGAAGCTCTTCCATGACTGCCGAGGGAACACTCCATGTGTCACATAGATACTGATCTTGGCTGCTCCTCCTTTCTTGAGCACCTGAAGACATTTTGAGATGTAGAAGAAAGGCCAGTGCATAGTCGTTCTAGTTGAGCAGCAATGAATTATGAATGAGATGGCACTTACACAATGTGAGCACCTATTGTCTATCCTTGCAGGTGCACAATGAATGTGTTTGCATGTATATAGCATGTGAACAATTAGGAGCCAGTAGCTCAGTCAAGGAAGATGGCATGACTGAAATCATAATGTTTCATGCTCTCCTTAAGAACTGGTCATGATTAAGAAAAATGTGCGACAATTACGTATTCCCCCCTCAGCCCACGTTGTTACAAAATTTCAAGCAAACATGATGATAGTTGGTGATTAAGATGGCATTGCAGTATTCTGTGAAGTTTGCCAAATATCAGTAACTCCGTATGGTTGGTGCCAGACTAAAACATATTAGCCAAATATCTACCACAGTGATTGTCCTAGATCTGTACTGAATAATGTTGGTGAGTATTATATTATTAGCTCGTCGGAAGCTTTTCTAATGTCAAATGTTTTTATGCTAAATTTGGTGATGGAATTCCCCTCAAAAATGGTACTTTGTAGCTGACTGAAGCTAGCCGTGATTTCTTTGTTGGTCCCTTTTGGTGCCGAACCTTTTGTCGTGCCCTCGAGAAGTTATTTGGGTTCTGATCGCAATGCTTATGATTATATTTCCACCTCACAGAGGTCACAAGTTTACCTAGAAAAAAAGGTGAAGTAGCCATGAGCATATTCACTTGAATAGAAATATTGTGGTTTGTAGCATATTCGTGGTTCTATATAGCTGTATGTATATATACAACGAGAATTTTATTTTGGAGGGGAAGAAGCTACTCTGTGAACATGTTCTTCTAAGAGCAACACTGAGCATGTAATACCAGAGCCAAGCTGAGAACATGCTGCTAGATTTCTGAACTGAGCTCTAGTTTCAGAGTTGACCTGCAAGTGTATATATACCCTAATCATGTACTTTGAGGCTAGGAGGCTAAATCACTGATCATTGTGCTCTACATACGTAAAAATTTTTAATGGAAACTAAAAAAAAAAATTTAAAGGAAAGAAAATGTTCATGTAAGTCGTGGGGAAGTTCAAGAAATGTCAACCTCCTGACCGCTTGACTCTTAAACAGTCCTAGGATAATGAAGGTGGGAAATTTGGGGAACACCATCCAGAAAACATCAGTCCATGAGTCCATGCAGCCACTTGTCAAGGGTGCATTTCCAATGCCCCTAAATTAAACCAAGCATGAGTGGGTGAGACCTATTGCAATGGGCTTGCTCTGTGCTGAATTGCTTGCTGTAATAGTTGTAGTGAAATCACTTTTCCAACGTCATCAAAAGTTTCCTGTCTGAGCCAAACGATGGGAGTGTGACTTTGCGGCAAGTATGGGGGCAGATGCGTACAGATGGAGGTTTTGCTCCACTGAGAGAAAGTATGTCCACTCTTGGTGTGTCAATTATGACAAAGGCATTCATTGATGCAGAACATTCTCTTGGTTGTTTGTTTGAGTGAGTATGCAAGCTGCAGGCAAGAAAGGAAGGGAAAAAACTAGCGATCGCTCTGCATGATTTTCATGAAAACTTCCCTGCAATTACTGACATTGTAGAGGTGGTTGGGTCTAAAAGGTCGCACAAGCATTCCTACAATGCAAATTCTGGAGTTGAGGTCCTCGTTGGCATGGAAACTAAAGAAAACCTTGAGTAAAGGATAATTTATTTGGGATGGTGGCCATACAGTGCACTTCGACCTAATAGCCAGAGTTCCAGGATGGGATTATGTGATTATAAAAATGGAGTTGTCGTTCTACTTTAGAGAAACTTGTACAGGATGTTAGCTCATACGAGGGAAAAGGTAAGCCGATTGGTGGAATGTGAAAGTGTCTTTCCAAAGCAGCGAGATGAGCCATATCAATGTGAAATTGAGAAGTTAAAAAATCTTCGTAATGGACCGCGACATTTGTTTTAGAATCCACACCATACTGCACAGAATTCTGTAAAAGATCACAAAAGAGGCAGCGACCACTCCCACAGTGCCCCAACCACTCCCACAGTGCCCCACCACCTCTAGTTTCCTGATTCACGGCCTCTCATTTCTTTCAGTAATTGTGATGATGTTGAGAAAGTGTCCAGCAATGATGTTGTGACATTGAAATCTTGGAGGAGCAGGACAAGATGCTACTGATGACTGATCTGTTAATGCTGTGCATTCTGTTAGCAAAGTTCAATCTATGGATCAACGCATGCTGTGTGATGTGCTACGACTTGTGGCAAAAGCTAATCAAACAATAGGAAATTTCACCATGAATCTTTGCCATGGTTGATATTGCTCTAAACTTGACGGTGGAAAACAGGTCAACAGGTCAACAGAATACATGACAAAACAGTTACGTTGGAGCTGGACTACGACAAAACTTGGTCCAGTATGAGGCTCACAAGTGAGGAGAGAAAGGGTGGAGAGATGTTACAGGCTCTGGCGGGAATGGTTTCCTCTCAGATGACCTTAGCAAGGAAGCTGCTGCCAGCAGCAGGACAAAGAAAGCAACTAACCAGGCTAAGCAAACAGAAAGCTCAGGAAGACCCTGTCCTCACCTTCAGAGAACAAAGGACTGGTGCAACCATTCAAGATACAATGGTGCAGAGAATACTGATGAAGACTCACCATCAGCATTCTTACAAGACAACATGTTACAGTGCTATGCCACCAATGTAGTAATTACTGAAGCAAAGATAAGATAGCAAGGTACAGATGATACTTGGCTTCCTGAGCGATGAAGGATAATCACCTGTTTGGTTGCATAGGCAAGGTATCCTCTCCATGAGTGTGTCATGGAAGTGCTCTGTGCATTGGGTCGGTGCAAGGTATCCTCTCCATGAGTGTGTCATAGAAGTGCTCTGTGCATTGGTCGGTGCAAGGTATCCTCTCCATGAGCATGTCTTGGAAGTGCTCTGTGCATTGGTCGGTGCAAGGTATCCTCTCCATGAGTGTGTCGTGGAAGTGCTCTGTGCATTGGTCGGTGCAAGGTATCCTCTCCATGAGTGTGTCATCGAAGTGCTCTGTGCATTGGTCGGTGCAAGGTATCCTCTCCATGAGCATGTCTTGGAAGTGCTCTGTGCATTGGTCGGTGCAAGGTATCCTCTCCATGAGTGTGTCGTGGAAGTGCTCTGTGCATTGGTCGGTGCAAGGTATCCTCTCCATGAATGTGTCTTGATTAGTACATACTACAAAATCACACCATTCTCTCTTCTTTCTCTTGGCACACAGCATGGTAATTTACTTGATAGCAGTAATTGTGTGAGGTTCGTAACGATACTGTCCGGATTCATCTTGTTGAGGCAAAAGCTCTTAAATTTCCTAACAGCTTCTCAAATAGTCATATCCCTGGCACCGAACAGATTCAAGAATATTGTGGATCTTCACCAAGACCACCAGACTTGCTGCCAGCCAGGGGTAGTTGCTGCTATGGACCTTCACTGTGGATCTTCACCAAGACCACCAGGACTTGCTGCCAGCCAGGGGTAGTTGCTGCTGTGGATCTTCACCAAGAACCGACCAATGCACAGAGCACTTCCAAGACATGCTCATGTAGAGGATACCTTGCACCGACCAATGCACAGAGCACTTCCACGACATGCTCATGGAGAGGATACCTTGCACCGACCAATGCACAGAGCACTTCCACGACATGCTCATGTAGAGGATACCTTGCACCGACCAATGCACAGAGCACTTCCAAGACATGCTCATGGAGAGGATACCTTGCACCGACCAATGCACAGAGCACTTCCAAGACATCATGTAGAGGATACCTTGCACTGACTAATGCACAGAGCACATCCAAGACATGCTCATGGAGAGGATACCTTGCACCGACCAATGCACAGAGCACTTCCACGACATGCTCATGGAGAGGATACCTTGCACCGACCCAATGCACAGAGCACTTCCATGACACATTCATGGAGAGGATACCTTGCACCGACCAATGCACAGAGCACTTCCATGACACACTCATGGAGAGGATACCTTGCACCGACCAATGCACAGAGCACTTCCAAGACATGCTCATGGAGAGGATACCTTGCACCGACCAATGCACAGAGCACTTCCAAGACATGCTCATGGAGAGGATACCTTGCACCGACCAATGCACAGAGCACTTCCAAGACATGCTCATGGAGAGGATACCTTGCACCGACCAATGCACAGAGCACTTCCATGACACATTCATGGAGAGGATACCTTGCACCGACCAATGCACAGAGCACTTCCAAGACATGCTCATGGAGAGGATACCTTGCACCGACCAATGCACAGAGCACTTCCAAGACATGCTCATGGAGAGGATACCTTGCACCGACCAATGCACAGAGCACTTCCAAGACATGCTCATGGAGAGGATACCTTGCACCGACCAATGCACAGAGCACTTCCAAGACATGCTCATGGAGAGGATACCTTGCACCGACCAATGCACAGAGCACTTCCACGACATGCTCATGGAGAGGATACCTTGCACCGACCAATGCACAGAGCACTTCCACGACATGCTCATGGAGAGGATACCTTGCACCGACCAATGCACAGAGCACTTCCACGACATGCTCATGGAGAGGATACCTTGCACCGACCCAATGGACAGAGCACTTCCAAGACATGCTCATGGAGAGGATACCTTGCACCGACCCAATGGACAGAGCACTTCAAGACATGCTCATGGAGAAGATCTTGCACCGACCTAATGCACAGAGCACTTACAAGTTTGCAGTCCGTTCACTTCAACGCCACCCGCCCTGAGTTAGTTTGTTGTCAAGATACCAACAGAGGGTATTTGTGAGCCTCAGGATTGGTAGAGGACTTAATATCTAAATTTTTGTAGCGATTGTCATAACTAGCTATGGTTAGCAATATTCCAGTCTCCCAACTGTACCACACTATACCAGAGCCTGGCTGGAGGGGGGGAGGGTCCTGAACACCGATAGACTGGATGATGATGAGTCATCTGCGATAACTGGACAGGCTAGTTACTTTGTAAACTCCCAAACTACCCACACACTACCCATGATTAAGCAGAGGTAAGGATGAAGCAGGGGTAAGGATGAAGGGGTAATGATGGCCATTAGGTGTTTCAATGAGCACTTGTCCGATTGTGAAATTTCCACTTTTTACTTCTATTAGGACCTAGACCTTGCTGCCTCTATTAGACCTAGACCTTGCTGCCTCTATTAGGACATAGATCTTGCTGTCTCTATTAGGACCTAGACCTTGCTGTCTCTATTAGACCTAGACATTGCTGTCTCTATTAGGACCTAGACCTTGCTGTCTCTATTAGGACCTAGACCTTGCTGTCTCTATTAGGACATAGATCTTGCTGTCTCTATTAGGACCTAGACTTTGCTGTCTCTATTAGGACCTAGACCTTGCTGTCTCTATTAGACCTAGACATTGCTGTCTCTATTAGGACCTAGACCTTGCTGTCTCTATTAGACCTAGACCTTGCTGTCTCTATTAGGACCTAGACCTTGCTGACTCTATTAGGACCTATACATTGCTGGCCTATACATTGCTGCCTTTATTAAGGCCTATCCTCGCTGCCTCTATTAGGGCCTAGACCTCCCTACCTCTAGGGCCTATACATTGCTGCCTTTATTAGGGCCTATGCTCACTGCCTCTATTAGGGCCTAGACCTCACTGCAAAAGATACATGGGCCATCTTTTCTGGAATTAGTAGCGTCACACAATACCTGACACTACTAGCAGCTGTCACATATTTGTCACATATTTGACAATAATACTTGACATTATTTACAGGACATCCTGATGGGTGCATGTGTTACAGGACATCCTGATGGGTGTGTTATAGGACGTCCTGATGGGTGTGTTACAGGACGTCCTGATGGGCTGCATATGTAGTCACTACAATAACAGTTCAGCTCAACCAGAAGAACAGCTTGCTCATTCGGAACACATGGCCTTTGCACTTGGCTACACAGCTAATGGTGCAAAGCTACTGTACCCACCTACTGACTAAAGACAGAATGTAGAATCCCATGCCAGCGCTTATTAACAATGTTACTCACCTTAGCACAGTTGATAAGTGTGCCACCGGTTTGAACAAGGTCGTCCACAATTACCATGTGTCTTCCACTTGGATCACCTGTAATATATGAAGAGTGGTGGGGGGGGGGGGGGGGGGGGACCTTGAAGAAGAATTCTTGATAGTCGACAATATTGTGTATACCTGCCAGTTTTGTGTAGTCGGACCCTTTACCAATCACTATACCTGAAAGGGTTCCATTCGTCACCACATGCTGGAAAGGGTCTGCAATTTCCTTTTGCAATTTCCTTTTGTTCTGACACATGGGGTGTTACAACCACCCCAAAGAAACATAGGGTGTTGTATCCACCTCCAGAGGGGTGTTATATACCACCTCAAAAAACATAGGGTATTACAAACACCTCCAAGAAACACCTCCAAGAAACATGATGGGGTATACTACTGATCCACTGGGTAAGAAGTTGAGCCTTGCTAATGCATAGCTGTGCTGCTCTCAGCTTGAGGACCAGGGTGAGGCAGTTCTCCTTGAGGTCCTGCGCAATATAGGCAGGAAAGTCTCACAAGCCCAGTTAATCTTGCAGACAAGCCTCGCGGTTGTCGTTCTCTTCTCTCCACTTCATCAACATCGTCATGACAGCGATGGCTGACGTATTGCAGGGAGGAAGACTCCCCAAATGGCTGCACCTCTGAGACCACAAACTTTGTACGGACCAAAATAAACTGTCCTTGACACAAGTGGCAGTTTGAATAAGACATTGTATTGTCCGGTTATCATAAGTATAGCACCTCACACACACACCATCCATCTTCACGCTGCCTGCACTCTGGTTTGCCACATGTGGAAGGAGGTGGAGGCCAAAAGCTCATGCGGACATGCTCTACTAAAGCTCTAATGATGTACTGAACAACCTGCCGATAGAAGGACCACCTACGAAACTGACACCGAGACAGCACATGTTTCTGATGCACGTGGTTTGTTAAAACCATCCTTATTCACTTACACCAATCAACACCCAGGATAGAAAACAAACAAACAAACACACACACTCCTTGATTCCACCAACTTCAGAATTAACCCCTTACCTAATTCTTCACATATGTGATGTAAAAAACATACTTCTTCATTTACAAACACACGCACACACCTTCCTTGATGGTGACTTCTCGATCCTCCCCTCTCCTGATTTTGGTGCAAGTGACGGTCGGCCACCTCTTAGGAAAGGCCGTGTGGAATCGTTTCCAGGCCCCCTCATCCGGAAAGGCGATGCTCACGATGGACTCATCAGGCAAGGTGATCAGTTCACGTTTCAGAAGAGGAATAGCAGAGAGAAGTCTGTCGGAAGGAGACACACACACACACATCACAGTGCTATCATATCGTCGTGGACCAGTCCTGTTCAAATAGCAACACTGTCTCTAAGGGTGAGCAATGTTTGTTGAATCTTGTTCACATTATACTAGGAGTTTGATCTCATTCCCCAATCACCAGAAACAATTTACTGGTTACCAGGACACGGGACAAGAAGTCACACCCATTATCTGCACACAAGTTGAATCTACTTCAAGAAGTTTTGATCGCGAGTATAGAGCAAATTAGATCAAAACTAAGTCAACGATGGAGTGTGAAAGAGTAAAATTAGCAACGTTGCTGTTGTTATTATTATGTTGTTGTTATTATGTTGTTATTGTATTGTTGTGTTGTTGTTATTGTGTTGTTACTGTGATGTTATTGTATTGTTGTTATTAGGTTGTTGTGCTATTATTGTGTTATGTTGTTATTGTGTTGTTACTGTGATGTTGTTGTGTTGTTGTTATTGTGTTGTTGTGCTATTATTGTATTGTGTTGTGTGTTGTTATTGTGTTGTTACTGTGATGTTATTGTGTTGTCATTATTTTTTTGTTGTGTTGTTTTTATTGTATTCTTGTTTTGACCTGGGTATAACTTGATCGGTGAAGTAGAATCTCTCCTGAAGTGCATGGATGTCAAAGATAAAGATCTGTGCTGGCCCACGTGCTGCGAAGGGAATGCCTGATAGCAGAGAGGCCATGCACTTCGCAGTCACAATCTACGAAACATAAAACAAACTAAAAAGGCACTCACAGTCACCGCCACCCCCGCAGAGCAGATGCTTGAGTGTGCTTGTAATACCAGCACTCACAGTCACTGCTGCACCTCCCAGCAGAGCAGATGCTAGAGTGTGCTTGTAATACCAGCACTCACAGTTACTGCTGCACCTCCCAGCAGAGCAGATGCTAGAGTGTGCTTGTAATACCAGCTACTGCTGCACCTCCCAGCAGAGCAGATGCTTGAGTGTGCTTGTAATACCAGCACTCACAGTTACTGCTGCACCTCCCAGCAGAGCAGATGCTGGAGTGTGCTTGTAATACCAGCACTCACAGTCACAGCTGCACCTCCCAGCAGAGCAGATGCTCGAGTGTGCTTGTGCCAACATTCACAGTCACTGCTGCACCTCCCAGCAGAGGCTGGAGTGTGCTTGTACCAGCACTCACAGTCACTGCACGTCCCTGCAGAGCAGATGCTGGAGTGTGCTTGTAATACCAGCACTCACAGTCACTGCACCTCCCCGCAGAGCAGATGCTGGAGTGTGCTTGTACCAGCACTCACAGTCACTGCACCTCCCTGCAGAGCAGATGCTGGAGGGTGTGTACCAGCACTCACAGTCACTGCACCGCAGATGCTCGAGTGTGCTTGTAATACCAGCACTCACAGTCACTGCCACCTCTCCGCAGAGCAGATGCTGGAGTGTGCTTGTAATACCAGCACTCACAGTCACTGCCACCTCCCAGCAGAGCAGATGCTCGAGTGTGCTTGTAATACACCAGTACACACTCAATCAAAACCAGCAAAATCAAATCAGCAAAGTGTCTACCAAAGTAAGTGTTAAATAATGTGACGTGTTAACAACCAGCAACCACAGCCAAGGGAAAGGGTCACCCTTAATGGTGTGCTGACATGTCATGGGCAGCCACGGATTGCACCTTTAAAAAAATTGTCCAGCCTTTGAACATGTTTTATTGACTACACACTTCTTGTGTGACTTGCTTGTGGGGGGGGGGGGGGGGGGGGGGGGGAGGAAACATCACACTGTTAATTAGAAAGTGAGATGTTTATTCCCCCCCCCCCCCCCCGGCAATGCCAAGAGATTAATCTAGAGATGTACATACTCACCTGTCCCTCTGTGTCAATTCTCTCCATGGTTCCTGTGGGAAAGAAGGGCAGGATGAGTCTGAAGGAGCGCACGAGGTAGCGAGGAAGAGCGTAGATGAGAGAGAGCTGCTCAAAAACCACCGCTGGGTCGTGGAGACTGGCCAACAAAATCACTAGATAGCAAAACACAAAAAGTCCATGAACATCAGCTCATCCACACATTAGCTAACTATATAGCAACTGTAGCTAACTATAAAGCAACTGTAATGCCCTTTCCGTCAGTAGCAACAATGGTGTTCTACTTGTCAATTTTTAGATCAGCATTCCTGAACTGTTAATGTCTTGTGTGGTTTGCTGTTAATAGGAGTCCTGTGCAAGCAAAGCTAATTGTTTCATGTTGAGTGCAGCCAGTAAGTTGTGCCAACCTAAAGATGGCCTGTACTTCGAGAGACAAAAGACTGCGAGCAATGCTATAATGTTACAAAAATATATATATATATAATAATTAAAAAATTATAAAGTTTATCTCTACATCAGGTCACCTTTAGCACAGAGCAGCTGCTTTAATTAAGTAATGCCCACCCATGCATAGATGTAATCTCTGAGTGTGTAGAAGAGAAGGTGGAAGAAGTGTTGTAGAGCACAGTGCCAGGAGGATGTCCTCCATGGACTACAAATGTATATTGTATCTACTTGCCATCAGCAGAATAAATACCAATTTTCAAGCAGAAGAAGACATACTATATATACCATAAATCTGGAATTTTTCGTTGTCGATAAATGTTCGTAGTCCTGCTAAAACGAGAAAATAGTATAATTACAAGATTATGCATTAGGTATGGCTCGTGCACATACAGGCAGGGTAGAGAAGAGAGATAGCTTCATGAAGTGCCTCTTTACTAAGATATCTGAAAATAGCTGACAATTTCCTAGGTATGTGTCCAATATATTGATGGCATCTGTTTTCTCTGCTAGCTACTGCATAGAGATCTCTTAGTTATGGCTCTCCCTCAACTGATGGTTTCCATATAGCGTCTTTCAAGGATGGCCTATCCAATCTCATCCCACAGCCTTTCAGCTGGTTTCTCTTCAGAAGTCAATTGTGTCTTGTCTCACGGTCAGTCTCATCAGTAGAGAATAACTATAGACCACGAGTTCTACGAAAATATATTGACACGAAATATCTTTTATGGATTGTTTTAAACTCAAAGAATTCCAGCTTTATGGTAGTCACAACAACCAGTGACTATAACAAGTAGAGGCTGGAGCTAACCGTAAGCACGTCTCAACAAACAATAGGTGCCCGATAGAGCTTGCTTCCCCATGGGATAACCCCAGCATGAATTGTTGATAAACCTTGTTTCCATAGGGATCTTTTGAGCCGGTGCTTCAATTTTTTACCAGACTGTAATCCACTTGTTGACGAGGGTTAGGTAACCAGGTTTTATCTGGATCAAGGGTGTTGACATGTAACTGAAACCCCCAGATTAAAGGCCCCCCAGATTAAAGGCTCCTTATGGCTTATGGCTTAGATTAAGACAAAAAGTACTTTGACCTTGGAAATACATGTAGCTCGTGGTAGAGTCCTTGGGTGTGTGGTTAACCTTTGCACTAAAGGACACGAAGAAAGTCTTGTACAGAACAAATATCAAGAGTGGATTGTGGAAGACCATGCACCTAGCTAGTGGAAGACCATGTTCCTAGCTAGTGGAAGACCATGTTCCTAGCTAGTGGAAGACCATGCACCTAGCTAGTGGAAGACCATGTACCTAGCTAGTGGAAGACCATGCACCTAGCTAGTGGAAGACCATGTACCTAGCTAGTGGAAGACCATGCACCTAGCTAAAGGCTAGGTATGTGGTCTTCCACTTAGCTAGGTATGTGGTCTTCCACTTAGCTAGGTATGTGGTCTTCCACTTAGCTAGGTATGTGGTCTTCCACTTAGCTAGGTGCATGGTCTTCCACTTAGCTAGGTGCATGGTCTTCCACTAGCTAAGTGGAAGACCACACACCTAGCTAAGTGGAAGACCATGCACCTACCTAAGTGGAAGACCATGCACCTAGCTAAGTGGAAGACCATGTAGCTAGCTAGTGGAAGACCATGTACCTAGCTAGGGCTAGTGAAAGACCATGCACCTAGCTAGTGGAAGACCATGTACCTAGCTAAGTGGAAGACCATGTACCTAGCTAGTGGAAGACCATGTACCTAGCTAGGGCTAGTGAAAGACCATGCACCTAGCTAAGTGGAAGACCATGTACCTAGCTAGTGGAAGACCATGCACCTAGCTAAGTGGAAGACCATGCACCTACTGTAGCTAGTGGAAGACCATGTACCTAGCTAGTGGAAGACCATGCACCTAGCTAGTGGAAGACCTTGTACCTAGCTAAATGGAAGACCATTCACCTAGCTAAGTGGAAGACCATGCACCAAGCTAAGTGGAAGACCACATACATAGCTAAGTGGAAGACCATGCACCTAGCTAAGTGGAAGACCATGCACCTAGCTAAGTGGAAGACCTTGCACCTAGCTAAGTGGAAGACCATGCACCTAGCTAGTGGAAGACCATGTACCTAGCTAGGGCTAGTGAAAGACCATGCACCTAGCTAAGTGGAAGACCATGTACCTAGCTAAGTAGAAGACCATGTACCTAGCTAAGTGGAAGACCATGCACCTAGTGTAGCTAGTGGAAGACCATGTACCTAGCTAGTGGAAGACCATGCACCTATATAGCTAGTGGAAGACCTTGTACCTAGCTAAATGGAAGACCATGCACCTAGCTAAGTGGAAGACCACATACATAGCTAAGTGGAAGACCATGCACCTAGCTAAGTGGAAGACCATGCACCTAGCTAAGTGGAAGACCTTGCACCTAGCTAAGTGGAAGACCATGCACCTAGCTAGTGGAAGACCATGCACCTAGCTAAGTGGAAGACCATGCACCTAGCTAAGTGGAAGACCATACACCTAGCTAAGTGGAAGACCATACACCTAGCTAAGTGGAAGACCATACACCTAGCTAAGTGGAAGACCATTCACCTAGCTAAGTGGAAGACCATGCACCTAGCTAAGTGGCAGCTAAACAGACTTTACTGCTGAACCAGCATAACTATAATACCTTGCTGTTTTGACCTTTCAGCCTCTGCGAACCTTTGCATGGATAACAAAACCACGACAAAAAATGCCCAGGATACATACCATCTCTTCCAGCAATGTCATGCACATTATCAATGAAAATATCGGGCCAGCCATCTTTGAATTTCTTCCATTGCACATTGTCACACAATTCAACCAGCCTGATGTTCTGTTTGACCTGCACCATATTATGTAAATACCATCATTAAGGGAGAATAAACCAACTTTTAATAAAGTACGAGACAGTGCAATATTTGAAGGGACAGAAATAAAGAAGCCTAAGGTTCCAGTATGAAAGGGCTTGGAAAGGGATATTTTATTTAGAAACATTAATAAATTTGATTTTTTTTAAACATAACAAAACGAACAAAAAACGAACAGATTTACATGAAGAAGTAACACTTACATAGATGCGTGCAAACGTGCGTATTAAAACGCACCTTAAGGTTGGATTTCGACATCAAAAGTGTAGTTTGATCCACTAACTTAATGGCCATTTTCATCATACTGGGATGGGCCATTAGCAACACTGGCGGAAACTGGGCATGCCCTACGTTAGCATAATGCTGAGCATCCCAAGATGCACTGGCTGAACGTTGGGGTGGGAGTGCCATCTGTGTTTTCGCCTCCAGGGTATGCCTAACAGCTGTACGTCGTCTCTCGAGCCACACCCTTTACTCTCGCGCCATTTTCATCATACTGGGATGGGCCATTAGCAACGCAACGGAAACTGGGCATCCCCTACGTTAGAATAATGCTGAGCATCCGAAGATGCACTGACTGAACCCGCCGGCAGGGGCGGATCTAGGAATTCTTGGGGGGGAGCCTCTTTTATTAAAATTTAAATATAGATATATTATATCAAATACAGCATAGAAAAATGTTAAGACTAAATTACATTGAATAAACGAACAACAAATCCAAGTTATTATGATTGGTTATCACAATGACATATATAATTATATAAAAATTGTTAATCTGAATCATGAAGTCCAAGGGTCAGGAAAAAAAGGGGGGAAAAGAGATTGGAAGAGAAATGCTATTAATACATTATGTACATACTATTCTCCTATTACATTTAACAACATAATCAAGATCAACAGGAAAAGTATAATGAGTATGCATCAATGCTAATGCGGATAATCTGTCCTGCCCCATACTACTACGTAAGAAAGCTTTAAGATTTTTTAAGGTACTATTGGCCCTCTCGTTCTCACATGATGTGACTGGAATAGTACATGCGATGCGCAGCAGTACGTAAAGGTTAGGAAAGTAATCCTTGTCACACTCTTTCAGAGCTGATTGAAGGGTGGATGGCCGCTTGTCAGCATCTTGATTCTGCCACTTTGCCCTCCACCTCCACACCTCAGTAGACGCAAGTGCAGTACTTGGCAAGTCATCATTATATAAAGAAATCAAGTCCTCAAAAGATATATCATCCCGAGTAGTGATTATAGAAGGTATAAGATTAATTAAATTGGCTGCTACTGTTTGAGTCTTACCAAACCTATCATTCATTTGTTGAACTAAGTGGCAATAAAGGAAGCACAGCAGTTCTTCGGTATATAGTATTCTTCCACAGAACTGTACTCAACATTATTTTTGTACGTTTGTTGAGCAGATACACGCTGACTTCAGGAACCACACCAACATCATGAGCTATAACTTCAGCTTGCACATATATACCATGAATGTAACATTTCCTCACTTTGACAAACTGCACAAAGTTCATTCAGTACGTCTTTAATATCCATATAAGCTTTAAATATATCACTACTTTTATTTTGTAATTTTATACTTACAGGTTTTATAATAGACATAGAATTCATTGTTGCTATATACGAAAGATATTATAAAAGGAAAGGAAAGGTACATCTTGAGCAAGCCATTGGCTGCCACAATTGTTTTCGTATCCCAGTTCATATATATCCGGATCACATTCTGCAATTGCTTCCATTGCAGTTGCAAGGAAACATAAAAAATTTCATATGCCTTTGCTGATAAATTCATCTTGTTCTACAAAGATCTTTAACTTTAACAACGCTAGTTTCCATATAAAATCAAGAAATAGTTGCCGTTTAGCACTATAATGGAAGAAGTATGCTGTCTCAGTAACAGTAGAATTCATTATTATTATGAATAGGAGGTTAACTACAAGCTTCAACAATACACACGTGACTATTACAGTGGATATATGTGACTAGGATTTTCTGCCAAGAGACGACCCTGCACACCCCTTGCACTCGACATATTGCTAGCACCATCATAGCCTTGCCCTTACAATCTTCAAAGTCTAAGTCAAACTCATTCAGTGCTTCTTTTATTGCACGAGCCAAAACCTCTCCAGTTATCCTTTCTGTTCTTATGAACTCTAAGAATTCTTATCTTATATTACAATTACTATCTACAAATCTTAATACTACTGACACCTGCTCCTTACTGGATATATCAACGACTTCATCACTAAGAAAAGATAGCTTGTTTAATTTCCTGTATTATACTATCTCTAATATGATCACCTATGCATTCAATGAGTTTATTTTGGGTAGTTTTGCTAGTAGCTATAAGTTGAATTTTATTAAAGCATATTTCAAATGCTTGGCTAACGCAACATTTCCTGACCTCACAAGAGTATTCAAGAAGTGCTAAAAACTTTCCTCTGTTGACCTCAGAATCAGCCATGCTACCATTTCTGTGACCTCGAATAGCTAACTGCTTGCCACAAAGAAGTATTGCATCAGCCATACACCTTATTATGTACCTATTTGTTGCTATTTTACTCTCATCTATATGCAGAAAACGATTCTTAATAGAAGACTCTGGACACACATGGGAAGATTTTAAAGCATCTGCCCGAGCTAAAGCCAGCTAATGGTACTGCATACAGTTGTGACTTGGAAAATGTTTTAGTCTTCCTAGACACAGCATTAAATCCATTACATACAAAATGACCCAAACCCTTTGTAACACATGGCAAACAAAATATTCCATCTTCTACAAACCAAGGGTTTTCAGCCAAGTATTTATGTTGACAAGACCTATCACAGCCATCTAAATAACTACTTGGAAATGTAAATGAACTATCAGGCTTAAAATGATCCACTAAAAGTGAATACTTGCACTCTGGAGCCAAATTCAGGATATCTGTTTGGGGCATTGAGCGCAAGCCAATATCGTTATACACTTCTCAAAATTAATTGAATCACTTGACGAAGAAGCAGCAGAAAAAGTGGACAAGGAAGTGCAGGGCAGATGAGACGCGGAATGAGAGGGCAGGACAGAAGCGGAACATGAAGGCAGTAATAGCACCGACTCAGGAGGAAACACAGACACAGAGCCTGAGGGCTGGGTGGGAGACACACACAGAGAGGGCTGGTGGGAGACACAGATAGAGAGTTCTCTGTGACAGACACAGAGGGCTGGGTGAGAATCACAGACGCAGAGGGCTCGGAGGAGACACAATGGACTGAAGCAGGAGACCATGGAAGAGTGACAACAGGTACCACAGCTGGAGATGGAAAAGTGGTGTTCTTGTCGGTCCTTGTTTCCTATCATTAAATGTGGAAATTTCTATGTAAATTAACTCTACTAGCTAGCAGTAGTTGGCAATCTATTCAATAGCATATATTCTCAATCACTGCTCAGTTTAGATCAACTTACTCAGCTTTAGGGGGGCCTGGGGTGGGTTTGAAAAAAGCCTTTAACTTTGACTGAGCCATGAGTAAGATATTTGGTGAGTGACAGGAGTCGACAGTAAATCTCGCTGGGGGTTAATGCTAAACATTTGGAACGTCGTCTGGTGCAGCCACACCCCTACGTTTCCACCACTTGGAGGTGTGGCTTCGCAGGTCAGCCAGCCAAGCTACGTAGCTAAAAGAAAAAGAAAAAAGCAAGAAAAGGTAAAAAGCATTGCAGGTTTGTTGTTTAGTTTTAGTTAGAGTTTGGGAAATTATAGAAAAGGGGGCCTCGAACGAGACCAGTCGATCCCTTCTGGATCCGCCCTAGTGAACGGTGGAGTCTGTTTTCGCCTCCAGGGCCAATGCCTAACATCTGTGCGTCGTCTCGCGAGCCACACCCTTTACTTTATTTTTATTTTTTATATTTTTTTTTTTTACAGCAGCGCCTCTAAATGGGCGCCTCTAAATGGGCAATGAATAAATTAAAAATACTATGTATATACATATTATAATGTGTAAGCAAGTTTGAGAATCAATCATTCTACAGCAATCTTTGAGATGCTTGGCGAAACTGTGCAATTCTGAAGGTGATATATATATCCTGCTTGATCACCACAGAATTTACACACACATATTGGATGAGGAGTATGAAAAGAAGAATTTGTACAAGTGGAAACCATGACACGAGTATCTTGTAATTGCATGACGATTATCCCTATTTCCTTTACTCCATTCCCTATTTACCATGCCTACCGATCGATAAAACTCAAGAGGGATGGCACAAATCTTCTCAGTGTATGAACGGAAATGGGAGGCTAAAGCAGGAGTGAGCTCTAAGGCAGGGATAGATAAATACAGGTTCTGAGTGAGAGGCTCCTCATGACAAAGGGACAGCACCAACCTATTCTTGGTGTTTGCAGGTAGACCCAAACATTTCTTCAGGTATGTTGTTTTCACCTTATCTATGATCTGAAAGTCTCTTTCCTTCAGATGCTCCCAGAAAGTCGAGATGGCATAGGTGATAATGGGACGAATTTTAATTCCAAAAAGTCTAATTGCACAGTCGAGAGAAAGAAGACAGAGATTCTTAATAGAGAATGTAGCTGAGGAACAGGCAGTATATTTCTTAGATAAGTGTTGACTGAAAGAGAGGGTAGGAGTCAGGGTTATACCAAGATACTCATAGGATGCTGTCAATGGGATGTTTGCTGATCCGTATGTGAAAGTGTCTGCTTGAGCAAGTCTGCCTCCCCTACGAAATTTGAGAATTTTTGTTTTCAGTACATTCACTTCAATTTTGTTTCTTGAACACCAGGTGCAGAGAATGTCAAGAGCTCCCTGAATTGGTCCTCGTTCAAGACTAAAAATCACAATGTCATCTGCCCAAGCCTGAATATTACCCCCTTTTATTTCAGCAAGTTTCTGGACCACATCTGTTGTGTATGCAATGAACAATTGGGGGCTGAGTGAGTCTCCTTGGAGAACACCTCTTGTCTGTAGAATTGGATCAGTTGAGCGTAGACCATCCTGTATACAAATGAAATTTTCTTTCAATAGAGAGAAAATTGAGCGAAGAATTGGTCCTTTTAGAAGAAATTGTTCATGCAACTTCCTCAATAAGATATTCCGGTCCACGCTGTTGAAAGCCTTTTTGAAATCTACAAAGAGACCATAGAGAGGCACACGAGGCATATGTAGAGCTGTAGTAGCTGCCTCAATGAGATACCTTAAGGTAGACTGCCCGTGGCGAAACCCAAATTGCTCAACTGGTAGAATGGGATCCATGACGGGTCGAATTCTCCTTGTTATTAATTTTGAGAAAACCTTTGCTGGATTGCATATGAGTGCAATTCCTCTGTAGTTATTAGGATCAGTCCTTTCTCCTTTATTCTTATAAAGGATTTTCATTGTACTGGTTTTCCACACTTGTGGTATTTCCCACTATAAGGACAATACTTCATTACTAAGGTTGTCATGACTCACTGCCTTCTTATTTTTTGCTGCTTGAATGACTTTATAAACCTCTCTCTCTGTGAAGGGCTGATTATACAGCTCATCTACACCTTCTTCAAAGTCTTGAAATAAGCCTCCGGAGTCTGCGATATCATTCGAAGGATTGAGGAGTGATTTAAAGTGAGTTGTCAGTGTCTCCAGGGGAATTGGGACAGCAGGACACGCAGGTCACAAAGATTACCTTATGAACCAATGTAAATGATCTATGGCACAACAATCACTACTACTACCTTCCACCACTACTGTCAACTTTTGTTAATGGCATTCAAGCCTCCAATTGGCCTTCTTGTCATAAATTTTCCCCAGGTACAATACTAGCCAAACCATTCAGTCTATACTCACTTGGATTTTGGCTATTCCTTAATGGAGAGCAGCAATACCTGAATACCCACCACTGTAAACTAGCTGCAACTACTAGCGAGAAACAGATCGTTTGCCCTAACTGTGAAGAAAAAATAATTGAGAAAACCACCAAGAGCTTTAATTTTTGTGATGGTTCCTGTCAGGAATGGGTCCATCGTAGCTGTGCTGGTTTGTCTCCATCAACATTTGCTGCTATAAGCAACTCCAGTGCACCTTTCTCCTGCCCATGCTGTCACTTTTCAACCTTGGAAGAAATGATGGTAACCTATCTGAGGAAGTAGCATTACTCAAGGTCTCCAGTGTTCATGATCTTGCTCATCCTACCTGTCTTGAGTTCCAAGCTCACGGTCTCGTTATTCCAAAACATTGCAGCTACTGGAAATGACATGTAAAGAAGAAGCGTTCAGACTGACTTGTGACAAGATTCAATCTGATTCTTTTTGGTGTTCAGGAGTCTTCAAGTGATAAATCCTGTTACTCTTGTCATCAAGGTGACACCACAGTTTTATCTCATCAGTTATCTCTAGTATTGACCCCTCCTTCAAGTCAGATTCAATCAGGGACCACTTTCATCTGGGTCATTTCCAACGAAACTCCAACCACCTAAGGCCCATCCTAGTCAGCTGACCCACACGCAGAATATTCTGTCCAGAAGAAATGTCCTCAAGTACCCATGTTCCATCAAGCTAGATCTGAAAGGTGAAGGGATTCTGCTCTGTTATGGAAAGGTGGTCTCTCCTGCCATCAGGTTTGAGTAGAAACTCTATAAAAATTCGTGTTAATTATTTATTCCTAAACAATAAAGTCCAAATATCAAGGGGATAAATCATCATAGCACCTCCAACCTCAAATTCTTGTCCTTCTACTGAATCCCTCATTGTGACAATTCTCAGCCTCTTGATATGCAGTCTTCGACATGTCTGCATTCAAATCCACAGCCTTCGACTTGACTAGGCAGTTTAAAAACCTGTCGATTCAATGCACGTAATAGGTAGTTAGCAAACTTGAATCACCGACTCTTGGCTTGCCAATACCATCTATGACAATGAAATTCTCCCTTTCAATTATATTATTTTTCTGTAAGGATCATGGCAGTTGTGGAGGTGGGATATTGGTTGCAGTGAAGGGTTCAATACCTGTTCAGTCCTTAGTAACATCTGATAATTTAGAAATTATCACTATTAACATTTGTTATAACCCTGTGGTTACTTTGTATAATAATTATGTTTATGTTCCTCCAAACTTAAATTTAACCTACACTCGCTGTCACTGTCTTTTAAGTTATTTATCCCAATTAATTCACACTTCAGATCTTATTGTTTTACCAGATGTCTGTAACTGCTTTATCAAACAAATATCTTTTGTGAATTTGTGTTTGAACACAATCTTTAACAACTGATTGACACACCAACCCATGGCAAAGGAAATGTTCTTGGTCTGGTTTTTACAAACTCAGATTTTCTGATTTCTGCCTTCTGTTGATTCTTGTCCGATCTTTTCTGACTACTATGTTATTTCCTTTTAAATCTCTTGTAATCCTGCTAAGCCCTTCAAGTTTAGTCTATGCATGAAAGAATCTCCTGGCCTCTGTTCTTATCCCCTGGATGCCGATTTTAGTAGCTCTTTTACCTCAAGTGAGATTGAAAAAGCATGGTGGGCAGTTAAAGATATCCTGAGTCAGGCAATGAATCATTTTATTCCAAAGGTCAGGCTAAATACCAAAGACCTAAGTGGATTATCCCTGAACTCAAACATTGATTAAATTGCCTCAATTCACCGAAAAGGAAATGCAATTTGCGTCCTTCCCCAAGTAATCTGCTGAAACTTCATAATTGAAGCAATTGTTAAGTCCTCAATCTTAAGCTTTCGAAACAGATCTGATAAAGAACTTCTCATCTAAAAACAAATCCAAGTGCTATAGTTATATATATCAATCGTATATCCATCTATTCCTCCCACTCTGTTCATGGATACCATTTGTGCAACATCTGGAAAGGCAATGGCAAATCTTTTTAACCAATATTTTCATTCAGTACATACCACAAGTTCATTATATTCTTCCCCCATTGGAAACCATACTACCACCATCATCAACTCTTGCCAAAATTCACATCCGACTCTGATGTTTACTTGGCTCTTTCCAAATTAGACATTTCTAAGGCCACTGGTTCAGATAGCCTTGGATCAAGATTGTTGATGTCCATCGCTCCTGCAATATTTGTGCCTCTCAGACACCTGTTTACTCTGAGTCTAACTCCAACTCAAATCCCTAAAGACTGGCATGCACATTATCACCCCCATACACAAGTCTGGGGACAAATCAAACTACAGACCCATTTCTCTGTTGTATTTCTCTTTTCGCGCTGTCAAATAGTATAATAACCACACTGATCTACTTCCAGTCGGTTTCGGTGTTTTGCAAGGTGGTCCATTACTACATAAACAACATTCCAACTACCATTTCTTACTCTTATATGCAGATGCTACCTAGTGTTTTAAAGGTATTACATCAGTATCTAATTTATCCCTTCTACAAAAT
Organism: Cladorhizidae sp. MBARI D1340-BT2; assembly: GCA_028752905.1. Lineage (NCBI taxonomy): Eukaryota > Metazoa > Porifera > Demospongiae > Poecilosclerida > Cladorhizidae > Cladorhizidae sp. MBARI D1340-BT2. The sequence continues at coordinate 9,958,270 of JAQNBH010000017.1, forward strand.
CATTTATCCTTACTCACAAAATGGTCAACTGATTGGCATCTCTCTTTTAACTTCGCAAAGTGTTGCCTTTTGAGGATTTTCTCAATGCCTGCTGTTGACTCTAAATACTTTTGGATGACATTTGCATCAACTCCAAAATATAATTATTTCAAGTGACCTAACATGGAACCATCATGTATCAAACATCCTCTCAAAAGCCTATCGGAACCTTGAACCTTCTACATCGCACTTACAGCTTGTGACTCGATTAGTACCAAAAAGATACTTTCATGTCTCTTGTTAAGTCCAAACTCACCTATTCTTCTCCTGTCTGCCATCCTCACCTGAAGAAAGATTTTATCAAATACAAAGAAGAGCTACTATATTTGTACTTGATGACTACAAATCCGACTACAAGTCTCGCCTATTGAGTTAAAACATTCTTCCCTTAATGATGACTCTTGAACTGAATGACATATTTTTTCTAGTTAAATCTTTAAAGCCTACAGGTCACTTTAACATCCTCAATTATATAACTCTATGAGGTCATGTAAAGTTACTCCACATTCAATCCACCACAATTAAGTCAGCAGTTCTTCTTTAATCGGCTCCCTCGCCTTTGGAAGTCTCTGCTATATATGCATTTATTTGAACATGTCATTGTCTAAAATTAAATATCTCCATATTTTCAAATTGTTCTAACTCTTGTAATTTCAAACTACTATATAGTAGACCATCAGTACAATACATCCTCATATCACTGTCACCTCATCTGTAATTCATGTGTACTGTCAAGTGACAATAATAATAATAACAACCATTCAGTCTGTACTCTCTCACTGAGGCCCTCGTCCAGTTTTTCAGTTGAATGTCTTTTTTCAAGAAAGCTAGTCTCTTCTCCCTAGCATTTAACAGTCACCAAATGTTAGCTAGTCTCTCCTCCCTAGCATCTAACAGTCAAAAACTCTCTTTTAGTTCGCTAAAAGTTATTAGAAATTAATCAGTTCACAACAAAAGGTCAAGTCCAAAACCTGTGGCTGGGCCAGCCCTTTTTATGGAGTTTCTCACCTCTTGCCTACTCTGCCTATCATTATCTAATCAACACCTGTCTGTAGTTTAAATATTCTTCATGGCTCATGCTGTTGTAAGTCATGTCCGGCTCTTGCAACACTCCCCCCTTCTTCTCCAGTGTGTCATTGGTGCTCCAAGCCAGAGATAACCCGTCCGCGTTGCCGTTCTCGTTCTCGATCCCTCTTCTGTAGACGACCGTGAAGTTGTACGGCTGTAGCTGCAGTGCCCACAGGCCAGCATGGGGGCTATCAGAACAGTTAGTATGGAGATACTCCAGGGCTCAGTGGTCCATGATTACTGTGAACTGGATAAACCCGGAAGTGCTGTATGGCTTGCACGATTGCGAGGCATTCTTTTATCTGTGATGGAGTAGTTTTGTCTCGGGAGCAACTTCATCGAAAACAATGTGTATGGATGGTCTACTCACTCCTTTTCCTGGCTCAGGACAGCGCCTATGCCTCGGTCAGAGGCATCTACATGTATCTGTAAACAAACAGCTGGTCAATTCTGGGGCATGTAAGGATTGGTCGGCTTGCGAGTTGATTTGAGTGCATCAAGTGCTGTCTAGCATTCTCCGGAACTTCACCTTTGTGGGTGCTATTGCTCTGGTTGTGTCTGAGAGGGCAGTTGAGATGTTTGCATAGTCGTTGATGAATGGTCTATAGTAAGGCAGAGGAAACTCTGTATGTCGGTCTTATTTTTTGGTTGAGCAAACTGTACTGCTTCGATCTTGGCATTGTCAAGTGAGACCTTGCCCCTGCCGATGACATGGCTGACTTGCATCTGGCCATACCAATTTAGTATTTCTTCCCTTTTAGAGTTAGGTCAGCTTCCTCCAGGATGGACATATCGTGGTCTAAGTGGGTCATGTGGTCTTCCCAGGAGACACTAAAGACCACAATGTCATCCAGATATGCCTGGCATAGTCCTGGTGTTGGCTAGTAGGACGTTCACCAATCGCTGAAACATGGCGGGTGCTCCCTTCAGCCGGAATGGCATTCTGGTGTACTCAAATTTGCCTACTGGGGACATGAACACTGTCTTCGGTTGATCTTCGTTTGTCACTGGTTCCTGCAAGTAGTAACTGGTAATGTCGAGAGTAGTAATAAATTGAGCTGAGCTGAGGCAGATATCGCCTGACCTTGGCATAAGGTACGGATCCGGTGTTGTCACAGCATTTACTCAGCAGTAGTCGATACATATTGATGGATCCATCCTTTTTGGGGACACATACCGATAGGCGATCACCATGGACTAGAGTCACTAGACTATGGTTGATAATGCCTATCTACAGCATCATTTTCAGTTCTGCTCGGACTGCTACATCCCAAACCTTTGGTACCCTCTGTTGGCTAGTAGGACGTCCACCAGGTCATCCTACTACAGTGGTGCCATTCCCTTGTTGATAGAATGTTTGATGAGAGATGCCTGGCCTGGTGTTGTCTTGAACAACTGGAGGCATTGTTGTAGCAATCTTTTGAGGGTACGCACTTGCTGTTCATCCAGCTGGACGCTGATTTTTGGTAGACTGTCACCACCGGTGTCCAGCATTACCAACTGGTCATCTTTATCGACATTGTTTGGCTGGGCAATGACTGTCATGAGTACTGCTGGTAATGGTTCTTTCCAGCTCATGAGCATATTCACATGCCATTGCTTTCGTCGTTGTCGTTTGTCAATCATATCGATCACGTATCACACTGCTGAGACTTTTTCAAGTACAGTGTACAGTCCTTGCCACTCGGCTGAGAGCTTGTCTGTTTCGGCCGGTTGAAGTACTAGAACCTGGTCTCCTGGCACAAAGGAGCATTCCCTAGCAGATTGGTCGTGCCATGTCTTTGCTGTGGTCTTAGCTTTTTCTTCTTTCTGTTGGGCAAGTTTAGAATATTCTTGTAACCGGGCAGTAGTGTCTAGGATGCGGGTGATGACTGACTGTTTCATTGTTTTGCTGGGCGTCCAATATTTGTATATGGCCATGACAGGTCCCCAGACATATTGTGCAAACATCAACTCAAATGGCAGAGAGTCCTATAAGCAAATAGCAGGAAAGGTAGTTGTTCATCCCAATGTCGTTTATTCGTGCAAGTTTTGGAAGTCATTGTCTTGAGGGCACCATTAAAATGCTTTATCATGCTGTTGGATTGTGGGTGGTACGGGGATGAACGAATATATTTAATTTGGAGGAGTTTGAATAGTTCTGTCAACATCCCTGACACGAACTTGCTGCCATTGTCGGTCAGGATTTCTTGTGGTATACCAAAATGAGAGAAGAGATTGAGCATTGCCGAGGCCATATATTCTGCATCTGGTCTGCAGAGTGGGACTTCTTTGGGATATCGGGTGGCAAAGTCCATCAATGTTAAGATAACCTGTTGCCCTTCTTGGTTCTCAGCAGGGGACCGACTATGTCTGCAGCGATTCTAGAAAAGCGCGTGTTGATCGTCGGGAGTGGCATTAGTGGAGCTCTTACTTTGACCTGCTTGGCGTTCTTCTGGCAGCTCTCACAGGACTGGCTGGCATCCCTGATGTCCCTGTCCATTCCTAGCCAGAGGAAGTGCCAGGCAATCTTTTGTTTGGTCTTTTCCCAGCCAAGGTGGCCTCCCAGAGTTGCTTTGCTGGTGATGTTGTTGCGGTGAGAAACAGGCAGCACAACCTGTGTGCACTCCTTGCTGAGGTCACCCAGGATCTTTCTCATGAGGAGGTCGTATTTTATGATAAACAATGAGTCCTTAACATCGACTTTGCTGCATTCGTCTTCCAGAGATGGATCAGTCTTTTGTTGCACTCTTAAGTAGTCTTCGTCGACATGCTGTGTGTCAGCCGTAATGGCGCCGATGTGCTGTTCTCTCGACTCTAGTCTCTTCTCTAGTGTTGACTTTTTGGGTTTGATTGTGGTCTGGCATGGTTTGATGTTGTCTGGGTCAATGATGCTATGGAGTTTGGCCAGTCGTTGCGCTCCCGTGATTAGCTGTAACCCTCTGTTGTTGCCGGATGCTGCTTTGGCAAGATCATTGAAGATAGGCAAGTCCGTTCCAGTAGGGTGTCTGCATTAATACCATCGTCTAGTGCTACTGTCCATCCAATCCGGTGGTTCCCAAGTCGCAACATCACATTTGCTTGTCTCAGGTCTTTGACGCCCCCAATCCCTTAATTGTAGTGTAGGCATCGCTTTGAAATATGTCAGGATACACCACTGTTATCTATGTGCCAGAGTCAAGCTTAAACCATTGTCTGGTAATCCGAGCCATTCACATACAGGTGGCCATTCGCATTCTCATTCAGCATGACCAGGACTTGCTTTTGAGGGCATTTGGCACTGACGTACCCCCACTCCCTGCAGTTGAAGCACTGAGGACCCTTCACGTTATCAAAATACTTCTTCAACTAATCTTTGTTTTTCGTCTTCTGCTCCTGCAGGTAGTCTGGGGGTGGGGATGACTTCTTATGTTCAGTGAGGATGTGTGGCCGTAGGTTACGTTGCTCAACCCATCTCTTTGACTTTAAAATCTTGTGTGGTTCCATACGCCTTTCCAGACTATATTGCGTAGCTAGGTCAGCTGCTTCTTGGTACGTTGTCGGCTTCCTGTCCCTGACCCAGTGCCTGTCTCCAGAGTGAGGAGTTCTAATAGTTTGTCAGTTAGGAGACGATCTGCCTCTGTTGCCTCACAACCACTCAAGTAACCTGTATGCAAGTCACTCAGTCGGAAGACTGTCTCCCATTGTAGTGACCTTCTGCTTCTAGCCAAAGTATCCTATATGTGGCTTGAGTGATCCCGAAGTGGGTGAGAAGGACGTCCTTAATCATTCCAGGGCTGAGGTCTTCCGCCTCTTTGTATGCTTGCAGGAATCGCCCTGTCAGGAGTTGGTGCAAGTGGTTTTCCCAGTGAGTCTGCTCTATTTCTTCTCTCTTCATGTGCCCATCAAACCGCTGCAAGTGTTTCAATCTTATCGTCTTTGGTGATATGCAGTAAGGGTGGGAATTTATCTTCAATTGCATCAGCAGGATCTTATTCTCATTTCCATTGCTGTTCCAGCCATGCCTCAACTTCTCGTTCCCGTTGTTCTGACTCCTTAGTTGCTCATCCAGCCATGCCTCAGCTTCTCGTTCCCTTCGTTCTGACTCCTTAGTTGCTGCTCCAGCCATGCCTCAGCTTCTTGTTCCTGTTGGTCCATATCCCATGCCTGTAGCATGGTCATCATCGAGGTTGAGGGGGGCGGTTTGGCCGTGTCACTTTCCTCTGAGTATGGTTTGGTATGCTCAGAGTAGTCCATTACAGTGTCTTCGAAGTAGATGTGTGTTAGACGAGATTGTCAACGTCTTTTTTCGTGAGATTACAGTCTCTGAGGATTCATCCAATATTAGTGGGATTGCAAGCACTCGAAACTGAACAAACAAATCAACAGTGGTTGAACTAGCTGTAGGTTCAATCTAGCTGCCACCAAATGTTAGCTAGTCTCTTCTCCTTAGCATCTAACAGTCACCAACTGTTAGCTAGTCTCTCCTCCCTAGCATCTAACAGTCACCAAATGTTAGCTAGTCACGCATCTAACAGTCACCAAATGTTAGCTAATTTCTCCTCCCTAGCATCTAACAGTCAAAAACTCTCTCTTAGTTCGCTAAAAGTTATTAGAAATTAATCAGTTCACAACAAAAGATCTAGTTCAAAACCTGACTACATGCAGCCCTTTTTATGGGCTCCCAGCCCTTTTAGGAGCTTCCTATCCCTTACCTACTCTTGCTATCCTAATCAACCCGTGTGTAGTTTAATTGCCCTAGTTATACTGCATAGTTAATCAATATTCTTCATGGCTCATGCTGTTGCAAGTCTTTAATCTTCTCCTATGTCCAGCTCTTGCAACAATCTTTTCAAAAAGCTTCAATGAAGAGTTTAAACAGACAAAAGATAGGTATAAATGGTGTATCCCTCCTTTCAGACACTAGCACTCTTTCGCACAATGTGCTCTCTGGCCTGATCCTTACTGGAGACTTTAACGTCAATGTTGATGTGTCCAGCTCATCTCTGCCTCTATCTCTTTCTGCATTCGCTGATTTATTCTCCCTCAACTCGTGTTGTCCCCCACACACCTCTCATTCTGGTTCATCCTCTATCATAGATCTGGTCTTTGTTCCATCCCATGTTCATGCTTCCTCTTTAGTTCTGCTACCCGTATCCTCCTCTGATCACAATAGTATCTTAATGGAAATCACCTTTCCTTCTCCCCCCCGTGTTAGAAAGTGTACCAAGCATAAAATCTGGTTGTATCATCTCGCTGATTTTGACAGAGCTGCCTACCTACTTTCCTCCTTTCCCTATCAACTCATTTCAGATTTTCATTTCTCCTGGAAAGCATTTTTTCGAATCTATCAGCTTGTATGTCCTCTAAATTTATCTCACCCTCTTCTTGCCACCTTTGGATTAATAATAGGACAAATAAAACAATGTCACAATTTTTTCTTACCTGTTAAAAAACTGCTCTTTTATCTGGCTTATCGCTTGCTTAGAAACATAATTAGTAAACACATCTTCCAGTCGCTCTCATCCTCTCCTTCCAAAAAGTTTTTCATTCCACAAGAGAAAGACCATTTTCTGTACCTACTCTTTTAACACGTTCTCCTTTAGCCGTGATAAGGCTACTTAATAAGTTTTTCTCTGAATACTTCAATTCATGCTATCCCCCAATTGTTCTCTTCCTTTCCAGACTTCCTGTCCTCCTGACTCTCTCTGTACTGAATCTGATGTTATTGGCCTGATTTCTCGTTTACCTTCTTCCACAGCCTCTGGCCCTGATTTGATCTCCTCTGAATCTACAGGCTATCCATAGTTGCTCCCCTTACATATATCTTTAACTTATCCTTGTCTCAAGGACGTCTTCCAGTTGATTGGAAAAGTTCCTTCATTGTTCTCATCCCTAAATGTTCATCTAATCTTGATAATCCCTCTAACTACTGGCCCATTTCTTTACTCTCTATAGTTAGTATATAGGCTGCTTGAAAAGCATCCTTTACAAATTCTGTATCGAACACAATATTATCTCTTCTTCTCAATTTGGTTTTCTTCCCCATCGGTCAACTGCTTCAGCCCTTCTCTTGGCCAATCAGTCCTTTCACTCTCTTCAAACTGGTTGGTACTTGTTTACTAGATCTCAAAAAGGCCTTTGATTCTGTTCCTCACAAACCATTTGATCTTCTTTCCTTCCTGCACTTCCCTCCTTACCTCATAAACTGGCTTCACTCCTATATTTCAGCACGTTCGCAACAAGTATTTGTCACAAGTACCACCTCCCACCTGTCCCTGTATCTTCTGGTGTCCCTATAATAGGTCCTCTCCTCTTTATAATTTTATATCGATGGAGTGTGTAATGTGCCTTTGTCTGTCTCATCTAAGCTTATTCTCTACGCCGATTATATCCTTCTTTTTCACCCCATCAATTCTCATTCTGATCTCTGAATGACCTAAACTGTATCTCTGCCTGGGCTGCTTCCCAATCTCTCACACTTAATCTAATGAAGTCAAAACACGCTTATTTCTTATAAACAATCTCTTCTTAAGTACATGGAAATCCTCTTTTCTTCGTCTCTATCCTGGAACAAATACATTTTTACATATCTTCCAAGACCCGTAGGCCTTCTCTACCGTCATTTTTACTGCTATTCAGACATTTTTACTGCTATTCAGACACTTCTACTCTTCTTTGCCTCTACACTTCTCTTATCCATCCCCATCTGGAGTATTGTTCTTTTCTCTGGGACCCTCAATCATCCCATCTTTCTTCTCATCTTGAGAGGTAGTTATTGACCTCGGTGTCGTTGATCAAAGTCTTTCCTTTGTCTATGCTTAAACTCATTGTTCTGGAATGTAAACTGTTCAAGATACCCCCATTTTGGGATCATGTTGAAGGATATTTGTCCTCAGTTTTCTTCCCATTCCGCAGGTGAGAGGCCACACCAAGGAAAGGGTGTTGAATGATATGAGTAGGGCCGAGCATTCTTCTGATTCTGTCAATAGCTTTTTCACTGTCTGTACCTTTCTGCTTGTCCATTACTCTGGGGGAAATGGGGGCTATTGGTGACATGGCAGAAATCATAGAATTTTGCCAACTTTGCAAAGTCATGGGACAAGTATATATTGGGGCCCATTGTCGCTGATGACCATTTCCGGAATCCCACGTCTTGAGAATACTGTCTTCCAGGCTTGGATAATGCTGGATGACATCATGTTTAATAGTATGACCTCTGGATATCTTGAGTAATAGTCAACCGATAGGATGTAGTTATTACCTCTGAGAGCCAACAGGTCTGATGCCACTCTGCCAGGGATAGGCAGGTAGCCTGAATGTGAGAGTCAACAGGTCTGGTGCCACCCTCTGCCAGGGAGAGGCAGGTAGCCTGAATGTGAGAGCACACAGGTCTGATGCGACCCTCTGCCAGGGATAGTCAGGTAGCATGAATGTGAGAGTCATCAGGTCTGATGCTCCGCCCCAGGCATAGTCAGGTAGCCTGAATGTGAGAGTACACAGGTCTGATGCCACCCTCTGCCAGGGATAGTCGGGTAGCATGAATGTGAGAGCACACAGGTCTGATGCCACCCTCTGCCAGGGAGAGACAGGTAGCATGAATGTGAGAGTCAACAGGTCTGATGCTCCGCTCCAGGCATAGTCAGGTAGCCTGAATGTGAGAGCACACAGGTCTGATGCCACCCTCTGCCAGGGATAGTCTGGTAGCATGAATGTGAGAACACACAGGTCTGATGCCACCCTCTGCCAGGGAGAGGCGGGTAGCATGAATGTGAGAGCATACAGGTCTGATGCCACCCTCTGCCAGGGATAGGCAGGTCGCCTGAATGTGAGAGCACACAGGTCTGATGCCACCCTCTGCCAGGGATAGGCAGGTAGCCTGAATGTGGGAGCACACAGGTCTGATGCCACCCTCTGCCAGGGATAGGCAGGTAGCCTGAATGTGAGAGCACACAGGTCTGATGCCACCCTCTGCCAGGGATAGGCAGGTAGCCTGACTGTGAGAGCACACAGGTCTGATGTTACCCTCTGCCAGGGATAGGCAGGTAGCCTGAATGTGGGAGCACACAGGTCTGATGCCACCCTCTGCCAGGGATAGGCAGGTAGCCTGAATGTGAGAGCACACAGGTCTGATGCCACCCTCTGCCAGGGATAGGCAGGTAGCCTGACTGTGAGAGCACACAGGTCTGATGCCACCCTCTGCCAGGGATAGGCAGGTAGCTTGAATGTGAGAGTCAACAGGTCTGGTGCTACCCCTCTGCCTGGGATAGTCAGTGAGCCTGAATGTGATGAATGGCTCACTTCTGGGTGTGAATTCCTTTAAACACTGCTCACAGTACCGGGGTGTTTATGTCTTGAGAAGTCCCAGGCCATCACACTGATGACTTTGTTAGATGAGGGCAGTGTTGTATACCCTGGTGACTGATGTTAGCTTCTGGAATGTTTCCTTTTGCAGATTTCTTGGAACCACTATCCTGCATCCGTGGAGTAGGAAACCTTGCCCAATAGCAAGTTCTCTGCAGTCTTTTAAGTAGGGTTTAATTGCCTGCTCAATTTTCCTTTTGTCTGGCCACCCATTGCGGCAGTAGTTCATGACAACTGAACAAATAGGATCTGCTGCTTGGCAACTGCAATACTCGTCCAGTTTCCTTTGGCTAGCTAGCAGGTGATCTACGTGTACTTGCATGAATGATTCAACTTCTTCTTGTGTAATTGCTTCACAGTCACTCATGTCAGAATCTGTTGGGGCTCTTGACAAGATGTCTGCTGTATAGTATAGAATAGTTTGCCTAGTACATGCTCAATGATGTAATCAAACCTTGCAAGGAGCAAACGGAACCTTAGTACTCTTGGTGGTAACCTATTCAGATTCTACGTTCCCAGCAGAGGTACCAGATGTTTGTGGTCAGTTTCAAGCCGAAATTGCATTCCCAGAATGTAGTTTAAGAATTTCTCGCAGGCCCAGGTGCTTGCCAGTGCCTCTTTCTCTATTTGTGCATATCTGCACTTGTTCTCAGTCAGCGATCCGGAGGCAAATACCACTGATTTCAAACTCTCTGCACTTTTTTGGAGTAGTACTGCCCCAAGTCCATAGGATGAAGTCAGCAGATATCTTTGTTTCTGATCTGGGGCTGTAAAGTACGAGCATTGGGTTTCACCAATTTGTCTTTGACTCGAGAGAAGGCCTGATGTTGTAGATCTCCCCATAAGCAAGGAGCTCCCTTAGGGGTAGTGTCAGATCAACTATATAGATGGGGGAAGAATCTTCCCAGCTGGTTTACCATCCCCATGAAGCACCTAAGCTCTGGAACGCTCTCCAGTGCTTTCATCTTGGCAGTCGTCTTTGAGGGGTCTGGTTGTGTTCCTTGTTGATCAATGAGATATCCGAGGAATGTCATTTTGGATTGATGAAATTTGCACTTGTCTTTGTCAATGTTCCCCCAGCATCTGCTATCCTTTGGAGTGCTCTTGTCAATCCAGCATCATTTTCTGTTTGGTTTCTCCCAAATACAAGTACATCATCCATAAAGCAGATAACTCCTCTAGTCCAGACAGTATTTTGCTCATCCGCTTTTGGAAGTACTCGGGTGCACTAGATATACCAGAGGGGAGTTTACCTTCCAAATGATGTTGAGTAGTTTTGACTCCTCTGCCAAGGGTATCTGCCAGAATCCTGAGTTAGCATCGAGTTTGCTAAATAACTTTGTTCCTGATAGTTGAGCTAATGTCTCTTCCACCTTTGGTAGAGGATACACCTCCCTGAGAATGCTGGTGTTCAGGGGCTTCAAGTCAGTGCAAATTCTAATTTGGCCAGATTTCCTTGGGACCACAACCATCCCCGCACAACAAGGGGTTGGTTTCTCCCCTTTGGATATCACTCCTAGTGTTTCTATTCTGTGTAGTTCCTGTTTAACCTTGTCACGTAGGGGTAGTGCCACATGTTGGCTGTGAAGAGTGCTTGGAGCTCTGCCTTTGACTTGAGTTTGATTTGATACTCCCCGCCAAGATTGCCTAGACCTTCAAACACAGTTGGGAATTTCTCCATTATCTCACCCATGTCACAATTTACAGCATTGAGCCTTAGTATGAGGTTGAGGGGTTGAAGAATGGTTTCAGTCCCTCCACAACAAAGACTAGCTTTTTTTTTGTACATGAGACTGCCCTAGAACTGTCCAGGGGCTGATTGGATGGACCGTGTAAGTTTTTCCCTGTAATGTTAAGCTTTGGTTTGCCTATGTCTTGGTATGTCTGGGTTGAGATCACGGACACCTCTGCCCCAGTGTCTAGCTTGAATGCCACCTTGGTTCCATTTAGCTCGACCGTGGTAATCATGTTGACTCCTGGTTGGCTGACAAAGTATGCTTTCTGCTGACATATTGTCCACCATTTTTGTGAAGCATTGGGCACTGAAATGGCCCTTCTTCTGGCATTTGTGGCATGTTGCCTCCTTTGCTGGGCATCTGTCCCTGTGGTGTGGGGATTTCCTGCAACAACTACATGGGTTAGGTTTTCTCTTTCTCCCAGTCCCTTTCCACCTGTTGTCAAAGGTACCCCTCTTGTATTTGCTATGCACCCGAGGTTGCTAGTTAGTTCTGCTCCTTTTTTCAGTTTCTGTTGTTGAGTGTGCATGGTTTTCTTGTTTTTTCCAACATTATCTCCGAGTCCAGTTGGAGGCGTTTGGAGAGAGTGTTTTGTCTCCCGTACCCACTATGAGTCAGTCTCTTATCATCTCTGTAGTTAATGTACCATGGCTGCAGTTTTTAAGCTCCAAGAAACATTCCTCTGGCGATTCTTCTTGGCATTGGTCCCTGCAATTGAATCTGGCTCTATCATAAATGATATTGTTTTGGACTTCAAAGAACGAGTCAAATTTTCCTCTATCACCAGCGAATATTCTTTCCTCTCATCTTCATCAGTAGCATTTGTGGAGGTGAGGACTGCTTCTTCTTCTCCACCAGATAATACACGAGTGTGTTCACTTGTTTTAGCTCTGGATCTGTAATGAGGCCTGAAGCTATCCTAAATTGATCAAAACACCTCTTCCATCGAGGCCAGTCATCTGGGTTCTTGAAATTGAAAGTACCTGATGGATTTGTGACATTTTGCCTATACCTAGTAGATTATAACTGTTGCAATCATCTAGCTATGCTATGCTTAGCTAGTAGATTCTAGTCTAGCTATAGAAGTTGTCTAGCTGTTCCTAATAGACTTCACCGCTGATGTGGTATTGTATAACACAATGAGACAACCACAACCTCCAGGTGTGATATAATACAGGATGCAAATATACAAATTAGAGTTTTCAAGTTATCACAGAAATGATCTCTCAATCTACATATTCAAAGAGACCCTTCTGCCTTGGAATTCCAGTTTCAGTCACATGATCACCATAGAATTTATTTCACAGGACTCACATAAAAATTTATGCTATATACGTGCAAACGCTGTAAAGACATGGACATTCCAGTGCACTTGATGCTAGAACCAAACCAAAATGTCTCCCAAGCCATAGCTTACCAGTGGAAGGTGAAGTTGATAATATTTTTCAAGACAACTACATAACAATGTTACAGCTCTTGAGAAGAGCTTAATTTAAAGAAGCCAAACTCACATGAGCAAATTGAGGCCAGCGGTCTGAATGTGAGGTCAGCGGTCTGAATGTCAGGCCAGCGGTCTGAACATGAGGCCAGCAGTCTGAATGTGAGGCCAGCAGTCTGAATGTGAGACCAGTGGTCTGAATGTGAGGCCAGTGGTCTGAATGTGAAGCTACAATTCGAGATGGAGGTGATAGTTATCCAGCTCCTCTTAATAATTTAACCAAGAGACAAAGATAAAAGGAGTGAAAGATGCAAGGGAAGGATGGTGGAGGAGGAAGAGGAGATGTTGGAGGTGATGGCAAAACACTGGGAAGAGCTGGGGAGGAAAAAAGAGGATGCCCTAGTACCAGGATCAGAGATAGGAGATGTGAGTGGGCATGAGTTGGGTATGTGTGAGGAACTAAGTTGGGAAGAAGTAGTAGAGATAATGAAGTGTTTGAAGAGAGGCAAGGCACCAGGCCCAGATGGAATGTTGAATCAGATCCTGATGTATGGAGGTAGAAGGTTGGTGGAAGTGATGGTTCAGGTGATTAATGTGGTGACGAGAAGTGAGTGCTGCATAGTGGACTCGAAGAGGAGTGGAGAGAGCTGAGCTAGGAGTTAAAGTGGAATGGTGTCGGTGTGGTTCATTTGTGTACCAGTATTTGTTCTTTTGATGGACTCGGTGGTGGAGCTGCAAGCTATGTTGGAGGTGGTACAGGCACATGTTGTTAAGGTGCAAGATGAAGTTTAATAGTAAGAAGGGCAAAGTCACGGGAGTAGGAAAGAGGAGAGCAGGAGAGAATTGGAGGATTGGCGAGAAGAGAGTGGAAGAGATAGAAGAATTCAAGTACTTGGAGTGTGGTTTGGTAAGCCAGGGGTGTTGTTCAGGTAGAGAAGATGGCAAAGAAGGCAGAAGAGTGGGGTGGAAAAGTGACATGGATGAGTAGAGTGAATGGGATGGTGGCAGCGGAGTGTCATGCCAACTTGGTGGATAAACGACACCACAAACCCTTTAGCTGGTGATGATTGCTGTCTGTGCTTGAAATACTTGTACAGTAACATTTTGCAATAAAAGAGCATCTGTATTATGGCCAAATGGCATGCAAAAACTTTCACTGTGCAATTAATGGTTTACCACAATTATTTTCACAATTGGAATTTGAGAGGATTGGAACTGGTGGACGAGTTGTGCAGAATTGTAGGGGCTGGACAGTGGCTGCATGAACGTGGCGAGGATGGGAAGGTGGCATTACTGTTGGAGAAAGGTGAAGAGGGAGGTGGGTGAGCGCATTATGTATTGGGGTAGGAAATAGGAAATTGGTGGCAGAGGAGAAAGGAACTGTTGTATGGCAAGCTGATGAATCTTTGATCCCCTCCCCTCCCTCCTCCTCCTTGAACAGCTGAACACTCTTACTATTATTATTATTGCAACTATTTTTATTATATTATTATTGCAACTATTCTACTCTTCAGAGTGCCTTTTCTGGTTTAACGATTATTATTTTCTTCATAATATCCTCATATATATTGCCTCCACCATCTTATCTTGTCCTATGTCCTTTACCATCTTCTCTGTATTAGCTATCTTCATTACCCTCTAGTTCAACTTCCTTAACTGGTCTAGCGTCCTCTGTAGCAGGTGGGGATGAAGAAAGGCATATGCAAACCAACACATAACAGACTGATTATTTTGCAGGCAATATAAGTGACAATGGACGATGGATGGATTGAAGGAGCAGGTTTAGTAAAAGCTTCCTGAAACTATTACAATGAAATTAATTCTGAGGGATTTGAAGAATGTCTGCGACCAACTAATGTCTAATATTCAAAACACTTGTAATTCTAGATAATGCCTCCTATCCCAGCAGAAGACTTGAAGCAGTGCAACAAAAAATAGAGGAAGAGTGTCAGAGATGCAGGACTGGTTGGCAGCTCTTAGGATGATTTTCCAGAGCATTCTCTGGAGCATGAAATTTTAAAGTTTAATTTGGCTCAGTCTAAATACCAATAGATGAACTTGCCAAAGCATCTGGACACAAAATTGTACGTTGACCTCCACACCATTGTGAGCTGAGTCCTATATAGTTATTGGTCTCAAGTAAAAAGTCATATCGAAGAGCATATTCACTTTACCTGTTATCAAATATCTGACTTGCGAAGGTTTCAGGAGAGTATATAGGACCTGAGCAATGGAGAACAAACATCAGCCATGTTAGACATAAAGTAGAAGATTGCCGGTAATAGGTTTGTGGTTCATGTTGGAGGAGAATCCGATGGCTCATCTGAGGAAGAGAACAGAAGGGCAGAACCAGCATTAGCAGTAATGTATCGTTGCATGTGAATGGCTACTGTGATAATTGCTTATAAAGTAGCTAAATTCCATGTGGCCTTCAGGTATTGCAATGCTAAGTTCAGTATTATCATCTAGTTAATGACTTATGAGCTTACCGCATAATAATGGCTGGACTTGGCAAAATATCCTAGTCTTTGTTGTATAATACAATGATGTACAATGAAGTTCGTTCTGACTTCTGAACGTGAATCAGCTATGGTGTTAGCTTGTGACCTACCCTGCTCACACCAACCCAGCATTACATAAGATTGGCCTTCATCCACTCTACAAAACTGCCACTGCAGTGAGCTTGCCTGTGTAGATTTAAGGGGGTGACTAAAGATCAAACACGTTTAAAACATGTTGTCTAAGACCTGTAACTTTTTGTTCATGTACCCTGTGGATTTAATTTTGTTAATAAAAGAAACTTTTTAATGGGCTTTAAAATGATATGATTGTAATATGGGGGGTAAGTTCGTTATTGGGTGAGTGACAGGCAAAATAGTTGAAGTTACTCACTCAGCAAAGTTGGCTCCAAAGTTAGAACATCAAAAGGGTTCAAACTTGTTTTGTGGGTAGCTCAAGTACCCTATTGCTAAAGTGGTACTCAAGTGGTGTTAAATTAATGTGCTAATTACAATCCTTTCAAGGAGTCTCCTCTTTAAAGTCACTGCATTTCTCTGATTAAACAAAGAAAAGGATAATTATGTAAAAATTGACAGAATTATCTTCGTTGAAAAAAATCCTTTTTTTTTGTTGTTGCAAAGTTAACTCCGTCGATTTAACCCTTTCTTTGCTCTAAAAATCGAAACTCTATTAAACTTTTAATACAAGTAATGTCTAATGATGTTGAAGAGGATGGCCCCTTGATCCTTCATAGTTTGCACATTAGAAAATTGATTTTTATCTAATAACACCACTTAGGCACCCAACTTGCAAAGAACTTGAGCCACCCACAAAACAGGTTTGAATCTTTACCGATGTTCCTCTCTTGGAGTGAGCTTTAAAGGGTCAATTTGAATGATCTCAGCTATTTTGCCTGCCATTCCACCCAATAATGTACCTAACTCTCATATTATATATCATCATATCTTTTGATGTCAAAATTATATGCACAGCGAGTATGAAAAAAGTTAACAAGTCTTATATAGAGAAAACATGTTTTTTTAAACCATGTTTGACCTTTAGCCCCCCTTGGTAGCTAATGCAACATCCAAACCACTGACAAATGCCCCCCTTCCTCGTCTTATTGCACACGGGTGGGGTTTGCAAATTAGGTGTGGGCAGATGGGAAAATTCCAGTGGAGTGCATGGAACCACGAATCATTGCACTTCTAAATCTTCTCTGACCACTACCCTTGGTGAAGGACAGACAGCTTGCCAAAGGGAATCTCTTACAGGATTTCCACTTTCTCCATGCAGTAAGTTTTCCTAAAGCATGTAAGGGAGGGTGATAACCCCAGGTAATGCTAAGGCTTCTACTTAGTGGAGTTCAGTATTTCATTCTGCTAAATGTTTAAACTGGGACTAGGTAGAAAATGCATAACTGGTACTAGACCTCAATGAATGTTACAATATCTGGTCCATCTGCTGTAGTGTAGTCAGGCTTCAACCCTGACACAGCCCCACAGAGAAAATCAGGAAATAGAATATACTTTGAACTAATCGGGAACTTATATCAAAGACATTCTCGTAGACCTAGACACTTTTCTCAAGAGGGCTGGCCTGTATGGGTATTAAACCCTTCTGCAGTCTCAGCCCATCAGTTCTCCATTTACTCTACTTCCTATCAGATTGACTTCACCACCTTTATTTCAATCATGAGTTAATTTAAGGCCCAATCACCTTACAGTCTAGATTGTAGAGGAGGACTGTGGTGGCAGCATTTACCAAGAGAATTGTTTGTCTGGTTGTATATAGACAGACTTTCTCCCCCTGTAGGATCGCTGTGTTTGTGGATCCTAACATAAGGCTCTGCTCTTTCTCCAACTTCCTTTATTGTCATGGACTCTCTCTTAAAATATCTTGGCTCCACTCAGCAGGGTCTATCAATCCTAGGCCTTGATGTAGGATGCTCTTCTGCTGCCGACGATATATGAGTAACCAGTAAATGAGGCAGCTTCTTGGATGGGAGCATGTATTAATTTTCTGTTTTCCAACTCCCTGGAACCGGAAGCTGTTACTTTCTCTAATGGTGTCCCATTACAGACTACAACTGTACAGGAGGTTGAACACACCATCAATTCTCAGTCGCAAAGTTAAATGGATGGGGAACTGGAGGAATCATAACATGTCCCCATATTATATATATATATCTGTTGAAGAAATAATTTCTTCGTGCATTCTTTGCACTGCTCTATAGGTTTGTTTCGACCCACTCAAGTTTGAGCATAATTTATTTTTATTTTTAAAGAGGTGGCTTCTGTATTCCTTAACCTGGATTCTGACATTTCCCATTACTGAAACTTCAATCAAAACTGAGTCAACACACACTCGGCTAACTAAGCACCATAGGCCTATCCGGTCTTCAGCTGCCATCCATGGAGGTTTGTATCCTATTGATGTAACTAAAATTTCTAGCCAAGCTATATACTGCTAATGAGGAAGACACTCAAAGTGCCTGTGGGTTTTGCACCATGTCTTCTGATAATATAAGCCTAGAGCATCTAGTCAAAACGTCGAGTGAACAAAATTTGAAGTTGATTTTTGAGGTGATTTTAATAAAGTTTAATCTTGTTCAGCGATGCTGAAACTGAGCCTATCCTACAGAATTGTCCTATCCGTTCATCTACTGTATAAAAAAAGCAAACAATATAATTTTCCATCAAGAGTGGACTAACACTATCCAGGCAGCCAGTTGTCAGTCCATCAAGCTCATTGTCGATCTTGACCTTGCTGCCACTAATTGGTACTATACTTGGGAACTGGTCCTTGACTTCAGTCAGAGAGGAACAAAACTCTCTCATGCTTGTTCAAGTCCTTATTTTTATTGTCAGCAAGTGCTTGGTAATCGGACTTTCATTGACTCACCTGATTTGACATACTTGAACACTCGTGCCAGCTACATATAGCTTTGATTTGACCTTTCTGTTGACTTCCTGGATACTCGGGATCAACCACCACTACGCAATATCCGGTCTCTATTTCTCTTATCCCAGTTCCGAGTTATGAAAAATTGTGCATAGAATGTCTATATAGGCCATACCAATTTGATTACTTGTTTCTCAGATTCCTGGGCACAAATTTAGACCAGGCAACCAGGAAAGGGGGGAAAAAGGGGGAAAAACTTTCAAGAAAAATGGTAGCTACATGTATTGCATGGACATACAATTATACAATTAACAACATATTCACTATATATATATATATACTGAAAAATGAAACTAAAATTATTTTAAAAAAAACGATCTTATTACTGTTTTTTGGCCTCTTAACAACATTGGAAGGTTGTTTGCAGAAAGCATGTTTCCCCTCACTCTTGCAAAGGAAGCATATGGGCAACACTGTTGCATATGATTCACGAAGTTCACGGACCTCTTTATCAATCAACTAGTTTTTCAGCCCCCATTCCACAGTAGTAGCAGACATCAGGGAAACTCACAAGTATGGATTTGTAGTACTGCATTTCAACAGATGATTTGCAGGTAAGAGTCTCTCTTAACTTGACTACACCGTACAATACTCGGCCAAGCGAAAGCGTTTCAGATTTGGATCACGTGATCCCCCCCCCCCCCCCCCCCCGTCTGCTAAAATTTGGACCCGCCGGATCTGTAATTAAAATTAATTGCGGTGGCTGACGGATACCCCAACTCATAGCGATTGGTAAAGGTCACCATACAGAATAGATACATATAAGCGGGAGTGGCGCAGTAAAAACTGGGGAAATGGACCATTTCGTGGCTGGAGCTTGTGGTGGGTTGGCTTGCGTTGCGGCGGGCCAGCCGCTGGACACCATGAAGGTGAAGATGCAAACTTACCCGCACATCTACACGTCGTTGTACCACGCCATGAAGAAGACCTTGCTGGAAGAGCGACTGCGCGGCTTTTACGCTGGTGCTATCCCAGCTGTCGTCAGTAACGTATCCGAGAACGCAGTCCTCTTTCTCAGCTACAAGCATTGTCAATCTGTTGTACAGTGGGTGACTGGAACGGAAAGCAGAGCAGATATCAGTATATTCCAACTCTCCTTGGCGGGTAGCATGGCTAGTTTCTTCTCTGCAATGGTTATCTCTCCGTGTGAGCTCATTAAATGCAGATTGCAAACCCAAGCTGTGTCCAAGCACAGCAAACAAGTTATGACACCTGTGACTGCTGTAAGGTCTATTTTGAGAGATGAAGGAATGGCAGGGATGTATCGAGGTCTGACGAGTACATGGGCCCGTGAGATGCCTGGGTACTTTTTCTTTTTCAATGGTTACAATGCCAGCATCAAGTTGCTTACACCAGAAGGGCAGAAAAAAGAAAATCTGAGTATGTTGATTTTCTAACATACTCTGTTCTCAGATTTAGCAAGTCACCAAGATGGCTATATATGCAAATTACGTTTGGGAATATGGAGAGTGTTATTCTTCACTTCTTTCCTAAACCCAGGTATTTGGAGAACAGGTTTGGCAGGGGGCTTGGCTGGCTGCTGCTTCTGGGGATTTGTTTTTCCTTTTGATTCCGTCAAGTCCAGAATTCAGGTGAATCATTGCATGCAACAACACGAATCACTACAGACATTATTTGGAGCCTTACATGCAATAAGTACTTTCTGGGTGGTATTTCTCATATGGGGTGTTATGTTCTGCATGTCATGTGTGATTTTTAACATTAGTTTTAGCAGGTCTATATAGTGCTACAGACTGATATATATATATACTATATACCTTTTATTTCTAGGCTCTGACTAAGTAAAAGTGGATATAAAATCAATTTATAATTTAAATATGTAATAACCACACTTGAAGGAATACTGAAGGAAAACTCTTTTAAGTTGTCGGGTGGTTATTTAGTGTGTTATCAAATGAAACATTTTGTTCTTGGAATAGTAGAAATTTGTGGCAGATGTCCCTAAAGTTGGGTCGTTAATGATGACTGGTTGTTGTTGTGTGTGTGTGTGCATTTTTGATTATGTGCACAGCAAAAACTAGTTTATACTTCTTGGCTTTTTTGAACAAAAATGAAAACATTTTGAGTTTGTACTATTATAATACTCCTAATGGAAATCAAGCCCTCAGCTATAGCAACTTGAGGATTATGGTACTGTGCAACTCACTTCAGATGACATTCATTATTTTATGTTGCGGTATAAAATGCTAATCGCCCATCAATCAGCAATAAGAATTCTTGTTGTTTCTTGAAAATAAAGTCTTGAGGCTCTCCATGTAGCATGCAAGTGTTCGTGTTGTCAGGACCAACAACTCAAAACCTAATCTACACCCAATGCAGCCATTACTGTCTTCAAACCTGCCTGCCTAACTGGACTGCTGGTGGAGGACTTGTGTATTGGCCAGCACCCAAATCCTTGGGGAGGCCAAATAGAGCTAGCACAAAGCCTTAGCAGTAAACTACTTGGCCAGTCACTACTCATCAGTGAGGTCAAAATGCACAAGCAATGTCACCTTTGTACAAGTTAGTATAACAAATGAGTTTGCAGAAGCCAATGTGGGGAGCACTTTGTCATCATTAAAGGGAGTGTTTGTTGAAGCAGGAAGATGTGGAACTAGATCTAGTGGGCCTCCAGACCCATCCTCTTCAAGGGCTGATCCAGGGAGTCCCATTTTCACTCCTAATATCCTTTGATTAACACAAATCCACGATGCATGGACCAAATAGCACACTTCACATTGCATGGTGACATAGGTTTTATAACTCCCCGAATCTAGATCAGCGCAGTCCCCCTTACTCATAGCAATTTACACATATACAAACATGGTGCGTGTTGATTTGAGGAATCTGACAACAATTCGGCATTACTTGTAGCTGTAAGTAAATGTATCAACTTACGCAGTTCATATACGCAGTGCATAATGCTATCTGGAGTTTTGTGCCCGTCTTGTATTCCAGGTAAGAGGTGAATACACTAACTCCTTCTGGAGATCTTTGCTCAACATATTCAGAACTGAAGGTAGGTACATGTAGGGTTAAGATGCAAATTGTTATGAGCCAGGTGTATTTGATATTTGCGTAGTGAGTTGGGAGGTGTGTGTGTGCATGCTGATATTTGTGTTACGAGTCAGGTGCGTGTGTATATGTGTGTGTGTGTGCTTATATTTGTGCTATGAGCCAGGAGGTGTGAGTGTGTATGTGCCAATTATCAGGAGTGCTGTCTGAATATTTAGTTTGTGTGGGTGTACATGCTCGTCATGGCTATGTGGGTAATACATACTTCAACAGATAGAGGGAATGGATAAGGGTGGGTAGTTGGCAGCTACCAACATGAACCGTGTACATGTACAGTCGAGATGCCCCTGTGTCAATGTAATTACAGAGGTAGCTGGTTTCAATAAAAACTTGCTATTTGAAAAATGCAATTGGTGGCAAGTGGAAACCCTTATATCGATGCAACAGAAGGTGTAATTCCAGAACCGTGTATGTCCAGTATGGATGCCCTTGTAGCAATTCCAGAGGATGAAGTAACTCTTTCAATAACCACATACAACCTGTCCGAAGCATTCCAAACAAGTTGTTTGTTTTACTCACCTCAGCTAGTAGCAGTTTAACTGTCAGTAGTAAGCTAGTTTACACTCCAGCTGGTACTAGAGGGTTGATCTATCAATCCCCCCCCCCCCCCCCCCCCACCTTAATTAGCATAATATTCATTTTAAGGTTTTACTTGTTGCTCTAATAGGTATTTCAGCTTTGTACTGTGGACTGCTTCCTACACTGATCCGGTCCTTCCCAGCAAATGGTGCTCTATTTGTCATCTACGAGTACACTATAAAACTCATTGGAAAAAGTTGACTCTCATTTTATCATCATTATTTATACAGTGAGCATGCATGACACGGTGTCGGTGGGCATTTCCTTGCCTCTTGTGTGTTGGAATATGAAACTGTCAGGGGAATACAGAAGCTGTATGTAGTTTGACTACATGACTATCTCCGTCGTGCGTCGTGTGTCAGTGATTGCCTATCTTCTAAGAGGAGTCCAATGTGAAGCCATTCAATATGTCGGTCGTTCTGCAAAGCTGTTGTCCTGCATATATAGCACCGCTTGTGGATTGAAGTACTTCCATTTTTTGGAGAAGTAATCACTTATTATGTACCATGCTGTAAATTATGTCCCTAATGTAAATGGAAGCCTGATGATAGAACTAGCATGCTCCAAAGTGTAACCACATTCAGCCCCTTTAATTAAGGTGAGTTAGTGATATAAAAAAAAAGTCCATGTATAATTATTAATAGGGCCACTAATTAGGGCCACTAATGCAAAACACGCAACATAAATAAACACATATCAAAAGGTTCTAGGTACGTTGTCATGGTAACGGTACCAGGACATTGATGTAACTGGCTGGAAATATTCCCAAATCACCAGTTCCAATGTTCTCTCCCATGATCATCTGCTGGGGTTCTCTGTTGAGTAAGTACAGCATGTCTCCCACCTTTTCAAGCACATGACACAGAAGATGTAGGGAAAGATAGAAGAGAGTGGACCAACTAAAATTCAACACTCGAAAAATTGCCACCACAACTTCTCATAAACAGTGGAGAGCCATGAGTGTTCTATTATTTTGATACACACTTTCATGTCTGGGGCATGAACCTTTAAAGGGAAATTCTGTGGGTTTGTCCTTGACTATGGCACTCAAGGTCGCAGGTTCGATTCCAGACAGAGTCATTCTTCACATTAAATATTTTAAATTATGTATTCCCCCGTTCACTTTGTACTCAAGGGTTCTATTTTGGGCCCCCCTCCCCACGATACTCAAGGTCCCCAGTTTGATGGTGGATGGAATCATTTAATCTTTCTCTCCCCTATGAACAACAGAAAATTCTGTTGGACAGCTTCGACCCCCCTCCCCCAAAAGAATATATTATTATTATTATTCAGTCATGTTGATCGTTTCTCACCACTTTCAGATCTGAGACCACCCTCTATCGTAGCCACTCCCTTCATCCAACATTGTGTTTCAAATGGCAAATAAATGTCCTAGTAGTAGCTCTTCCATTAAAAATAAATCTCATAATGGAATGTTATTTCCATCCCCCACAAATTATCTTTGCTAAGAACTTGTGTGCATTTTATTGCATCAGAGGGCGTGGTCTTAGTGCAGTGCTACAGGGGGGGTGTTGTCTAGCCCCCTTCCTCCCTAATCCCCCCCCCCCCCCCCCCCCCCTAACAAACTTGTATACGTAGTGCGTGTCATAACTGGATACCTTAAAACTGATATCACCAGACTGGTAATCCCTCAAAGCCACGCCTTTAGGCATGAGATCATCCATCAAAGGTTGTCGCTTGTTTTTGGCAGGTTCTGCAGAGGGAGAAAACCCAATAATTAAGTTCTAGTATTCAGATATCCAACCTAGATATACATACTTGTGATCAGAGACGAGCTGTTTTGGTTCTGTACCACTACATGAAACTAGTCATATTCACTAAAATTACGTTGTGTCCACAGTTGCTATAAAAGGACCGGAAGGGATTGGCAAATTTGTTATAGTCTTCATTAGATTGTGGTAGCCTTAATTAATTCGGTGGTTGACATGGTTATGTGATAATGAGCTTAGGGCTTGTCTTCATGGTACAATCGATGTGCATTGGTCGCATGTAGACTGAATTCTGAGTTAGGAAATTGCATCCCAGACTGCATCGGATCCAATGCGCCTTAAGAGATGGCAATTCAAAGCGATTCAGAGAAGTATAATAATAAATACAGGCACTAAAATAATTATGCAAGTGTGTTCACTATGACTGCAGGTTGGAACTTGGAGGAGGCTAGAGAGTATTACTACTTGCTGAAACCGTTTGGAGGACCTCCTAAGCTAGCTAGATCTAGACTAACGTACTACTGCTACAACTAGCTGATCCCGTCCCCATCCGTCCCATTTTTCATTGTAGGGTTTGTGGAGGAGTGCCATCCCTCGACAGTATGCGCCTTTCCCTTAGCTCTATCCTCTTTCTGTTCTGCAGTGCAGGCCTCCCCTTCAGGTCTATACGTCATCCACAAGAGGATAACATTGTTCCTTCTTGATGCGATGTCTATTGAAATGCTAGTGTGGATGCAACCAAAGTGTACATTGAGTAGAATTAAAGTTTGTGGAGAGGACTGGATGCACTTCCATTTTGGTAGTGTGGACAGGCCTTTAAATTGATCACAAATGGGCAAGATGTCGCAGCGCCACTTAGTTCTGAGCATACATAACATGTATGTGCACGTGCCATACAGGGTCAGTAAGGGGTTAATTATGGACAGTACAGTGCGGACGAGTATTTGTTGTTATCCCTCAGGGCATCTGCACATGCTGCTATCTTCCAAGTTCCAATCTGCAGTCATAGTGAGCACACTTGCATAATTATTTTAGTGCCTGACTGAACAGAAACACTGATGTACACCCTCAAATTCCAGAGGTCACAATCATGCCTGTCCTCAGGCAGACTCTGTGTGCAATATCATGGGAAGTGGTTGCCTACAGTGAGCACAGGAGCAGCTGCACCAAGTCATGAGAATGGGGGGAGGGTGGGGGAAGAAGGGTAGTGACTGTGATCTTACACTAGTCATAGTCATCGGGTACTATCTCATTTGCAATTCTAACAAATAACAAGATTCACATACTGCATGGAGCTCAAACCAAAATAACCAAGAAACCTTTGATTCACATACTGCATGGAACTCGAACCAAAAAACCCCAAGAAACTTGATTCACATACTGCATGGAACTCAAACCAAAACAACCAAGAAACCTTTGATTCACATGCATGGAACTCAAACCAAAACAACCAAGAAACCTTTGATTCACATACTGCATGGAACTCAAACCAGTGACGACTTCCATGCTTACATGTGACTCCTCAGAGTTGCAAACAAACCTTGAGTGGCCTTCTGTGTTGTTACTGCCTCGGGAATCTCTAAAATCACCTTGACAAAGTCCACTGGAAATAACCCTTCCTTTGTTCCAATGCGTCCCTTCATCCACTCATCATTCACCTTCTCTAGCGTTACAATGGCTTGTCCAGGTAAGAAGCTCAGCTCACCAGAGGCCTCGTCCCCTTCAAATTCATAGAGAGCTTCACATTTACCAGTCAGCTCTTGCTGTGGATGTGTGTGTATGTGTGTGCATGTGAAACATGATCGGGCAAAACTATACTGTAGGTTTCAGCCAATTAGCCAACAATGAAGGTTTCCAGAGAAAAACCCAATACCCCCCCCCCCCCCCTCCCTTGAAGTATTGCATTTTTCCTTTCATGTGTCATATTATATTGTGATTGTATCTTAATGGTATTTAGGCTATCTTGCGACAAGCAGCAGAACACACCGTGGTTAGCTTAGCTGAACAAGTCATAACACTGCAACACCATCTCCATAACTACCTCAGACATTACCAATGCCTCTTTTCTGAGTAGACAACAGCACCACTCATGGGCAGTCATAGGCGGCAGTGCCAACCCTTCCCCCTGGAGTAGGCCAAACATGTCTGTAAAAACCCGCATGTTTTCCCAATTCCTTGGAATAGCTCAGCCCTGATGCTTAAACACCGTCTTAATATTATTATCAGTGTGTGATATGGTAACACAATGTGATATGGTAACACAATGTGATATGGTAACACAATGTGGCATTGTGCACATTGAGGCAAGCTCACACCTCTGACTTAAGCATCGATGGATTCAAGAAAAACAAACCACTTACCTGATGTTCTCTTTCTTTGCTATCTGTTTCCTGTGCGATGGTATCGGGTACAGAGTCCACAAAGTTAACGGGAAACATGCCTTGAAGGTCTCCCAACTTGCCCTTTACCCACTCGGCATTGACTCTTGATGTGACATTGATCTTGTCCCCGATCTGTAAAAAAATAATAATAATAATAATAAAAAAACAAATAAAAAAATAATAAAAAACAAACAAAAAAAATTAAAAATTAATAAGAGAGAAAGACCAGAATTTTGTGTGCAATGTGGGGAATGCAATGAAACACACACCACACGTGAGGGTCTAAAGGTACAAACCGTGTACATGAGTTTAAACAATGCACACACACAAGTCAGAGGGAAACAACAACAACAGAGAACTTGCTTGCATTTCAGTTACATGCACAAATTTGTCTGCGCCACCTTCACAGAACTTGGTGTGAGTCACAACCAGGAAGGACGAGGACACACCACAATATAGACAACATGTCCAATACAAATTGAATGCCGTTGAATGTACCTTGAAGGAGAGCTCTCCTTCCTTCCCGACAAAGTCGTACATCGCTGTACTGGTGTGTTCCGTCACTAAAGTGCAATGCAAAGACAAGACACATCAAAGAGAGGCACGACAGCTACAATGGCTAACACATGATATACACATGCAGGTATGTGTAATGCCAAGGGTCAGGTTGTTTGTCACTCTGCACTCAAACTCATTCACACACTTGGTAAGCATGTATGCAGACTTGCCAGGAATTGGGCTCGCTGGGCCCTGATTTGTCGTGGTTTCTCCTCCCTCTCTACACTCAGGGGGCAAATCTACAATGATGTCGACAAAATTTGCTGGAAAAATCCCTTCCTGACCCTTCAGCCTCCCCTTCAACCAATCTTGGTCCACCCGTCCCACCAGCTCGATGTCGTCCCCCATGGATATGCTGAGCTCCCCAGGTCCTTCAGCAGAGAACGGGAAGGTGGCTACACAGTGCGGTGGTCCACTGCTTGCAAGGGAAGTGGGGAGGGGAGGAGAACAGGCAAAATAACGAGGGAAGGAAAGGAAAGGGCAATAGATACGGGTAATAAAGAAGTATATATTGATAGAAGGAGAACCAGTTATCAGGGAGAATAAGTGTACAGGGATCTACGAAAAGAAGGAAGCTGGGAGGAGGGAGGCAGGATGGTGGAGAGAAGGGTAGTAACAGGGAGAGCATTACCTGACAGACGTCAGTTCCGGTTCAGATGTGGCAGGCGGAGCTTCGTATGCATCCTGGGGAAGTTCCTCCTAAAGTGCACGCACGTATGTACAAGAACTACAATCATCACACTTGCAAGCTTCGTCACGGTTTACCACCCAGAGGTGACAGAGGCCATCCAATTACCAACATAAAAACACCCCGTGAGAGATTACCACGAATGCTGCACATGAGTATAACTAGCAGGAGTGCCTCATTATAATTTTACATGCCAGCACTGCTTGACACACCCATTGCTACTAGCGTTGGTCACTTTCTCCCGTTACTCGCTGGTTAGCTAGCTGCTAGTTGGCGCTACATAAGAGCACATGAATGGGTTGTCAAGAAAGATTCGTATAGCATCAGTCAGTAGTGCCCATGCACAGACGCATACAAATTCTTAATAAGTAGGGATCACTGCCAGGCTTGCCAGAAGGGCCTGCAAGTGGTTGAGAGTGTTGTATGTGGACACTACACCTACAAATGTGTCTAGTAGCCAGCAATGCAATAAACAGACTTTAAAGCACGAGGAGACCAAATAGAGAGGATCAACAGTGGTGCTAATTAAAAAATTAAAAAGTAGGTGCTTAACACACATTGATAACTGCTATATTTGGTATGCATCTAAGTTTAAATCAGTTAAAACAAGCATTAGATCTATGTCAGTGGCTGAAAAACACCCTTCTGGTGTGCATCCTTGTTAATGAGATTAGTGGTCAATGAAGTAAGGTACTGACAGCCACCAAGAAAAAAAGCATGGGGACATTTCTGGATAATCGCCAGGTTGTTGGCTGGTCTAGCAGCAACAAAAGCCACCTCACTGCCTCGTGGCTGGAGAGTGAAGGTGAGAAACTGCTGGCCCCAGACATCCTTGGAGTTCCCAGGAACAACCTTTGCTCCAGATAAAGTAATTGGACTCTGCGTATACTGTTAATTTCATGAGCTGTCTAGCTGCGCATATTATCCAAGGCCACGCCCTATTTTAACAGCTCGCTGGGTCTCGACTACCAAAAGACAATGCATGTGAAACCACACCCATCCTGATTGTTTATATAGCATTTAGACAAGTTGCTCATGAACCACATGCACTCCAAGTGAAAAGCATCACTAACAAGTATTCAGTAATCCTTCGCTGTACGCTTTGCTGGTCATGCAGTGTCTTCACCACACTTGCAGTAAAGTAATCCTTCACTCTACACTCTGCTGGTCATGCAGTGTCTTCACTACACTTGCAGTAAAGTAATCCTTCACTCTACACTCTGCTGGTCATGCAGTGTCTTCACTCTCTGAACAAAAGCAGTCACTATCAGCCATTCTCAAAGACCAAACAATAATACACAAGAACAACAACACTTAAAGCAGTTTAGCATGAGTCGGCATCATCATCAGAGATCACGTGAGCTCATTTGATCCACACTATCATACTGACTGACTCACTGTCTTCATGTGCTTGAATAACTGCACAGCTAGTTTTGTTTGTAGAAGAGCTGCTAGTGATGGAGAAGAAAGCACTCTCTGTCTTGAGTCTTCCTCCAGCCAGAAAGAGACCAAGAGCATCAGTGTGTTGCTGGGAGAGAAGCAGCTTCCTGGGGAGCTCTGTGAGAGTGAACTGCGTCCTTTGCTGCAAGCTGCTAATCAACACAGCATTGGTATGTGCCACTTGGACATAAAGACCTTCTGGCCTCAAATAAAATGTTTATACAACAGCAAAAGAGAAGCTGCTCACGTCAATCGTCTCTACAATAAGGCTAGTCATTTTGAAATACAAACAGAACAGAAATTTGAAAACAGATTTACAAGCTCTTTGAAATGAAAAACCTGTTTCTGACAGCTGGCTATTAGTAAGAGTGATTATTGAATATGGTACCCAGGCAGCTGATGTGGCTACAGCTGATGTGGAGATCTCTTACTTACCACCACTTCCACAAAATTCTTAGGAAAGATCCCTTGTCTACCATTGATGAGTTTCCCCCTGAACCAGTCAGTGCCATAACGAGTCTTCAGCATAATCAACTCTCCAGATTTGAAGGAAAGCTCATCGATACATTCTGTATAGATAAACATGCACACACACCACACAAGCATGCACGAAACATACATGAATACGTAGAGGAGAGGGGAGGAATGGAGTAAACCACACACACACAGAGAGAAGTAAACACATCTCAGGTTGGGTTGACAAGGTCTCTTCAGACTCGCCCATGCCGACAAAAAGAAAAACAACAACAACTTGCATAGGTAAGCCAAAATTCACCTTGGCCATATCCGTCTGCATATTGGGCACTTACGTCCTTCGAAGGTAGCGGTAGCCACAGCACAAGGCCCATCCTCGAAGCCTTCCACAGTGGCCTGTCCGGGCAGCCTCTTGACGATGTTGAGGTGCCCTGCCTGGACCAGGCCTTGACACAGATCAAGGTCAGCATTGGTTGCATAGAACCAGTTCTCATCCACCTTTTCTATCAGTTCTATAACATCCCCTTCCTGCAGTCACAAAATAAAATGTCATTTATGCCACATCAACAGCACCCACACAGAACACAGATCGAAGATAATATTGTGAAACTGGGATAGCAGCTGTTGTTTTCACTATAGACTCTTGACTTGTACCAACAGCTCTTTGGTACTGGAGTGCCACTACCACCTCCAGGTTCAGACAATATAATGCTGTGTGAACATGACTCTTTGAGCATGACTCCACCACCAATGGAGAGCTGGTTCAGGTAAGGTACACATCGATAACCGTGATGAGAAGTGGGAATCTGTGACAGCTTGCAACACCAGCTTCTACAAGACTATTGCTGGCTTCCAACTGGTTACATTTCCTATTAAGTAGTTACATCTCTACTAGTCAGTATCATGGCATCAAATTATACCAGCACAGCTACCCAATGACTCTAGGTGCATCTAGGCAGTAAAAATCCTAAGCAACTGTACATCTCGAGACCTTGAACAGCACCTGCCTCCAGGTACGTGCCCCGCCCCCGATAGTCTTGTATGATTTAGCACATACCTGCCCAAAAGCAGGAAGCCCCTCAGAACTTCTCCACATGCTGACAGTGCAGTTCATCATGTGCCAGATCCTAGCACTTGATTGGTCAGATACAGCGCAATGGGCGCAAGAGTTGAACCAGATCCTACTTTTGCATTTTGTTTGTGAACTCGGACAGGATGAAATCGTTTATTGAAAGCTGCAGTGACGAGCTTCATACCTGTCTCGCAGCATGCTGCACGCTCTCGTCTGCCTGTAATTCATTAGAAACTCTGTCCAAATTAAGGCTGCACTTTTAATAGAAAAACTGGAAAATGTTTTGTTCTCAAGCCTTCTGTCCTAATAAACTTAGGTGTCCCAAATTACAACCTGTTCTATAGAAGCATAAGTGGTCTCTTCCTGGACTACTGCTGCAAATCAGAACAAAGCTGTACAGGCACCGATGCTTTCATGGAATCGCTCTGGACCCTTTTACTCTTGAAAAAAGAAGTGCTCCTGGTTGGGTTTCTTTGGTGTGAGTTATGTTGTTGACATAGCAGCGATGTAGCAATGCGCAGCTATTGCCTACATATGTATGAAGCTGATTCTTAACCAAACTACTGCTTATTGGATCTGCATTTCAATGCTAGTCTGGAAAGTTTATTCTTGAAAATAAGTTTTGATATAAATTACCAACAAATAAAGTCAGTGGTCAATGGGTTAACGGGTGCATATTTCCATCTCTAGGACCTATAGGCACATGCTTGTATGTCTTAACCCCTTAGTCTATGACACAGATTGCATGCACAACAAGAATGGAAACCAAGGACTGACCTGATAGGGGAGTTCATCTTCATCTGCGGCATCGTGGTGTGTGTTGGCTATTCCATGCGGTTCAGCACACTGCAGACGTATATAGACACCATTAGTAAAACACTGACCACCTGGAGTACAGCTGTGCATATATGTTGAGTGGCTACTATACACTAGGGTTGCTTAGCGCCTTGCTTCTAACCCCAACCTGCAAGAAAATTGGTGCTTGACTGCAGATATGTGCTTACCACTAAATAACACACACGCATTGATTCTTCTACCAAAGTTACTTTGCATACTTTTTTTATACCAGAGGGAGAGCAGAGATGAGCTAGGGTTAGGGGCCTTGCAATCCAGACAGAGAAGGAGCTAGTTTCGTAGACCAGACTAAGAAAAGTGGCACGTTGTCTCTTGAGCCCCTCTAAAGAAGGCTTCTCAAGCACACATTGGGATTCTTCAAAGTATGTTCACCTACAAAAGTATTTGAACACTCTCAATGAACTCTCAGTTGACATAATAACACTACAATAACCTTCTCAGCAATCAACTTGAAATTGTATTCTCTCGACGTTTCAACTAGATGCTCTAGCCTTCATCAGGAATAATGGAATGAAGGCTAGAGCATCTAGTCGAAACATCGAGAGAATACAATTTCAAGTTGATTGTTGAGAAGGTTATTGTGTAATATATATTTGAATATTGTTTGCAGTGACAAGCTCCCTTTATCCAAATATGGGAACAATGTCGTAAAACAAGCACACTGTCAGTACCCAGCACGAACCGTAACCTTTGGTAAATCTTTTAGAACTTCATAGGCCATGTCGAGTAACAGCGCAGCAAGAACTCTGGGAAAAGGGCTAGAAGTGTCCTGCAAATGAGCAGTAAGAGGCTCTTCAGGAAGCCAAGGTGAGTTGCTGGGCCAGACTAGAAGTCTTCTTATCTCAATGTTTTGTGAAGTACTTAGCGTTAGTGTTCACAGCAGATTCTTTATGGACGCTAACAAAGATGGTTTGTAAATAACAAAGGGCACTTATCAGAATGTATGCTAAATATCAGAGAGGCGGATTTGTCAGTGCACTTATGCATACACGTGTGGTATCTGAAATGCAGCCTTATCCATATTTTCATCACAACATGGACCGTAGCAATGGCTGCATACATCTCCCCCCCCCCCCTTCCCCTCCCCCGTGATGACCCTTCTTCTACACACTTGCACACAGTTAAAGACCTACCACGTATCTGTATAGACGATGTCCAGGAGCAGGGCGTGGAGGCAGACGTGGAGGTCCTGTAGGTTCTGGCTTCCCTTGGTTAGCTGATTTATGTTGAGGTTTAGTGGGTGCAGTTGAATGTCTAGAGGTTGTCGGGTGTGTACTGGTGACACTTGAAGGAGACGGGGGTTTAGTTTTGGATGAAGGGGTGGGGGGCTTGGTGGGAGCGTGCTTTGCTGAAGGGGCAGGGGGCTTGGGGGGACCGAGTTTTGTTGAAGGGGCAGGGGGCTTGGGGGGAGCTGTTTTGGCTGAAGCTGGTGGAGGTTTTGATGGTTTAGTTCCAGAAGTGGAGGCAGCTGCTGGTGGAGGTCTAGAGGGGGCAGGCTACAGATAAAAAATAATGAACACAACCAACAGTTACATGTATCAGCTATTTGTAGTGGGAAGTAAATAATAGCTAAGTTATTGGAGGAGTAGGTTTAATTCTTAGGTTGCCAGGAGGCATAATAAGGTAAACAAAGGATGTGCATTAAATAGAAATTACCCCAGATATAATAGATAATAGTTAACTAACTGACTAGAACAGCTAACTAGGTATAGTCCAATTTACCTTCTTAGGTCTATTCATTCTGAAGTCAGCCACTTTAGTAGCTATGAACCTGCAACACCAAGAACATCCAATGCCTCTTTGCTTATAGCTAAACTTTGCTGAGTCAGCCAAATTTTGGACTTTGACCTATAATTTTAACTGGATATTATCAAATATGCACCTAGTCTGAGCTAATCACAAAATGAGTAAGTCACAATGCACAACTTAAAACAACTTATTAATAGTTTACACTGCTCTTGTTGCGATTAGAGAGTGGGTTGATCTTAGAACGTTTTGTGCATAACTGTGAACAGTTATCGACTAAGGAGACTTGGAATTTCAAAAATGCATGGTAATTGTTTTTGGCACGTCAGATTTATACTGTGCATTATCCACACAGCATGAACCACACAGCATGAACCTTTACCAAATATTTTGTTTCAATCCAACAATCATATCAATCCAAATCATATCAATCCAACAATCAAAAAATAAGTGTGGACAATGGAGATTGAGAACCTCACCCCTCACCTTCGGGGCTTCCCCTCCCTCCCTCCCAACCTCCCCCCATCCTATGCATCATGCAATGAAGAGCCCATCACCTACAATGGTGGTACCTTCTTCTTGTCTAAATATCCTCCAGGGAATTGGTTTGGAGGCATGGATAATGGCCGGGGAGGTTTGGAGCTGCCTCTGGGTGGTTTCGAACTGCCTCCTGCAGCTGTCATTCTCTGTGCCACTCTTGGAGATGTCTCTGCAAAGTAAAGGTACTAATTAATCATGCCACTCTAGGAGATAGCTCTGCATGGGGCATACAAAGTAAAGGTACTGATTAATCATGCCACTCTTGGAGATGGCTCTGCATGGGGCATACAAAGTAAAGAAGGGGGTGAAACCATTTTAGTAGTAAAGTGTTAAAATACTTGTGGTTACCACTTTATTGCCAAAACTTCATGGTATGGACTTCTCAAAATATAGGTCTCTCTGTGTGCTCTCTTGATGATAAAACATTTTTCATAGCTACAACTATACCCAAGTTATAGGAGCTAAAGTGGGGGAACCTCAAAACCTGATGCTTGATTTTGCCACATATTATATATCTCCAGATTGCTAAGTGCTAAAGATTTAATTAGCACCAGTGGCTAGAGGAAGCCCTACTCTATGCAATGAGGGGTTTGATTAAGTGCTAAAACAAAAGTAAGTGGTCAAGCGCCCAGTTGGAAAATGAATTTCGTTAAAATTCTTTTTCCAACCACACACTGACCACGTACTTTAGTTTTAGCGCCTAATGAAAGAGCGCCACTGGTGCTAATTTCAAATCTCGGAGCACTTAGATATAATTATTATATGTGGCAAAATCAGGCAATCAGGTTTTGAGGTCCCCCCACTTTAGCTCCTATAACTTGGCTATAGTTGCAGCTATGAAAAATCTTTTATTATCAAAAGAGAGCACACAGAGAGACCTATCTTTTGAGCTATATATCAAGTCCATACCATGAAGTTTGCAGAATCTATGGAGCTATCAAGTGGTAACCACAAGTTTTTAAACACTTTACTACAAAAATGGTCTCCCCCCCCGAATCATGCCACTCTTGGAGATGGCTCTACATGAAAATAAATATCAAGTTTCATCCTATCAAATATATTATACTGTAAATCTAACAATTCCAAAAAGTTGAAAATTGGGTGGAGTAGCTTTGAGAGTTGAGTTATAACTTACCTCGAGAGTTGCCATTGCTTATTTCAGAGTAGTTGAGGACATGGACTCCTTCTTCCTTCTCACCTGCCGAGTGCTGTGGCTGACTCATTGAGTTCCTAGCCTTGGACTGTCTGGGGGAAGATGCACCTTTCCTAGAAGCAGTCACCTCTTTGGTGGGATCTTTCACGACTAGTTCATTGGAGTTGAGAGATTTGTGGTTTGACTCTATCCTTATCGCAGGAGCATAAATATTCTTGTTCTCCACCTCTCCTTCTCCCTCACTCCCCTTGGGGGCAGGTGACTTGCTTCTGCCAGGTGGTGGTGGCCTTAAACTTCGGCAAGGTTTCGTAGCCGAGGCTTCATCCTGCTCCCTCAGTTCTTCTCCATCCTTCGAGATATCAACATCTTGAATTTGTGTGTGCGTCCTGGAGGCTGCTGGCATAGGTATGTTGCCACCTGAAGGGTCTCCTTCTCCGACCACATCCTCATGTAACGACACGTCTAGATTAGCAAGAGTGTCTGAAGTTTGAGGAGCTATAGAACTGGGAGATGGTGGCAGATCAGTCGAGATTGATGATTGAATGGAGGAGGGAGAGGTTTGCGCTAAAACTGGTAGTGCCTCGTGGGAGATTGCAAGTGATTCAGAACCGACTTCCACGTGTTCTGGGGATCGTGGGGATCTCGGTGAAACACTGGTTTTTGGTACCGGAATGGGAGAATGTGACCTTGTCCTTTGTCTTATTACAGGAGAAGTTTTCTTGATGGAGAGCTTCTTGTCTATAGGAATGGTGGCTACTGGGCTGTTCTCTTCTCCGTCCACTGGTGTTGGCCCTGGTAAGTCAAGAGCAGATTCCTCAACTTCCTCATTTGCCTTTTCTTCTCCCTCTGCCTCTCTCTTCTTCTGCTTTGGGTCTGGAGATGGTGACAAATGCTCATCTATCGCAAGATCTGGTGGTAGCTGGGAAGTGTGTATCTTGAACCTTTCCTTTGGAATAGGCTTACACTGTATCACATCAATATTAGTGGAAGCTACTGCATCTTCCGCTTCGTTGGTAGAACTCTGCTCAGTGGCATTGGCATCAGTGTTGGTGTCAGCACTTGTGTGAGTGTTGGTGTCAACAGCAATAGTCATGGTAACAAGTTCACGTTTTGACTTTAAGTTGGCGGTGTCAGCATTCTTGTCAGCATTAGCATCAGTGTTGGTGTCAGCACTTGTGTCAGTGTTGGTGTCAGTGTTGGTGTCAACAGCAGTAGTCATGGTAACAAGTTCACGTTTCGACTTTAAGTTGCTAGGAGGAGGAGGACGCTTCATGGATGGAGATCGTGCTCTAGGTTTCTTGCTTTCCTTAGGCTCCAACAGCTTCACACTGTCCTCGTCTTGCCCCTCCTTCCCAGCAGTATCCATCTCACTGGTTTCCACTCCACGCTTACTTGGGGTTGCCTGGACGTCTCTACATGTACTTGAGGATGTGGGTAACTCTGGAACAAGGGCTTTGCTCTGTTCTGCCCCTTTCTTGGCCACCTTGGGAGCAGGAGGTCTCGAGACTGGGGAACATTTCACAGCAGGCGCCTTCTTGGGTGGATGGGCCTCGACAAGTTTGTTGGTAGAATCGGGATGATCTGTGTCCATTTTGCCTTCACCACTAACACTGTTTGCTCTGCTATTCACTGGCTGTGTGGGAGGGGGTGGTCTCTTGACTGAAGGAGCTTTCTTAATTGGAGAGGACCCGCCAGCGTTGCCAACAGGGACAGAATCCTGTTCCTTCTCTTTGCACTCCACTCCTCCTCCGTTGTCACCATTACTAGTGCTCCTCTCAGCATTCTTTCTGTCTGCCGAACCGCTGGAATGACGAAGAGAGGATGTCCGTGGTGCAGGTGGTCTCCTCACTGAAGGTGTCTTCTTGGAGAAAGATCCACTTGAAACCTTCTTAGCACTCTCCTCCTTCTCTTCTGCCACCATTCCTCCTTCGTTGCCATCTCTCTTGCCTTCCACCAGGTTGACGCTCAGAGGTCCAGGAGGTCTCCCAACAGCTACTAAGCCGTTCTTCTCAGCATGCTGAGAGTCGTGGGAAGAAGGAGGATGAGGTTCTTTGCTAAGTTTTGGTGGAGGGGGTCGACCAGAAGGAGGAGGGAGCCGTGGAGAGGATTCCTGTTTCTTTGTGGCCGAAGCTGGTGGGGGTGATGACTTGTTGGGTGCGTCTCTCCCAGTCGTTTTTGTTGAGGCTCTCCTCTGTGGCTGCGGCGGCCTTGAAGGAACTTCAACTCCACTACAGGCAGTAATATCATCTTGCAATGGAGGTGTGGCAGTTTTGATGGAGGGAGTGCTCTCGTCCCTTGCCTCGCCATCTCTATCCAGCAGAGGAGCTTCCTATAGACATCAAAACACAGAGAGAAGGCAAGGCTACTACTGAACAAAGAAAAACAAGAGTTTGACATGGTTAGACATACATACACAATGTTTAAAGGCTAGAGGTAACTCATACACAAATATGGATGCTGGTAACAACTGATAAATGCATGTTATTATGTATCTGTAGGTAATGACATATTCACACCATATATGTAAGGTGTGGTGTATGTGTTGTGTGTGTTATGTATTAATAGCGGTGGTAGTCACTTCCAACTGGTGGAGCAGAACCTGCTGCTCAATATTCTAACCTGAACTTCAGTTGGAATCTCAGGTGGGTCCTCATCTGGAGGTGGACCCAGTTCAGCTAACTGCTTCTTCATGACAGAGACACAAAAAGAGGGGAAAGGCAACAGAAAAATCACACACTTGATGTTTGTCGAACTTCAAACTTTTTGGGAACAAGCTTACTATCAAATCTGGGCCCTGTGTCACGATGTCCTTCTCATCTGGCTCCTGAGATGATGGAGGAGGTGGCGCTTTGGTGGCTGTAGCTCTCTCCTCCTTGACTCCCGTCCTGCCAACATCCCCCTGCTGGACAGGCTGCTTGGGGGGAGGTGGTCGTCTGAGAGATGGTGACTTTGTGGGTCTGCCAGGTGCTCGCTCGCTCGGGGAAGTATTCTGTGAATCATCAGACTCTATATTTGGAGTAGCCTTAGTAGAGGACGGTTCATTTGGATGAGGGGGTGTAGGTCTTTTAGATTGAGGGGCTGCTGTTGTATTGGGTTGAGGGGGTGATGGTCTATTAGCTGAAGGGGATGAGGGCTTCTTGGGCTGAGGGGGCGATGGTCTTTTTGCTGGAGGGGGTGAAGGCTTCTTGGGGGATGGTCTACTTGTTGAAGAGGGTGACTTGGGCTGAGAGGATGGAGGTGCAGGAGAGGATGATGGCCTCTTGGGAGGCTGCGACAACACTGGCTTAGGAGGTGGGCGCTTTGTAAGTGTAGGAATGATGTCCCCAGCACCCATCACGACAATCTCCGGCCTCTGGCTCCTGTCAGCAACAGGATATTGTGACACACCTGAATGAATGCCACTACATACTTGGTGCAGTTAGTAGTAAGGTTCAAATACTTATGTTCACTATCACAAATACCTCTCGGTTGATGTATATACTATAGCTATTGCATGTGGCAAAGAGTCCTCATAATAACAACTTCAATAGTTTGTATTTCACAATGTTCATGCAAGCGTCCCAGGTCATCATGTGAACAAACTAGACAGAAAAAAAAGGGGGGGAAGATTTAATGTCACACCCTGTGCATGTGCTGATAAGCTGCGGTACATAGCCCAGGGGCAGATCAAGGTAATAAAATTTTTTTTAAAAGATCGAATCCACAGCGTGCGAGGATGTGGCATATATTTCTGAAATTTTGGGGGTGGTTTCTCAGATGGCAGTGAACAAATACATAATATTTTTAATTAGTGATCACTCAACAAAAACTTTGACTTCCTCGATAATCAACTTAAATTTGCTCATTCAACATTTCGGTTAGATGCTCTATAGTGTATTCTTGTTATTGTAAATATGAAACAAGTTACAGGGGGTAACACAGTAGTAGATTAAAAGATATTTCATGATGAATAATATGTTTTTGGTGAGAGTTATTGTTTGCCTGACCCCTTTGGTGCTGAACGCAGCCCTCAGTACTCCTACCAATGTTTGCTGCTCTCTCTTCATCCCACTCCCTTTGGCTGTGCAGCCCTCAGTTCTCTTCGCCTACTGATATTAGATGCTCTCTCCTCAACTCTTTTACTCCTGAAATTTCTGCTCTGTGAAGTGTCATGTTCCCTGAGAGATCCTCAGTTTCTCTGTTGGTAACAGTTAATTGAACTCTCCACTCTACATGCCTTTCCCAGTCAACTTTTCCTGCAGTTTATTGTGCAGCCTCTAGTCAACAAGATGAAGAAATAGTTTTTGATCTGCGCATGCTGCACACGTATAACTGTGACAAACTAACGGATGGATAGATCATGCCGATACTCGCAGTGCGGTTATTTCTTCTCCCCCCCCCCAATCAATGCAAGAAGCCACTAATAATAATTGACTGTACATGTTTTTAATGTCTGTGGATACTCTGACAGTGCTGGTAGACTAATCTTGCCATTGTGGCAGTAGTTCAGGAACTCCTGTCAGAGGAAACATGCTGATCCTGCACTAACTAAACATTGTTATGTAATCAACACTTCTATTCAATACACCACACACTTCCTTATTTACTTGTATCATTATCATACCCATTACTGGTGAACTGTTGTATGTTAATTAGCTGTGTGTTGGACTCTTGTGATTGGTTGTATTTTATGTCACCTTATGATTTCTATCTTATATGGTTGTGGTTCAACCCACCAGGATCAACCTAGCTCCTGACTGGCATATAAGAGCGAGATTTTCCTAACTTGCATTTAAGATAAAATAGTTTAACATCTATTTGACTTAAAGGTAGCCTAAACTCTGCCTAGCAGTTATGACTGTCTCTGGTGGCAGCATCTACTGAGGAGACAGAGCATTAAAACTCTCTCGACCCTCCACACATGGTGGCAGCATCTACTGAGGAGACAGAGCATTAAAACTCTCTCGACCCTCCACACATGGTGGCAGCATCTCCCGAGGAGACAGAGCACTAAAACTCTCTCGACCCTCCACACATGGTGGCAGCATCTACTGAGGAGACGGAGCATTAAAACTCTCTCGACCCTTCACACATGGTGGCATCATCTACTGAGGAGACAGAGCATTAAAACTCTCTCGACCCTCCACACATGGTGGCAGCATCTACTGAGGAGACAGAGCATTAAAACTCTCTCGACCCTCCACACATGGTGGCAGCATCTACCGAGGAGACAGAGCATTAAAACTCTCTCGACCCTCCACACATGGTGGCAGCATCTACTGAGGAGACAGAGCATTAAAACTCTCTCGACCCTCCACACATGGTGGCAGCATCTACCGAGGAGACAGAGCATTAAAACTCTCTCGACCCTCCACACATGGTGGCAGTGGTGTAGGAAATATGCAGTCATCAAGAGCCTTACTTAGCTACTACACTGACTTAGTTGGAATTTAATTATCTATTGTTCTATTCTACCCTTGGTCTAAACCCCGAGTGTAGGATGAGCAGAAAGACAAAACCTCCGAAACAACAGGACCTCGAGCGCGACCAGACCTCTGATTCGGCAGATGAAGACGGCATGGAGTCCACAAACCCTCGAACTACCACATCCCAGGCACAACTGGCAGACACCCTAAGCCAGCTGGTGGTGACCCAGATGGAAATGGCAGCCCAAAACCAGCGGACAGAGCTACAGCTACAGGAAGCACAGTGGGCCAGGGAAAAGCAAGACAAACTGCAGTACAGAAAGGGAAGAGGAAAGGAAACAGGACGAGCGTGACAGGCGAAGATATGAGGATGAACGTTGGGAGAAGCAGATGGAAATGGAGGATATGAAAATGGAGAACAAGAGAAGTAAGCTAGCCAACAGAATTACACCTTGGACAGATACAGAGCACCCAACTGCATACCTTAAGAGGTTTGAGGACATTATGCAGGATGCTGGGGTTGGCAAAGAGCAGTGGCCTAGTAGGTTGATTCCCCTCTTGGCAGGGAAGGCCCTGCCTGCCTACGGAAGGCCCTGCCTGCCTACACTACGAACGCACCAAGGGAGGCTATTGCTTTATATCCATCCTTTAAAGAGGAGCTCTTGAAAGCATTAGGCATGTCAGTGGAGAGATGCCAACGTCAGTTTTGGGGGATGCAGAGAAAATATTCTGATTCCTGGTAGCAGACCGCAAGACGGATCGAAACAATGGACAGAATAGCAGACTCTTGTACCACAGTGCAGGAAGTCAAGTATATGTTTGCATTTAACAAATTGTTGTCCTTATTCCCTACAGATGATGCGGAGTATAGTACATAAGGCTGAAGAAGCCCACATTTTTTTTTATAGAGGCGGCCAACTTGCTGGAAGATAGGCAGGCAGCTCGGCGAGAGAGACCCTACAGCAACAGGCCAGGATATGGTTGGGGCCAGCAGGACACCAAAGGGAAACCCTTACAGCCAGAACGTCGAGACAAACCACCCACAGCAGAAGGACCTCATCAACCTCCACGACCGGAGTCTTGGGTATCCACCTGCTACGGATGCGGCAAGAAAGGCCATAAAAAGCTTGATTGCCCAAAGATGTCGTTGGTAGTAACTAATAGTACTCAGCCAGATCTGTATGCACAAGGCATGGTAGGAAGTGAAGCTTGTGAGATGAAAATTGACACAGGGGCTGGGTTGACTGTTGTCAATTCTGATCTAATACTGATCTATTACAACCTAGAGATTACACAGGCAGAACAGTGAAGCTAACTGGGTTTAGCGGTGAGGTTAGACGTGTGCCCTTACTAAAAGTTTGGCTAACTTTTGGAGAATACTGCATGAAACGTACAGTGGTGGCAGTAGAGAATAGCCCAGAGTAGGTGCTCCTAGGCATGGACATTGGGATGCTAGAGTACTTGTTGAAGCTGGAGGGAAAAAATTAAGAAAGCGTGTAAAATATTGCTAACTAGAGCAGAGTGCCAGAAAGAGGCTGAGTGGAATTAGAGTGACAAAGAGGCAGACCAGATCTAGTTTCAGGTGCTGTGCCTATTCCCATGGATCAATTATTTGATTTCCATGATGAGATGTTTTCAGATGACCCGGTGCATTCTGACCCGGTGCAAACAGAACCGGATGGTACAGGTGAATTGTTACTTATCCCTACTTTAGCAGAGGATCAAGCAGATGTTGATCAGCTTAAAAAGGAACAGGAGGAAGATGAGACCTTGGCAGCCATTAGGGCTCAAGCAGAGAATTGGGATACTATTGGAGGCAAGGGATATTGAGGCATTTATTGGAGGAAGAACCAGGGCAGATGAAAGACAGAATCTTACTCCCAGTGGTTAGGAGGAACCAAGTGCTAAGACTTGCCCATAGCAACTGAGTGGCCATTTTTCAGTGAGGAAAACTAAGGCAGCTATACAGAAGCTATTTACATGGCCTGATGTACAGCAGTGGTGCAGTGCATGCCCAGATTGACAAAAGGCTGGCAAAATAAACCCTGCCAGGGCCCCCTTGCAACCACTCCTTGTGATAAACACCATTTTCTCAGGTGGCTTTTGACCTTGTGGGGCATCTTCCCCGGACTTCACGCAGAAATAGGTACTTGTTGACATGTATGTGTCTTGGATCCAAGTATCCAGATGCGATTCCCATTGAGAACATAGAGGCTACAACAGTCGCCGAGGCCACAATGGATATCTTTTCCCGAATGGGCTTACCAGCAGAACTCTTAACAGACCAAGGGTTATTTTTCATGAGTAGATTGATGAAGCAACTTTGCAAGTTGTGCGATATCAAACAATTGAAAATATCCCCTTACCAACCCCCTACTGAATTGCACCTGCATGGAAGGACCAGCTGAGAGACGAAGTCCGCTCATTAGCAGAAGCGGGCATTCTGAAACCCTCCTTTAGCCCGTGGTCCTCACCAATGGTCCCTGCACGGAAACCTCGGTGAGACTGTGTAAATTTCAAGAAGATCAACGTGGTGACGACTCCAGATCCGTACCTCATGCCAAGGGTGGATGATATGCTCGCTCAAATTGGAAATGCTCAATATCTAACCAAGATGGGCCTGAACAAGGGATTTCACCAGATCCCACTTCGGGAGGAGGACCAGTGTAAAACTCCATTTTGTACTCCGTGGGGGAAGTGGCAGTATACGGTCATGCCCTTAGGTTTATGCAATGCGCCCGCGATTTTCCAGCGTGTTATTCTTGCTGATGTTCCATCTTCTGCCAATGTATACATGGATGAGTAGGATGAGCACTTAACCAATATCGACATGGTTCTGACCAGATTTCAGCAGCATGGTCTGACAGTGAAACCCAGCAAAATGTCAGTGGGGGTCTACCAGGATTGAATTCCTCGGGCATGTGGCAGGAGAGGGTCACATCTCAGTGCCGGACTGTAGAGTGCAGGCGATCAGAGATTACAAGAAAACCAGACAGACCTAAGATCATTCCTGGGTGTCACAGGATATTACCGGTGCTTCATCAAAGACTATACCCAGCACTCCATCCGCTTGGCGAACGCGACACGGAAATCCGCGCCTGTTGTACTTGTATGGTATGATGAAATGTATGATGAGTTTGTATATTTATGCAATGTTCTTGCTGATACTTGTTCATTGACTGTTCCCCAAGATGGCGACACATACGTATTACAGA
This sequence comes from Cladorhizidae sp. MBARI D1340-BT2, assembly GCA_028752905.1. Taxonomy (NCBI): domain Eukaryota; kingdom Metazoa; phylum Porifera; class Demospongiae; order Poecilosclerida; family Cladorhizidae; species Cladorhizidae sp. MBARI D1340-BT2. The sequence continues at coordinate 10,001,247 of JAQNBH010000017.1, forward strand.
CAGATGCCTCTGCCAAGGGTATCTCGAGACAGATGCCTCTGCCAAGGGTATCTCGGGCATCCTAAGTGTGATCCGGGACAACAGGGAGTTACCAGCAGGATTCTATCCCAGGAAGCTTACCCCAGCCGAACAACAGGGAGTTACCAGCGGGATTCTATTCCAGGAAGCTTACTCCACTGAACGGAACTACGCAGCGACCGAGCTTGAGGGTCTGGTGGTGGTGGCTGCCATTCTCCATTTTGAGGTTTACCGCACTGGTCGACACTTTGACGTGCAGACGGGCCACAAAGCCCTGCCGTTTCTTGACTCTGCCAAGCATCTTAATCCTAGGCTAACCAGGTGGTGTCTACGACTTCAGCAGTTTACCTTCAACACTTCTATTCAATACACCACACACTTCCTTATTACTTGTATCATTTATCATACCCATTAAGTCATTACTGGTGAACTGCTCTTGTGATTAAATGTCACCTTATGATTTCTATCTTATATAGTTGTGGTTCAACCCACCAAGATCAACCTATTTAAAGGAGCTCCTGACTGGTACGAGTGAGATTATCCTAACTGGCATTTAAGATAAAATAGTTTAACATCAATTTGACTTAAAGGTAGCCTAAACTCTACCTAGCAGTTAGGACTGTCTCTGGTGGCAGTATCTACTGAGGAGACAGAGAATTAAAACCCTCTCGACCCTCCACACCTCCATATTAAACCTTAAAGCATGACAATGCTGGCACAGTGTGGATATTGGCCTAAGGTAGACATTTCTTTTTTCGTCTGCTAATGCAGCTCTCACTAGTCTCGGCCTTTCTGTTTAGCTCTCTCTGGATGTTTCTTTCCTCATACTGTTCTTGTCTCTCTTTCCCACTCTGTGTTAGATATTTTGATAATAGCTCTTACTAGAACAGCTTTTCTCCACCTCTGTCTCTCTGTTTCTGTCTCGTATCTCCCACTTGTGGTTAATAACAGTTGCTACATGCTACACTGGGCATGGTCAGTAGCATGACACACACTAGTGTATAATAATAATAATAATAAATAAAACCATATAGTAAGGGCACCTTCATTGTGAAGAAGATGACTATTTTACAATGTTAACAATGGCCTTTTCAATAATCAACTAGAATTTTACTCTCTCGACGTTTTGACTAGATGTTCTAGCCTTCATCAGGAATAATGGGATGCTAAGACTCGTATGAGCTTGTTTATATACCTATTCACCATGTGATACAAACCACACCCTGGCACATGCATCCAACATGTGAACTACATTTAGTAAAAAAAATTTAAATTCTGTTTATTTCGTTTCTATTATTATTATTAGCTATTATTATTATCTTTATTTTCCACATCTGGTTCACGTGCTGGACGCGTGTGCCAGAGTGTGGTTTGTATCACATGGTGAATAGGTATATAAACAAGCTCATACAAGTCTTAGCATCTCATTATTACTGGTGAAAGCTAGAGCATATAGTTGAAACGTCGAGAGAGAAAATCCAATTGATAATTGAGAAGGTCATTGTAATTTTATTATGTCAACTGAGAGTTCGTTGAGAGTATTTTACAAAGACCAGTGTAAGAGATTTACAATAATGTAAGTAGTTTACTCTTTTGTTAGTTTAGTTTTTGCCAGGCAACCGTTGAAACTCTCCAGGCAGCTGTCACTAGAAACAATCAGGATTTAACTCTCCAGGCAGCTGTTCACTAGAAACAATCAGGATTTTACTCTCCAGGCAGAAACAATCAGGATTTTACTCTCCAGACAGCTGCCACTAGAAACTATCAGGATTTAGCTCTCCAGGCAGCTGTTACTAGAAACAATCAGGATTTAACTCTCCAGGCAGCTGTCACTAGAAACAATCAGGATTTAACTCTCCAGACAGCTGTCACTAGAAACAATCAGGATTTAACTCTCCAGGCAGCTGTCACTAGAAACAATCAGGATTTAACTCTCCAGGCAGCTGTCACTAGAAACAATTAACTCTCCAGGCAGCTATCACTAGTTGTCACAAGAAACAATCAGGATTTAACTCTCCAGGCAGCTGTCACTAGAAACAATCAGGATTTAACTCTCCAGGCAGCTGTCACTAGAAACAATCAGGATTTAACTTTCCAGGCAGCTGTCACTAGAAACAATCATGAGCTCTCTTCCTGAGAATTATACTGGGACAGTGGGTGTATTTAGTCTTGAAAAGAAGAAAAACAATAAAACATGCTCAGTTGTGCTGGTTCATTGACAGTCAAATGCTGTGGTCTATGGGCACATAAAGTAAATACTAGTTACACATGTGTCGATATCAGTCCAAGGCAGAAGCTTACATCAAGATTGCCAACATTGATCAACTAGCTGGAGTGAGATTCTGATGACGGGCATTGTATCTTTTGCTTGTGTGTGTGTGCACCATGACTATTAATACTACAGCCATCCATAATAGTCAAAAGGTTTTGGGTGGTAATAATGTCTGACCATCACTTCATCTTCTCTCACCCCAACTCCAACGGCCCAGCTGCTGTAGTGTCTCCCTACCAGAAACTTAATTTGTGCAGAGGGCTACTTTTAAAGATTAGTAGCCAATGGACTGTCACTCTGTAATGTTAATGAACCCATCTCAGGTTCTCCTGCTGTAAAACTTGAGAGTGGCCTGTGAGCTGGTAGAACATTGTTCCATCGGAGAGTGGCTACGTTGCATCTCTTATATTTGGCATGAGGTTTGTTTGGATATCGTCAGAGCGTGAGCTAGAGCCTGAAAGCATGCCTCTCACACCAAAAGCGTGAGAGTTGGCAACCTTGCTTTTAGGTATTAGAACTAGAGGAACTAGGAAGAGACAAGCAAGCAATGGTCTAGTTAGTTGACCAAACCAAGGTTAGATCCATCGTTGCAAAGAGGATGGCGATTGGCAGCTGATGTAATAATCCTGTGCAGCCATTGTATGTACAGCTACTGAACAACACTTCATTATGCAATGAAAACAGAAAACTATGATTTATATACAAAACAAAAAAACAAAAAAAACGACACTGTCCCCATTAGACGAAACCACTTATCTAAAGGCATCTACTCAACCACTCTAATATGTAAAAAACAACAAGACTATTCCTGATGGGAGGCTAGAGCATATAGCCGAAACACAGAGTAGCAAATTTAACTGTTTAGAAATAGAAAGCCATTATAACCTACTGAGAGTTCGTTGAGAGTCTCACTCTATATATAATTTTTTTCTAGTTGTTGATAGTTTTCTATAACATATTGTAGTCGAGTGGTCAGTCAGCTGGCAATGTTGAGAGGTATTCTAGTGAGACAGTTGTGGTGTTGAGAGGCATTCTAGTCAGGCAGTCGCGGTGTTGAGTGGCATTCTAGTCAGGCAGTCACAGTGAGAGACATTCTAGTCAGGCAGTCGCAGTGAGAGGTATTCTAGTCAGGCAGTCACGGTGTTGAGAGGCATTCTAGTCAGGCAGTTGTGGTGTTGAAAGTCGTCAGGCAGTCGCAGCATGTTGAGAGGCATTCTAGTCAGGCAGTCGCAGTGTTGAGAGGCATTCTAGTCAGGCAGTTGTGGTGTGAGTGGCATTATAGTCAGGTAGTCACAGTGTTGAGAGACATTCTAGTCAGGCAGTCAGTCACAGTGTTGAGAGACATTCTAGTCAGGCAGTCGCAGTGTTGAGTGGCATTCTAGTCAGGTAGTTACAGTGTTGAGAGACATTCTAGTCAGGCAGTCGCAGTGTTGAGAGACATTCTAGTCAGGCAGTCGCAGTGTTGAGTGGCATTCTAGTCAGGCAGTCACAGTGTTGAGAGGCATTCTAGTCAGGCAGTCGCGGTGTTGAGAGGAATTCTAGTCAGGCAGTCGTGGTGTGAGTGGCATTCTAGTCGGGAAGTCGCAGTGTTGAGTGGCATTCTAGTCAGGCAGTTGTGGTGTTGAAAGTCGTCAGGCAGTCGCAGTGTTGAGAGGTATTCTAGTCAGGTAGTTGCAAGTGTTGAGTGGCATTCTAGTCAGGCAGTTGTGGTGTTGAAAGTCGTCAGGCAGTCGCAGTGTTGAGAGGTATTCTAGTCAGGTAGTTGCAGTGTTGAGTAGCATTCTAGTCAGGCAGTCGCAGTGTTGAGAGGTATTCTAGTCAGGTAGTCGCAGTGTTGAGAGGTATTCTAGTCAGGTAGTCGCAGTGTTGAGAGGTATTCTAGTCAGGTAGTCGCAGTGTGGAGAGGTACTCTAGTCAGGCAGTCGCGGTGTCAAGAGCTACACTGTCCACATGAGATATAGGCTGGGGTACGCCATTTTGAAGTATGGCCACTGAGCTTGTGTGGGTGGATACCACCTTACTGTCTCACATGGTGGACTCACAGTTTAGCACTCCTGGCCTTAGCAGCCGCACTGCTGGATGGACCCACTGTGGCACTCCGGCTCCTGGATGAGATGTGGCCTCTAGCTGGAGGAGGAGCATTTACTGCCACAATATATATATATACATACATCATTAGTTATTACACGACTCCAAAACAATGATGTTCGCAGAAGTCTAACAAGACCACTCTAAATACAAACAACAACAACAATGGATCATGCTTTAATTAGCGCATTTATGAAGGACAAGTGCTTGAGCCATTAAATAGAGCCATAAAATACTTACATACAAAGACAGTCTTCACAAACACTATCACGCCTCACAACCCAGACCATCAAGGTGTTCTATACACATCAATCACTTGCTTTCCTAGGCTCTCTCCATACACACCCTCTAGAGCTAGATACTAGATGGCTGCAGGCAAGCCATCCCCCCCGCCCCCCGTTACCTGGAGGCTATGGGGTCTCTAGGTCAGAATAGAAAAAGAAAAGTGTGCCCTGGGCCTTATCTTGGACCTCCATAACTTTCCTACTACTATACTACTATACTACTACTACTGCAACTACACTACTACTACTACTACACTACACTACTATACTATACATGTACATGTACTACTATACATTTACCACTACTACTACTACTATATTACTACTACTATAGTACTACTACTACTACTACTACTACTACTAATAATAAATAGTAGAATAATAACAACAGCAACAACATTAAAAGTAGTAACTAAAAGTAAACAGAGGTAACCACACCAAAGTTACAAGAAACCCCAAAACCAGGGTCCTCAGCCTAAAACACGTGTAGAGAGACCTAACTCTAATGTGGAGGTCATGAACACTTGAAACGGACACTGGGACTTGACAACACAAAGCCACACTGAAGTTTCATTCCAATGGCCACCACATTAGAGATGTTGAAGGCTACATGTAGGTCTTTCCACAAATGTTTTAGGCCAAGGTCCCTAATTTTTGGGTCCTTGTAACTTGGGTGTGGTTCAAGCTGTGTCCTAAAAAGCACAAAGATAGAGCTCGTCTTATAAATTACTAACTCGGAACCATGTGGAAGTTTTGCAGCTCTAAAGTAGGGACACACCCATTCCTTTCCTCTCACTTCCACTTTTGAAATAGAGATCCCTCTAGCCAAGGCAAAGCTGTGCTCTCACTTAAGATTTAATGCTCATGAGCTGCCACTGATGTCTTGTGAAAAGCTCATTATTATCGCAGCTCCTACCAAATTAGCACATGTAGCCCAGTACATAAACTGCATTATTGAATACAAATGAAATGGAGTCTGAAAATAACTTGACAAGCAAGCTCCCAGGTCTAATTCTAATTAATTAATGAGTATGTGCAAAGAAGGCAAGAGGAAGGGGAGAGGGGCTGGAGCTAATTAAATAATTAATTGATATAGAAGCACTCTAACCTAATTAGATGATATATAGAAGCACTCTAACCTGAATGCAGCGCTGAAAACCTGGTGGAAGGCGTATCATAAGCACTCCTTTGAGACATTCTATCACTCATATCCTGCACAGTCTTGGGCAAATTCATCATGGCCGTCCCCTCATAGGGAGGGGGGGGAGCCGGCATGCTAGGAGCAGCGTAACGAGTCTTCACCACCTTCACAGTAGCATATATGGCCGAATCGACCGTGAATTCAAGAGGGAGGACCTTTTCTCTGTCAAAATATGCGCCTTCTTCCTTTGGTGTGTCCATGGCTTCATGGCGTGGAGAAGAAGCCATTGCATGTCTTGAAGCATCGGTAGGTTCTGGGCGGGAAGAAAGCTGCGTTGTTGGGTGGTCAGCAACCTGGAGAAGAAACAGAAATGTCTCCCTTGAAGGGCTTGCAGTGGGAGAGAAGCATTCAGTTACATACTGGTAATAACTTGGAATCCATGGCCAAACCTAGATAATTATAATGGACTGACTGAGAAATGAAGCAAGAATTTGCCAACGTAGAGAACAAACATTTACATGACCCTTTACCTATTAATGCCAAGTGGTATGGTAAAGTATGTCAATGCTTGTTGTCATTGGTAAATTCTGCTTCATTTCTTTTTGTACATATTTTATGTTTTTAAATTTTGTATATACAAAATATATACCAGCGAGCAGCCACTTGTAAGTTATTCACCAGAACTAACCATATTGATGTAGTTCACCATGTTTATTACTAAAGTAGACGAGTGGATTATAAAAAGTTACCTGGTTTAGTAGAAGAGGTTGATGTCAACTATTGTCACAGGAGTAAAATTGATCAAAACATGTAGCTGCATGCTGACTCAGCTCAATATTGCATATGCACCGACATTGATAACCCTTTACCGATCTTTGGGGTGAGTTAGTGCTGCATCAAAAAAAGGGCTAATTTTTGCAATGCTAACTCCAGCCATGAAAATTACCTCACAATGCAATAATTCCAAGCTGCTGTATGCCCATTGAATGTGTACACACAAACAATGGCTGGAAGATCGCCACCATTTGACCAGAGCACAATGACTCATTGCACGCACACACTAGCTCACGTGGTATTAAGAAACTGGAGGAGCCGGCACAAAGCAGCCAAAGTAACAGAATGAGGAGGCAGTGATTGATTCCAGACCACTCAGAGCAGCGGTAAAAGTCAGCATCGTCTAGATTAGCTTGGGAAAAAAATGAAGAAAAAAAAGAGCAGGGAAGGGAAGCACCAATGCATAGCCAGGGAACATGCAGGAGGGAAAGCCCTGCAGGAACCACCAATGTGTAGCCAGGGAACATGCAGGAGAGAGCAGGAACCACCAAGGTATAGCCAGGGAGCATGCAGGAGAGAGCAGGAAGCACCAATGTATAGCCAGGGAGCATGAAGGAGAGAGCAGGAAATCCTGCAGGAAGCACCAATGCATAGCCATGGAGCATGCAGGAGAGAGCAGGAACGCCTTGAGCAGTGTCGACAATACTGAGATGGGTTGAGACAAAGTGGGCATGTCAGGAGAGAGCAGAGAGCTGAGCAACAGTATCTAGACAGGATGACAAGACAGAGAGAGATAACATATATGTGTAGTAGCCATATATACTGCCGAGACAATAATCTAGTCTAGTTTAATAATATCCTGATGAAGGCTAGAGCATCTGCCGAAATGTCGAGAAGAAAATTGAAATTGATTGTTGAGAAAGTTGTTATAATAATTATATTTAGAAGTTTGGCGCTCCAAAATCAGGACAGACCCTTTCTTATGTCAGCACTGAAGTGCCTAGTGTTGCAGGCATCCATTCATCCATCTATACCATGGCAGACCCTTTCTTATGTCAGCACTGAAGTGCCTAGTGTTGCAGGCGTCCATTCATCCATCTATACCATGGCAGACCCTTTCTTATGTCAGCACTGAAGTGCCTAGTGTTGCAGGCGTCCATTCACCCATCTATGCCATCGCGATCCTTCGATGAGTGCACAAGGCCAGGAAATTCATAATCATTTGCTTACAGTGGAGCATCAAGAATCCCTGCACACAATCAGATGCTATTCACAGCCCAGCTGAGAAGTTTGAAGCTGGAGAAACGCACACAAAACACTCATCTACCGAGAGAAATGTGAGAAACAGATGGAGGTGGGAGTCCAGACCAGCGGGACAAGGGCCGAGAGAAAGACAACAGCACACACAAAAGAAAACAGGGAGCAGGAGTTTCCTGGACAGTGACAAGAAAGTGAAATATGAAAGTCCCGAGAAGCAAACAACATGTATAGAGACAACAGGAAACAGCACAAACCATCAGAATAAGATTCTTCTAAGTGCTCACAGCTTAGGTTAGCTTGAGCTACGCAACTTACTTTGTTTCAAATAAGCTCTTCACCCTAGAGTGGCGAGAGAAACATCTGTACTGGTCTGGGCTGCTACAGCTCCATGCCCACAGATCTAGCTAGATATGGAGATGTGATTAGTTTGGAAATAAGTTGTAAAGTGTATACGAGCGGATTCTTGCACATATTATTGTGATTACTAAAACCATAGCTGTGCAGATGTTTTTCAGCACAACAGCTAGCTGTTTCTTTTCCAGAGTGGTTAAAGAAAATAGACTTCAGAAAAGGAGAGAGAGAAAAGTCAAAGCTTGCTTCTGAAACAGCAGAACATAGAGAACTGAGATTTGGAAGGGGAAAAAAGAGTGAGTGATAGAATCCCAGCAGCCCATAATGGCTTGGGCTCAGGTAAGGCTTCTACACACCAAGTTTCTATAGCTTAAAATAATGGATGTTGAAGTTTCATTTTGACACTCTAGCTACGAACAGGTTTGCTAAACTGGAAAAGATCGTCACACTCAATATGGAGCAGGTTGTCGTCCCAGCCCTTGCACCAGTTTACGATCTGTAAGGAATATCTCTTAACTACTTCTACATATCACAATCCAAGCAATTCGATCTTATGACATCAATCAATAATATACAGATCAGTGTTGAGTGTTAGTCCTGCAGCTATACTTGGCTATGTAGGAGAATACCTAGAGCAATGTGGTCTAGGCTTGGGGTTAGGGCATAGGAATTAAGTATTGGTAATAGTGCTAGAAGTAATTGTCTATCTTTCCAGCACACATTAGCTCGCCACACAATGCATTGCATTCATTTCTAGTGAAATGGCAAGTTGTACAGTGCCCCTGAGCAGTGCCAACAACATCTCAGACAAGAAGACACAGAGTGGACATTGGCTGAGAGAAAGACAGATGCCAGGAGAGAGCATAGCATATGTACACACATATATATACATATAGCCATATACACTACTGAGACCCTAATCTTCATTAAAGCTACTACAAGCTTGCATTTTTAGTTTTGATACTACCTACAGCCATCCAAGGGATGCTATGAGTACGTAATGACTTGCAGACTCAACCGAAAGCAGGGCAACCCCCCCCACACCCTACAAGCACAGAATCTTGCAAGTTTGCAAGAGTTTCCATAAAAGATGCCATGCGACAACCTTTGAAACTTTGTGTTGGAGCTTAAACCAAAGCTGCACAAAAAGGAATTAGCAGAAGCAGAAGGATTTGTAACAATACTTCCTCGCTGTCAGTCAGCGTAACAAAAATTAACTTGACACCAGCTAGGACCCAGCACACATTCTAAGGAATGTTGTTAGTGTCAAAATGAATCAAGGGCTTAGCCTACAAGAAGGAAGGCAGATTTTACAATTCTGAAAGTGATTTCCACCCGTCATTTTGAAAGCGATCTTCGGAATTTTTTTTACCAAATAAATAAATTAAAAATAAAACAACAATAATAACAAGGAATTTTTTTAAAACACCTTCCAATGATAAGATCACCTTTGGAATCGCATAACGACCTTCCTAATGATAAGTATGTATTCATTTTAGCACCAAAAAAATCCTAACCTACTACAACCAGTACACTTACTACAACCATACCACCTACACAACCAGTACACTTACTACAACCATACCACCTACTACAACCAGTACACTTACTACAACCATACCACCTACACAACCAGTACACTTACTACAACCATACCACTTACTACAACCATACCACCTACACAACCAGTACACTTACTACAACCATACCACCTACACAACCAGTACACTTACTACAACCATACCACCTACACAACCAGTACACTTACTACAACCATACCACCTACACAACCAGTACACTTACTACAACCGTACCACCTACACAACCAGTACACTTACTACAACCATACCACCTACACAACCAGTACACTTACTACAACCATACCACCTACACAACCAGTACACTTACTACAACCATACCACCTACACAACCAGTACACTTACTACAACCATACCACCTACACAACCAGTACACTTACTATAACCATACCACCTACACAACCAGTACACTTACTACAACCATACCACCTACACAACCAGTACACTTACTACAACCATACCACCTACACAACCAGTACACTTACTACAACCATACCACCTACACAACCAGTACACTTACTACAACCATACCACCTACACAACTAGTACACTTACTACAACCATACCACCTACACAACCAGTACACTTACTACAACCATACCACCTACTACAACCAGTACACTTACTACAACCATACCACCTACACAACCAGTACACTTACTACAACCATACCACCTACACAACCAGTACACTTACTACAACCATACCACCTACACAACCAGTACACATACTACAACCATACCACCTACACAACCAGTACACTTACTACAACCATACCACCTACGCAACCAGTACACTTACTACAACCATACCACCTACACAACCAGTACACTTACTACAACCATACCACCTACCAGTATACTTACTACAACCATACCACCTACACAACCAGTACACTTACTACAACCATACCACCTACACAACCAGTGCACTTACTATAACCATACCACCTACACAACCAGTACACTTACTACAACCATACCACCTACACAACCAGTACACTTACTACAACCATACCACCTACACAACCAGTGCACTTACTACAACCATACCACCTACACAACCAGTACACTTACTACAACCATACCACCTACACAACCAGTACACTTACTACAACCATACCACCTACACAACCAGTGCACTTACTACAACCATACCACCTACACAACCAGTACACTTACTACAACCATACCACCTACACAACCAGTACACTTACTATAACCATACCACCTACACAACCAGTACACTTACTACAACCATACCACCTACCAGTATACTTACTACAACCATACCACCTACACAACCAGTACACTTACTACAACCATACCACCTACACAACCAGTGCACTTACTATAACCATACCACCTACACAACCAGTACACTTACTACAACCATACCACCTACACAACCAGTACACTTACTACAACCATACCACCTACACAACCAGTGCACTTACTACAACCATACCACCTACACAACCAGTACACTTACTACAACCATACCACCTACACAACCAGTACACTTACTACAACCATACCACCTACACAACCAGTGCACTTACTATAACCATACCACCTACACAACCAGTACACTTACTACAACCATACCACCTACACAACCAGTACACTTACTACAACCATACCACCTACACAACCAGTGCACTTACTACAACCATACCACCTACACAACCAGTACACTTACTACAACCATACCACCTACACAACCAGTACACTTACTATAACCATACCACCTACACAACTAGTACACTTACTACAACCATACCACCTACACAACCAGTACACTTACTACAACCATACCACCTACACAACCAGTGCACTTACTATAACCATACCACCTACACAACCAGTACACTTACTACAACCATACCACCTACACAACCAGTACACTTACTATAACCATACCACCTACACAACCAGTACACTTACTACAACCATACCACCTACACAACCAGTACACTTACTACAACCATACCACCTACACAACCAGTGCACTTACTATAACCATACCACCTACACAACCAGTGCACTTACTACAACCATACCACCTACACAACCAGTACACTTACTACAACCATACCACCTACACAACCAGTACACTTACTACAACCATACCACCTACACAACCAGTACACTTACTACAACCATACCACCTACACAACCAGTACACTTACTACAACCATACCACCTACACAACCAGTGCACTTACTATAACCATACCACCTACACAACCAGTGCACTTACTACAACCATACCACCTACACAACCAGTACACTTACTACAACCATACCACCTACACAACCAGTACACTTACTACAACCATACCACCTACACAACCAGTACACTTACTACAACCATACCACCTACACAACCAGTACACTTACTACAACCATACCACCTACACAACCAGTGCACTTACTATAACCATACCACCTACACAACCAGTGCACTTACTACAACCATACCACCTACACAACCAGTACACTTACTACAACCATACCACCTACACAACCAGTACACTTACTACAACCATACCACCTACACAACCAGTACACTTACTATAACCATACCACCTACACAACCAGTACACTTACTATAACCATACCACCTACACAACCAGTACACTTACTACAACCATACCACCTACACAACCAGTACACTTACTACAACCATACCACCTACACAACCAGTGCACTTACTACAACCAGTACACTTACTACAACCATACCTACTACAATCAGTACACTTACTACAACCATACACTTACATACTACAACCAGTGCACTTCATAGACGTCAACCAAATCAAAGGACAAAGAGAGACAATCAAAAGGGCATGAACCCAAAAGTACTGCATTGTGGCACCTTTAGCTTCTTTTAGCTGCTCCTTTGGAGTGTCCTGTTCAAAACAGCTGCAATTAATGTTCCCTTTGCATGCTACATGAGCATATAAAGTGTTTTGTCCCATTTCAGTGTGAAAGTCTATGACTGATTTTCCTCACAACGACACTTTTTTTGTGAGAAAGCTGCTACAGACCACAACTGTAGCTCCAGCGGCTGCACTGGTATATGTTTCTCCCAAAGAATCTATAGAGGAAAACTCACATGATTAGCTACTTGCTGTGTAAGGCGTTTCTAGTGGGTTATTATATATATATATAGCGGTGGAAATGCAGTGCGTGTTAATCACAAGTGTATAATCTGCAAGGTATTGTGTGGTGAAGCAAGGTGCCCCCAAAAAATCAATTAGCTGCTGGCCTAACACTATACACTGTGATCTGTAAATTATTGATGTCATCAGATTGATATTGAGAAGTAGCTAAGAGCAGTACATTCCTCACAGTTTTCAAGGAGTACCTGACTGTGATGATCATTTCCAGTTTAGACCTTTGGCAGTGACGATCATTTCCATCTTTAACAAACGGTGTCCATAGCTCGAGGGCGTTGCACTCCACCTGAGCATAAGGAAGCTCCTCCATCGTAGGCTGCTGTGCTTCTCCATGATTCTTTTCTTTGTTCTGCTGTTTCAGAAGCAAGCTTTGACTTTACTCGCTCTCTCTCTCTCGGAGTCTATTTTCTTGATCATTCTGGCAAATCAAACAGCTAGCTGCTCTGCTTAAAAAGATTGGAATGTGCATCTGTTCACAAGGCTATGATTTTAGTATGCACATGCCTGCAGGAATCCCCATGACAACTATTTCCAAATTAATCACACCTCCACAGCTAGACAACGCTAAATCTGTGGGCTTCAGATAGTACTGCAGCAGCTTTGTTGTAGTAGTTTCTCATAAGTAGACTTCCTTCTTTGGTCCTAACCCAGACTGGTGCAGCTACTAATACAGCTGTGGTTTGTAGCTATAGCTTTCTCTCACCGCTCTAGGGTCAAGAGCTGTACAACCAAGTAAGTTGTGTAGCTCAAGCTAACCGAAGCTGTGGGCACTTTACAATGCAGTAGTTATAGCTACAGATGAGGTTTGCTCTACAGCTATCTCAAGCGCTATATATAGTGTGTCACGCTTGAGTGTCCGTTTGAAGCTTCTAGATCTCAAAGGCAATCTTCAAGGTTTAGTTAATGGCATACTTTTATGGAGCTCCTTCCCTTGTAGAAACATGCAGAGATGGAGTGTAGAAGCTTTACCTGAGCCTGAGGAAGTTTCTCGATGGTGGATGACACCAAGCTCTAGCTGGTGATGAAGGCCATAAAAATAAACTACCGTTATTATTGGTTTTAAAAACGAATAATTTTCAAAGTGTAGCTTGCTAGATTATCTTGCTAGATAGAGCTAGTATGATAGTAAGTGAATTCATAAATGTCTCAGAGACTTAGCCAAGTTTTGTCTGCAGATTGAGTTGATGCTGGTTCTAATTCCAGATTTATTGTCCAAGCCCTCATGCTGTGTCTCTCCTCTCAAGTGTTACACATTAGGACTATTAAAGATATAAAGATTGGTAATATTATTTTTCACATACACCACTCTCGTGCGCATACACACACACATGATGCGATCATCATCATTCCCAGAAAAGCCAAACTGAGCATCCATGGCAAATACTGGGTAAGCATAATGTGCACAGAAGCCTGGTTTTTATTTTATAAGAATTCTCTGTGAAATGAAAATGTATTCTATAAAGAACTATTTTCAGATATCAGTTCAAGTATATTCATCATACCTGTGGCTTCCAGAGTAAACCCACTGCTATTGAACCAAGTTAGCTGCTTCTTTATAAGCGTAGTTCTGTTTTCTACACAAGCTCATATACCATAAGTTCTTCCTCCAACTAAGTGTTTTCTCTACCATTGCTGAGATTTGATTTAATATCTAGCAACATCAAGTTTTCCACCCAACTCCTGTGAGGGCTGCTTACCTCACCAATTAACATTAAGAGTGATCATGTGACCAAATCTAATCGTTTTGCACCTCCAGTGTTAGGTCTTGGACAAGTAAAGTTCTAGCGTTTGAGTAGCAGACTATCACGAAGGCCACTGATGTGGGACAAGGGTAAGCAAAAGCAAGACAGGACGTAGCACCAAAATTCAGAGATTGTCCCACATAAATCCCGAGGTTGACAGAATACAACCAGTCCACTTACTACAACCTGTATGTTTACCACAACTAGTACACTTAAAACAACTATACCACCCGTCACAACCAGCACACCTCACATAATTAATGGTTGACAATACTACTATGGGGATGGCATTCAAAGACGGAGCTTTAGCACATTTACTTCTGAAGCAACTCCCCCACATAAATGCACGCAGTGGACTTAAAGACATTGAGCATCCATGTTTATATATATATATGTACGGTGTAACTAGGATACAAGAGTGCCTGCAATGTACATTTCATGACAGGAAGGCTACTGTGGTAGTACAAAAATATTGCTAAGGCAACTACATAATGAAAGGGCTTGAATTTTCACAAGTTTATAATTTCATGTTATCACAAAATCTGCTAAAATTAAAATTCGAGTGGATTTATACTTCATGAATGTTATGTTAAAAGTACATCTAGTCATCAGTGGGTATGCTCATACACGCTTGCCCTTCTCAGTGTTTAGTGTTGGGAACTCTCGTCTCCATGCTGCTCGCTTGGATGGCTAGCTGTTGCTCGCTTGGATGGCTAGCTACTCTACTTTGTGATGGCTAAGAGCCAACATAATTCAATGAACAAAGTTCGATGTCTTTCTGTGTATGCTCATGGTAGTAGAGCTTAGCCTAGGAACTGCATTAGAAAAATAGAAAATATAAACCCCTTGAAAATTCAACTCCTTACTGTTACCTCAGTTGTTTTTCAAGAGTTGGTATTCTAATGTTGACACTTCACTCTGCCTAAAAAAACTTTGGGAATCGGCAAGGGGAACACTGCGTCCCAAATATTTTTAGCTTTCTCTCAAACTTAACACAAAGACCACATCTTAAATTTTACACTTATTATGTGTACCTTATATGTCCAGGCTCACAAAAATGAAAGGCAGACACATTCTCCCAACCTCTGCCTTCACGTGACATGATATGCTGGGCTTGCAAACTTTATACTCATTATGTTATTATTTCAGGACAACCATACAATTCTACCTTTTCATAAGGAGGGACAGGCTTAGGAGGTTCCTTTCTGTCTTTATGTCTGTCAGGCTTGATGGGACGAAAGTTAGAGTCACCTCCACCATAAGAAGAGGACTTTGACATACTTTGAGGCTCCACAGAGAGATGGAGGAGGGGTTCCTCTGAGCAAGGGGGAGGGAAGACATCAGGAAGTGCCCTAGCAGACAGCTTGGGTTCCTCATTACCTAGGAGTAACAGAACGCACAGCTGAATTTTAAACAAACACGCATTAAAGTTAGTCTCATACCTGGTGGTCTCGGAGGTAGCGTCGGCAAAGGTCCTTCCAGCAGTGTTATAGGGACGTAGGATTTCGGGGGAGGGGGTCTTGCAGGCTCTGGGTCATCCGACATATCTGCCAGACTGCTATGAGACAGACAACTAAGACGCTAATAGCTCGACTACCACTCCCACCTTTTTCAGGGAACTTTAATAATAGCAAGTACCCAAATTGCAGCTCCTACCGACTGCAGCAGGACTGTTACAGCTGCGGGTATCAGAGGACCGAGTTATGCTGCGCAGGAGTGCTTTCCCTGTGGTGTTTGGAGGCTGCTTAATTGTTTTTGGGTGGGGGTTCTACAACAGAAGAAGCTGGTTGAGTGAAGTTGAAGGGGTCCGTCAGAGAGAGGAAGAAAGCTACCAGAAAGCACAAGAATTCAAGAAGAAATTAGAGGAAGGGCTAAAGAAGAGAAAGGAAAGCAGACAAGTTGAAGAGAAAGCAAACCAGGTAGACTCTATTTATAGCACACCATTACAAATGGTCTGGCACAAATGCAAATGGTGGTGGGAATTATCAGGTGGCAATTTTTTCTTGATTTATTACTACCAACTGAAAGTCGCACCCATATAATTGTTGAATAGGTCCACCCAACAAAACAGAGCCGCCTCTAATTGGCCTGGTTTACAGTCGTTGACTTCCTGTTCTTGGAAACCAGAAGGAAATCTCTTCCTATTGTGGACATTTAGTGGAGATTTAGTAACTATATAAGTAACTATATAATCGGTCAAAATTTATAATGACACTTATTCTAAAAGCAAGCATTTCTGAAACCAAACTTCAAATCAACATTTCCTGCTGTATGTATGCCCATACCCAATTTTTCTGCAGAAAGCTACTTCCAATCAGTTTTTTTTTGCTATACCCATGCCCAGGATCAGAACAATCTAGAGATCAGAACAATCTAGAGAGCAAATGCAATTAAAAGTGATCATGTGGTCAAATTAATTTCAAGACTTGAGACAAGTCCATGGTGATTATGATTCCTGACCCTTACACACCAGGTACAAAAAGGTGTGGCTAGGTTAAGGAACTTTTTCTCTTGTCTGTTCGAGGGATGGTCAGGGGATATGTTCGGGAGTGCAAGTCAATTAAGTGCAAGTCAATTAACACCAAGCGTACCTTTGAGAAGAACTAGCAGCAAGCTGCTGACTTCCTAGACTGAATGGATATGAGCGTAGTCTGCCTCATGAAGTGGAGCTCAAATGCTAGTTGAAGTGCAGAGGTGCTACAACAACTAGGAAGAAGCAGTCATTGTAATTCGTTGTTAACTGAGTTCTTTGGCAGTTTATCTAAGGAGCAGGATTTTGTGAAATGGTAGTTGTAGCACCTCTCCATTTCCATCGGCACTTGATCTGCACTTTAATCTGCCTTTGAGCTCCAATACCTGAAATAGACGGCTCATGCCACTTTAATATTCTTGAGGAACACATTCTGTTAAATAAACCACTGAGTTGCCGCCAGGCAATGGGTTCTGTGAGCTCGTGGAAGTGGCCTGACATAGCCAACCATTTTGTAGACACAAGTATAATAGAAATTTGTAATGAGATCTGCATTCCAGTAGCAATAGTCCATGATGCTAATGACTCGAGATCCTTTCCCACCACATACAAAATTCCACCACATACAAACTCCCACCGCATACAAAATCCCACCGCATACAAAATCCCACCTCATACAAAATCCCACCTCATACAAAATCCCACCTGATACAAAATCCCACCTCATACAAAATCCCACCGCATACAAAATCCCACCTCATACAAAATCCCACCTCATACAAAATCCCACCGCATACAAAATCCCACTGCATACAAAATCCCACTGCATACAAAATCCCACCGCATACAAAATCCCACCTCATACAAAATCCCACCGCATACAAAATCCCACCGCATACAAAATCCCACCACATACAAAAGTGTGTGGCTAAGCCAGACTGCCCCAAATTTAGTGAAATCTGTTGCTAGCCCAACTTAGCCCAAAGTAATTAGCGCCAGGTCCCCAGACCTTATTCCAGCATTGGGATTTGGCCTACCGGACTGTAATATTACTTGTGTGTATTGTTACATTATGTAGTGTTTCTCATCTTAGTGAGTTTCAAGGTTATATTCTATAGTTGGGGATTTTTTGGTTGTCGACAATTCTTTCATGAGTAGGAGTTTCAAACATGAAACATCACTAGTTGTTGTTATACCATTTTTTATGGGGGCCTCTGTATACCTGTAGAGACATATTCCATCCCGTCCAGATTGAGCCCACTCTTTTTGTTGAGCCCCATGGAGTGTTATAATCGATATGTGTATGGGTGAACTCGAGGGCAGTCTAAACCAGTGTTATATAGGACGTCAATTAAAGCAGGAAGTTTGTGGAATGCATGCAGCCCAATCAAAGGAATGGTAATAGTAGAATTTAATCTTCTTAGAAGTGCTTTCCTCAGTAGGGAAATTGGGTGTGATGAGTAAAAAAATAATGGGAGCAGGACATCATGAGTTAATTAACTAAAGCAGGAAGCTGTGTGAGCAATGGAGCCAATAGTAGAAGAATTTAATCTTCCTAGAAGTGCTTTCCTTAGGGGTATTGGTCTCAGTTGTGTATTGTGTGTGTGTGGTCTGTGTGGTTCTTACCATTGTCATTAATTGGATTGCATCATATTCCCATAATACTGTATCTTAATTAAACTTGTAGTGATCTTGGCTGGGTCTTTTTACACAGATAGTGGAATGGTAAAGCACACTTTTATCAACAAAGAAGGAGGGGGGAAAATGAGGAAAATTGGAAGAAAAGAAGAGAGAAAAAAGAATAGGGGGTGGTGTGTGCATAGGTTGTATTTCTGAACTTGTACTTGAAAAATCGTAAGGCCCAAAATTGGATTTAACTTTGGCTACTTATTCCTATTTGAATTCTCTCCTTGCTCAAAATAGTTTGCATAGATGAAGATTTGCATAGATGAAGAATAATTTTTCAAGGAGTTGAATATATAATTATATATATATATTATATATAATTATATATAATATATATCCAATTCAGTGGGAAGAGGGTTAATAGTGTTCAGATAAGACTATCCACTATGCAAACTGTTGATAGATTTATGACTTTAAACACTTGAATGTCCACTTTATTTTCTACTGTAAACTTGGTACCACGTATATATTAGTGCAGTAGGCTCTGCCAAGTCTGACCACCAACATCAATTGTCCCTCAACATCAATTGTCCCTCATGTATTAACACCCGTTGACACCTGTTAACTGTTTCCAAATTATCTTTTTCTCTCTTTGCAGCCTAACTGAGACGAGTTTGCCAATACGGATCACATACATTAGAGATTTCTATACTTAAGTATCAATAAGCAATGACATTATAGTACAGATACTGATTGCTAAATTTGGTGTGCTGATGGATGGTGTAACTGATTCAGAGAATCCTAAAGAACCGCCCAAATCGAAGTTCTCCCTGAGACGAAGGAAAACTGCTGGTGCTGGTTCCAAGATAAAAGCTGTGTCTGTTTTATCGACCAGGTCGCTGGTAACTCCCACGCTGAAATCCAGATCGAGTGAAAAGGGAGAGGTCATCACTGGAATAGGAAACAGAATGAAGTCCAGAGATGTTCTCAGCGGAAAGGTTGAGCAACCTGGAGGAGAAAGAAGGGAAGGGGAAAGTGTAGGGAGAGGTAAAGGAGGAAGTGATGGAGGTGAAGGAGGAGGAAGTGATGGTGCTGAAGGAGGAGGAAGTGATGGAGGTGAAGGAGGAGGAAGTGATGGAGGTGAAGGAGGAGGAAGTGATGGTGGTGAAGGAGGAAGAAGTGATGGAGGTGAAGGAGGAGGAAGTGATGGTGGTGGAGGAGGAAGTGATGGTGGTGAAGGAGGAGGAAGTGATGGTGGTGAAGGAGGAAGAAGTGATGGTGGTGAAGGAGGAGGAAGTGATGGTGGTGAAGGAGGAAGAAGTGATGGAGATGAAGGAGGAGGAAGTCATGGAGGTGAAGGAGGAGGAAGTCATGGAGGTGTAGGAAGGGGATGTGAAGGAGACGGAAGAGAGGGAGGAGACAGGGGAGATGAGCATGGGGAGATGTATTTCTGTCACATGTGCCAGAAGGATTTGACTAAATTTAACGTCGTTCGTCGGCAGCAGCACATGAATAGGTGTTGTGATGAGGCAGCAGCAAGACGAGGCAATGACAATGTAGATAAGTTCACTTGTGAGCTTTGCACGAAGGTGTTCACCGATGAGCAGGTGAGAAGGGAAGAGGATGTGTATATAATACTCTATGAGCAGGTTAGTTTGGTAATGATCTCTTGATAGTACATGTGTAGTTCGTAGGTTATCATTTTTAGTACAGCTATATATTGGGGAGGCAGCGTATATTTACAAGATGCACTCAAGATCTACCAAGACCTGTCAGAAATGCTTCATCTTCATGCAGTCGTTGACATGCTAAAATATCGGGTTCACACTAAAATAAGACGGTCTAGCTTGGACACACAGTTCCATTCTTACAGAGATAGGCACTGCCGGTGTGATTATTCTGGGCTCCAATATGTTGGCTTGTGCACCACCTGTCCACTGGTATATAGTGATCTCTGTGGTGTTTTGAAAATGGCGAAGTGAAGGTAGGTGTACTGATAGTAGGTTAATTTCCTAGTGCAGCACATGCATCCTGGGTGCTGCATGAGATTGACTT
Organism: Cladorhizidae sp. MBARI D1340-BT2; assembly: GCA_028752905.1. Taxonomy (NCBI): domain Eukaryota; kingdom Metazoa; phylum Porifera; class Demospongiae; order Poecilosclerida; family Cladorhizidae; species Cladorhizidae sp. MBARI D1340-BT2. Next base: position 10,022,111 of record JAQNBH010000017.1, read on the forward strand.
GCTGTGTGTAGATCTTGATGAGGAGGGTGAGGCTCCTAGATTTATTATACACATGAAGTCTTTTCTTATGAAGTCCGTGAGGTCCAAATTACATTACTTATACTCCAGAATATGCATTTGCCACATACAATCTCTGAACGTGCACAAGTACGGAGCAGTAAGGGAGAGTGATTCCCATAAAATACAAAAGCTTGTGGTTATAATTTTGGAGCTCCATAGATTCTGGAAATTCACTCTTATTAAAATATAGATCTCTGTGATCTTACCAAGGTTGCACGCAGTCAAATTTGGGGACCTCAAAACGTGTCATGAATTCTCTGCAGTTCTGGCTTCGGTTGGAAAGTACTATAATTATTATAGACTTATATACTACTATCAATGGCAAGAGAAAGCTTACTCTGCAATGTCATTAGGTGCTAAAACATGACTGGATGGTTTTAGCAAACGCAGAGTATGTCTTCCTCTTGCCACTGGAAACTGCGTAGCACATTGCAATCATCCACAACTGCAGAGAATTCGGGCATGCAGGTTTTTTGTTCCCCAAATTTGACTGCCTGTACCTTTGGTATGGTGATATACCTAATGCAGTATTTTTTGTATCAAAAGGAGCATACAGAGAGGTTTATCTTTTGAGCTAGTTCATAGAGTGAAATATGCAAAATCTATGGAGCTCTTAAGTCGTAGTCACATGTTTTTCTAAGAATTTGTAATTTATGGTATCGTTTGCCCTAGTGTCCTTGCTATACAGATGTGGTCTGTAGCCAAGTCTTGAACCAGTGAAGAACCCTTGAACCAGCGAAGAACCCTTTCCCCCATCCATTGGGCATAATAAGAATCAATTTCGCCATCTTGATCACTTCAAAGAAGAGTTCTATCAACTTTGTCAGGGTTTGAAATTGGATGTCATCTGTTGGTTCTCAGTTGGCTCTGTTGGAACTCTTTCTAAGCACCTTCAGTTTAGGTTTTATTGGTTCTTGACTGCCACTAGAACTATTTGAAAATTACAATAACCTTCTCAATCAATTTGAAATTGTATTCTATTGATGAAGGCTGGAGCATCTAGTTGAAACGTCGAGAGAATACAAGAAGGTTATTGTAATGTTATTGTTGTATGAACTTCTGACTTGTTTCCTGACACACTGCTCGCATTATTGTAGCAATGCCCACAACAGTTTCAATTCTCAATTGCAGCAATACAGTAGGTCTTTACTTTAGATATGATGTTACAGCAGAAGTAGATTCCAAAGATTACATGCTGATGACCTCTTCATCTACATCCAACTGTATAACATTACCAGTTGACCATTTCCCCCCATTATTTGATGATGAGTCGCTTGTCTCAATGATCATGGTAGTTGACTGCTTCCCTGATATTTCACTATAATTATACTAATTTCTCACGGAATCCGTAAAAGCCATTATATTAGCATCTCGTGATCTTGGGGGGATTTTTCGAGTCATTTCATAATTTCCAGGTTGTCTTCAGCGAGAAATTGTGTGCATTTTTTCCTCGTCCTCATCATTAACATTATAATGGCCACAAAAGACTGCTTTCCAGAAAACAGATCTACGTATTTAGTGTTGAGCAAAATTTCTATTTTCAGCTTTTCTTCGGCATTTTTTTAACCATTTCTTCAACCGCTTGTGAGAGCAGATGTTTTCAATTTTTCTCAGTGCTCTTTACAACTCAAATCTTTCTAGTTTCTTCTTGCTCTTAAATTGTTTTAAATTTTTTTATTCGTTATTTGATGACAGTTCGTATAATTATGTTGGGAGATAGAATACTGACTTGTTTCCAACATAGATTTTTTTAATTGTAATATTTCACTAGAGACTTCAAGGCTTCTTCATATATATAATTGATCTCACCTTCTTTTGGACACGTAACCTGAGAACAGCTTGACGTGTTTAAGTGTGATATCACAGGTTATTAATCTATTTTGGAAAATAAGCAAGTTCAAAATTTGATTATTTTAATTGTCTTTATTTTAAAAATGTGGACGATCTGACAATAGGCAATAAACAGGTCTTCTCCTTCCTGGTAATGTAACCATGGGAACTAGGTGAAACCAAGAGGGATGGAATGATCATTGTTTGCTTTCCAAATATTACTGGGGGGGATTTTATAGTTGTAGGTTGATGTGATATATATCGAACAGATCGTTGCATACTGTTAGCTTAGGTTCAGCATCCACTTGCTATTGCTATGTGAATTGTGAATTCATGACAACGGTTGCAGCAGCTTGGATGGATATACCACCTATCACTACTGTCAGCTGATTAAGAACAAGATGGCAGAGACATTGATCATGGTCTTGACTTCATAATAGGTTCCATCTGATTTAGAAATCTGGCCACCAATTGTGCTACCTACAAATTCATAGATTGCCTGCCGATCTAGGAATTGATAGACGTCAACACTTACGGCTAACATATGAACACCTCTAATCTGTACCTATTGCAACAGAGAATGTTATGTGGATTAAAGTAATATTGCATTGAAAAATAAATTCCACGTGGACTTAGCAGATAAGAACTTGTGACATAGTGTACCTGTACTATGAAAATGCTATGGGATAGATGATTCGGTGGAAATTATTGACCACAGACTAGTAACTGTGTCATACCATATCTCTCTGTAAAGCAGCTAAGCTTTCGAATTCACAATATGAGTTTCATGATGGAAGGCCAAAACTACTCGGCACTGTGCTTGTCAGCATAAGGTGCTACGTGTTCTACACAATGCCATGAAAGGATCCATGAAAGGATCCACATGCAATAATCAACCCCATCACCCCCCATCCCCCCCAAATAATATCATCAACAAAGAGACCTTGTTAATCACCCACATACAAGAGTCCACCATCAAAGAAACCTAAGCAATATAGTGAAAGTTAGCATTTCTGGAAAGATCCTGCCTTATATAATAATAGCAAGACTAGGACAGCACAATTGATGTATATATCAGCGCTGGAGCACAACATACGTGCTTCATTTGCAGTGATATCAGCCTCAAGAGGAGTTCCTTGGAGTTCAAGTGGATGAACTGGTGCAGCCAATAATGTACCTACCCCCTCATATTATATATAATTTTAAAGCCCATAGAAAGCTTCACCTTCTGCCAATACAATCATATCCATAGGATGCATGATGAAATATTTAGAGCTCTTGGAAAACACAACACTAAGAACAACACATTTGACCTTCAGTCTCTCCTTTTATAAGCAGGCAGACCCATAATTGCCTATAACTAGAGGGAACTAGAACTAGATTATGTCTTCCTTGCTGGATTTCGAGGACTACATACTTTCCAGCCATTTTGGTGGAATAGCAAACCATTTATAAGGTGGCATTTTTTTTGGTTTTTTTTTTGCAGCGGCATAAGACTGTGGTAGTGTAAAAAAGTGGAAATTTCTCGATCTTTTTGAGCTGACAAGTGTATGCTAACCTACCAACAGACAACATGGTCACTTTAGTTTGCCTCACACATGCATGGCACATTGGTAATAATTAGCATGTGTTCTAACAATCTCGACGTACTGTTTTGTGCAGGTGAAGAACCGTCATCTGAAGTCATGTGCCAAGTCCCAGGGACTATCAACAGTCCAACTACTGGAGGTGGCTCGGGGCGAGGCAGGGACGCTTTCATCCAATGGTCCTCCACCTGCAAAGAAGCAGGCAAGTATTAGAAGTGTGCTCAGGAAGTCTATGGATGACTTTAAGGTGCCTCCCCCAGTGAAGAAGAGGAACAGAAAGAGGAAGACGCCTCAGTTCGGGCCCACAGGGTCAGTGCAAATGTATTTTTAATTCACAAGGAATTGCAGTTGCATTTCAGTCACACATATACTTGTGACAGATCCTGCCTATATACATATACATGTATATATATACATATATGTTATATAGGCAGGATCTGTGATAATGTCACTTACAGAAACCTTATTGTGAATTGCAGAGTCATGTTTCCCAGTTATCTATATACTAACCCAGTTATCTACTAACATGTTTCCCAGTTATTTACCACGCTTCCCTAACATATTTCCCAGTATATATCTGCTAACCCAGTTACCTACTAACATGTTTCCTAGTTATCTACTAATGCTTAGCCTCTGTTTTTGATTTTGGATTTAAAAGCTGGCTCAAGTTTCATTATGGAGGTAATTTTGTGCTCTTTGACCCAAACACCAATAACTCCGAATTTTGTAGAACTGGCCCTTTTGCTCAGATCCCAATCTAAAAAATAAATATATATTTTGATATTATTCCTCTATCAATAAGTTCTGGTGCAACTAACATGAGCATAGCATGGAATAATTATAGTAGTAAGTTATGGTGCAACTAACCTGAGCATATATACCATGGAGAAGGATTCTATCAAATATAGTAGTAAGTTCTGGTGCAACTAACATGAGCATAGCATGGAATAATTAGAGTAGGAATAAGGAATAATAATAGCTTTCTTGATATCAACTTAAATTTTATTACTTGACGTTTCAGCTAGATGCTCCAGGCTTCAACAGGAATAACATTATTCTGGTGAAGGCTGTATAGAGCGCAACATTGATTGATTATCTAGAAAGTCATTAGAACTATACTATGTCAACTGAGAGTCTGTTGATAATAATAATAATGGTGACAATTTGCTTGTCCTACTACCTATAGTTTCATGTGTAAGCAATCATCAGGGACAATACACTGTATATCTCAGCTCTGCTTAGTACTGTTTGTGGCCTATATTGACAAACACTATAATAATAATAATAATAATAATAATAATAATAATAATAATAATAATAATAATAATAATAATAATAATAATAATAATAATAATAATAATAATAATAATAATAATAATAATAATAATAATAATAATAATAATAATAATAATAATAATAATAATAATAATAATAATAATAATAACAACAACAACAACAACAATAATAATAATAATAATGAGTGGGGCTTCAACAGTTATAGTGGAATTTATACTTCTGGGGTGAGAGGTTAGCAGGTCAGACATAGTGGGTTTTTATCACAACCATTCAAGAACATGTGTTATTTACAAGGATATTTGCTGTTCTTGTCCCTTCATGAAGATCTCTTGATGTGGAGTACGACCAGTTGCAGCTTGCCTTGGCAATGTCTGCCTCTCTGGGTGGAGATCTTACGGACACTCACAATAACATGTGCACCACTTCAGGAGGAGAAACAAATGCAACTGCAAAGAGAAAATGGACGTGAGTCTGCCAAGCTTAACCATACAATACCTACGCCGACTCTCACCCTTTCACTTTGCAGGAAAAGAAAGAAGAAAGAAGCAGTCAGTCATCCTTTGTTTTCGGTTTCATCTCAACAATGTCGAGACATCATTTGTCTTCGAGCTGAGCAGCTGCTACAGCCTGCATCTTCAGTGTCGGGAGGAATAGGTGTTGGGGCTGAAGGGGAGGATATCCCTTGCACTCCTGCATTTTGTAGCAGCGAATTGGCTGCGTGTGTGGCTAATGAGTCGACCGTAATTCCTGCTCCAAGAGACGAAGATAATGTTTTATTTGTGTCAGATGATGATGATGCTGACGATACCTTACGTGAAGGAAAGGGACACACCAGAACAAGAACAACGCCATCACATTTGCTGGCACCTTCATGTGCGGGAGGTGGTGAAATGATGGCGTCACCTGGTTCCACGGGATTCTCTATTTCTACTCCACCAGATGGTGATGGTGGTGATGGTGGTGATGCAATCCCTGTCAATGAAGTCTCGCTGGTGGAGGAAGTGCGGGATGTGAGCTACCGCACAGTGTGGCAGCTAGGATCCTCAGACCTACACTCAGACACTCTCAATGAGTTTTATGTGCCTGCACTCGCCTCAGCTGTCAGTCCTCACGAGGTGAGTTCTGGAAGTGTATTGGTAGTTTGTGTATGGTTCTCTGTGTGTGTACGGTTCTCTGTGTGTGAACGGTTCTCTGTGTGTGCATGGTTCTCTGTGTGTGCATGGTTCTCTGTGTGTGTATGGTTCTCTGTGTGTGCATGGTTCTCTGTGTGTGCATGGTTCTCTGTGTGTGCATGGTTCTCTGTGTGTGCATGGTTCTCTGTGTGTGCATGGTTCTCTGTGTGTGTCTCTGTGTGTGCATGGTTCTCTGTGTGTGCATGGTTCTCTGTGTGTGCATGGTTCTCTGTGTGTGCATGGTTCTCTGTGTGTGCATGGTTCTCTGTGTGTGCATGGTTCTCTGTGTGTGTATGGTTCTCTGTGTGTGCATGGTTCTCTGTGTGTGCATGGTTCTCTGTGTGTGCATTGTTCTCTGTGTGTGCATGGTTCTCTGTGTGTGCATGGTTCTCTGTGTGTGCATGGTTCTCTGTGTGTGCATGGTTCTCTGTGTGTGCATGGTTCTCTGTGTGTGCATGGTTCTCTGTGTGTGCATGGTTCTCTGTGTGTGCACGGTTCTCTGTGTGTGCATGGTTCTCTGTGTGTGCACGGTTCTCTGTGTGTGCATGGTTCTCTGTGTGTGCATGGTTCTCTGTGTGTGCATGGTTCTCTGTGTGTGCATGGTTCTCTGTGTGTGTATGGTTCTCTGTGTGTGCATGGTTCTCTGTGTGTAAATGGTTCTCTGTGTGTGCATGGTTCTCTGTGTGTGCATGGTTCTCTGTGTGTGCATGGTTATCTGTGTGTGCATGGTTCTCTGTGTGTGCATGGTTCTCTGTGTGTGCATGGTTCTCTGTGTGTGCATGGTTCTCTGTGTGTGCATGGTTCTCTGTGTGTGCATGGTTCTCTGTGTGTGCATGGTTCTCTGTGTGTGCATGGTTCTCTGTGTGTGCATGGTTCTCTGTGTGTGCATGGTTCTCTGTGTGTGCATGGTTCTCTGTGTGTGCATGGTTCTCTGTGTGTGCATGGTTCTCTGTGTGTGCACGGTTCTCTGTGTATGCATGGTTCTCTGTGTGTGCATGGTTCTCTGTGTGTGCATGGTTCTCTGTGTGTGTATGGTTCTCTGTGTGTGCACGGTTCTCTGTGTGTGCATGGTTCTCTGTGTGTGCATGGTTCTCTGTGTGTGCACGGTTCTCTGTGTGTGCACGGTTCTCTGTGTGTGTACGGTTCTCTGTGTGTGTATGGTTCTCTGTGTGTGCACGGTTCTCTGTGTGTGTATGGTTCTCTGTGTGTGCATGGTTCTCTGTGTGTGCATGGTTCTCTGTGTGTGCATGGTTCTCTGTGTGTGCATGGTTCTCTGTGTGTGCACGGTTCTCTGTGTGTGCACGGTTCTCTGTGTGTGCACGGTTCTCTGTGTGTGCATGGTTCTCTGTGTGTGCATGGTTCTCTGTGTGTGCACGGTTCTCTGTGTGTGCACGGTTCTCTGTGTGTGCACGGTTCTCTGTGTGTGTACGGTTCTCTGTGTGTGCATGGTTCTCTGTGTGTGCATGGTTCTCTGTGTGTGCATGGTTCTCTGTGTGTGCATGGTTCTCTGTGTGTGCATGGTTCTCTGTGTGTGTGGTTCTCTGTGTGTGTATGGTTCTCTGTGTGTGCATGGTTCTCTGTGTGTGCATGGTTCTCTGTGTGTGTATGGTTCTCTGTGTGTGTATGGTTCTCTGTGTGTGCATGGTTCTCTGTGTGTGTATGGTTCTCTGTGTGTGCACGGTTCTCTGTGTGTGCACGGTTCTCTGTGTGTGCACGGTTCTCTGTGTGTGCACGGTTCTCTGTGTGTGCACGGTTCTCTGTGTGTGCACGGTTCTCTGTGTGTGCACGGTTCTCTGTGTGTGCACGGTTCTCTGTGTGTGCACGGTTCTCTGTGTGTGCATGGTTCTCTGTGTGTGCATGGTTCTCTGTGTGTGCATGGTTCTCTGTGTGTGCAGGGTTCTCTGTGTGTGCAGGGTTCTCTGTGTGTGCATGGTTCTCTGTGTGTGCATGGTTCTCTGTGTGTGCACGGTTCTCTGTGTGTGCACGGTTCTCTGTGTGTGCACGGTTCTCTGTGTGTGCACGGTTCTCTGTGTGTGCACGGTTCTCTGTGTGTGCACGGTTCTCTGTGTGTGCACGGTTCTCTGTGTGTGCACGGTTCTCTGTGTGTGCATGGTTCTCTGTGTGTGCATGGTTCTCTGTGTGTGCATGGTTCTCTGTGTGTGCACGGTTCTCTGTGTGTGCACGGTTCTCTGTGTGTGCATGGTTCTCTGTGTGTGCACGGTTCTCTGTGTGTGCATGGTTCTCTGTGTGTGCATGGTTCTCTGTGTGTGCATGGTTCTCTGTGTGTGCATGGTTCTCTGTGTGTGCATGGTTCTCTGTGTGTGCATGGTTCTCTGTGTGTGCATGGTTCTCTGTGTGTGCATGGTTCTCTGTGTGTGCATGGTTCTCTGTGTGTGCATGGTTCTCTGTGTGTGCATGGTTCTCTGTGTGTGCATGGTTCTCTGTGTGTGCATGGTTCTCTGTGTGTGCACGGTTCTCTGTGTGTGCATGGTTCTCTGTGTGTGCATGGTTCTCTGTGTGTGCACGGTTCTCTGTGTGTGTATGGTTCTCTGTGTGTGCATGGTTCTCTGTGTGTGCACGGTTCTCTGTGTGTGCACGGTTCTCTGTGTGTGCACGGTTCTCTGTGTGTGCACGGTTCTCTGTGTGTGTATGGTTCTCTGTGTGTGCATGGTTCTCTGTGTGTGCATGGTTCTCTGTGTGTGCACGGTTCTCTGTGTGTGCACGGTTCTCTGTGTGTGCACGGTTCTCTGTGTGTGCATGGTTCTCTGTGTGTACACGGTTCTCTGTGTGTGCATGGTTCTCTGTGTGTGCATGGTTCTCTGTGTGTGCACGGTTCTCTGTGTGTGCACGGTTCTCTGTGTGTGCACGGTTCTCTGTGTGTGCACGGTTCTCTGTGTGTGCACGGTTCTCTGTGTGTGCACGGTTCTCTGTGTGTGCATGGTTCTCTGTGTGTAAATGGTTCTCTGTGTGTGCATGGTTCTCTGTGTGTGCATGGTTCTCTGTGTGTGCATGGTTATCTGTGTGTGCATGGTTCTCTGTGTGTGCATGGTTCTCTGTGTGTGCATGGTTCTCTGTGTGTGCATGGTTCTCTGTGTGTGCATGGTTCTCTGTGTGTGCATGGTTCTCTGTGGGTTCTCTGTGTGTGCATGGTTCTCTGTGTGTGCACGGTTCTCTGTGTGTGTATGGTTCTCTGTGTGTGCATGGTTCTCTGTGTGTGCATGGTTCTCTGTGTGTGCACGGTTCTCTGTGTGTGTGTGGTTCTCTGTGTGTGCATGGTTCTCTGTGTGTGCACGGTTCTCTGTGTGTGCTGGGTTCTCTGTGTGTGTATGGTTCTCTGTGTGTGCATGGTTCTCTGTGTGTGCATGGTTCTCTGTGTGTGCATGGTTCTCTGTGTGTGCATGGTTCTCTGTGTGTGCATGGTTCTCTGTGTGTGCATGGTTCTCTGTGTGTGCATGGTTCTCTGTGTGTGCATGGTTCTCTGTGTGTGCATGGTTCTCTGTGTGTGCATGGTTCTCTGTGTGTGCATGGTTCTCTGTGTGTGTACGGTTCTCTGTGTGTGCATGGTTCTCTGTGTGTGTATGGTTCTCTGTGTGTGCATAGTAACTGTGTGTGTGTGTGCATAGTGTTGTGTGTGCATGGTGCTGTGTGTGCATGGTGCAGTGTGTGCATGGTGCTGGCGTGTGTGTGCATGGTGTTGTGTGTGGATGGTGCTGGCATGGTGCTGTGTGTGTGCATGGTGTTGTGTGTGGATGGTGCAGTGTGTGCATGCATGCTGCTGTGTGTGAGTGCATGGTGCAGTGTGTGCATGCATGCTGCTGTGTGTGAGTGCATGCTGCTGTGTGTGAGTGCATGGTGCTGTGTGTGAGTGCATGGTGCTGTGTGTTCATGGAGCTATGTGTGTATGATGCTGTGTGTGCATGCATGGTGCTGTGTGTGAGTGCATGGTGCTGTGTGTGAGTGGATGGTGCTGTGTGTGCGTGCATGGTGCTGTGTGTGCATGATGCTGTGTGTTCATGGAGCTATGTGTGTGTAATGCTGTGTGTGCATGCATGGTGCCGTGGCAAATTTGAACAGATGATGAACTTACATCTCAGTCACTGATGAGATTCTTCATTTGAGGATGTGGTCCAAATGCAATTTGTCCCAGATTTCCTCCCCAGTTGAGATGTAAGTTCGTCATTTGTTCAAATTTCAAGGTTGGCAGTTGTGTGTGCATGTCCCATGAACCACAACAGTGTGTGCTACTGTCCAATGACTCAGTAATCTGTCTTTTGTTATTTGTTAGACCAAGCCGCTGTTTTGTAGGCAGTGTGACAGTAGCACGTGCCTTGGAGGCATGCCCTCCTCCCCTCCTCTTCCCCCTACAGCAGCTGAAGAAAAAGTATGCAGTGATGGTCCCCCTGGACTAGGACATAGGTACGTGTTTCCAATCACAATATTTACATCTGATGACTTGGCCTCAGGAGACACCACCAGCAGAGCCCGTGAACAGCTGCAGAGGTGTCATTGACCCAACTCTCTTCTCCGATCTTCACTCAATGATCAACTCAGCTTTCCTCAGCGACATTGTTGTCCTCACCGCTCCGTGCAGCAGTGGAGGTGGGCATGGCACACTGAGAGCTCACCGCTGCTTGCTTGCCGCCAGGTGCCCAGGTTTTAGGGAGGCAATCAGGAACACTGAACCGCTCCCCAATGTGCTTGACTTGTCGGACTTTGAGGGAGGTTCCGTGCTGGGGTTCCTGGAGTACGTGTACACTGGTGTCGACCCCTCAGTTAGGGGGAAGGTTGCTGTGAATGAAGTTGATGCCATAACCAGCAGGTAAATGAAGTTGATGCCATAGCCAGCAGGTAAATGAAGTTGATGCCATAGCCAGCAGGTAAATGAAGCTGATGCCATAGCCAGCAGGTAAATGAAGTTGACGCCATAGCCAGCAGGTAAATGAAGTTGATGCCATAGCCAGCAGGTAAATGAAGTTGATGCCACAGCCAGCAGGTAAATGAAGTTGATGCCATAGCCAGCAGGTAAATGAAGTTGATGCCACAGCCAGCAGGTAAATGAAGTTGATGCCATAGCCAGCAGGTAAATGAAGCTGATGCCATAACCAGCAGGTAAATGAAGTTGATGCCATAGCCAGCAGTTAGATGAAGCTGATGCCATAGCCAGCAGGTAAATGAAGTTGACGCCATAGCCAGCAGGTAAATGAAGTTGATGCCATAGCCAGCAGGTTAATGAAGTTGATGCCACAGCCAGCAGGTAAATGAAGTTGATGCCATAGCCAGCAGGTAAATGAAGTTGATGCCACAGCCAGCAGGTAAATGAAGTTGATGACATAGCCAGCAGGTAGATGAAGCTGATGCCATAGCCAGCAGGTAAATAAAGCTGATGCCATAGCCAGCAGGTAAATGAAGTTGATGCCATAGCCAGTAGGTAGATGAAGCTGATGCCATAGCCAGCAGGTAAATGAAGTTGATGCCATAGCCAGCCAGTAAATGAAGTTGATGCCATAGCCAGCAGGTTAATGAAGTTGATGCCACAGCCAGCAGGTAAATGAAGTTGATGCCATAGCCAGCAGGTAAATGAAGTTGATGCCACAGCCAGCAGGTAAATGAAGTTGATGACATAGCCAGCAGGTAGATGAAGCTGATGCCATAGCCAGCAGGTAAATAAAGCTGATGCCATAGCCAGCAGGTAAATTAAGTTGATGCCATAGCCAGTAGGTAGATGAAGCTGATGCCATAGCCAGCAGGTAAATGAAGTTGATGCCATAGCCAGCCAGTAAATGAAGTTGATGCCACAGCCAGCAGGTAAATGAAGTTGAAGCCATGGCCAGCAGGTAAATGAAGCTGATGCCATAGCCAGCAGGTAAATGAAGTTGATGCCATAGCCAGCAGGTAAATGAAGTTGATGCCATCATGGCCAGTACGTAAATGAAGTTGATGCCATGGCCAGTAGGTAAATGAAGTTGATGCCATAGCCAGCAGGTAAATGAAGTTGATGCCACAGCCAGCAGGTAAATGAAGTTGATGCCATAGCCAGTAGGTAAATGAAGTTGATGCCATAGCCAGCAGGTAAATGAAGTTGATGCCATCATGGCCAGTAGGTAAATGAAGTTGATGCCATGGCCAGTAGGTAAATGAAGTTGATGCCATAGCCAGCAGGTAAATGAAGTTGATGCCATAGCCAGCAGGTAAATGAAGTTGATGCCACAGCCAGCAGGTAAATGAAGTTGATGCCATAGCCAGTAGGTAAATGAAGTTGATGCCATAGCCAGCAGGTAAATGAAGTTGATGCCATCATGGCCAGTAGGTAGATGAAGTTGATGCCATGGCCAGCAGGTAAATGAAGTTGATGCTACAGCCAGCAGGTAAATGAAGTTGATGCCATAGCCAGAGGTAAATGAAGTTGATGCCACAGCCAGAGGTAAATGAAGTTGATGCCATAGCCAGTAGGCAAATGAAGCTGATGCCATGGCCAGCAGCTGCCTAGTTAGCATACATATTCTTACATATTTTGAACCATGAAGTTTCTTGTTGGGTACAGTAGATCGCTTGTGATGGAGTGCCCTTGATCTATAATATGTTACATACATATATTATATACAAAATTATTATATCCATAATAATATTTTGTCTATACAGAATGTCTTTCAAAGAAGAAGTGAGCAAGATCATCAGATATTGTGTGCACATGAATGACATCAAGGCAGCAGTTGATCATGGAAGTGTTGCCTTGCCATCTCCTTGTTCTCTTCAACCATCGCCGCCATCATCATCATCGTCACTGCTATTCTCACCGCCATCACAAGCCTCACTAGATGCTCAACAACTGCTCACCCCAGCCATGGTACAGTCGAGGACACCATCTCCGAACAGAGATGACCTGAAATCATCCCCCTTGAGTGACGAGTCTTTACTAGACGAGGGTGACCCTCATATCTCAGATGAGATCTTCCATGTTGTAACACCATCTCCTCATTTCCCCCCAGATGTTTCACCTTCCTTCTCTATGAGCGACTACCACTCTGTAGGTGGCGAGGAGAAGGTGGGGTTGGCGTTGGACTCCCATTCTAGTTCCCCCGGTAGCGATGTGATCCTGTGCAGAGTGAGTCCCAGTCAGCAGACATTTGACAGAGTGGGACTTGGGGAAGTGGTGGAGGGGATAGGGGGAGAAGAGGGTATGGAAGTGGTGCGGGAGGACACTCATGAGTTGGAAGTGGAAGGAGATTTGAATATGGTGGATGGGGTGGAAGAAGTGGGGGTGAAGGTGAAGGATGTGGATGAAGTAAAGATGGATGAGACAACGCTAGATGTGATGGGTTTGGAAGAGAATGTTGTCGTACAGGCTGAGCTGTCTGGTGATTCAGCTAGCGATGCTCCTGTTCCACTGATGGGAGAGGACTACCACTTCGATGTAGACTGGCTTCTAGATGGTATGGCAGACGACGTTACCGGAAATGGTAGCTACCATGAAAGCCCTCCACGTCCTCTTCTCAGGTCCTCCCAGGACCGCCCCTCTTGCCACTCCTCCACACCTCCGACACCACTCAGTGACCTCAACCAGACCCCAGTCCAACCAGTGAAAGACAGTGCACCCTTCGTCACCCCAGCCTCGATTGGGGAAAGGAGAACAGGAGAGGTTTATTCGGATGATAGCATCACTCCTATGCCTGCATACCATGCCATGCAGACACCACAGCTGAAAGGGGAGTGCAAAAAGTTTGGAGTGAGGGCAATCCCCAAACGCAAGATGATCGCCAAGCTGAGGGAGATTTACACCTACACTCACCCACTAGTAGGTGCGTGCATAGTATTGTCAAACATCTATCTATTTATCTATCTATCTATCTCTATGGCATTGGTCATCTGAATGCACATGCGCAAACAATGACAGAAATAAATTGTCACCATTCTCCCACAATAATGGAGCACAAAAATCATTTTGCACTTGACAACATTTCCATTCGCATCCTGTGAGATGTCAGCAAGGTGAGGTGTCAGCGAGGTGAGGTGTCAGCGAGGTGGGGTGTCAGCGAGGTGAGGTGTCAGCATGGTGAGGTGACAGTGAGGTGAGGTGGCAGTGAGGTGAGGTGGCAGTGAGGTGAGGTGTCAGCAAGGTGAGGTGACAGTGAGGTGGGGTGTCAGCGAGGTGAGGTGTCAGCGAGGTGAGGTGTCAGCGAGGTGGGGTGTCAGCGAGGTGAGGTGTCAGCATGGTGAGGTGACAGTGAGGTGAGGTGGCAGTGAGGTGAGGTGGCAGTGAGGTGAGGTGTCAGCAAGGTGAGGTGACAGTGAGGTGGGGTGTCAGCGAGGTGAGGTGTCAGCGAGGTGGGCTGTCAGCGAGGTGAGGTGTCAGCATGGTGAGGTGACAGTGAGGTGAGGTGGCAGTGAGGTGAGGTGGCAGTGAGGTGAGGTGGCAGTGAGGTGAGGTGGCAGTGAGGTGAGGTGGCAGAGGTGAGGTGAAACTGAGGTGAGGTGACAGTGAGGTGAGGTGGCAGTGAGGTGAGGTGTCAGTGAGGTGAGGTGACAGAGGTGAGGTGGCAGTGAGGTGAGGTGACAGAGGTGAGGTGGCAGTGAGGTGAGGTGTCAGCAAGGTGGGGTGTCAGAAAGGTGAGGTGTCAGCAAGGTGGGGTGTCAGCAAGGTGAGGTGAGGTGTCAGCAAGGTGAGGTGTCAGCAAGGTGGGGTGTCAGCAAGGTGGGGTGTCAGCAAGGTGAGGTGTCAGCAAGGTGAGGTGTCAGCAAGGTGGGGTGTCAGCAAGGTGGGGTGTCAGCAAGGTGGGGTGTCAGCAAGGTGAGGTGACAGTGAGGTGAGGTGGCAGTGAGGTTAGGTGACAGAGGTGAGGTGGCAGTGGGTGAGGTGACAGCCAGACTCTGGTATGAGCAGGAAAGCTCAGCAGTAGTTTCTAGATAGGCTGAGACAAAGTGAGATGCCACAGAGGAAATGTTACTGTACTGAGACTGTAGCACATGTCTTCTTGTTAGGAAGAGAACCTCTGCGGTGATGAGTCGTTCACTTTTTTCCCTTTAGCTAAAATTCTGTTGAGAAGGCAATAATAAGTTTGCAGTATTTGCAGACAGGGTTTGTTTCCTCCATTTGGACAAGTCAAAATCCATAACCAAGCATGGCCAGCTTATGAACTTGCATAACTTTTATTCCTCTACTAACAACTAACAACAATGAGATTTCTACTGACCTGCCTGAGCGATTACTGTGGCCCGTCCTTTTCAACAGTTATCCTATAAGGTGATTTTTCAGAATGGTGCCATATAATGCCTTCCTTTATTAATTATGTATCATAAATCATAATCGTTACGCTCGATTTCTAACCGTGCGTCTTTGCAGAAGTCTGTTGTTATTATTTCTGTGTTAGTACGAGCAATCCTTTCTATTCCAGCCCATGCTACCAGAAAGATGGCTGTTGCTACTGGAACTCTCTTCTCCTTTCAATTGGTTGTTAGAGGCTACCATGAATATCCGAAAGTATAGTCCTCTTGAATGGGAGAAGTAGCCGCAACTGGTGCAGGACATGACAACACCCAGACAACTGGTGCAGGACACGACAACTCCCAGACAACTAGTGCAGGACACGACAACCCCCAGACAACTGGTGCAGGACATGACAACCCCCAGACAACTGGTGCTGGACATAACAACCCCCAGACAACTGGTGCAGGACATGACAACTCCCAGACAACTGGTGCAGGACACGACAACCCCCAGACAACTGGTGCAGGACATGACAACCCCCAGACAACTGGTGCAGGACATGACAACCTCCAGACAACTGGTGCAGGACATAACAACCCCCAGACAACTGGTGCAGGACATGACAACTCCCAGACAACTGGTGCAGGACATGACAACCCCCAGACAACTGGTGCAGGACACGACAACCCCCAGACAACTGGTGCAGGACACGACAACCCCCAGACAACTGGTGCAGGACACGACAACCCCCAGACAACTGGTGCAGGACACGACAACCCCCAGACAACTGGTGCAGGACATGACAACCCCCAGACAACTAGTGCAGGACATGACAACCTCCAGACAACTGGTGCAGGACACGAAAACCTCCAGACAACTGGTGCAGGACATGACCCAGACAACTGGTGCAGGACATGACAACCCCCAGACAACTGCTGCAGGACATGACAACCCCCAGACAACTAGTGCAGGACACGACAGCAGACAACTGGTGCCGGACATGACAACCCCCAGACAACTGGTGCAGGACATGACAACTCCCAGACAACTGGTGCAGGACATGACAACCCCCAGACAACTGGTGCAGGACACGACAACCCCCAGACAACTGGTGCAGGACACGACAACCCCAAGACAACTGGTGCAGGACACAACAACCTCCAGACAACTGGTGCAGGACATGACAACCTCCAGACAACTGGTGCAGGACACAACAACCCCAAGAGGTCTGGTCTTTGGGCTGTGCCCTGAAGTGATTCTTCAGGTTTTCCTGGCCACATGCAGTGAAAAGAACAAATATTCCAAATGTGCGCCACTTTCTATCGTGGCATTGCTGAATCATATGGTTCGCAGGCGAACTGGGATTTATTTCCCCCTGGCACATAAATTGGAAGTGCACAGTACGTCCCCACATTGTCTGCTTGAAACTTGTTACCCTCTATTTTTACGACTCCCTCCCCCCCCCCACCCCCCCACCCCCAAAAGGATAAACATATTTGCCTTAGTCACTTTAACTCAATCAGTGATTAACTTAGAAATAAAAAACTTTGAATCGGGCACACAAGGTCTTAAAAAGGAATTGGTCTAATTAAAGTAACTGTAGCTGCACTATCTACTTCAGGAATAAGTTTAGCGTGCCTGGCGAGGGTGTCTCACTAGAAGAGAGCCCTCTGCCTAGTTCTTGAGGTATATTTCCTCACTAGAAGAGAGCCTTCTGCCTAGCTCTTGAGGCGAGGGTTGCCTCACTAAAAGAGAGCCCTCTTCCTTGTTCTTGAGGCGAGGATTTACTCACTAGAATAGAGCCCTCTCCCTAGTTCTTGAGCCGATGGTTGCCTCATTAGAAGATAGCCCTCTGCCTAGTTCTTGAGGTAGAAGAGAGCCCCCTGTTTAGTTCATAAGGTCCTCACTAGAAGAGAGCCCTCTGCCTAGTTCTTGAGGAGAGGTTATTCTCACTAGAAGAGAACCCTCTGCGTAGTTCTTGAGGTATATTTCCTCACTAGAAGAGAGCCTTCTGCCTAGCTCTTGAGGCGAGGGTTGCCTCACTAAAAGAGAGCCCTCTTCCTTGTTCTTGAGGCGAGGATTTACTCACTAGAATAGAGCCCTCTCCCTAGTTCTTGAGCCGATGGTTGCCTCATTAGAAGATAGCCCTCTGCCTAGTTCTTGAGGTAGAAGAGAGCCCCCTGTTTAGTTCTTAAGGTCCTCACTAGAAGAGAGCCCTCTGCCTAGTTCTTGAGGAGAGGTTATTCTCACTAGAAGAGAACCCTCTGCGTAGTTCTTGAGGTGAGGGCTCCCTCACTAGAAGAGAGCCCTCTGCCTAGTTCGTGAGGCAAGTTTTGCCTCATTAGATGAGAGTACTCTTGGGGCAGATGATGTCTCCTAAGGGTTCTCCATGGATACATTTCTCTCGTCTGGTAAAGGTTTTTCAATCAAAAGAGCATGGGAAATGTCATGAAGAGTATCATGCCTTTTGGTGCTATGACCACACCCCATCAAGTGATCCCCGTTAGAGTCTATGGCCACGGTACTTAAGACGTTTGGTTGGTCATTGAAAGATGACGGACAAGAATTTCCAGTGAGGCATGGCGAAGCCCAAGTTAGCATTAGAACAGGTTCTTCTACTGTAATTTCTTCTTGACAGAGCATCGAGACTGGCTTCTCCATATAAGTTTTAGACATCAAGCAGGTAATCATACACTTCGTTAGGCTGGCTTGAAGGGTGCATGGTGAAATCTGGGGAAGTTTTCTGTAGGATGGCAACCCTTGATGGAAGCTCTTCAAAACACCAAGGGGGTTGAGAGTTGGATGAAGGCACCAAATTGTCTAGTAAGTGGGAGAAATTAATTTGTGGTTGGAGCTGTAACTGTCTCTACTCCATCTTCACTCTTTAGTTGAGAGTCCTTCTGTTGCTTAGTCAGGTTTGGCCGAGGTGAAGGGTCAGCATCTCCTCTACTCTTTACTCCAGACATGGTGGAGTGAGCAGGAGGTTAAACAGAGCTGGGAGGTTTCTCCAAACCAGCCAAGGTAGTGAACAACTATGCCAAACATCAACCGTCCTGGCCATCTCATTGCCAGCTACTATTCATTAATATTTAAATGTCAGCCACAGACAGCTTGTCCACTCAAGACTATCCATTCGGTTGTGTTGGTCTGTCATGTTCCAAACACCCTTCAAGTGCTCACACATACCCAAATTGGAATCACAATACTCGATCCAAAAAGAATCGAGTCTCAAGAGCGTTAGAAGAATTTATTTCCTTGAGGAGCGCCACCCATGACCCCACCACCGAGACCCTCATGAATCACAGTACGACATGAAGAGGTTGGAGTTTGCCCTTGAGGGACCACTTAATACTTTCTGCTCAAGAAATGAAATGGGTAATGATCATCAAATAATCAGGAACTATATACATGGTTATGACTCTGTTGCCGCCTAAATAAATTAGGAAATGTATGCCACTAATGTTAGTGCACAGGTATTCACTCTAACCTTAAAGCATCTTTTTAGTTGGGGGGTTCGTTGTTTTATTTAATTTATTTAGTAAGAGCATGTTATTTTTATTTTTTAGCCGATGATGGTGCAATTGTCCCCGAGGGAAATGAAGCTAAGGAGGATGTCGAGAGCATCAGGACGAGGGTAAAGCATGCAATTACTTCAGACCATGACCTTCACCAAGATATTCTCCTCTACAAAGTAAGAATGGACAATGAGGGACCAGTGTGCGTGTGTGTTTCTTCGGTTTCTTTTAGGGGGAAGGGGTAGCGTTTGCCTTCCCTTGGAAACTGTTGTCTGTTGCCTGATGACTAAATAGTCGTTTATTTTTGTGTGTGTCTGTGTGAGTTTCCCTATCTAATTATTTTTCAATTATTTTACAGCTAGCATGAGTTAATTAAGTGTTAATGAACTTGGTATTAATACAGTCGATGTGGATGTACATTAGGGTTTGGTTCAGCTGATCTCTTTGCAGCACTGATAACTTATCATGCCCCCTCCCCATGACCATATTTTCACTGACATGGGAGTGACTTATCAAAGGAAACACAGACCCAAAACACAATTTTGCTGGAAAATTTGGCAGGAATTGATGTATATATATAGGCACTGCCAAATTAAATTCTGGCAATATTCTTTTTGTCGTCATATTGTTACCTGATAGGTGGGGTCTGCTAATTTTCTCACACCGCAAGAATATGGTGTCGTTAAGAGTTTGTAAGGGATGGGTCACCTAGATACATGGGTGTCGTCATTATCAAAAAGCAAGCATCTGATCTCTTCTAAAGTACATGATACTTCGCAGCACTGCTATATAACGAGTAGGGATCTTTTGCACACGCTCTCCCTCTTAGAACTCTTCATCCATGACGAGATTACACTGCAACGTCCGCGACAATGCTCTTGATCAATGGTTCACACTCCACGAGGGATCTCACGGACATAAATTCACACCTGCCACTTCACTCACTATGTCAAGTGCTAGACATGACCATGCCCTTCCCCACACGGGGGGCAATCGACACATCCACCAAAAACAAACCAGCAACTTTAATTTCCACTCTGGTTGAGAACAACCTGCCAAATGTTGAAAAGCGAATTGTCTTCAGGTCTTTTCAAAGCCCTTCATATATTCCGGCTATACAGTACTGAAGTTGCCCTTGGTCAAGTCAGCTAGCTAAGTGGCAGCTGCACAGCATCGTCAATCAATCATCCTTGCCACCGGAATTGCCACCAGTTGTGCTGGACGGTCTACTCAAACCAGGCTGCTCAAGATCTTCTCTGGTCCAAGCTTTCTTACTCCTACAAGAAAAGAAAGCCTCTCAATAAGCCAACTTGCCATTTACAGATGTCAATTTAGCACAAGTGAAGATGGAGTTTGTGATCATTACTGGTAGTTTCGGGGCCCAGTCCTTGGGAAATGTTACAATATAAGAGTGCACTTTCTAATTAAGTGAGGACCACACCATTTTTTGTTGAATAATATAATTATATTAAGTTTCAGCTCACTGTTGTCAACCATTTGTGAGTTAAGATACTTTTTATGCTTCTATTTCATGCTGAGAAAATGGACAAGAAGAAGCATAACTAACATGCTTCCCAAAATGTTCTCAACAAACTTCAGTTGACATAACATTACAATAACCTTCTCGATAATCAACTTAAGGGGTGACAGTGGCATTAATTTTTTTTTGTGGTTACCACTTTAAACTTCATGCTATGGACTTGATATATAGCTCAAAAGATAGGTCTCTCTGTGTGCTCTTTTTTGATACTAAAATATTTTTCATAGGTAACTATAGCCAAGTTACTGGAGCTAAAGTGGAGGGAACCTCAAAACCTGGATGCCTGATTTTACCTGCATAAATATTTCCAGATTTGCCAAGTGCTAGAGAGTTGAAATTGGCTAACCAGTGGCTAGAGGAAGCCCCAATGACCTTTTTCATTAGCGTTAAAACGTTAAGGACGTGGTCAAGTGCAGGGTGGAAAATGAATTTCGTTAAAATTCTTTTTCCACCCAGCGAGATTGACGTGTTTTAGCGCCTCTCATTGAGCCACTGGTGCTAGGCAATCTTTATGCGGGCATCAGGTTCCCTCCATCCAGTAACTTAGCTAGTTATACCTATGAAAAATATTTTAGTATCAAAAAAGAGCACGTAGAGAAAGCTATCTTTTGAGTTACATATCAAGTCCATACCATGAAGTTTACTCATCTATGGAGCTATAAAGTGGTAACCACAAGTTCAATTCCTCCCCCTAAATACATAATTTTATTTATTTTTATAGATTTATTTTTGCTCAGTTTTCACTTTTTTCCAGATGTGGTTCAGCCCGTGCTCACAATTCTTCAAGCAAGTGATCTGTGGCTACTAGCAATGTGTTATAAAGTGGTTTGTAAGACTTCAATGCTATTGCAAGTAATTAATATATCTTTCAAGACCAATATTATTGAAAATGGAACCTTTTAACCCTTATTCACAATTCTCCCTAGTCATTTTAATTAGTACGTGGTAATGGCTATATGTGTGTGTGTGTTATTTAGCCCCTGGATATAAGCTTTATTCAAGCAAAGCTCAAGTCGGCCGGAGTGATCCTTACCAAAGACAACCTGATGGACGTGTTGGATTTCTTGGTATATTATATTTATATATATATATATATTTTACACTGCCTGATTTTTCTCTCCTTCAATCCAGTGTGTGACCTTCACAGTGCCAAGAAACAACCAAAGACATCAAAAATAACAATTGCTAATTAGTATGTTGTATGCAGCAATAGAATTCAGCAATATATCGTTCAATGCATAATATTCCAAGTACAATTTTTCAAGCACGAATTATTGACCAGCTCCAAATTTGGCACTGAGCTTCTCCATGACTTTTTTGACCTTGGGGTTATTCTGGTACTTGGCAATGTTGGCAGGGTTCATCTGGATTTCTTTAATAGCATTCATCACTTCAGGATCCTGGTGGGTCAGTGAACAAACAAATATTCACATGGGTTATCTAGTGCGTGACAACATATTTGCCCATAATTTAAGTACATGTTTTATAGTGATTTTACTTTGCATATTTTGAATGCAGCCCTGATTAGTTTTTAAAACCATATATACTCCCCCTCCCAAGATCTATAGCATTGACCTAATAACTGACCAATGAGAATTCCTGTTTACCTCCCGTTTCTCATTATGTAAGCATTAAGTGAGCATGTGTACTGATAAAAGTTGGACAACTCGCAATTTCATCTGCCCACAATTCAATATCCTACCAAGTGTGTTTATTCTGAATGACTAGTTACAGATGATTTTACTTTGCATATTTTGAATGCAGCCCTGATTAGTTTTTAAAACCATATATACTCCCCCTCCCAAGATCTATAGCATTGACCTAATAACTGACCAATGAGAATTCCTGTTTACCTCCCGTTTCTCATTATGTAAGCATTAAGTGAGCATGTGTACTGATAAAAGTTGGACAACTCGCAATTTCATCTGCCCACAATTCAATATCCTACCAAGTGTGTTTATTCTGAATGACTAGTTACAGAAGGGCAGAACAGACAAGAGCTAAAAGCATGGGGCAGTTGCATTGAGAGCAAGCACAAAGGCATCTCGAGTATGTTTGTACCATTTGGGACCCCCACCTCAAAAAAGTAGTTTGCCTTGAGAGTTTGCTTAACCCTCTCACTGGCATAAACGACTTAAGTCGCGAAAACTGATTAACTGTGACGAAAAAATTCGTAAAAAATTAACGGTCTTTAAAAATTGCACGAGTATGCCTAAAGCATGCCTCTAATCTACCCCTGAATATCTGGAGAATACGGCATCAGGAAAGGGAAGTAAACGTGCCCACTTCCGGTTCATTGCCGGTCTCGAAGAAGAAATGGCGACCCACTTTAGTAGAGACGAAGTCTTAGACTTCTTATTTGAGGACTTATTTGAGGACGACTTCGGCCTGTCCGAGATTGACGTTAGTGAAGAAGATGCCTGTGCTTACCTGGGAAGTGGCGTAGTTGACGGTGATGCTATGGCAGCTATAACAGAAGCTGTTGGCACCGACCACGAAGCAAGTTTTCAAAGTATAGGTTGCCCTACTCTGCCAAGCAAAGCTTCAGAAGATAGCGATGATCATGAAGACTTCCCCCAAGGTAAGAATAGATAAGAATTGTCAAGTAAGGCCTAGTAACTAGCATAATAATAAGAACTATTTTTCCTGGGAAGTAGTTTCACTCTTGGACCTGGAGGAGGATGAGGAAGCAGCAGAGGAGAAGACAGGGTTGGAGGAGAAGTACTATGTGTTTGTTGAGTTATGCTGAACATGCAGACCTTCACAGTGCCAAGCATTGCTCTTTTATTTTTTTATCTATATATTTATTTATAATTTAGCTATGTTATGCACACTTTGCACATACTTTTATTTATTTTTCAGTACTATGGACCCCAGCCCTTACTTCCTCTTTGTTATGATATTCACATCTTTGTGGTTTGTTATAATTGACCAAAAATTGTTGTTGACAAATAGTTGTTGACCAAAAGTTGACTAGCACCAAAAGTTGACTAGCTAACATTGCTGATTTCTGATTTCATGTGTATGAAACAGAGCTGAAATAGCCTTTTTCAACTTATAATGATATTCACATCATTGTGGTTTGTTATAATCAACCAAAAAATCGTTGTTGACAAACAGTTGTTGTTGACCAAAAGTTGACCGGCTAACATTGCTGCGATATAAACCCTTTTATTTTATCTTATAACAATATTCACATTTCTGTGGTTTGTTGCTAAGCAACTAAAATTTACCATAACGTCCAAATCATGCATCAGCTATCACCTGATATATAGTTGTTGGGTACTTGTCTTCATGTGGTCCTCTATAATATAAAAAAATAATGTGAAATTGTGTCATTTTTGTAAAAAGTCCTCCGTAAATCTGCCAGTGAAAGGATTAAGGGATTGGAACAATGCTTATGAGAGTCTATTGGTTCTTGCAGACATTACTGATGGGAAGAACGAGTTTGCATGTGATGTTGTACACACAAAAGGTTGAACTAGAGAGGAGTTATTGATGGAACGAACTCTATTTGAAAATAATGATTCTCTGTAAGTGACAGGAAGTACGTCACAGATAGCAAGGCCACTAACAAAGTTAAAGAGAGGACAAGAGTTTCAGCACCTGTCGCCTGATGAAGAGAGAAGTTCATTCATCTATGGAACTCACTTCCTTCAGACATTTGTGCAAAATCTTCCTTGCCCTCATTCAAAAGGTCATTAGTTAGGCACATGCACCACTACTTGTTTCATGTTCTCTGTGTTGTTAATGTACTATTCCTAGATTGGATACTGGACCCATCCCATTATAAATTTCTTTCTTAAAAAAATAATGAAAAGATGTGGAGTCTGGAAGATGAAGAAAGTGCAGGAATGGAAGAACTGCTTGCTACAGTTGATGTTGAGACAATAAAGAAGTAATCATGATGAAAGCAGGTTATACTATACAGTCATAGGAAGGTTTATATTATAACTACACTTTTTATTTATAATTAATTTCTTACTATAATACAAGTCACAGGAAGGTTTATATTATAACTACACTTTTTATTTATAATTAATTTCTTA
Organism: Cladorhizidae sp. MBARI D1340-BT2; assembly: GCA_028752905.1. NCBI lineage: Eukaryota > Metazoa > Porifera > Demospongiae > Poecilosclerida > Cladorhizidae > Cladorhizidae sp. MBARI D1340-BT2. Next base: position 10,046,361 of record JAQNBH010000017.1, read on the forward strand.
CTATATATACAAGTCACAGGAAGGTTTATATTATAACTACACTTTTTATTTATAATTAATTGCTTATTATAATGTCACATATCTCTTTTCTTGAACTGTTTTGCCTTTACGTTAGTTTAGACCTGGGCATTTTACGGCCCCCGGGCCACATACGGCCCTTTGGTTGACTCTGACCGGCCCGTGTAAGGGACTAAAGCTGCATTGCTGAAGGTGCTTTTTCAATCACGTACAAAAGACGCAATACGAAATCAAGACGTGCGGAATCGCAGGTCTCAAAATGTCCGCTCATGCTATAAAAAAAAGAAGGTAGAAGCTGAGAATGCAGGGGTTTCAACAAAAAATGGACTGCTAAGTATTTATTTACTGAAGTCGGAGGTAAAGCCGTGTGTTTAGTTTGCGGAGAGCAGATAGTCGTGTTTAATTAATAAGGATTACAATTTGATTCGGCATTACGAGACGAAACACGTGGAAAAATACAAAAACTTGACTTATGCTGAAAGGGCGCGGACATCGGAAGCTTTGCTAGCTAAGCTACAAAAGCAGCAAGGCATTTTTACCAAGCTTCACACATCCAGGGATGCAGCAACCAAGACTAGCTTTGTGATATCCCACAAAATCGCTAAAAACAGTAAGCCATTCTCGGAGGGGGAGTTTGTCAAAGTGTGCTTGTAGACTCTGCAGAAAGAACTAATATGCCCTGAAGAAGGAAAAAAAGCATTTGAGCAAGTCCCGCTGTCCAGGCGAATGGTGACGAGAAGGATCGAGGACATTGTGGGGAATCTGGAGCAATGTGAAGTGGCAAGTTTTGACTTTTTCTCCTTGGCTTTGGACGAGAGCTGTGATGTCCATGACACAGCCCAGTTACTCGTATTTGTCCGTGGGATCAAGGACTTCAAGATTACGGAGGAGCTGGCTGCAATGCGGTCAATGAAAGGGACAACGACAGGGAGCGATCTGTTCACGGAGGTAAATGCGTGCATGGACACGCTGGGACTGAAATGGGACATACTGGTAGGTGTCACAACGGACGGTTGTCCAAATCTTACGGGGGGAAATGTCGGACTTTTGAAACGTATGCAAGATAAAGTGACAGAAATCGACGCAGATCAGAAATTGCATTGTATTATACACCAGCATGTGTTGTGCAAGTCAGTGCTAAAAATTAACCATGCTATTGATGTTGTAACTAGAATAGTAAACTTCATCAGGGCACGAGTATTGAATCACAGGCAGTTTGTTGCACTTTTGGAGGCGCATGAGACTGAGCATAGTAGTGACATCGGCTACCACAGCTGTCAGATGGCTCAGCCCGGGCAAAGTGCTAAAACGAGCTTGGGACCTGAAAGCAGAGATTCGAGAGTTTTGTGAGAAGAAAGGCCAAGACATGCCCGAGCTCTCAGATGACAACTGGATGGCAGATTTTGCATTTGCTGTTGATGTGACTGCACTGATGAATGAACTGAACACCAAACTGCAAGGCAAGGGCCTTTTTGTTCATGAAATGCACAACCTGGTGAAGACTTTCTCATGAAAGATGCAGTTTCTATCAAGCCAACTGGAGAGCAACATTCTCACTCACATGCAAACCCTAAAGGAAGTCACACCATCAGCTGATCACCTCCGCAGGTACTCATCCATGTTAGGAGCACTGCATGGTGAGTTTTCAAGGCGATTTGAAGATCTCAGAACAATCGAAGATGAAATGCACTTGATTTCCTCTCCCTTTACCTGCAGTGTGGATAATGCACCCAGTGATGTTCAGCTGGAACTCAATTGACCTGCAGTCTGATGCGGTACTGGCAGAGCACTTTAAGTCAGGATCACTGCTGGATTTTTACTCTTTTCTCAAGGAGGAGAACTTTCCAAACATGAGGAGATGTGCTCAGAAGATGTTGGTTCTCTTTGGCTCTACCTACATATGTGAACAAACGTTCTTAAGTTTACCAAATCCAGGTATATATAGATCCTCTCTCACTGATGATCATCTGTCAGCTTTGCTTCGCATCTCCACCTCAGACATTCAACCTGACTTTGATGCACTCGTTAAAGCCCAACAGAGACTAGATTTCTCTCACTGAACAAGACCAAATGAGGTGGTTAGACTACAAATGTAGGCATGTAAAGTAAAGGCACCAACTAGCAGTGAACTGGAACAATCATTAATATAATATACTTTATCATGTAGCTATCTATTCCACTCATAGAGAATAGTACAAATAGAACTACTGTGATATTTTACCATATCGCGTACTTGTTATTACGTACCCCGATATGCGCATGCTCAGTAAAGGTTTGCGCATCCTCAGTCCCATGATAAATACATTATTGAATTGATACGGTGAAATATCACTCGTCTGATTGGCCGGTATTTTCACTCGTGCCTGCGGCACTCGTGGAAATACTAGCCACAGACTCGTGATATTTCCCCGTATCAATGTAATAATGTATATGTATCTTGCGAGTACAAAGACAATATTGTGATGTCTTTAGAAAGCTAAGAACCTCTTTCCAACTGTATATAAAACTCAAAATGTGTTTTGGGGTGAATGTGACTGAAAATGATCACTAATATAATGATGTTAAAAATGTTCACATTTTGTTTACCATTGGTTTGAGAAATTTGATTGAATAAATTACATTTTTTGTAAGGCAACCTCACTTTTTCATTGTTTAATCATCACATATACTCTTACCAGTCTTACCAGCTTGTCAAAACAATGCCAGAAATACAATTAATATTATGCAGAATTGAGTTAAGGGGGTAGTCTACCCAAAACTGGTAAAAAAACGTCTGTTGACTTTGAATGCCCATAACTTTTTTTTAAATAATTGGTTTGTGTAGATAATGTTATGCTCAAATTGTTGCTTGTTCTATGTGCTTTCCAATGATATATAAAATATCTCTAGAGGCATGTTTTGTCAGAAGATGCATGCAGAAATGCATGCATCTTCAGAAACAGGGACCCTCCTTCTCTTGGCAGACCCCCACTACTCATTTTTAAAAATCAAAAGCTGTAAATTGGTTTGTGGCTTGTCAAAGCTAACAGCTGTGATATGAGTCGTTACACATTGCAATAACTAAAGTGGTTGTTGAATGGCAACGTGCCGTATTTGATTACTCCGCTAAAAATAAATTTTTAGCGGTAATCAAATACGGTAATCAAATACGGCACGTTGCCATTCAACAACCACTTTAGTTATTGCAATATAAAATCACTGATATCACAGCTGTTAGCTTTGACAAGCCACAAACCAATTTACAGCTTTTGATTTTTAAAAATGAGTAGTGGGGGTCTGCCAAGAGAAGGAGGGTCCCTGTTTCTGAAGATGCATGCATTTCTGCATGCATCTTCTGACAAAACATGCCTCTAGAGATATTTTATATATCATTGGAAAGCACATAGAACAAGCAACAATTTGAGCATAACATTATCTACACAAACCAATTATAAAAAAAAGTTATGGGCATTCAAAGTCAACAGACGTTTTTTACCAGTTTTGGGTAGACTACCCCCTTAAGGGGGATGGAACCCTTTTTTTTTTGACAAAAAGAGGTTTTTGTGTTTTGTTGCTTATATAATTGCACAACATCTATACAAGCTGTCTTTCAAATATGAAGCAATTTGGATGATCCATTGTTTGAGTTATGGTGGATTTTATCTTCATGAGTAAGACCAGTGAAGGGGGGGGAGGAGACATCAAAGGGATTTTTTTAATCAACTTTCTAATCCCATAACTTTCCCCCCCTAACTTCTATACAGTTATTTTTGTTATCAAAGTGTTGCTTCTTCTGTGTGCTTTAAAATGATATGTTGAATGACTCTATAGGACCAGTATCTTAGAAGATACATGCAGAAACATTCAGGTCCCTCAAAACCTGTACCCTAATTACTAGCTCTGTGGTAATGAAATTACCCATACTAAAAGGTGATTTTCCTGATAATGTGGATTTTCGGTCTTAGGAACACCTGTATCTTTGTGAAAATTTTAGGAAAAATACTTCATTATATATCATTGTGGAGCCCTTTCTTTCCTCTATCTTTTAAGTGGAGCAAAAGCTGTTTGAAGGGTTTGTGTCACTAGTAATAATTCATATGCCAGGCATACACTACAGAGCCACTTGTACAGTGATAACCATGAGTAGTTTTCTGCACAATCTTTTGACTTAAAAGATAGAGGAAAGAAAGGGCTACATGATGATATATAATGAAGTATTTTTCCTAAAATTTTCACAAAGATACAGGTGTTCCTAAGACCGAAAATCCACATTATCAGGAAAATCACCTTTTAGTATGGGTAATTTATTGGACCACAGACACACACCTTCCTCAATACTATAAATTTATATCAACTTTCTAATGCCATAACTTTTTCCCCCTTACCTCTATGCAGTTAATTTTGTTATCAAAGTGTTGCTTATTCTGTGTGCTTTAAAATGATATGTTGAATGACTGCATAGGACCATTATCTTAGAAGATACATGCAGAAACATCCAGGTCCCTCAAACCTGTACCCTAATTACTGGAACAACTCTAGCTCCAAGCCTGTGGCTTTTCACAAGCTCAAACTTGGTTGAGTGGTTTCCTTATGCTCTGAAGCGTGTATTGGGCAGACCATATTTGGCATGCGCTATACCTAGCTAAAGTTAGAGTGTGCCGTGTTGATTAGATTAGGATTTTCCCTGGGAAAATCCCTATTCTGGGAAAATCCCTATTTTACACATACGGCAGGCGCTAACTCTTGCTGTGTATAGCGCATACCAAATATAGTCTGCCCATTACACGCTTCAGAGCATAAGGAAACCACTCAACCAAGTTTGAGCTTGTGACAAGCCACAGGCATGGAGCTAGAGTTGTTCCAGTAATTAGGGTACAGGTTTTGAGGGACCTGGATGTTTCTGCATGTATCTTCTAAGATACTGGTCCTATAGAGTCATTCAACATATCATTTTAAAGCACACAGAAGAAGCAACACTTTGATTAAAAAAATAACTGTATAGAAGAAAGGGGAGAAAAGTTATGGAATTAGAAAGTTGATATAAAAAAATTCCCTTTGATGTCTCCTCCCCCCCTTCACTGGTCTTACTCATGAAGATAAAATCCACCATAACTCAACAATGGATCATCCAAATTGCTTCATATTTGAAAGACAGCTTGTACAGATGTTGTGCAATTATATAAGCAACAAAACACAAAAACCTCTTTTTGTCAAAAAAAAAAGGGTTACATCCCCCTTAAGCCTTTTGGCCCGGCCCTCCACAATATTTTCTGTTTCTCATGTGGCCCCATGGAAAAAATAATTGCCCACCCCTGCGTTAGTTAGTTAATCTTTTTATATATTGCCTCATTATCAAGCTACTTGATGACCATGCAACTTTAAACTTGAAAGGAATCGTGACAAACCACTAAATGAAGTTGTTAAATAAACCACTTACAGAGCTGGTGAAGCCAATTGCTAAATAATTAACCCCTCCTCCCCCCTCTTCTGCATTTGCGCCAAGATATTGAAAATTCTTTGTACCATTTGATGCATGCATTTTCGTGGTTTCAGAATACTTTTTTCCTGGATAATTCGGTCTACCTTGCAAACATACCTTTGAGCATGTGACATAATGAACGCCAGTCTACTTATGGATTTGGTAAAGGATCATCACATTGAGGCTGTTCCATAACTTTATTGTAATTAGTAGCAGCCACACTTAGCAACAAAGTCAGGGCTACTGAAATCAAAACTGGTCACTTGGAATTGGTACAGGGTCATCACATTCCTGAGGCTAGTAATAATAGCTGCCATAAGGTCTTCAATGCTGGGTACCGAATCAAAAATTTGATACACATTTGGCGCAAGTTGAAGGAAGATTTTTTTTGTATTATGTATTCTTCGTATGCACATGCTCAATAGACCGCTCTATTGTATACTTCACTTCCAGGTGGATGGGACGAGTGAGAAAAATAACAGATAATTTTTTAATGTTGATTGTCGCAATTGCCTTTTTGAACTGTCTCTTCCTGGCTTTTGCCAGCGTTTCTAGAAGTTCTTTGGTGGAGAGCAGCACAGGCACCTATGCTTACCAGGAATCACTCGGAACTCCTTTGCTCTCGAGCAAGGAGGCATTCTTGGATGGATTTCTTTGCTGTAAATTTCGTTCTAGACGTAGCTCTGCATAGCATTTGTTTGCTTACTTCAACGGAGCTGATTATTTCTGTTTGAAGAGTTGAAAAAAGTTACAGCTAAAAATACAGCAGACCTCAAATAAAGTCGGCGTTCAATCAGTAAAAGAAGCACGCTTGTTGGTGCAGGACACCACATAAATTATTTAGGCTGGTAAAGCATTTCAAATAGAAACTGGTACTAGGTAAGAGAATGCATTCGTTGTTAATTAAACACACTCCTAATCTTTCAACCCTATGCATTTAATCTCACTGTTTTCCTGGTCGGTCAGGACCTAGTGCAGGCTGCTGTTGAGCCCTGCAAAGGCCTGATAATCCATCATCTATAGCTATATAAAATATGCACATAAATTGTTGCCAGTCTTCACTTCTTGCCGACAGATGCTAAGTGCTCGCACTTTCAATTAATAACCAGGAGCCGACAGATGCTCTAGTGCTCGCACTTTCAATTAATAACCAGCATTTGCAGGAGCCGACAGATGTTTAAGTGCTTACACTTTCGATTACTAACCAGCATTTGCAGGAGCCGACAGATGCTCAAATGCTCGCACTTTCAATTAATAACCAGGAGCCGACAGATGCTCAAATGCTCGCACTTTCAATTAATAACCAGCATTTGCAGGAGCCGACAGATGCTCAAGTGCTCGCACTTTCAATTAATAACCAGCATTTGCAGGAGCCGACAGATGCTCAAATGCTCGCACTCTCAATTAATAACCAGGAGCCGACAGATGCTCAAATGCTCGCACTTTCAATTAATAACCAGCATTTGCAGGAGCCGACAGATGCTCAAGTGCTCGCACTTTCAATTAATAACCAGCATTTGTAGGAGCCGACAGATGCTTTAAGTGCTCTCACGCTTCTGTACACACAATTCTGACAGCCCCCGGAGTATTTTTTCCTCTCTTGTTCATATCGAGTAGGATGGAAGCAGCTATTATATTAAATGTAGGCAGGACATTGCTCAATGCCCTTGGCATGCATCGTAAGAGCTGTACTTCCGAATGTGCTTGAACTCTCATCCCCAAGACTCCACTCCACTAGCTGCTGCTGATGGCCCTAGGTTCTTGTTCTGGGGCTTGGGACTAACAAAACACCTACAGCCAGACAGATAGCAACAGCATATGCTTTGCATAATGTCGAGGGGATGGCAAATGCACCAGGCTTTGCCTCATGTAATCCCCCCCCCCCCCATCCCCGCATCACTCGTGACCTATACCTCGCTTCACTGCTATCACATATACAATATTTCGGATTCTGTATTTCACCAACAAAACAACACCACCACATCAACATGGTCTGAGCGCATGCTTGTTAGATATGGTTATGTTCTGATTCGTTAATAACTGTGAAATATTACGTCAATTGCCACAGGTCTCTATGGTATTTTACTATAGGAAAAAGTGATTTAGAGGTGTGATATTAGTCTAGGAAATAGCTGGTTCAGGTGTGGTATTAGCATAGGAAATAGCATGGTTCAGGTGTGGTATTGGTATAAGGAAATAGCATGGTTCAGGTGTGGTACTAGCATAGGAAATAGCATGGTTCAGGTGTGGTACTAGTCTAGGAAATAGCATGGTTCAGGTGTGGTATTAGCATAGGAAATAGCATGGTTCAGGTGTGGTATTAGCATAGGAAATAGCATGGTTCAGGTGTGGTAAGCATAGGAAATAGCATGGTTCAGTGTCTAGGAAATAGCTGGTTCAGGTGTGGTTAGCACATAGGAAATAGCATGGTTCAGGTGTGGTATTAGCATAGGAAATAGCATGGTTCAGGTGTGGTATTAGCATAGGAAATAGCATGGTTCAGGTGTGGTATTAGCATAGGAAATAGCATGGTTGAGGTGTGGTATTAGCATAGGAAATAGCATGGTTCAGGTGTGGCACTAGCATAGGAAATAGCATGGTTCAGGTGTGGTACTAGTCTAGGAAATAGCTGGTTCAGGTGTGGTATTAGCATAGGAAATAGCATGGTTCAGGTGTGGTATTAGCACATAGGAAATAGCATGGTTCAGGTGTGGTATTAGCACATAGGAAATAGCATGGTTCAGGTGTGGTATTAGCATAGGAAATAGCATGGTTCAGGTGTGGTGTTAGCATAGGAAATAGCATGGTTCAGGTGTGGTATTAGCATAGGAAACAGCATGGTTCTGGTGTGGTACTAGTCTAGGAAATAGCATGGTTGAGGTGTGGTATTAGCATAGGAAATAGCATGGTTCAGGTGTGGTATTCGTATAGGAATTAGCATGGTTGAGGTGTGATATTAGCATAGGAAAAAGCATGGTTCAGGTGTGGCACTAGTCTAGGAAATAGCATAGTTCAGGTGTGGTACTAGTCTAGGAAATAGCATGGTCGAGGTGTGGTATTAGCATAGGAAATAGCATGGTTGAGGTGTGGTATTAGCATAGGAAATAGCATGGTTCAGGTGTGGTATTAGCATAGGAAATAGCATGGTTGAGATGTGGCACTAGTCTAGGAAATAGCATGGTCGAGGTGTGGTATTAGCATAGGAAATAGCATGGTTGAGGTGTGGTATTAGCATAGGAAATAGCATGGTTGAGGTGTGGTAGCATAGGAAATAGCATGGTTCAGGGGTGGTATTAGCATAGGAAATAGCATGGTTCTGGTGTGGTACTAGTCTAGGAAATAGCATGGTTGAGGTGTGGTATTAGCATAGGAAATAGCATGGTTCAGGTGTGGTATTCGTATAGGAATTAGCATGGTTGAGGTGTGATATTAGCATAGGAAATAGCGTGGTATTAGCATAGGAAAAAGCATGGTTCAGGTGTGGCACTAGTCTAGGAAATAGCATAGTTCAGGTGTGGTACTAGTCTAGGAAATAGCATGGTCGAGGTGTGGTATTAGCATAGGAAATAGCATGGTTGAGGTGTGGTATTAGCATAGGAAATAGCATGGTTCAGGTGTGGTATTAGCATAGGAAATAGCATGGTTCAGGGGTGGTATTAGCATAGGAAATAGCATGGTTCAGGTGTGGCACTAGTCTAGGAAATAGCATGGTTCAGGGGTGGTATTAGCATAGGAAATAGCATGGTTGAGGTGTGGTATTAGCATAGGAAATAGCATGGTTCAGGGGTGGTATTAGCATAGGAAATAGCATGGTTGAGGTGTGATTAGCATAGGAAATAGCATGGTTGAGGTGTGGTATTAGCATAGGAAATAGCATGGTTCAGGTGTGGCACTAGTCTAGGAAATAGCATGGTTCAGTGGTGGTATTAGCATAGGAAATAGCATGGTTGAGGTGTGGTATTAGCATAGGAAATAGCATGGTTCAGGGGTGGTATTAGCATAGGAAATAGCATGGTTGAGGTGTGGTATTAGCATAGGAAATAGCATGGTTCAGGTGTGGTATTAGCATAGGAAGTAGCATGGTTCATAGTGACATTGGGTATAAATATCACGAGTATTTTAGCTGGACGGCAAAAAAATTATCACGAGGCAAAGCCGAGTGCGATTGTCGCCCCAACTACATTACGAGTGATATTACAAACTTATTACAAACGAAGCTATTGGTGAAGATAAAACACTTCGGTAGTTCTAAACAATTAATTGCTCTAACCTAGCGAGCTGCTACATTCATAATCGAAATTTCATACTACAGTGAAAAAAGTCTAATAGCATTCTGATTGGCAAACAACTGCAAAATATCACGTCGATAGCCACCAAACTCTATGGAGTTTTAGTCTAGAAAGCAATTCAGGTACAGTATTAAAAGTTCAATTCCACTTTTCAACTCACTGGGAGACTAGCCACACACTTTCCAAAGCATAAAACCACATATGTCAACATACAAATACCTGAAGCATTCCAAGTAGCTCCGGATCTTGCATCAGAAAAGATAAATCTGGTACTCCAGCTCCAGGCATCCCCCCTGGCATTCCACCAGGCATCCCTCCCGGCATCCCTCCCGGCATCCCTCCCGGCATTCCACCAGGCATCCCTCCCGGCATCCCACCAGGCATCCCTCCCGGCATCCCACCAGGCATCCCACCAGGCATTCCACCAGGCATTCCTCCTGGCATTCCTCCTGGCATTCCAAACATCCCCCCAGGCATCCCTCCTTTAGCAGCATTCTTCCTATCCTCTTCTTCCATCCTTCCCCTCTCCATTGCCTCTTGACTAGAATGATATCACCATGTCATGAGATCGACAGACAGAGACTAACTCTTCAACTCACATTCGTTTCTTCTTCTCCTTTATCTCTCTTTCTCTTTTCTTCCTGTCCTTCCTCAAGTTGTGATCGCGGATACGTTCAGCCTGCAACCACACACAGCAAAACAACAACAACAACAATGGTAGAGGTGACAAACTAACAAGCCTCATTATTGAACTAGAGCATCGTGCTCCACATGTCACCTTGGATTTGATCTCCTTCATCCAGGCATTGACATCATCATCGTAGTCCAGTCTACTCGCAATCTGAAAGTTCTTGGCAGCTTCTTCCCAATGGCCTAGCAGCTGATGGGCCCGTCCTCTCCACTTGTAACTCTGGGCGGAATCTGGATTCAACTTCATGGCTTCATTGCAATCCTTAACAGCAGCATTGGGTTTCTCCAGTTTGATGAATACACTGTCCGGTATGAAAGAGGGAGGACAAACATTTAATGATTATTGTACAATGTGCAGTTACCACAGAGAGAGAAAGCTCAACCCTTAGAATGTGCAGTTACCACAGAGAGAGAAAGCTCAACCCTTAGAATGTGCAGTTACCACAGAGAGAGAAAGCTCAACCCTTAGAATGTGCAGTTACCACAGAGAGAAAGCTCAACCCTTAGAATGTGCAGTTACCACACAGAGAGAGAAAGTCAACCCTTAGAATGTGCAGTTACCACAGAGAGAGAAAGCTCAACCCTTAGAATGTGCAGTTACCACACAGAGAGAAAGCTCAACCCTTAGAATGTGCAGTTACCAGAGAGAGAAAGCTCAACCCTTATAATGTGCAGTTACCACACAGAGAGAGAAAGCTCAACCCTTATAATGTGCAGTTACCACAGAGAGAGAAAGCTCAACCCTTAGAATGTGCAGTTACCAGAGAGAGAAAGCTCAACCCTTAGAATGTGCAGTTACCAGAGAGAGAGAAAGCTCAACCCTTAGAATGTTCAACCCTTAGAGTGTGCAGTTACCACAGATAGAGAAAGCTCAACCCTTAAGAGGACGATCGATAAAAGCAAATAAATGAAAAACTCGGCCAAAGATGATGTCCAGTAAAACAACAACAAATGCCGAGAAAAACTAAATGTTACTCATTATTTTATGTTAGTACAGTAGACTCTCGCATATCAGAACGCATGGGGACCTATCATAGTTGGGTAATAATATGCAAAAAGCATGAATGTGAATGTAAACACATGAATATACTGACTCATGGTGTTCGAAAACCTTGCACGACAGGTCTTACTCCTTTTTACATAAGCATCACTCGGACATTGTTGAAAGAAGGAAAAAAAGAAGGGGGATTTTTGGGGGGATTTTTTAAAAATTTCAATAACCTTCTCAATAATCAATTGTATTCTCTCGACGTTTCAGACTAGATGCTCTAGCCTTCATCAGATACTCTAAGACCCGCGTGAGCCTTACTATATACCTGTAGATAGCTATTCATCACCTGCTACAAAACCACACCTTGACACACACGTCCACCACGTGAATCGGATGTGAAATTAATTAAATTAAAAATAATAATATATATATATAATTATATTTTAATAATAACAACAAATAAAAATAAATGATATTTAATATTTATTTTTATTATTTATATATACAAATTATTTATATATACAATAATATACATATTATTTTTAAATTAATAAAATTAAAAATAAGTAAAATGATAAAATAAAGATTAATTATGATTGTCATGGCTACAAGTTCTACAAGTTCAGGCTCTTGAGAGTGACTCCCCAGCAGCAGACAACCATTCGCTATAAAAACAAATTATGTTATTCCTTCCAAATGTCCTCCTTCGCAGTCACTACTCTCCTGGATACGATGATGTGATCTATAATCAAGGTACCAGTTGGTGTGCATGGGTAGCTTTCCGTCTTCCTTCCTGTGTAAGTGGCAATCCAGAAAGGGCAACTACCACAATTATTCTTATTTTATCCTTTATTTTATCCTTTTACTTATTTTTAATTTAAAAATTATTAATTTATTATTATTTTCAAGCCATGGTAAACTTTATGGATGGCCTGATATTGTTCAGATGGTCCAGCAACTCCTGCTCACTTCCCTTCTCCACAATGCAGAAGGTATCATCCAGATATCTCTTCCAAAACCTTGACTTCAGTGGGGCAGTTGTGAGTGCCAATTCCTCAAAGAATTGAGTATAAGGGAACATTGGTAAAAAGAGAAGAAACATCAAAACTGACAAGACACTCATCCTGTGCCAAACATTCACCTTGAATACAATTGATAAATTGCCCCAGAATCCTTGACATATGTACTTGTATTGCCAGCTAGAGGTGATATCAAATGTGCTATGAACTTGGAAAGATTATAAGATGGTGCACGTATACAAGACACAATTAGCCTAAGGGGAACCTCAGGTTTAAGTATCTTAGGGAGCCCGAGCCCATAAATCAGTTAGTCTACTTCCAGTGGGCATAATTCTATTGTATAATGCAGTTGTTATTTCTCCCGTCTTCTCCATATTCTTTAACACACAATTCACCTTGCCTTCCTGTGCCTTGGTAGGATCCTTCTTCAGTATTCCACATGTTTTTGGTTTCCAGCATTCCTGTAAGCTTTGTGTAACTGTCCTTTGTCATCAGAACTGTCTTCCCCCTGTCTGCTGGTAAGATCATGGATCTTCCATCTTCCTCAGTTCTCCCAGGGCCTTTTTCTTTTTCTTTGTCTGGTTGTCCTTCGGTTTCCTTGCTTTTCTCAAAATTCCCCATAATCTTCCTCAAAGCTCATGTGCCTTGCTATCCTCCAGCTTCCTGGCCATCTCTTCCACTGCAGCTAGGTGTCCATTAGGGGTAGACTCTTTGGAGCAGAGACAAAGTTAGGAGCTAGGTGTCCATTAGGGGTAGACTCTTTGGAGCAGGGACAAAGTTAGGGGGGGGGGGGAGGGAAGTGCTGAAAAGTATATTTTTTCTATCCCCCCCCCCCAAAATAAATGTGTTTGTAGGTTGAGTTTCAAGTTCCAGAGCAAGTGAATACGTCCATCAGAAGATATAGCCATTTTTACACAGTGCATTATTATTCCATTTCATTTCACGTTTGAAAGATGTTTCCCCCAGCCTAACCCATCTACAGTCGGCGATGATCGCCAAACCCAATTACACTTTTTTTTAAATTTTATATAAACCAAAACGTAGCAAATTTTACGGACTACCTTACCAGTCATTTGCACAGTGAATTGACCAGGGGGGGTATTGCGCAAGGCGAACACGTTTTTTGAAACGTCAGTTCCCCAGAATTGCTTGAAAGTATCACTGAGTTATGGGGAAGAGAAAGGAGAAATATTTAACAAGATATGCCACGTATTCAAGAAGAGGACAACAAGAAGAAAGCCCTGCAGGCGGCTGTTGTTGAGCCTGGTACAGCAGCCATGTCAGGCAAGTTTAATGTCTATCTCCGTACTAAAAAGTCACTTGCTGTTTCCTTCCTCTGTTAGTGGGTCTCGCAGATCCTGAAGGTGAGGGTAGCACCTTCTGTGAACCTTCACTTACATCGCAATCAATTGAAAATGTCTGAAGAGAGGCCAGTTCCAGTTCCAGTAGTGACACTGACCGGAAAGAAGTTGGTTCTCTTGGATCGTTCAGCTTCTTCTGCGGGTGTTGCTACTAGATCGGACTCTAGGGGTATTGTGGGAGAACTGGGTTAAGGATGTCATAGGCTAGCTAAGTCTTTTTCTGGGGGTGAGAAGAGAAGTTATAGATATAAATGTAGGTTGTTAGCCTTGTTGATTGTTACTTGGGAAAAGTTGTCTAAACGCTGCTTTTATATATGTATTAAAAAAATAAAAAATATATATTAATATTGGCACCCATGATGCCTAAAGATCATGCTGAGAGTAACATAAAACAGTTACCATTTATATAGCAAGCACTCAAAAATTAGTGTAATTGCACATTAAAAATGTGTTGTAGGGTGCAAGCTACGTGCAGACGTATATTTCCGAGGTGAAGCCTTAAACCACAAACTTTGCTTGAGTGTGGCACCATAACCATTTCGATGCCTTCCCTGGCCTATCTATTTAGAGCACTGGCTATGTCTTCTAAACAAGTCCCTGTAAATCAAGGCTAACTTGAAAAGCAGTAGAAAGCACGGCAGCTGAAGTGCGCCCAATTTGCACGGTTGAAGCCAGCATAACAACGCTCTGCTCCAGTCACGAAGGGCAAGCTCATCGACCTAGCTCACTGTAAAGGTGTCCTCTAAAACTAGTGCCTAGGCTAATCACTGCCACAGGCTTACACATGAAGGATAGCTTTAGCCGTGGTGCAATAAAAATAAATAAAACAGCCAATATCTCAATAATTGTTCCCACCTTGTTTAGACCTGCTTTCCCAAATCCGGTCACAGAGTTTACTACAAACTTTGCAAATGATGATAGGGAACATAACTGGTTGACACAGAGCACCGAAGGAAAGGCCATGAAATAGCCAACAATCACTTCAGACATAAGATATCTTGCACTCTCGATCTGTTTATTAGCTGCACTGCCTGAAGAACTAGTGTCAGAAACTCTTGTCAGCTTCTGCATGGTCTTGCTTTCAGCATTCTGACAATTTTTATCCTGCAAAGCAAAGCCTTAATGACCTCTTTCTTGGTGAGCTTCAGACAGGCGAAGCTGCTTGCAAGTTCCTTCCTAACAAAACCTTCATTGTGTTGTAGGGCATCACAGTTGGGCAGCCATGCTTATGAGTTGGGCATCTGTATACCGTATACCAATAGAAATAAGGCGTGGCAAAGTGAATAACAATGCCGTACATGCATTTCTGCTTATCTGATTGAATGCCAACTTTATTTGTGGCTTGATGTATATTTTTAGATTTTATCTAATAGCTACTTACTCATGTAAGGGAATGTGATGAACATCACCAGTGCCATACTGCTGCCGTTAAGGGGTGACAGTTGCATTTTTAATGTGTTTTTTCCTTGTGGTTACAACTTTAGATTCTGCAAACTTCATGGTATGGACTTGATATATAGCTCAAAAGATAGGTCTCTCTGTGTGCTCTCTTTTGATACTAAAATATATTTCATAGGTATAACTATAGGCAAGTTACTAGACCTAAAGTGGAGGGACCTCAACACTTTTGGGGGCGAGTTGCGAAGTGCAAAAAAATTGAAAATGGTACGAGTGGCTAGAGGAAACTCTAGCGCATACAATGAGCGTTTTGAATAGGCGTTAAAAATTTATCACCTGGTCAAGCGCGCGGGTGGAAGGCGTTCCTCTAGCCACTCGTACCATTTTCAATTTTTTTTTGCACTTCGCAACTCGGTTTTGGGCGGCGATTTTCGGGTGCAGGTTTTTGAGGTCCCTCCGCTTTAGGGTCTAGTAACTTGCCTATAGTTATACCTATGAAACATATTTTAGTATCAAAAGAGAGCACACAGAGAGACCTATCTTTTGAGCTATATATCAAGTCCATACCATGAAGTTTGCAGAATCTACTGAGCTCTAAAGTTGTAACCACAGGTTAAAAAAAAAATGGGGGGAAAATGCAACTGTCACCCCTTGAAACAGGCTGCTTGAAGGACCCATGTATTGAGGCACACTGGACCAAATCCCTCATGATCTATGATAGAGCTGACCACATTTTCATCCTCCTGCATCTTGGACATTGTCTTGTCAAATACACTCAAGACCAGTAGACATCACCTGGCAATGACCACAGTTACACCTGTGGAGTAAATTCAGTAAATCTAGCTAGAGTTAGCCAATTAATCCTTACCAGTCAGTGTTCTCTAGTCTGTGTTGCAATGAATCATCACTTTCAACAGTGCCTACACTACTATCCTCAGCTTCTGAAGGTTCATAGAGATAAGGCTCTACTGTTCCACTTGCTTCCTGTTCTTCAGCTAGGCCTGTATCTGATATTTCAGATGAACTCTAAATTGCTGAAGAAGAAAATGAGAGGTGCAGGCTGCAGGCTGCTAGATACTTCTGTTTCCAGTGTATCAGCCATCGAAATCATCTCCTGGTGACATTATCGCGAGGCCATGCCCACAAACAGGAAGTGGTCTTTTAGCTGGTTAAAATGAGGGCAAAGAAGGCTCTCTAGCTCAACAAGGGTTTGTTTGTAGAAGCTAAAAAAATATATACATACTCAGCACACCCTATTGAGCAGATAACAGCAAGATTTTTTAAAGTTAATGCAAGCCTCCCTTTAATACTAAAGTCATTTATTGGACATGTGCATACAGAGATGGGGCACCCAATACAAAATACTTCAAATTCATTAAAACAAATCACAACCATGTCCGTGTTTGCCCCATATGGCGCATGACAGCATTTTTGGGGGGAGAGTGACCCACATGTTTTTTTGGTGTGGTTACCACTTTATAACTCCATAGATTCCGTAAACTTCATGGTATGGACTTGATATATAGCTCAAAAGATAGGTCTCTCTTTGTGCTCTCCGTTGATACTAAAATATTTTTCATAAGTATAACTATAGCCAAGTTACGGGAGCTACAAGTGGAGGGAACCTCAAAAACCTGAAACCTCCCACACACATCCAGATTGCAAAGTGCTAAAGATTTGAAATTAGTACCAGTGGCTAGAAGAAGCCCTACTCTATGCAATGAGTGTTTTCATTAGGCGTTAAAATGTAAGTATGTGGTCAAGCGCGCCGGGTGGAAAATGAATTTCGTTAATAATCCATAAAACTCATTTCCCACCCACGGTTTGACCGCATACTTACGTTCAAGCGCCTAATGAAAACACTCATTGCATAGAGTAGAGCTTCCTCTAGCCACTGGTACTAATTTCAATCTTTAGCACTTTGCAATATGGAGATATTTATGTGGAGATTTATGTGGAGATTTCTAGTTTTGAGGTCCCTCCACTTTAAGGCCTGTCCACACTGCACACTGGAGTCGTTTCATAAGTGTTTCTGCGCGTCCACACTGCAAAAAACAAGTCGACTTGAACTTCGAGTCGACTTTAAACGACTACGTTTTGAGCCAACGAAATAGGTGACTTGAGACGGATGTAAACGTTTTCAAAAACGTAGAAATTGATAAATATTGCGCATCATATAGAACACTTTTTATTGCTCGAGCTCGCAAGATGGCTGGAGGTTGGGAGGTTCATCAAACTAAGGCTCTGGTCAGTATCTGGGCGCAGGAGGGAGTGCAGAAGGAATTGGACGGGGCGAAACATAATAGGACGGTATATGAGCGCGTTGCTCAGCAGTTGGCAGTACTTGGGATCGAAAGGATGTGGCAGCAGTTTCGGTCGAAGATTAAGAACGTAACCTTCAAGTATAGAAAGGCTATCTAGCTACTGTCGCTATTTGTAAGCCTGCCTTTTTATATATTTTGAATGGTAGCTTCATATCCAGTCAAGCTGTAGAAAAATCTCTATGGCATGCAGCTATTAAACTAGCTAGCTATGTAGCTTTTACATTTTTGGTAGCTATAGCTAGCTAGCAAGGTGTACAAGTAGCTAGCTAGCTATAGCTAGATAACTGACCCTTGTAGCCTCTGCCTGTGTATCTCAAATAAAACTGATCTTGCATGGGCCTTCCTTGCCATTAATACTCTCCTTCTCCTTCTCTGAACAGCATGAGACTTCATCAGCCGTAGATAGGCCATCATCCACACGAAAAAAAGAACTCGATACGTAGCTAACAGTTAGGTTTCGCGCATGCGTGACATTTTTCACGACCGTGGGCGGTCCCGTGCAGGTGACTTCGCTGTTCATTTCTGTAGTGTGGACGCGCGGAAACGACTCAGAAAACGATTTGAAACGTTTCCATTTTTTTGTAGTGTGGACAGGCCTTTAGTCCTTCCACTTTAGGTCTAGTAACTTGCCTACATAGATATACCTATGAAAAATATTTTAGTATCAAAAGAGAGCACACAGAGAGACCTATCTTTTGAGCTATATATCAAGTCCATACCATGAAGTTTGCAGAATCTACGGAGCTCTAAAGTGGTAACGATAAGTAAAAAAAAATTATTATTATTTTTTTTTTAATGCCATTGTCATGCCATCGTCCCCTTACCCTTAAATTTTTTTAAAAGAACATTTTTAAATAAATGTATTGTCATTCTTTAGCAAAAAGATCAAGAGCTTTCCAACAACCTACTTTATGAAGGCTAGCAAGTCTGTACAGTGAAGATACATACGCTCTCTTCAAAACTGTCCCCTGATCACCTTAACGTTCTAAAATGACAGAATGCCAATAACCACTTCCCATTCACAGGCTGTGTAAAGGAACTACTAAAGTATGTCACAAGCAAGAATTTGTGAAAAGTTTTACGTAAATGATTGCCACTGATTCCTGTTTTAAAGTTAATTTATTGATCTTCCATTTCCTTGTGTGTGGTAACGTCCAGCTCATAACTTGCTCGTGTGGTTCTGTTACACAACCTGTGAATAGGAAGTGGTTACAGACACTCCGTGATTTTAGAGGATGATTTTAAAGGTGATCAGGGTACAGTTTTAAAGGATCTTCACTGTACAGACTAGCTAGTCTTCATAAAGTAGATCATTGGAAAGCTCTTGAAAAAAGCTAATCTTTTTGCTACGGAATGACAAAAACATTATGACAGTTGCAAAGTTCAGTTGCAAAGTTCAGGTCTTCAAAATATATAAATGGGCGACCTTCCCCTACGTCATAACGGTCCAAGAGGCAGCTGAAATATATATAGGCAACAACTTATAGATCAGATTTAGCAACCTCTGACTGGCCATTGATACTTGATAAGATAGAGGTGTCCACCCTAACTACCGTGAGTTTAACACAGCTAATTCTTAACTCAATCAGGCGACCCTAACATGGACATCACAGGGGAACCCTAACATGTTACCCAAAGTAAAGGATCCTAACATAAGTATGACAAACAACTCGATCAGTTAAACCAAACATTGATGAGAGGTCCTGCAGGTAACAGTCCATAAATGGGTGCCCATAACAGGTTACTCTAATTAAAGTGACCCTAACACAGGTAACTAACTCAAGTGACCTTAACATAGTAAATCTAACACAGTGCATCAAGTAGTTCCTGAAACTGGAACACTATCAGTGGCCATGTGCATAAGGAGGGAGGGAGAAAAGTGTGAGTAGCTATGTCCGTCACAAACCTTGCTCTCTTTGCAAACAGAGGCGCAGACTTGGGATTGGCCAAAATGGCAGCTGTGAAGTGTTTCATGGCTCCATCAAGGTCACCTGGGATTCAACAAGCACGCCCACACATAGATTACGAGATGAGCACTAGGCAATGTGCATACATACTAGGGGAGCCAGCAAAGTTCATCATAGTAATGTCATTCATAACCGCACACAAATTCCTTAAAATCTGACTTCACAAAGGCACTGCCAGCTATGGCCAACCCTTTCCCAGAGATCTAATATAACTTACAGCCTCTTAGAATAAATCATTGTGATTAGATTGCATATATAAAACAAGCAGTGCTTTAGAGAACAATCCGGCTCAGACCACTAAAAAAAAACACTCGGCAGATGAGTTGTTCTCCTCCGCTGGAGGTGACATCTTTTTACAGACCCTAGCACGCTTGGTTGAAACATCTAAATGGCTTTTCAAGGTAACGTATGGCTGCTAAATTCCATAAACGCTTCCCAGTTGTCATTTGGGGCAGCAAGCTAGAGGTCAAACCCTTTGAGGTAGGCAAATAAAAACTATTCTAAAACTACTTGTAGATAAAGAAATTCATAAGGGCAAGGAATTCAGAATGCTTCCTGGTAGGCATAGGTGCCAGTAAGTATTTAACAGCAGAAGGGCTTCCAGAAACGGCAGAATCAGGCTGTCTCCACCATTAAGGGAGAGAAACGTTAATTCGTCTTTATTTTTATACCTGAACATTAATCAAATTTGGAGAACACGGCTATCTGACATTATTGTTAATGTAAAGAATGTAGTAAGCGTCCACAGGAACTTAACCTTTCATCCGCCACCCACCTGCAAATCTTTGCCACGTGTAGAGACTGTGCCTGCATAATGCAGTGACTGCCTGCATAATGCAGTGACTGCCAGCATAATGCAGTGACTGCCTGCATAATGCAGTGACTGCCTGCATAATGCAGTGACTGCCTGCATAATGCAGTGACTGCCTGCATAATGTTTTAGCATGTGTGAATGGTCTCAAAGACTTGCATACACATGATGGCCACGGTTAAGCCAGGTGCACAGTATTGCTTAACTTGAAATAATACTCTTGTCTCTTCTAGCACCACATGTTGTGAAGAGATCGAACATCATGCCGATGAAAAAGGCATTCTCTGTACATCACCCTAAACAAAGACAGCTAAGCACTAAGAACTGTACCATCAGAAATAGAAATGGATCCTTGCACTCTTTCCTCTTGAGCCTTGTCTCTCATGTCCTCCGTCACCTCCAACGAAGGGTCCCCCATGTCTTGTGACATATCTTCATCAGGGGCAATGATTCCTTCCATATCCAACTCTACAGGAAGTGAGAATTGCATGATGAAACCGAGAACAGGTAGGGGTAATTCTCTCTCTTTACCCAAGTCACTTTCAGCACTTTCGTCCTCCTCTTCTTCCTCCTCTTCCATTTTTGTATCCTTAGAACAAGATATTTATTCCTGTTTGATGATGATGCTAAGCCAAAATCACACATCCCATGCCCGACCTCACTTGATACACTTCCACATGTCCCATATCACACTCTCAACAGCATTCACACACCCCATGCCCAACATAACTTGACACATTTCCACGAGTGCCACACAACCCTCTACACATGCCATAGCACACACTCACTAAGGCTAGAAAGCATATTAAACACATCAATCTAGCATAGAAAGGCATTTTACCATGCATTAAAATTAATAGGACCCTAAAATGTGTTCCTCTCAAATCAATCTGACCCCCAAGCCGGTTGCTTGGATATAGTCACAGAGAGGTGGAAATCTATCCCTATTCGATTACCTTGGTAGGTGAGTCTGGCTTAGGAATAGTTTCGTCCTCGGGTTCTTCATCTGTAGTGGTAATAGTTTCGTCCTCAGGTTCTTCATCTGCAGTGGTAATAGTTTCATCCTCAGGTTCTTCATCTGCAGTGGTGGCATAGGCTTTGGGGTCTTCTTTAGCAGTTCCATTGCTAGGCTGTGGAGGAGGTGCAGGTTCAGGGACATTTGCATCAAGACTGAGAGCAAGAGGGTGGGAAAGAAGGCGAATACAGAGCAAAACCATGAAAAGACAAAAACCATGAAAAGAGCCGTAAATTGAGTGAGAGAGAGAGAGACTAAGCTAGCTTTAGCTACATACCAGGTTATACATACCTTAGAAGCCACTCTTTCAAAAAAGAAAGCTGTGGGAGATGAATTAAGCTTGGATTATCCTTGCACAGACCGATGAACTGCTTCAGCTGCTCCACATGGCTAGGGTCAAGTTTTGAGTCCATGGTGATACTCGGGGAAACTACTCGACCTGTTTCAGCACATGTACACCACTTCTGCAATTTCGTGCCACGTTGATTCAATGCGCATGTCCTAAACCAGGTAAGGTTACTTACCCAAAGAAGTAAGACTTTACCATAATGCGACCACTTGGCCTCATTTCACTAGAATCAATAACTTATGGTACTGTGTGGCGAGCGCGAAGGTGCAACAAAAAATAATTTGAAATACCTAGCTGCAGGCCCAACACTATACGTTAGTTGTCATGTGTAACGAGCGGATTCTTACGCCGCATATGCATACTAAAAACCATAGCACGTGGAAAACAACTATTAGACTTCAGAAAAGGAGAGGGAGAGAAAAGTCAAAGTGTGCTTTCTTAAAATGTAGAATAAAGAGAACCGAGATTGGAAAGAAAAGGGTGAGTGATAGAAAAATGCGTAGGAGAAGCACAGTACCACACGATGGAGAACTTTCCTTAGGCTCAGGTGAAGTTTCGTTCTGACTTAGCCACTCCATTCATCAGCACTCTGGCTATGGACACGTTTGATAAACTGTAAATGATCGTCACTGTCAATATTGACTGGTACTCTTTGAAAACTGAGGATCATACCTTCTCCATATTACTAATGACCTCAATAATTACAAATCAGTGTATAGTGTTAGGCCTGCAGCTATGCTTGGAGTAGGATGTAAATTATGTAGTAAACAATGGTCCTCAGACTACAATTCTCTTCTCACTAAGCTTCATCTTCCATATCTATCCTCGCGCAGCCGTAATCAGGGGTGGCTCCGCCAATTTTGAGGTGGTCAGGCCCGGATGTGGGTGTGGTTGGGTGTGGTCAAAACGTAACAGATTTTTCATTTTCACATTTAAATTAAATTTAAATTGCACAGTTAATAATAGAGATTCATTAAATAAATGTACCAAATACATGTTGTCTGCTTTCACTTTTAATGACAAATTCATTGGCAACTTCGTTTAGAACAATTTTGTCCGTAAGTTCTTTGTGGACATGCAATGTCATTAAATTGTTCAATCTCTCCTGCGACATTGTTGAACGCAAATAGGACTTCACACGACGCATTGCACTAAATGACAGTTCACTGGTACTATTCGTAGCAGTAGAAGTTTAGCCAAAAGCATTACTTCACTAGTTAATTCCTTCTCATCAGGTGACAATTCTTTGAAGTATGACATTTTGTCTGAAATGTTTGATGTTGTTACATGTACTTGGTGTACAGTTGCAATGTAACTATGGTTAGCTGTAAGAAGTCCAGCCTGAAAGATGGGTTCACATGGGGGTGTCCTGCGTGTAAAACTGTAAAGTCGATTCGTCATGGTTTGTATATATGTCTATGTCGATATTTAGATATAATAATCGAGATAATAATAATATATCTTATTGAAGGGAGCTTCTTCTCAAAGTCAATGCTGAGTTTGCAGACATGGCTTCTTTTAATATATTGGTGAGACAGAGAGTACCAGGTTACTGGCTGCTGCAAGTGAAGCAGGGTGCAGTCGACCAACTACGATTAATGTGTATCAGTGGTTGCGGGAGGTTTGTTCAACAGCCCTTTGTAGCTGTCCGATAATCAAAATGTTGAATCCTACTGGAATAGAGTAAGTTATACCACAAGATATACACAGTATATAGATAATTTGATCAATAATGCAGGCGAAGATAAAGTTTAAAAGGATGAAGGCAGTTCGTCAACTTCCTCCATACCTTGATGAATTTATGTGGAGGGAGAGGAATGCCCGCACAACTGCCGAGGCTTTTGGCAGCATCCTACATGCAATCAAAACACAGTACCCAGTATAAGTTTGCCCTCTGATGTTTTGTTTTGTTTTGTTGTTGTTTTTGGTCTCAAAGTTGATGCTGCATTTGTTGTTTTATGAAGTTGAGTTAATATGAAGTCGTGTGAATTTTTTGTTGTGTATTGCTGCTAATGAATATTGTTCTGTCCAGGGTTATTTGTTACTCCGGGTATCCTTTCTTGATGCCTTCTGAACGCTCCATCAAAATCAAAGGACTCGCTCTATATACATGGTGCACGCATTCACGCATTTAAGATAAGCAGGGAAAAGTGCGTTTTAAAATATGTACCGCGAAAAAAATTGACGCACATGGATTTTACGACCTCCCGAGTTTACTCTTTACATGATCCCAATTACCTTGGAGTCCTCTTCACTCATGAGCTTCATCAGTTGAAACAGATTTCCATCACCACGATTGTCATGACCACGTATCCCTGCCTTGCCAAAAACTTTAGACTACTCAGAACCTTTAGAAGGCAGTGCCGATTTTTTGCTCTGTCTTGGGCCAAAGTACTAGATCTCTTGTGTAGTTGTTGGCATTGTAATTAATAGCTTCTCAACTGCTATCTTGTAGCACTGACTTTTCTCATGCTGTCAGATGGCATCTTTCCAATTCGTAAATAACTACAATATAAAGCATTCTAAATAAGTGAAGAATACTATAAACTTTAAAAGTTAAGTTAAAAGATCTACGAGGAAGTCGCTAAACTTACAAAAGCAACATCGGTAGCTCCTGGCTTCACTGTTATATGCTTAGCCTTAACAGCTTTGCAGCAGAGCTGGCAGTGCAGAGAATCTCTGGCTTCACTATAAATGTAGCCACGACCAGGTACGGAACCAGCTCGCTTGGCAAGATCTCTCCACTACCTTCTTTTCCCCGAAAGCTCTCTTAAAAGGCAAAGGATTCGGACGGTTGACGGGGAACTTCGGGAAGGTTATCGAACACTTCAGACGCTACATCGAAGCCATGCAACAGCCCGACCGTATACACAGGCTAGTCAATTAATTGGGTAGGGTATCAATCGCGCAAGACGCAGCATGTTGACCACACCCATTTGCAATCTTTAAAAAAGTGGTCCGGTGTCACAGCATGCCAGGGAATAATTATGGTATCCCCACACCAAATACGGTACCCTAGGGTATTTGGCATCCCCTCAGGGAATTTGGTATCCCACGCGCCCTAGGGTATTTGGTATCCCCATCCCGACGCCAGCTAGCACGTACTTTGTAGGGATCAAGTGTCGTTTACGACTCCAGCCATAAAAAAATTCGTGCGCGTTTTTTTAAGTTTACGCACGGGTGTTTTTTAAATTTTTTTAATTTTTTTAATTTTTTTACCATGACGCGTTTTTTAAAGTTGACGAACGGGCGGGGGTACACGTGGGAATAGAATTTTTTTGTTTTGCATTGCAGCTGATTTGGAGGGGGTAGTCTGGGGACGAGCCATTTCTCGTCATCGCATGAACTTTTTAACTTTTTAACTTTTTAACTTGAGGTATGGCATGTTGTTCTCTGTCATATGTAATTTTAATAATAAAAATAAAAAATAATTAAAAAAAATAAATAAAAAAATTAAAAAATTAAAAAAAATCAAACAGGGTATTGGGTTTTAATTTCTGTTAAAATGTTATTGTAAGTTAAAGCTACAGTTGGTCCGTTTCTCTCCCGCCACATAAACTCATCCAGGTAGGATGGGAGCTGGTGGCGATGCACTCCTTTCATCCTCTTTAGCTTCACCTTCACCTGCACAATATAATAATTGTTGTTAAAATTTAAGAAAAAACTTGTTAAAAAAATAAAATTATGTTCCACAAACCATACCCTGTTCCAATATGATTCAATATTTTGGGTGTGCACACCCGTACTCTGATCCACAAACTCAATCGAGTGGTTCACAGTTTCATGTGCCACAATCCCAGGCAGAGTAGCCACCTGCCTATAGGCTGCCCACTGGTCAGAATAGATTATCGATCCAGGTGCAGCATGGGCCTGGATAATGGGTAGCAAGGTGGCTGCATCCCTCTTATCCACAACTTGCATGTAACCTAAATAAATTTCATTGAATTAAAATCTTTGAAATAGGCACAATACGTTTATCAAGTGTACCAAGAGCAGGCGTATGCACCGTGTCAACCATCCCAAAAATCCAAGTCTCCTTAGTAGGTGGGCGGCCTCTATGATGCTATACAGTCAATACCGAAAGTGATCATCCATTCAAGTATATCAATGTTACAGTGATACCTTCAGTTTGTGCGTGAACTTTGACTCGTCTATTTGAATAACGGATCAAACACCACCAAGCACAATCTGTGTTCGACATAGTGCTGCAGAGCACACTTCCCTCAGCCACTGGTACACATTTATTGCACTTTTCTTGCTGCAGCCAGACTCATCTGCTGCATCCAATACAGGGTACTGTCTCACCCACCAATATATCAATAGGAGCCATGTCTGAAGGACCATGTGCGATTTGGAGAAAAAACTCCCATGCCGAATTGAAGAGATTTACAACTAGGGCATGCCCAAGTTTTGCCATCCTTCAGGTCGCTTTTTTCCCCGCAGCAGGAGCAATGGACCTCAGTGTTGCCATAATGATGCGGCATTTCCCACGTGTACCCCCGCCCGTGCATCAACTTTAAAAAACGCAAAAAAAATATAAAAAAATAAAAAAATAAATTAAAATAAATTAAAAAAACCAAAACGCTCGTGCGTAAACTTAAAAAAACGCGCACGAATTTTTCGATGGCTGGAGTCGTAAACGACACTTGATCCCTTTGTAGCTCTTGCTACAAGCACTGGTGGGGCTAGCAGTTATTTGTGATGCTGCCAAGAAAGAGTGCCCTTCAACGTGGTGTCCTCGTCATATACCTGTCTGTGGTTATAAGTAAAATTAAAATACGCTACCTAACTAGGCCTATATAAAAACTACCTCCTGCTCCTTCAGGGTAAACTCCTTGGTGGAGATACTGGTACACTTCGTCATATTTACGTTCTTCTTCAGTAAACGAAGCCATATCCGACGCCGCGTGTGTAAAAGTGGGGATACCAAATTCCCTGACCACAAATACCCTAGGATATTTTGCATGGGGATACCAAATAGTGGGGATGCCAAATTCCCTGGGACACCTGCCAAAACCGGAGTGGCTGGACCGTCGACGCCGCCACTGGTAATGCCAAACTTACCTTTTTCGGATCCCCTTTTTCTTCAAACTCTCGATACAGAACTCGGCCTGCTTACCTTTCATTTCTCCCTACTACTTATTAGCAGACGATTACTGGATGGAAGGATTGGTTGTAGGTTGGCATGGTGGGAGGACAGAAGAAAAATCTATGTTATTATGAAGGAAATGTAGTAGAAGAGAAGGAGAAGAACCTAATATGAATATAAGTTTGAATGGGAAAGGTATGTTGGAGGAGGTGCAAGCATCATGAGCATGGATGTAACTATATAAGACTTTCCCAAACCTTGGAGTTAATCTATCTTCTTCCTTCAGTTCCACCAGTGGTAAACCCCAAAGACCTGGAATATCCACTAGTAAGGCACCCACAATGGTAAGATCTCGGCATATCACTTCACACTCACTGTGGTGCAAAGGAAGGCCTACATTATGAGCTAGAAGCTCCACTCTCCTAAAGCATACACTATGTCCATCTAATAACCACCTATTGGGATATTGTCCAGATAAGAGATGCAAAGTTCTGACTATATATGTCCTCTACTACCGAGTGAATAGTGAAGAAAAACAACACTAGGTCCAAGTGATCATCTTGTTGAACCCCTTCCCTTAACTCTTATCACACGATCTCTGAAAAACAGGCTTGATGGAGAACCATATGCTGAAATTACTAAAGGTAATAGCCGTGGAGCCAAATCCCTGATAGTTTGAAACATCTTACCTCTTGGTAGACTGTTAATCTAAAGCCCAATTTCAATGCACATAAATTCTAGCAGCTTCAGCACCCTTGGGCACACCAAGGTAGTCTAGTACAGAGCTGATAGAAGTCTTCACACATAAAATCTTAGCAGCTTGTCTGTGGAGGGTACAACCCACAGGAATGGGTCTTATACCTCCACCTCGTTTTTATAAGTGAGGCAATAGGAATTACGCAATCAGGTATGTCACCACAAAGAATGTTGCTGATATGTAGAGTAATTGCCTTCACCAGACCTCCCCAGTCATGTCCTCCAGTGCTGAGGGCAAACATCACCTGAACCCCTGATAAACCATTAGGGAAAGATTTGAAGGCCCTAGTTACTTACTCCCCGATATATTCAAGCATAGTCTAAAACTTCTGAAGAACATCTGGATTGAAAAATTGATATTGAGGAGAGGTTTGTTTTTCCTTTAGGAAAGCATTTTAACAGTAGCCGTGTATCATTATTGTATAGTGAATTGGATGTCGAAATCACACCCACTTCCTGGGAGCACCTGAAAACTGCTTGATACAATTCTGCATAGTACACAGTTAAGAGAGTATCACAACTACAAACTTGCATGTATATATGTATATATGTGTATGAAAACTAGAGCACTACAGTCATTAGCAAACGTAATTGGAACTTCAATACAGTAAACTAAACAAGTCAAATGTTTGCAAAGATTAATTGTTATCATCTTAACTAATATATATATATTTACCACAAAACAATGTTTGATGACCATGGTCAAAGTATCAGAGAGGATGCTCATAGATGGGATCAGCTCTCTCACTCCCTGCTCCAACCTCAGCAGGATTTGTGTAGTGCAGTCTCATAGGCCTGGTTGATATCCGTAGATATATCCCTAGACTTATCTTCTTCAACATTTCCATTCACCACATTCACTCTGGGAGCATTTTGATGTCTCTTTCTAATGCAACTGTAGAACAAATAAATTTAATTATACAAAACTACTAAAGAGGGAGTGTGTCTTAGTGGCAGTTGGAGCCCCCACAAGAGACACTGACTATGGTATATTTTGTAAGGATTATAAATTCATGAATGAACATACCAAAACAGTAGCAATAGGAATGTAGTTGCTGCAAGAACTCCAATGAGAATACCCAGGATAAAACTTGTAGCGATGTTTACACCTGAAGTGGAGGTGTCAGCTTGATCATTAAGCAAAGTAGAAGCATATGCAGTAGCCTGATCATTAAGCGAAGTAGCAGTAGCTTGATCATTAAGCTGATCTAAACAGATTTGGCTTGTAAATGTATTTCCTGGTATGGGACACATCTTGCTCAGTGCAACATACTGTCCAGCCACATTTAGGGTCGGTTCCTCCTGCGATAGCAACCATGACCACAGCATGCTTATTAGTGAACTTGATGTGATTGTTCCTTCAGAGTTGGAGTGAACAAGTTCAGTGGTAAAGTAGACTGATCGGCCAGATGTGCTTAACTTCAGACTTGTTTCTTCTAAACTCTGTGAGCTGATGTTGCAGGCATTACATAGCGTGGACAATAGTTGTGCCAATGATATTTGAAGTTGCTGGATTGAACACACACACACACACACACACACACAAATACACACATGCGTGCGTGCACATACACAGAGTGAGAGTTATATAAAGTCACTACAAACACATGGAGGTAGCTCTGCTTGCATTTGTAGGATGACAACACATGTATGTACAGTTTTCCTTGGAACCACTCAGTATCAGATCAATAAGGACACCCAGAATGTTTCACTATGGAAACCTATAAGACTACAAGACGTGGCTATTTTCACATTCAATGAGGATACAGTCTTCAATAGAACAAGTTAATTACAAAATAGTTGTTTGTAAAAGGAAATGATTGCCAAATTGAATTGATGAGTGCTGGTTAATTATGGATGTGATAATACACATAATGGCATATTTTTTTAATAGTGAGCCAGTATATGCAGCTGTCATTCACTGTAAAGTAAATTTAAAAAAATATCAGCTAGGCCTACATTTTTATTTCTGTGCTCTTCTTCATTCTGCAGTCAGAGTTTCCATCTTAATCTGGTTGGGTATTAGAATGCTTAGCTTTTTCCCCTTCATCTTCCTAGTTAGGGAATGCTGGTGTTCACTGTGTTACTCCCTATGGCATAGCTTCCCTAAGTCATATTCCTTGTTTGATTTCCTCAGTGATAATTTAAGTCAAGTCTGTAAAATACTTTAAGCTCAATGGTTCTAAGGTTCAATCAGCATTGCTTAATTAAGTATCGGTGGAATAGACATTCACTTATAGCAAAAATTATGCTCTTAATCATAACAACCAGATTTTACTAGATAATGCTAAAGATCATAGTGTTCAATACTGTAAAATGATGCTTCTTTCTGCAGTCATAATGTCACTATCACAAAGCCAAGTCTTTTAGGATAAATGATGAAAGAGGATCAAGTATAGAGGGTCTGCAATTTCACTGCACACTTTATTCAACAAGCTGTAGATGCTGATTAGCATTAAAAATGGAAGGAATGATAGTGTCTGTCATACCATTGTTGTTATGCAACACCCCAAGTCTGTGTCTTCCAAAATCAGCTGAAGTGGAGCTGGAAAATACATACAATATTGAAAGTGTCATGTAAGAGCTACAGCAATGCCATATAAGTAAATGATCAACTGCTGCTTCAGCCAAAATCAATTCTGTGAAAGTGTGTGAGTAGAAGAGTCATGGAAGTGGGGGAAGAGCAGTGTAGTATATATAGAGGGGGAGGCATTGAGGCACATGCAATTATGTGCATACAAAGTCATGTTCTTACCTCTTTCAAGGACTAGAGGAGTTTGAGACATTGTCTGCCTGACACCTGAACACTCCAAACAAGGATGTGGTTTGATGGTGTAAAGAGGTGCCATGGGTCTTGGCTAGCACCATGTTGTTATTCCACAGTGCTAGGTCAGTTGGCTGACCATTTATTACATCACATTCAATTGTGTTCGTTTCTTCAGAAGTGAGTACCATCTTTTCAAGCCGCAGGTGGAGAATGGGAGTGTCTGTTAGAAGTAACCATAACAACCTTATATACAACATATATACAAGCATACTAATGAGTGCACTGTAAGCTTAGAAATAAGTGGTCAGGAACTACAGGCCACTATAGAATGAGCTGTACATTATAAACATTAGGTCATCAATCCAAATTATAACTTGGATTTGGTTTACTTCCTGACACTTGGATGTAACAGGTCCATTATCTGGTCATAGCTATTATCTACATAATAGTATGCCATGTTTCTCCATCCATCCATTAGTGTGTCACGTTTATACACATGCACAGATCAAAAATTTATTACTTTGTCACGACTACAGGGAATCTTGGAAACCATTTGGGTCACAATTATACACGTGCACCTACGAACAGAATCCTGAAGAAAATACAGAATGGCTACTCCACTAGCTGCACAGTGCTGAACAAAAATTATACAGCATGTAACAGAAAGCAGGAGAGCTGCAGAAGGGAGACCGAGAAAGAAGGGGTGCGCAAGTGAGAACCCGAAATTTGACTGGGAAAGACAAGGAGTGTAAAGCTGATACCAGCAGAGAAACTGAGGATCTATCTGAGAACAAATTACACTTCACATAAATTTCAGCAAGTGCAAGGGATGAGGAGAGAGCAGCAAACGTTAGTAGGTGGAGGTAACTGAAGGCTGCACTATTATAAAGGATGAAGAGAGAGCTGGTATATAAGGGACTGAGGGCTGCATTCAGCATCAGGTGGTCAGGCAAGCATTATAACTCTCACCAAAAACATTATGCTCATGAAAGGTTTCAAATCTATTACCTACTTTACCCTCTCTGGCATATTATTATGTTATGACAATAAATAAATTCACCAACAACAAAGAATAGACTACAAAGAATAGACTATAGCACAATGGTAGATAAAAGGGTCTTCTTGAAAGAATGGTGATGTCAACGTTTTATAATCCTAAACACCCAAGAAATGAAATAAACACATTCCAATTACAATACACAAACAATTATATATCTTGCAGAGTTTCTGCGGGTACTTGCTAGTTATTATTATTATTATTATTATCATTATTAGTATTAGTAGTAGTAGTAGCATTTTCACCCACTTACTATAATATATTTTGATATTCCAATATAACATGAAGATTTGAAACCGAAACCGAAACCAATAATAACGATTGTTGTAATACTGAGGACAGGTTCTTCTATTAATATCCAAGGAATGACTCCCTGCCACATATACGTATATTCCAGTTACATCATCACTGTTGTTGTAGTTTATCCTCAGTGACTGCATTATCTCATCACCATACGACACTCTGCTATTGAAGATATTCTCATCATATATACGAATGTTATCTTTATAAAGTGCTGTGTAAACGTAAAAACGATTCACCAGTACTGCAGTTGAATTGATCTTGATGACGTTGTCAATAGTTATGCTCTTAACAGAAGTGCCTCGATATTCTGGAATATAATGGTCCATGATCACATCCTGTGCTGGCTTATATGAGGGAACAGAAGACTCGTGCACAATAAAAGTGACTGGTGCAAAGAGTGCAAGGCCCTCAAGCATGGGCAGAATATTCATATCACATGTCACTGAACTTTCTCCATCAATCTCTATTGAGTTTATTTTTACTTCATACTTTCCTGCATCAGATGGCACCATATTTGATATGGTCAGTGCTGTTCCATGATCGATCATGCGAACTCTACTATTGGAAGTGACATGAGTCCCGTTATGGTACCACGCCAGGGAACTGATGTAACGAGCAATATAACCATATGCACCAACTTGTATATCATTTATTCTCATTGCCATTCTTCCATGGAGTGAAAAATCTCGTGTGATTGAGTCATCTGTATGCAACAAACCTGTGTGTGTGTGTGTGTGTGTGTGTGTCAGTTGTCAGTTGTCAGTTGTCATAATATATATGTGGTTGTATTTCTACAATTTTTATTGACAGTATAGAGAAGAACATGTCATGGATGTAGTGTTTATCAATCTTGCCTTTAAATCAATCTTGCCTTTAAACAGTGTCCCTTGGCCTGCATAAGATCTAAACAGATTTTTTTACTTTCAAATGCCCAGTTCTCTACTAATGAAATAAAGGGGGGAAGTCCACCTCCTTGCCTTTGTTGTTTTTGTCATGGTTATTGTCATTTCTTTTGGTGTGGGTGTGTGTAATTTGATTCTTTATAACTAGCATGTGTTAATTAGGTGTTAATGAACTTGGTATATTTGTTAATTTGTCACCTGTAATTTGTCACCTGTATAATAAAAATAAAATAAATAAATTGAAAAAAAAATTAGTTGACTTGTCAAAAAACAATGGAGCGACCACAACCAGTTAGATGACCCTTTACCATTCATTCAACTCATATACATCAGTTAATAATTTAAATTGTCAAACACTGAAGAAGAGACTGACTGTTGCACAGTAAAGATGTAGTCTGGCTCTCAGACACAAGGAGAAATCTGGCTGTAGGAATCAAAAGGGTAATCTGTTTTCATACAACAAAGGAGAAGCTATTGACACCAAGGAGAGGTGTGGTTGTCAGATTCTGTTTAAAAAAGTTAGTGTCTCGGCATTAGTCTTATAATTATAGCTGGACCTTAACAGGTCCAAACACATTGTATTTGCTGATAATGTTTAGAGTGGCCGCATCCACACCTGATGCAAACATGATAAAACTGTTCAACAAAATAATGCCCATTAAAGTGATATTAAGAGAAATGAGAGCCCAATACATTCTTTGTGCAACCAATGGCAGCAGCTAAACAACCCATTTAACACCTGTTCCTATTCTGATATCTTCACCATACATGCTTAGTTAAATTTGCCCTATGTTTTCTTCTTCTTTCAGAAGTTTGAAGTAGCAAGTGCTTCACAATTAGCCATTGCATTCATGCACATATGACCTGACAATCTTCTTTTCTAAAGCATGCCTGTGTCTCTCTACAACAGATTCTGCTATGCCCCTTTTCTGTGTTCTGGTCTTGCCTTATCCAATCTTCTGGACAGAACCATCCTTGATTGCTGCAAGTGCGGCCAGCATCAACTCATTTGACAACTGCTTTTGTTTGTTGCTCCAGATGTGGTCAACAAAGGAGGAGCAGACTTCGATACCCACCTCTTCTTCATCTTACCCGAGGCATCTAATGGATAACTAGCTGGATGGTGCCAATAATTGATTGGCAGCTCATAGTTCAATATTCATAGATTGTATTCTGTGCATTTTCAAACCACCCAAATTGAGCATGTGTGGGCTAAACTACAATTTTGGTCACACCCATTCAAGTCCAGGTATGTAGAGACAAACTGACTGGCCTCTTTGTTGACTAACACTAGTCGAAGCCAAATCGCTCGTATCACAAGAATGCATCAAATATCTTGATGACATCATTATCACAGGCAGATTGCATTACCATTTCTTTAGCTTTAACTACCCCTACATGGCGAGTACAAATACAATGCAAATACAATAAGGTGCATTTTGGTTCAAGAATCTGCTCCATTGAGATGAACGAACTAAAGTTTGTAGTGAGATGTCAAGCTATCTGTACAACAAAACTTACTACAGAGAAATCCATCCAGTGTCATGCCTTTCTCAAGAGAAATGGGATTCAGAGTGATTTCTGGTGGCTACCAGTTTTCCTCAGCAGTAAGGTTTCTAGAAACAGCAGGAAAGGCCTGGAAGAGACAGTCTGCGATGGCAGAGGCAATCGTCAATTTTGGGTGTGTGCTTTTCAATCTGCTCACTCACCTTGTCAAACTGGAAGTTATTATTTTATATCATCTACTAATCATGTGCAGATATGTCTAACATTCATTTTTATATTCTTTAAAGTTTGAAGGGGGGAAAACAATTTCACTTGCTCTATGATGGGTATGGCACCCACGCACCCATCAAGGCTAAACTTATATATATATTATGGGAATTTATGGCTATGTGGCTATATATGTGGCAATCAATCTTGAATGCTTTGTGTTAAAAATAATCTATTTCAAACCTACGCCAAGCAAAACTACAATTCTAGCAATATCCATTCAAGCCCAAGTCTTGGTCACCAGAAAATAATTTAATTGACTGACCACGAGACAATACCCAATTAATTCTGAAGAGGAAACCAGTTGAAAAGCTATTACAAAAGAATAGCTGGTGAAGAGGCTTCCATGTTCATAGCTAAATGGAGAGAAGCAGTTGGGGAATTGCTGAATTACAACAGAGACACTACTAATCTAAGAGATCAAGACACAGCTCTGGTGAAAAAAATGGTATCTTATAACATCAGTACCAAGGTCAGTAACAAAGCTGTGTTCACTTCTCTAAACTTTAAATGTATTAGGAGGGACATATTTTAAGCACTTTTCAAGATCCTCTCTTCTTTACACTGCCTGATTGTGCACGAGCAGTAGCCTAATAAGTAAATATACTACCACTGAGACAATTAAATATAATATATACTTAGCTATCAAAACTAAGAACTACCTTAAAATAACTAGCGAGCTATCGATAACCAGTTTTAAACTTATGATTAATAGGCAAATTACATGAATTCTTGTCCAATTTGCAGTGCAACAGTCAAAATTGCATCATCCAATTACTCTGGATCTTCCTCTTACAATTGTTTTGTTCTCACATGCGATTAATTTCCTCCTTTTTTCAATTTTCGTATATTATAGGACTACATAAATTTATCAACAATGATCATAGAGTTGTGTATATTACCTCCATAGGAGTGAGTACATTAACTGTGTACTCATTTTGTAGCCCCTGTTGTTGTTTTTTGCAGCTTTAGGTTAGTGTGTACTCTAGTGCCGTAGTACTGAGCATGCTCAGTATTTAAGATCCATATAGTTATATACCTGGATGCTGTTTATTTGTAATGTTCCTTTACATAGCAACAAAAACTTGGGAACGATCAGTTTCTTTTTTCTTTCGACTAGCAACACATAGTTCCTGTTTATTACAATAGATAAATGTAACTTGGTAATTGTATTTGGAGGATTTTTTGAGCCAGCCTTGCCGGAGCAGGTAAGTTTATTTCCAAAATAAGTGACATTGATGATATTAGCACTGGCAAAATTTACCTGAAGTATCTTTGAATGAAAGGTCTGTTGAATTTGAAATGCTGATATGATGAGACTTCTTGAGAACA
Organism: Cladorhizidae sp. MBARI D1340-BT2; assembly: GCA_028752905.1. Taxonomy (NCBI): domain Eukaryota; kingdom Metazoa; phylum Porifera; class Demospongiae; order Poecilosclerida; family Cladorhizidae; species Cladorhizidae sp. MBARI D1340-BT2. The sequence goes on from JAQNBH010000017.1 coordinate 10,082,030, forward strand.
ATTATAACAAAATACACCAAGTTCTATATACTGCTGTTCGGCTCAGAAAATATGAAAAATGGGCTCAGCATAATAATTTGCCTGACCTATAATAAATACACTTCCACTTATATTCTAGTCCAATAATTGTACAAAGTTCACTTTTGCTTCACCTCGTGCAAATCTCCAAATTTTACGTTCAATTTACGTTCAATTATTCACAAATTGGACTCAAAACCATCTGATTAACTATACTCTTGTGTGTGTGTGTGTGCATGATGGGTGTGTGAGATGTGTGTGTGTGTGCAAAGCATACCAAAAAGGTATATAGTAGTAAATCGCCTGTCCCCCTCTCTGTATTAATGTAAATAACCGACCCACAGCAAATGCAATGTATTCTTTTTTGCTCTTTTCTGTTGTTGTATGTGTGTGTGTGTACGTGCTGGTGATAGTAAACCGTGGGTGTGGGAAGCATGTTATCAATGTGTGTTTTCTTTAGACATGAAACATCCTCTAAGTGATTACTGATGTTTTATTGCTAGAAAGCTCACCATCTTCTGGAATATATAGTAAACATGTTTATTAGTTCTCTGTGTTTGTACAGGGATATTCCCTCTTCCTTTTGTCCAGTTAGTAAAAAGACATGCAAACTCGGGTGGATAAAATTTACATGAAGACACCAGAAAATATAAAATGGCTGTTTGGAAAGTACTCATTGATTCTTGTTTCAATTTTTTTCCTCCTCTCAAATTTGGCCCATCAAGCTCAATTGAATTAACTACTGCCAACATTTAATCTACTCTTCAAGTACAGATTTTAAGTTGGTCTGTTCAACCTTAACTGCTGTCATAAAACGAATCAGGCAGATAAAGATGGCACCATTAGTCAACCTAAGTTGGTGAGGCATTATCACATCGACCATCCCATTCCATTAACCCTTCCACCGCTGGATTTACACAGCACTTTATTTAAATAGTGACGTTATTTTACATAATATTTTGTATTCAACCAGGAGTGCACAAATGTCCCTAGCAACCATGGTTGATGTTATAGCATTGGTGTTGACAAACATTGTGGTCAACTGTAGGTTGCCTAGCAACTGACCACATACGATGAATATCATTATAACATTTGATTGTTTGTTTTGATTGTATTTTTAGGCAGAATATGGACAGAGATTACATCATGATGTAAATATAATAAAATGACAGTGTCATATTTTACTAGGGCAGATAATTAGAAACCATAGCTAACAAACTACCTACTAGCTTTATATTATTATAGCTATATAGATGGATAGCTAGTACCCGCGAAGTACCCAGGTAAATGCTATTTTTTATACAAGTCAGAAAAAAAGCAGTAATGCCTAAAGGATCTTACATGTGTATGGCTATTTATTTTCCTGGGACATCTTGTTCCTGTTCTTCACCATCGTCAGTCTCAAGACCTGGATCCCTACGCAAATCAGCGCTACTATCTCTGGACTGGCAAAAAAAGGTTCTGAATCTACGATGTCATTCAGAGTTGCTAGCTCTTCAGGATCTCTAGTCTGTTCTCCGTGGTAGGCCCTTCTCCTTCCTCATCACTGCTTTCAACCTCAGACAGACCGAATTCGTCGTCATCCAGCATTGCCAAAACATCGTCCAATTTAGTCTAGAAGCCATTTTTTAATCGAACAGCTGAATTTGACGTCACGAATACCTTGGTTACCTAGGCACCGTACGTCAGCTATTTTAATTCCAGCTCTAGCAAAGCAAGGGACACCCCCAGGTATATTTAGCACATGCGTAGCTAAAACTAACGATTTTATATATTTGTTTTTGTCGCGGTCATTTACAACTCCGCCATATGGCGGATACGGCGGTGAAACGGTTAAGACTTCAAAAATCATGACAAACCAATTATAAGAAAAAGCAGAACATTGGTGTACATGATTTATTATGGTTTATATACATGGGTGCACTTGTTTCCTTTTTATGGCCAGCCAATTTAAATTTTTGTCTTGCTCCAATTTTTGGTTGGTCTTATTTCTCTATATGATATAATAGTTGAGCTATCACTCAACCTGTGGCAATGTTGAAAGCTAGTGGAATATGAGTCTCAAGGCCAAGTTTATGCGAATCCAGTGGAGTAGAACCTCACATAACCAGCCCTGCTTTATCACATTTTGTAACCTTTGTTTCATATGTGCTTCTGTCTCTATATATAAGTACCTGCATGTCATTAGCACTAAAATAACATTGCAGTGTTAGTACTAATCCTACCTGCTACTTATCAAGGCTTAGCCTAACCTACCTTCTGTGCCTCATCTTGTAGTTTACATTCAAGCTTACATTCAAGCTTAAAACAGCTGATACTACGTCGACTGATTTCTTGACCACAATCGTGTTTGTTTCAGATACCAGAAATTCAAGCACGGTTAGTCCCATATGTAGGGTTTTGATACACACATTTTCTAACCTTTTTTATCTTGATTTTTTCGATAATCGATTTAAATTAGCTCTTTGCATAGCAAATTTAAACTGATTCTTGAAAAGATATTGTATCTGTTTTATGTCAAATGAGAGTTTGTTGAGAGATTTTGGTACTCTACACCAGACAATTATAGTCAATCCCTTGATAGAGTTTCAGCTACAAATGGCTACAGGAAAAACAAACGGCATAGTATAGAGTACCTGTTTAGAACAACAATAGTTCCTGACCCCAGACCCAGGATTGTTGATTTAGTGGCAGAATTAAAGAGACCTCACGCTTTGGTTAACCACAATGTTCATATATTATTTCAGGGATTAAAAATGTCTGGTACACACCTCTAGAATTACTAAACTATGTCCATTATAATGGTCCAAACATAGCAAGTGATGATCCTGCATCCTGATCTTCAACTACATAGAATCAATATCAAAATCAGCTATATAGTACTGATTCAACACTAGCTACTTCTTGATCATCAACAGCTGTATTGCACTGGCAAGCAGCAGTCATCGAGCACTCAGAAGTTGAACTACTGCAGCTCAGTCACATACTACAAGACTAATCTCAAACACAAAGCCAACACAATATATGAACACCACGCTTGGGTGGCATTTATTCGATGTCAGAAAAAAATTGTGGGTTTGTATAAATCAAAAAGAGGATTCACAACTATACTCAAAATAGTCCTGTAGAAATGTTACAGCTAATTATGCAACTTTTCATCAGTGGCCATTACTTGTGGGTCCTAATTACTAGCTCTGTAGGTTAGCTAACTGCATTCTACAAGCTTTGAGGCTTCTAGATTGGATTTAGGTATAACACCGATTAAAATAATAATATTGATCACAGGCTCCCTTAATAAAGAAGGGATCCTGGAAATCCATTGGTAAAACTATACACTGTAAGCCAACTTTCTCTTTGCGGAAGCTTTTTTGGTTGCTCACACCTATGAATGTAGAAAACATTAGCATCGAAGTTACAGTCCAGCCAACAAGATGAAAGTTGTCAAAGAGAATAATGGAAGAAATATTAATGTTTGAAGTGAAGCAATGGCAACAGCAAACTGGTCCAGGTCTTCTGCTTGAACTTCAAGAAGCTGCATGGCCAAGTAGAGAGTCCAGATCCTTTAGTTCGCACAGTGACTCCTGTTATATACTCCCAGAGAGTATCTTACATGATCTTTGTCATCACATGAACTGTAACTACAAATCAAGATTAAGTGCACCAAAGGTTTATTATATGATGATTTCGGGAAAATAATTCAGTTGTTGGTCAAATTATATCCATTGCAACTTATCAACTTACTCAGAGTGTGTTTCTATATGCATATAGGTGGCTAAATTATAGCCTGAAGATTTCTTCATCACTTGTTATAATCTAGGGCCTGCTGGTTTTGGATGGATTGTGATTTGCGAAAGATCATGCACTTCACTTTTAAACTCCAGCTTTTAGAATTTAGTCCACTATATTATCTCTAGAATTGGCCTATACTGTAACTGCAGTATATAGCTAAATTAAGAGGAATGGTTGACCAATATATCTTAGCAAAGGGCAAGTTGTGGAATACTAAAATAATGCTACATATCAATGTGTTAGAACTATTGTTGTTATATTCCTACAAGATTGTAATGTTCTATTCACTGCAACACTTTTTTATATGATTTAAGACTAGAGCAATGACATACATGATTAATTTTGCCATGTCTCCTACATGTATTTTCAAATAAACATGTACACCTCATGTAATACAACTAAACCAACATAATGCTTTGCTCACATGCATAAAACTCCATAAAGATGGAGTCTAACTGAGTTATGACTGATTAATGCTCTATAATCAGCACTCCATCAGGTGCTGCACATCCTGGAACCCAAGTTTGTCGATGTTGTAGATTATTGTGCATTTTTCATGGTAGGTTTAAGCTCACATTTCTCTGAGGAGGCTTTTTTGTTGCTCTCTTGCCTACAGATGCAGAAAAGAAGATCAGCAAACTTGTATCAGTCTTCAGCTTGAACTTCAAGAAGCTACATGGCAAGTAATGGGGTCCAGGTAGTTTTGTAGGAATACTCTCCCTGATCAGAGTGTAACCCGCACGGTATTTAAGAAGATCAACTGAAATATGAAGACTGGGTGCTTGCTTCTATATTATTATATCATTGGTATCAGTGTTTCATTCAGGATTGTTTTGTTTGAGGAATGAGGGTAAGGAAAACCAACCTCTGTGAGGTCTGGGATCCCCCATCCCCACGTGATTTTTTTCTCCGGTATTATTAATAATAATAATAATAATAATAATAATAATAATGAAAACAACAAGAACAACAACAACAATAATAATAATGTTCGAAATTATATATACTAATCAATATAAAAAAGCATAAATATTGTAGAGGGTAATCTAACTGCTTGTTGTTTATGTGAGGATGAGATACACTTTTTTTGAACAGACACTCTACTAGAGAGAAACATCCAGTGAGCAAATTTAAATTGGTTAGCCAGAAAATGATTCAGTCCAACATAGATGTTGATTAAAAATGTTCTTGTTTAACCTGTTGTTGTTTTACAAAACAGTTCAACATTATGGAAGGAGAGAACTAGACAAGTAAACCAAAAAGCAGATATGCCCCTATTCTTTTATCTAGCTTACTTCCAATACTTGGAACATGACACAAGTCAGCACATATATCTTCTCTATGCTTCATTATTAGAGTCGGCCATCAGCTACAGCCTCTTTAGGACTTGAAAACACTCTCACAGGAGAACTCCAGAACAAACAAAACAACGTAATAAGCCTCCATAATTATATTCCATGAAATATTAATTGAATCTGGGTTTCTGTTTCTAACACATAACACTGCACAGGATAACACTTTTTATGATAATCTCTTCCCTACTCTCCACAACATCATAAAATAAATTATCTACATGTTGTTTTTCTGCAGTTACTAGAGGAATAGGTAACCACATCTGCAAAAAATGTCACCCAATTCAAATAGCAATGGTAAGCATGCTGTTCAAATTAACATGATATCTGTCATGTGTAGTGGTGACGTGCAATTCCCAAAGCACACATTTTCAGTTAGCACGTCCTTTGCTCTGCTCATGCAGATAATATATACATATATACATATACACTGTGTCTGTGGTCCTGCTACTTGAAGGACTTGTACGAAATCCTGCAAAATAATTTGGAGTTTTGCATCATAATACTGCACCTTCATCTTGAATGTTACTCCAGTTCTTGCACATGTTGGATAAGGTTAGTATGGTTGAATCAATGCTACTTGGTTGAGCTACAACCTGCTGAAGGATGCACACACATGAGCAGGGAACAATATCATTTACCTATATACAAGGCTTCTGCCCTGTGTTGCATCCACACTGGTCACTGAAATTTATATTTGTCTCTTTACAAGGACACTTGCATCTATCTGAAAATACCCTTGCATCTATCTGAAAATACCCTTGCAGCTGCATGTCAGGATCACCACAGACTCATGCTGCAAGCACTGATAATGTTACTATGGTTTGCCTCATCTCCTATAATATGATAAGCCTCGTCTCCAATTACAGTGGTTTTGTTGCTCAGCTGCATAGAGTGACACTGACCTGTTCTGCATTCCTTTAAAGAGCTGCAGCATTGCTTTTGAGATTGACAATTAATCATAAGATAGTTACACTTGACTGCCAGATGCCTCTTTTGTTCCTGATGTGCATTCTTCCACTCTGTACTGCATCTCATTACCAGCCTACCACTACTAGCAATTCTCTGCCCAGTGATATTCCTCTAGGTATGCCAGCTTGCATATGAACAAAATTTCAGCATTTTGCTAAGTTCACTCTGCTCTACTATCAGCCAGTTCTTTTGCGTCTACTTGTCCTCAGGTCCATACCAAGGATGGTTCGAGAGGTTCGACTGAGTCCATGTGGTTATTTAAGTGAGGTAAAGTATAACACTGGCTGTGTGGTCAATTAGGTTGCCAGACAGAGCATATCTGGTGTCAATTGGGAACTAAAACGGAAAAAGGTATATTTTAAACAGGAATCCCAGGTATCTATTATAGCTACCAAGAGTAGATGGGGGGGGAGATGTTAGAGTCTACCCTGGATAACCCCTGGTTACCTGGAAAATGCTCATGTCACACAATACTCTATGTCAGAGGCATCTTGGATTTCCTCCTCTCTTTCCTATACCATACACTTAAAGTGATCCTGAAATAGAAGACCACATGCCTTCTATATAGTCTTTACTTATATAAGTTATCCCCAAGAATTTGGCGGTTTCAAAAGTTCATATTAGACTCGGGATAAAATGGTTATCAGGTCAACCATACACCCAGTTGCGTACTCATTATAGTCGATAGCTGCCAGGGTTGCTTGACTACCTGGAAGATGACAATTAATATCAATTCTAGCCAGGAAATCCTCCTAAAATTAATCCTGATCATAGTAAGGTGCCACATAAATTGCTTATATGGCACCTTCAGTGAACTTAGCCATAAACTTGGTACATGTATAAGTATAAATTTACAAAACTGTGTCCTAACTCCTAACAGTAAAGTGGGTCCTCACTCTGTATCTGTAAATAAACTTGATTGATATAATTACTTCATTCTGGTATCTGGTAACTAGAAAAGATGGAATGGACTGACCAATGTGCAACTCTTACTTTGTAGTTAAGCTTCTTCGTTATTTAGAAATTATTTTAAACAATATGTAGCTAAACCATTCCCATTTATGTGGTCCCACTGTATACACATACTTTTATACTTGTCTTATGAGCCTGCGTATGTCAGTGGAATTTGTTTATTAGACAAGCCAAGAAGTCTTTGGTTCAGCAAAGTGATGCGGCCCAAGCTGATGGTGTTTATTTATGATCTGAAATCCTTCCTACAGCAGAATGTGTGGTCATAAGTCCAAACAAACAAGTTTATAGATGGTTTTATATTCTTAAACATACTTGCTATGCTTTTAATGTGCAATCAATCTCGACTTTGATAAAGCCGAATTTTTATAAACAAGCCAACATACTTGGTAAAGATCATCCTATATATATACTTGTTATATTCACTTCGTAATTAAGTTAACTAGTTATATATAATTATGTATGATTAATAGAAATCAGTTTTTTTCTTCTAATCTATTACTATATATAACATCTGTAATATAAACAAAGGATTCTAGACCATAATGTTCACTGATCTAGAATACAACACAGCAACTTTGGGCATATTCTAAACAACACATGCTTGCTGATTCAACTCATAAACTTCACTAAGTGTCATTTTACATATGTAACAATGTTTATAGACACTTGACTAATTTTTTACCAAAAAAAGAGTTCCCAGAGCGTATAATAATTATGATATCAAATATACTGATTTAAGATGCTAGATTGACTTTTACTGAATCAATGTATTATCAGATAATCAAACATACATGCCCTGTAGATCATACACACTTCCCTATAAAAGACTTACCATGTACTTCAATAAATCTATCAGCTGAGCCAAGGAGTGTGTTGTTCAATGTTACTCTACAGGAATACAGACAGTACCGCAGGGTGTACTTATTGAAAGTCGTGTTAAAGCTCCCCCCATAATAACTTGAGCTACCATGTTCAGATTTCACATTCCTCCATTGGTAAGTCAGAGGGGAAGACTGTACCGGGTCTACCATACAGGAGAATTGTACTGTCTGTTGAACTCTGAAAGGGCCTTGTCTGGGAATAGTGGTGATCCTCACTAAAGAGGCAGCAGCTTCGGCTCTTCTTTGCAGTAATACGTTACCAACTGCAAATATACAATACCTAAGTATAATATTGCAGTTCATATGTGACTGGAACTAGCTAGAGCTTACCTAAAATGGTTGATAGTAGTAGGTACAACACGAGCATGTTTTAATGTCGATTTTCAAGTAACACAAGCAACTAGGATGCTAAGTTAAGGTCAGTTCACCAGCCAAATGTGAGCAGCTGGACTCCACGGCGAAAGGTGTACTGCCTCAGATTCAGAACTATCTAACAGAAGCGTGCTGCTAGCACCTCGCGAGACAGATTTTCGATTTGCTACCGTACGCATGCGTATATGGCTAATTGCTCCTCGCGTTTGGCTTTTTTTTGTTGTTTTTTGTTTTTTTGTAAAAACTGAGAAAACAGACACAATAAACATTACATATTCTATTACTAAAATCTAAATTAAACCGTCCACCTCAGGAGATCGAATGGGGAGGCGGCGGATCCAGAGGGATGCATTACCCCTCCATAAGTTGATCGCTAACCTCTGTCGGCTGCGTATCGCGTAGTCTCATGACTCTCTCAGGGACGCACTCTTCTCGGCAGCTGCTTTGGCGCCCAGGAAAGAAGTGCCGGCCCTAATTCCTGGGTCCTCCAGCCGTCCTGCCGACGTCTTTCTCCCCACTTGGAAGAGGGGCCAACCAGCGGCCCTTGATATCACGGTGATTTCGCCACTCCAGCAGTTGACCATCACTGGAGCTGCCACCTCTCAAGGGCATGCCCTAACCGTTGCCAGTAAAAGGAAGTTGGCTGCACACTCAGGTGCCTGCCACTCAGTGGGGGTCAACTTTATCCCTGTGGCAATGGAGGCATTGGGGGGTTGGAGTGAGGAAGGTGTGGAGACCATCAGGGCAATTGGGCGGCTTCAGGGACAGCGCCTTGGAATTCCTCCAGCTGATGCTACACGCCATCTATTCCAGCGTCTAGCAATCTGCCTTTGGCATGGAAACGCCAGCATGTGGCTCCGTCGCCTCCCTTCATGCTCCCCTGTGATAGACGGGCGGGCTTGAATTTTTTGTTAGGTCTCTTTTGTGTATATATATATAATGTTAGTTTTATCTATGGACAGTGACTTTATTGTGTAGACATCTTTGCTCGCATTCACTCGATTTATATATTAAATTATAGCTTGCAGTCTGTGCTTTCTAATGGTAAGACTGTTTTGTTATTTTGTTTCGCCATAATGTTTTCCTGGCTCATTATAGGCTCTTCCAGTGCGGACCGTAAGCCGTTAAGTAAACCACGTTGCAGTAACGAGGCTCTTATTCGGTCTGCGTATCGCGTAGTCTCATATAAAGTACCATATCTTTGCTCGCATTCACTCTAGTTTCTCGATTTATATATCAAATTATAGCTTGCAGTCTGTACTTTCTAATGGTAAGTCTGTTTTGTTATTTTGTTTCGCCATAATGTTTTCCTACCTCATTATAGGCTCTTCCAGTGCGGACCGTAGGCCGTTAAGTAAACCACGTTGCAGTAACGACCTTTGCGAGGCTCTTATTCTGTCTATTAGTCAAGCACTACAAACTGCGCGTCTTGAAATTTTGAAAAAATGTTTTTTTGTCTCATTTTCTGAACATAGCTTTATGACATCACGTTACATTTTCATCTATAGGTCTTTTTTTTATAGTAATGCTATCAAACAAAAACTCTCGCGCAAGTTGTAGAATATAAAAATTGCTTTCAAAATAATGATATATTTTTTTTAATGAAAGGATAAAAAATATTCAAGTTATCATTTGAACGGTTTTTCAAAAATCACTTCAGATATTGAGCCTTGAAGTCCCAGCAGTTTGTAATCACATCCAGCTGCCAGAAACACCCCCTGTTCACCAGAATACATCCCTCATTACTAGAATTGTGTGTGTACAAACAAAATGTTTGACTTTTCACAGTCCTTTATTTTTTCAACAGCAGTATCCTACATCCTAACTCTACAACCTGAAAACCAACAATATATATATATATATATATACATACACATAAATTAAAGACGCATCAGACTTGTTACATGTATGTTGCTTTGCTAATATTGAATTAGCAAACATAAACACGTCATCATTTGCAGGGCTCCCATGCCCAGGTCCATCCATCGTCACCCTCCACACATGTCTTCCGACACCCTCCAGTAATCCCTGAAAAACAATAGAACACAAACAAAAGTCATCCTCCACTAATTCCTAAGCTTGACAAAAAGACACATAAACAAAAGTATCTTCCAGTAATCTCTGTTTGACAATAGAAAGCAAAAGACACATAACAAAATAAAATGTTACAGGTCCCCCATGCCAGGACCATACAATGCTCCGCCCTCCATTGAACTCTGCTGCCTCTCGACAGCAAGCCTGACACTTGTTGCACTCATATGTTCTGTCTTACCCGCTCTACTCCACACAACAGAATTAAACTCATTTTGGTTGTGTATAACCACCTAAACATTTGCACAAAAGATCCTCGGACATTAATTTATCAAAAACCTCCTATATAGCCTTGTCCAGAGGAATCATAGGCCTATCGGTACTGGTGGTACCTCACCTTTAGCACAAGCTGGATTAAACTTACACCAACTCAAAACTCTTGTAGGACAATACTCGTGTTGGGATGTTCCATAGTTGACTAAAGGCCTGTCCACACTACACAAAAATGGAAACGTTTCAAATCGTTTTCTGAGTTGTTTCCGTTGCAAAACGACTTAAGTCGTTTTGCGCGCGTCCACACTACAGAAATGAACAGCTGCACGGGACCGCCCACGGTCGTCAAAAATGTCACGCATGCGCGAAACCTAACCGTATCGAGTTCTTTTTTTCGTGTGGATGATGGCCTATCTACGGCTGATGAAGTCTCATGCTGTTCAGAGAAGGAGAAGGAGAGTATTAATGGCAAGGAAGGCCCATGCAAGATCAGTTTTATTTGAGATACACAGGCAGAGGCTACAAGGGTCAGTTATCTAGCTATAGCTAGCTAGCTACTTGTACACCTTGCTAGCTAGCTATAGCTACCAAAAATGTAAAAGCAGTAAAAGCTACATAGCTAGCTAGTTTAATAGCTGCATGCCATAGAGATTTTTCTACAGCTTGACTGCTACCATTCAAAATATATAAAAAGGCAGGCTTACAAATAGCGACAGTAGCTTTCTATACTTGAAGGTTACGTTCTCAATCTTCGACCGAAACTGCTGCCACATCCTTTCGATCCCAAGTATGGCAGGTGAGGTGAGCCCTTTTTCATTACTAGGAGGTGAGGTGAGCCTTTTTTCATTACTGGGAGGTGAGGTGAGCCCTTTTTCATTACTAGGAGGTGAGGTGAGCCCTTTTTCATTACTGGCAAGTGAGGTGAGCCCTTTTTCATTACTGGGAGGTGAGGTGAGTCCTTTTCATTACTGGTAAGTGAGGTGAGCCTTTTTCATTACTGGCAGTTGAGGCGAGTCATTACTGGCAGTGGCAGATGAGGTGAGCCCTTTTTCATTACTGGGAGGTGAGGTGAGCCTTTTTCATTACTGGGAGGTGAGGTAGTCCTTTTTCATTACTGGCAGATGAGGTGAGCCCTTTTTCATTACTGGGAGGTGAGGTGAGCCCTTTTTCATTACTGGGAGGTGAGGTGAGCCCTTTTTCATTACTGGGAGGTGAGGTGAGCCCTTTTTCATTACTGGGAGGTGAGTTCATGGTATGGACTTGATATATAGCTCAAAAGATAGGTATCTCTATGTGCTCTCTGTTGATACTAAAATAGTTTTCACAAGTATAACTATAGCCAAGTTAGGGGAGCTACAAGTGGAGGGACATAAAAACCTGAATGCCTGCAACCTCCACATAAATAACTCCAGATTGCTAAGTGCTAAAAATTTAAATTAGCACACGTGGCTAGAGGAAGCCCTACTCTATGTAATGAGTGTTTTTATTAGGGGTTAAAATTTAAGTACGTGGTCAAGCGCGTGGGTAGAAAATGAATTTCTTTAAAAATCCATAAAACTCATTTTCCACCCACGCGCTTGACCACGTACTTAAATTTTAAGTCAATCATAATGAGCACAGCGTCTTGAAATTTTGAAAAAGTTTTTTTGTTGCATTTTCGGAACATAGCTTTATGATATCACCTTACATTTTCATCTATAGGTATTTTTCAGTAATCCTATTATATCAAACAAAAACTCTCGCGCAAGTTGTAGAATATAAAATTTGCTTTCAAATGATATATTTTTTTAATGAAAGGATAAAAAATATTCAAGTTATCATTTGAACGGTTTTTCAAAAATCAATTTAGAGATATTGAGCCTTGAAGTCCAAGCAGTTTGTAATCACATCCCAGCTGCCAGAAACACACCCTACTTCACCAGAATACATCCCCTCATTACTAGAATTGTGTGTGTACAAACAAAATGTTGAGTAGTGCTCATTATGATTGACTATTATTTAGTAACTATTAGGTTAGTTACTAAATAGTTTCACACTCTGCTGTATTATATATGTGATGGCCTTAACAGGCTCAGCAATAGCAACATTAAATCATAGACCGAATAAGAGCCTCGCAAAGGCAACGTGGTTTACTTACGGTCCGCACTGGAAGAGAGCTAGGAAAAAATTATGGCGAAACAAAATAACAAAAGAGACTTACCATTAGAAAGCACAGACTGCAAGCTATAATTTGATATATAAATCGAGTGAATGCGAGCAAAGATGTGGTACTTTATATGAGACTACGCGATACGCAGCCCTCTTTCCGCTTACGGTCCGCACCTATAATGAGCTAGGAAAAAATTATGGCGAAACAAAATAACAAAAGAGACTTATCATTAGAAAGCACAGCCTGCAAGCTATAATTAGGGAAACTAGAGTGAATGCGAGCAAATATATGGTACTTTATATGAAACTACGCGATACGCACCCCCTTAAATATTATATCGTTGGCATTTTCCCACCTAGCCTTATTACTTACTCTAACCTTATTGCGTTGGCCCTAACCTTATTAGCCATTTACTTGGTTCTAATCCCAGAATCTACACCTATTAAAAAATGTGCATCCTCAAGGGCAGAGACAGCACTTGAAAAGTGGGGGTGCTCACCATTCATAAAGGGGGGATTATGTATAATAGTTGTCATGTACTTGAGAATATACTTGAGAATATACATAATATAATTGCAGCTAATATTTACCAAAGTATTTTGTACGTTCTTCATTTCTAATAAATTCTTTAGCTACAGATACTAAATCAGTTTGTTTTTTATGAACGTAGAGTAATGCCTCTGTTCAGTCATCGATGACCGTGAAATATGCTAGAATTTGCTTGAGTGCTGAAAACGCTTTTTCGGCTGTGGCAAACATTATTGGTATTGTCAAATACAGGCGAAGCTACTGTGTACAGCTGGTAAGAGTTCCTTGAAAACCTCAATGGTATCCATAGCATCACATTATAGTGTGTATTGAAGTGACACTTCTTACCACTGGTTTGGCTTTCTTGATAATCTCGTGAAGAAGTGTCAGCTGTATGTTCAACCCAGACACATCCAAATCATCTTTGAAGTATGACTCTCCAACTTTTTTCAATTCACTTTGGAATTCCACCTTATTTGCTGCCTTGATTAATGCTTGCTCAATTGATACAACAAATGGAATTCGTTTGGTTTCAAATCGACGTTGTAGTTCACCAGATAACAGGTCACAGGCTTCATAGTAGATTTCTCTGTAATAATCTTTCACTGAAGAAAAATGGTGAGGTTCACTTCCAGTGTCGTGTCGCTGAGGTCGCCTTCTATTTCTAAGAAGCACTGGTTCTTTTCTTCTGCAAATCTGAGTGCTTTCTTGGAGAATCCATTGAACTCCTCGACTGATCTTAAACGTTTGAAGTGTTCCTTTGCTACATCCACTGCTTACCAAGCATCCTGAATGGCTATGTTCTTCTTTTGGAGACAAAGTGGTAACTGTTCAGCTGCGCTAAGTAAGAGAGAACTTAACTACAGCCCAAAAAGTGTATTAAATTTCTCCATTTCTCCAATAAATGTATATAGCAAGCCTGAAGCTTTTGTTCCGTACTCATCAGGGGTGGTCTCATGAATTTCTTCCAAAACTTCCAGTAGAACATTATAATCTTTGAGTATAGCATCGATTGCTACTGTTCGAGCTGTCCATCTTGTTGGCACAACAACTTTAGGCTCACTCCACTGTCAGATGCTTGTTGAAGAGTTGAAGAGAAGAGATGAAGTCGCTTTGGAGAATACAGAATAAGTTTACCAACTTCCTTGTGCACTATTACCTACATCAGTGGCTTTGTCTATAATTACTGAGAACCATGCAGGATTATTTCCTCGTATTGTTTCCAAAATAGTCGCAATAAATTCTGACCCATAATTATCTCATTTACCGTTTGATGGCAAGTGAACTTATTAGACTTAACCCAGATTTTAAATTCCTCAACTTCATGGCTCCATGTAAGCAGTTGTTGCTTAAGGTTACCTTCTAGCTCAGTGTGGCCTTGAAATGCAATTCCCTGGCGAGGAAGATATTGTACTGCCCTCAGTTGACACAGAAGACCTGATCTTCTTGTCTGCTGAACTTGCAATGTTTGTGAACTTAACAGATTCATAATTGTAGTATATACTTCCTTTCGTCATCCATTTCACCTTTGCTTCCCTATGGGATAGAGAGCCTTCATGACTTCAATAGCTTTCTTCCAATTTTGAAATCCTTTTTCAGTGAAGTATTTCCTCCCATTTTGCTAAATGTGAGCCAGTTGTGCTAAACAGCATATCGACAGTGTAGGCAAAATACCACTTTTCTTTGGATGCAACACTTAGCCACATGGATACAGATAGCTACTGCTTATATATACCAACTTGACAGAAAATTTTGATTTTGGTACTTAACAACTGTAGTGAAGGCTTATCTTTAGGCTGAAAAGTCTTTACCACAGCACTGAGATGAACAACCTGGAACTGTATCCAAGGTTTCTGATGTGCCTACCTCATTCTCATCTTCAACTTTCGAATCTTCTAGTTCAGATACTGATGGTCATTGGTATATAGCATCGATAATAACCTCTTCAGACACTACTTCCTCACTTTCTCTTCCTCTCTTGGGCTTTGGAGCTGACACTAAATAAAGTTGCCTGTATTTTTGCCATTGTGGAGTCTGGCTTTGCTCACAATGCAGCAGCTATTCTAGGCTTGGTTCAAAGTACAGCAGCGAATTATATCATGTGTATGTAATGTTATCTGGTAGTGGTGTTAATGTTTTTACAAAAGAACAGAGTGCTAAGGTATTATTTTAGAGCACCCCCTCTCGATCTCAAACGCTGGGTTGATCCTCGCTGTCCCCTGTGCATGAATCGGTCTCCTACTGTGCACCACATCCTATCCAATTGTCCAGAGGCTCTGAAGCAGGTGAGGTAGACATTGAGGCACGACTCTGTCCTGAGAGTGGTGATATCTGGGATTGAGAAGTTCATGGAGCCGGATGCCTGCTTTGCAGATCTTCCTGGCTACAGGGCCAGTGACAACCCCCCTGCAACTATCACTGCAAATATTCTAGACACCCCAGACGTGGTAGTAAGGAGGAACAATGAAATATACTTGATTGAACTGACCATTCCGTTCAATTCACCGGAGTCCATCTTAAAGGCTAAACAACGAAAGGAGTCAAAAGCGATCTAACCAACTGGCCCTAAGTGACCTTGAGGCACAAGGATTCTACTCCTCCTTGTATAATTATACACAATCAAGATAGGAGCTCTAGGTCACTTGTTGCCATCTAGCCGACAAGCCCTGACGGCAGTTTTCCCTCTATCTGAAAACCACAAGCATCCAAACTGCTAGATGCTGCTGCAAAAGTGGCAATTTCAGCCTCTAGCCAACTGTTTCGTTGCGAGACTGGATATGTCATGGAACTCTTCTCGACCACTGCTTTAATTATTTACTATTTATTATTGTGCTGTCATTATTTGTTTATTGTCTCACAAGCCCTTGCCAAGCCCCTTCTTTCCTAGAACCAGGACTCCTTGTGTTCTGGGGTCATGATACATTACTGCTGTGTATGTATTCACTTTATTTGAATAATAAAGTTGGTTTTCACACATTAAGTTGCTATCCAAAAAGTGGGGGGCTCCAGCCACCCTGCCCACCCAGGTTCTCTGCCACTGTTCCTTCCTGGACGGAATCATGTGGAGAATCCAGTCCCGTTCCCCTTATATACACCCGACTTGGTGATCACGAAGGTGTCACAACCACAGCTTATCTTGGCCTGGGATGCACTTTTTTCAGCTGCTCCGGGCGCCCAGGAAGTAAATGCCTGCCATGATTACTGGTTCCTTCATCCACCTTGGCAGATGTGTGATCTCCCTATCTGGAAGAGAGGTTTACCAGTTTGAATACCACCAGTGTTATCTACTCTCCAGAGATGGACCCTAGAAGGGTCGGCCATCACTCACCCAGGGGCATGCTCTCTCTGTGTGCCATGAGATGAAAATGACCGCCCATGCTGAGGCTTGTTGCTCAGTTTGGCTATCCATTATCCCAATGGTAGTTGAACCCCTTGGAGGTTAGGGGGGAGGGGGTTGAGTCTACCAAAGTTATCAGGACCATTGAAAAATCCCTCCTGAAGAGTGCCCCAGATTACATGGAGAGAGCTCACCTATTTCCAGCTTAGGTCTGAGAATGGACGACAACACCGTGCGAGTTGCTCCAGGGCTTAGACATGGGCTTAGTTCTAAGAAAAGCGAAGGGCGCCATTGTCTTCATGGGGCCAGAGCTCCAACTATAACATGCATCCCCCTTCTACGCTAGACCCATTAGGTCTACAGATGGTAGGTGACCGGACAAGGCAATGATGATCCCATGGAAGAATGTCAAGTTACTAGTATGGGTGCGACTTGCCTGGACACCTTTGCACAGTCCTACCGACACAATGCCACCAATAATGTTGGAGCAGTGGCTGATCTTGCTGACGAGAGGAAGTCAGCTAAGTACACCACCTTAGGGCCTGGCTATTCCTTCACCCCTGTGGCGATTGAGACTTTGGGTGCCATTGGGAAGAGGTCACTGGCCTTTATGAAAGAGCTGGGCCACAGAGTGAGGCAATGTACTGGAGAGGGGAAAGTGAGAGCATACTTTCTTCAGCATCTCTCTGTAGCTGTACAACAAGAACTAGATAATTATCGAACAAGTCCAGTCCTGATCAGCCCCCCACTGACCCCACCACACAGATGCTGCATTCTAGTTTTCAATTATAATATTATATAATCCAAAATAAATAATAAAAATAAAAATAGTGTTATATATACCAGATTAATCCAGGTCTTTTGTGTTGATGGTTATGATCCAGTGACAGGGATGCTATGGTTGAAAAAGAGATAAGATAGAAAAGACTCACGAGAATGTGCCTAGGTCAGGACCAGAACTCTATCCAATAGATCTGCTATTGCTTGCTAGGATTAAAAAGGAGAAAATTTGTCTACTACAAGAACAATAAAGTTGCATATTCATAAGGAAGTGTTGCTAGAGCAGAGTTATCCAAGATCCACTCTTATAGTCTGGCTTACCCAACAGTTCACACCTCATCTTTGCCTAAAGTGGTAAAAGCTAGATAATACCAGCTTACACTAGCAACGATTCCCTGCCCCCCCCACCCCCTCCCCATCACCTCTCCCATCCCAATTTTCTACTTCTTGTTCCTCGTCATTTCATTTGAATGTGAAGGGAATTGTCTAAAGAAAACTGGAGCCTGTTATTTATGGTCTGTGGGGAGGGAGGGGGCAATAGAATTTGCCATCAAAAAGTGGGTCAAACCAGAATAGAGCATATATACTAGCATACTACAAAATACACACACACAACCAACAAACAATGGCAGTATAGAAATAAACAGAAGCATAATGAGCAACAAAACAATTATTATGGGATGGATTACAAATTGATGTAAATTATTTTAATCCCTTTTATTATAAATATCATCTGTGACAACATTAGTGTGTGACATTGGTGTGGGTCTGGCTGATGAGCAAGTGGGAGTGGTGTTGGGCACTTTATATTGACAGGGGTTACAACTGGAGGGAATATGAAATCATTTGATCATACTCGTGCACCTGTGGCACTTGCACATGTTAGCAACAATTCTATATAGCTCCCAAAGTATTTCGACTAACAGGGGATTTCCCACCAGTGCCACTGAGTGCTGCTGTTTCTCTTGGCTTAATTTCAAGGTAACCATCAGAATCTGGCAGGTCATAATTTGTGGGTTTTGTTACAATATAAGTCATCCTTTTCACCACCTATGTTATCATGTGTTTCTTGCTTCTTTAATGCTAGAAAGTTAAAATTAAAGTAGAGTCCATTGGAAGAAATGAAAAACCATATTCTGAGGATCATCATGATTAATTTTGAGATGTATAGCTCCATCTCCCTTCTCCCATGGCACCTTGGACCGCTTATATGAAAATCACAATGAAGATGCAAATTAGGATGATAATTACTCGGCCAGGACTAATCATTGGATGCATTCTGTGTCTCATATACTCTCTACATTTGGGAACCTGCGCTCAGATTTATCCCAGTAAGGAACAGGGAAATGTGTTAGTTTATTTTATTTTATCAGCCAATGGAGTAAAAGTTGGTTGGATTGGAACAAAGCCTGTCATATTCTCTACACCTATTTGGTAATGTAATAAAAAATACCTGGAATAATAAACATGCAGTTACAGTTAAGTGTCACAATGAAAGTTCACCCACCAACACTCAGATTAATGGAGCCAGATCCAGTAGGTATATATAGTTCTCATCTGACTTGAGCCAAACTCAACTGCCAGTGGCATCATGGTGTTAATGGCATAGGTATGGACATGTACTTGATCCTTACTCAAGATCCTCTAAATGAACACACAAACTATAGCCCTAGATTTGACTGAAGTCCAAATGACTTGGGAGACACCAATTCTATAAATACATGACCATTCTGCACTCTCACTTGCACCTATAAGTGCAGCTCTGATATACTCAATAGCATTCATCTCTGCACTTTGGAAGTTCAGTCTGGCCTTTAATTAAGATGATCTTCCCATTGGTATATAAGAACTGCAGGACAGTCATAAGTATAATATACTGAGGAATGATGACCTGACCCGATCAGAATTTGAGATCCATCACTTAAGTCTGGGAAAATTGGGACACATCATTGACCAAATGCCGGGAGCATATAAATAAATTAAAAAAAGTGAACAATCAAACAAGCAACTCTAGGAAGAAAACTTGCCTCCATATTAACTTTGGTGCCATATTAACTTTGGTGCAGACCAAGACCAAGAATGCGATTTTTTAATTCTTATTAAGGTATATAGTGTGGCTAAGCGAAATGTAGTATGTTGTTAAGACCCGAGAGCGAAAGAAGGAAATGAAATAGTCTTAGTTTATCACAAGCAAAACACAACTCTCATAATTATATTGCACATAAACACCAGAGGTCAAGGTGCATTAGTTTCTCGGTCTTTTTTCCTTATCAGCGCCCACCAAGACGAGCGACCAGCGAGAAATCCCGTTGGGATCCTGAGCAGCTTATGGGAGGGGTCCCTGGGTCTGGTCCTGCGTTCTTTGGGCAACAGGAATGAGGGTCGATACAGAGCGGTGATTGTGAGATCCGCTACAATGTATGATTTCAAGTAGTTGACAAGCACATTACAATACTACTTTTGGTAATTCAGCAAATTCATTCCCAGTCATCTACGTGTGCAACATGTGTATAGATATTATACATTCACAAACCTGCTTAGTTTGTATTATGTCTTAACTTTTGGAAGAAAATAATCTGTGCAAAATATGAGCATACAGTGAAGCAACCTGCGAACATTTAAAAAGTAGACATGTAATCGTTCATTGGTCACATAAAAAACAGAAAAAATGGCAGTTAGCCCTACGCGTATTATATTTATCACAAATGTATTTATATAACTATGTAGACAAACTGAGAGTGAACAGGATATGTCCCTGTAGATGATAAATGAGGAATATCTGTAAAAGTGTATTAAATATATACACAAACCAATGCTCGAGTTATGTCCCCTTGTTCTTGAGGAGATGGCTGAAGTGTTCCAATGTCCTTGAAACTGCATCGTCAAATCCCACCACAGGCTTGTAACCAAAGTCCTTCTTAGCTCTAGCACAGCTGTAGTAGTGGCGAGTTCCTGCCAGATCAACTCTCATGGGAGAGAAAGTGGAGTTGATGGTGACCAGCGGACTGAGCAGTGTGCAGAACAACTGTACTATCACGGCAATCAGGTAGACCAGCCAGTAGGGGAGGTGCCAAGTAGAGCCTTATAGCCAAGACCTACCACAATGCGCGACATGAAGTCCCAGAATGGCAGTGGGGCATCATTGGTGATGAAATAGCTCTGCAAAACCATTTTGGACTCTCTAACTTGAAGAAAACTACATACATTATCCTTGTTATTGTTATTACCTTACCACAGATCACTGAACCAGTCTGCAGGTGCTCTGCAGCAATAATGTGGCAATGGACCACGTTCTCAACATAAGTGAAATCGACAATGTTCTTCCCATCACTATAGAAACAAAAGTGGAAGTGAGAGGAAGTGACCAAAGGAAGAGATGATGAAGTCAAAGAGAAAGAGAGAATGAAGAGGAAATTGGAAGACATGGAGTGGGAGGAAGTGATATGATAGACACCACGCTGAGATCTTGCCTTACCCGATAATGCACTTCATTTTACCAGTTTTTTAGCAGTAGCGATTATTGTTGGAACAGCTTGGGGGTCTCGGGGCCCAAATATTCCATGGAGTCTTATAGCCACTGTCAATAAGTTCCATACCCATTTGCTGCCAAGACAATCTGAAATGCAAATATATAAGTACTTACAAACTGAGAGCATTTCGGTTCACTTTGGCTGTGTTTTTGTCGGTCATCTTTTGATTAGACTGGTGGCTGGCTCACGATATAGAAAATTAGCACACAGCATGACACCTTTAGAATACACACTGAAGTTCTAAAAAGCATGTCCTGGGAGGTAGTGCTGCATTGCAAAAGCTTAAACTCTTGATATTGCAAACCAGCCTTTACTTTGCTCTACTTATTGCATATTAGCACTAGTAAAATATAAGCACATACTTATTTATAAGTCTAGAGGAAAACGGTCGATCCTTACCTTGTTATACGAAGGACCTACACACTGCACATGCACCATTTATTTACTGACGGTCACTTAGATAAAACTCTGCAATAATGAGTGAGAATAAGTGGCAACAGCAAACTGGCCTTGGTCTTCAACTAATATTAACAAGCTGCATGGTCAATTGGGGGAGTCCAGGTCGTTTTCATAGGCATGATGTCTCCCCGAGTAGACACTCTCAGAGTGTTCCTCTCATGTGATCTAAACTTTCATAAGAGCAACTGCAATATATAATATTAGAGGGTGCACAAAAGGTCCCCCACTCCAACCCCACATAAAAAGTAGATATCACTTACTGGACTTTTGGTTTGGAGGTATATAAAAGGAAAGACAACTCGTGCAAGGTAGGGAGTTCCTCCCACAGAATTTGATTTCATTTCGTTTTGTTTATACAATGGCATGCACCTTCCAGATTGTAGCAAATAAACACAGTAAATGATAACATCTACAAGCCCCCCCCCCCCCCCCCCCAAAAGTATATAAAGCATGCATTATGGATTGACAGGAAATGAACCCAATGTCATTTACATGACCCTTTACCATAATTTACAGATTAAAAAACAGAGTATTCATCACCATGATATTAATAAATAATAGTTCATTATATAAATAAATTAAGGGTGCTTCATCTATAATTATTGGTAAATTCTTACTTCAATTCATTTTTGACAAGTCAATCGTCAATCTAATATTGTTATTAAAAAAAAAATTGTCTCGTTTCTATTTTTGGTACACAGGAACCTATAAGTAGCTACTCAGTATAACAACAAAACTAACCAACCAAATGTTATGTTTATTACTACATGTGCCTTTACCATACTGCCACCATACTGCCACATTATTAGGCACACCTCACTTATAAGTGAATATTCACCATTAGGAACAGGTCAATTCCGCTTCAGGTATCCCAAATTGTTAAATGATTCCAAAACCTAGACATCTTTTTTCCTTCATGCTCAGTTCTACTGCAGGTCTTCAAATAGAGCACACTAGAACTGCATTATCATTGGGTACCTCATGGTACAGAGTTTCTAGTTCCTAGATCCAAGAAGCAAGTAAGGGCATTGTACTTACAGGCTATATAGATGATTTCAGCATTGGCCTTTAAACTGACCTACCAGAAACTAGAAGCCTAATCAAGACATATGGAATGAACGATTTGTCAAGTACTCTGGTGTAAATTGAAGGATCAACTTTCAGGGTTTATGGGATTTCCCCCCCTTATTCATACTTCAAACGGATGCATCTGATTGTGGAGTGGGTGCAAGTTAGGGCAAAGATGAGAATGATGACTATCCACTTACCACAGTCAAGGCTACTACCATGGGAGAAAAATTAATCCACAGTATTTGAAGGAATGCCTGCAATAAAGCTGGAGGTTCGTATTTTTTGTAGGCTTCCTGATCTAGACAGACCATAGGTCACAGCAGTGGCTCAATAGCCTGAAGGAGAGTTACTCGCACCTTGCTCGATGGAGCTTGGCTCTACATCTGAAGGAGAGTAACATACACCTTGCTCGATGGATTCAAGGTAGAATATCATGCAACAAATGCAAATGCCCTCTCTCGAAATGATCAACAAGATGGTGAGGGGAGGGGGAAAGAAATGTGCAGGATTGCTGACTTTATCTACATAGTCTCCTCCCAGATCCACCATTAGTCTCCTCCCAGATCCACCATTGACTCCTCCCATATCCACCATTAGTTTCCTCCCAGATCCACCATTAACCCCTACCAGATCCACCATTAGTCCCTCCCAGATCCACCATCAGTCTCCTCCCAGATCCACCATTAATTCCTCCCAGATCCACCATTCCCAGATCCACCTTTACAGAAAATCAAATAAATGAAGGTAAAACAACAGATGCCACAAGCGAAAATCATTACTGAAAACTGGCGTAGTAATTACTCATAGAACTGAGGTTATCGATCGGACGCCTTGGATATCATGCTACGTCAGTGTAAAAAAACCCTATTTTTGGTGTGCTTTTGCAGACCCATTTGACCATGACAGGACCAACATCATTGCATATAGCTGAGCTCTGTTTGTGAAATAAACCAGTATTTACGATAAGTTACATTAATTGGTGGTCGAGGTATCATCGCCAAGATCTCTCTACTGAAAATAAATAAATATATATATATATAGTAAATAATAATTGTTGCCAATCAGTATGTTCAAATAACCTTACGAAAAGGGGCATGTATTACTTTCCTGTAAAAATTCAAGTTTCTTGAGGTAAGTTGTTCCACAAGGTGACAGAGCCAGGCACAAAAGAAAACTTGAACGCCTACATCTTAGCATATGATTGATTCAACAGGGGTACCTGTCCTGGGTTATTCTGCCTGCTCAGTTTGATATAATGAATACATTGTGAGGAAATAGCCGCTGGCCTTTCATGATTTTGAATACCATACATACTTCAGAAATATGCGATTCTCAAGAAATGAGCTGCTTTCTCCCCTTGATATCATCATGGTTTTACACTTCATCAAAGGAGACCTGCTCAGGGAGCCTAACGATAGCGCTTTTGACACAGCAGCAGCACCCCTCAAGTCACTTCAAGCACAGCATCACTAAATGCAGCTAACCGTTACTTTTGTTGTTGTTTTCTTGTGTTTGCTCTTTATGTCAAGCATATGGTGATAGTCAGTGTCATGTTGGTTTTTCAAAGTTGAAGTATTAGTCCGTTTACTAGTAATATATGCAGGCATTGAGTGGCAAGCGAACAAAAAAAATCTAGGGAATGCTGATGAACCGAGTAACTATTTCCATCGTCCTTTCCTGTCAGCTGTGCATCTGGTCCTTACCTGCCTATGCAGCCAAAAAAATGTATGAAAGCCTATGAGCTAGGTTCTAGAGTGCTTGTGGAATGGTTGATAGGGTTGTTTGACCTATTCCAGGCCGCTATCTGGTAATGGAGATATGTTTGTGGTGGTTATCTGGTAAGGCTATACTGTATCACTGCCTGGCTTGCTTCCCAATCGCTTACACTTAATCTAATGATGTCAAAATGCACTCTTATAAACAATTTCTTCTTACTAAGTCTCTGCCACTTCTGAGTATCTCTGGTTCTCTAATTCAGTTAGCGACCGAGTTCAAATACCTGGGAACCCTCTTTTCTTCATCTCTATCTTTGACCATCACATTTTTACATCTCTTTCAAGACCCGTAAATTACTTGGTCTTCTCTACCATCATTTCTACTGTCATTTAAACATGCCTACTCTTCTTCGCCTCTACAATTATCTTATCTTTCCTCATCTAGAGTACTGTTCTTTCCTCTGGGACCCTAAACCATCGCATCTTTCATCTCAGCTTGAGAGAATACACAACTTTGCATGTAAATTATGTAATCAATGCTCCTTTCTCTTCTCACTAAGCTTCTTCTTCCATCTCTATCCTCTCGCCTCCATAATGCTAAACTCTTCTAACTTATTCACATAACATAGATTTTTCTTCTATTCTCCCACCATGCCAACCTACTCCCAGCTACAGTCTCCGATCCTTCCACCCCAGTAATTGTCTGCTAATCCCATAGAGAACTTGGCCTGCTTACCTTTTATTTTTCCCTACTACTACTAGGCTCTGGAACTGTCCCCAATTACAATTATGATGATCGTACCCCATTTATGTAAGCGTGCATTTTTGAAGGCGAGTCACGTGCTCACTTTTTTTTATTTTACAGGTGTTGAACATATGGTGATAGATACGACTGCTAGGCATGCAGTGGCAAGTGAAGAAGTTTACGGGCAATGTGATTTTGCAGAGCTTGCTGGTCTTGTTTGTTATTTGTCCTATTTCTGGATAGCTTGTTCTGCTATGTGCTAAAGGGTCACATCAGCTAATAAACCATGCAGCCTGTTCTCCCGTGTGCAACACAGCCAGGCCGGTGTCCTAGCCCCTGCTTTACAAGTCCACTGTCAGTTGCAGTCCAAAGGACCTACTTATGCATGTGCTGATTTTGTCCTAACTGTAGTCTGAGATGGAATCCTGTGAGCTATGATGAAGTATTTCAGTGTTTAAGTGATACAAAGGGGTGTTCAGACAACTGAAGGAGATCAGTTCGCAGATTTTCTGAAAAGACAGTGATTAACTTCTATTTTACCTTCATAATGGTCAGGTTAGTTAAAAGGAGATGGATTTCTGACAAGCAATGAATATTGAACTATGAAATGATAAGCTGCCAATCAATTATTGGCACCAAGGTGCACCAGTTATCAGCATACCGACGTCACCTGCAATGTCATAGTTTACATTAATTGTCCAGAACATTGCTGACATTGAGAAGCAACTGTGCCAGTTCCTCCACTACTGTATATAGGACAGGATTCTAGTTTCTTGGTAATTGATTGATTGCCAAGTTTGTTGCACTCGCAAGTTAAGTTTGCCGTAGCCTTGTGTCTGGTTAGATTGTTGTCATAGTTGACTGGAGCTATGTTACAGAACTACTCACTTGTTTCATGGAACTGGTTGACTAACTAAATAGCTACTTTATCCAGCTAATTACATATCCATTAGGATGCCTCAGGCAAGATGAAGAAGAGTTGAGTATCGAAGTCTGTTCCTCCTTTGTTGACCACATCTGGAGCAACAAACGAAAGCAGTAGTCAGATGAGTTGATGCTAGCTGCTCTTGCAGCAATCAAGGATGGTTGTTCTGTCCAGGAGATTGGATATGGCAAGACCAGAACTCAGAAAAGGGGCATAGCAGAAATCTATTGTCAGAGAGACGCAGGCATGCTTTAGAAAAGAAGATTGTAGGGCATATGTGCATGAATGCAATGGCTAATTGTGAAGCACTTGACAAATTGCTACTTCAAACTTCTGAAAGAAGACGTTACTTGAAGAAAACGTAGGCAAAGCTGGAAAATTTAACTAGGCATGTATGGTGAAGATATCAGAATAGGAACAGGTGTTAAATAGGTTGTTTATTGCACAAAGAATGCATTGGCTCTCATTTCTCTTAATATCACTTGGGCGCTGTTTTGTTGAACAGTTTTATCATGTTTGCTGAACAGTTTTATCATGTTTGCTGAACAGTTTTATCATGTTTGCATCAGGTGCGGATGCGGTCACTTCAGCAAATACAATGTGTTTGGACCCGTTAAGGTCCAGCTAAGATTAAAGTAATCATGCTTGGTTCTCGTTCTAGATTCATCAACTCTTATCAAGAAGAAATATGCTGATATATACTGCCTCATTCATCGTGTAGCCTTTGCCTCCAAGACACTGCCAGCTTCACTCAAGAAGACCATGGCTGTGGTTATCCAGGTTGTCAACTACATCAAGAGCAGTGCCCTGAACACAAGGCTCTTCCGCCAGTTCTGCCGGGACATGATAGCCACGCATCAAGATCTACTCTTTCACACAGCCGTTCACTGGCTCTCGAAAGGGAATGTGCTTGGGCGGTTTTTTGAGCTTGCCGATGGAGGAGAGCCAAGGAAAGAAGGCCGAGCATCTCCTTCAGGCTGTACGAGACTCAGACTTCAAGCTGCACCTAGGATACTTGTCAGACATCTTCGAAGCTTTGAATGCCCTAAATTTAAAACTTCAAGGAAGGAATACAACCATCATCATGCACTCAGATGCCATCAACACCTTCATAGCCAAGCTGGGCCCATGGGGGAGAAAACTGGACAGTGCAAATTTCTCTCCTTTCCACCGTCTAACTGCTCAAGGTACTGGGTAAGAAACAACTGGGCAAGGAGCTACAGAAGGACATGAAAGCACACCTTTTGTCTCTCAAAGAAGAATTTGTCCGATACTTTCCCGTGGTTGATATGGAGAGCAACCAGATGATAGTTGCCAGAAACCCTTTCTGATGCTCGGATTTGGTGCACAACCTCTCTGAAGATGTGCAAGAGGAGTTCCTTGAGCTCATCAATAATACAGCAGCTAAAGAGGAGTTCCAGCTACTCAGTTTGTCAGACGTTTCGGCAAAAATGTACCCAAGCTCCCCCAAAACAAGTGAAATTGCCTTGAAAATTCTAGTTCCCGTTTCATTGACCTACCTCTGTGAAAGTGGCTTTTCATCCCTTTTGGTTATTAAATCAAAGGCAAGAAACCGATTCAGACCTACGATGTGCCCTAAGCAACAAAACAGTTCCAAGAATCTCTGATCTTGTAAACAAGAAACAAGCACAACGATCCCATTGAATTGATACTGCTGTCTGGTGTTTTATGCTGTGATAAAAAAAAAGTGATATGCCCTATGTATATGAATGGGGGGGGGGGCTCACGGAAGGTTTTGAGACTCTGAAATGGGTCGTGCCACCCTCCCCCCACAGAAGGTTAAAAACCACAGGTCTAGAAGAACCTATCAACATGACCATATAAGCTGACCAATCTGTGAGAAACAACTAAGAAAGGTCACAGTTCAGTTCACCAGTTTACTTTGTTCATTCAGTTGTTTTTGCCTTTATTATGATCTCTAGCATAGTCATCCTCTACAATAGTTAGCTCCAACAACTGTCTTCTCATGAGGAAGAGCAAAATCATAGAGATACTTGGTTGCAGTTTTGGTTGCCACATCTGGTGTGCTCTCCAATTCATCATCATTTTCATCACAATCATTTTACCCAGCGAGTTTTCATTCAAGGTTTTGTAGCTAACTCTCCATCACAGTTCACATACTCCTGCCAGGTCAGGCCAGTTTCAGCCATAGCTCGGACTCAAACTCGTCATCTTCATTAACCGTGCATTCAAGTTTTTAACCACATGATCACATTTCCTTTGCCAATTCCAAATGCACAAGGACATCGCGAAGAAGCTGCTTCCTCTAATTGTTCTAACATTTTGAATAGTTCCAGCATCGCAAGGCTGCAATCTAGGTTGTTGTTGGGAGGAAGAAACACTAGTTCTACCAGTTGAACTGATAATATCTGGGGGGGCAATGTGTCATGGATTCTCTACCTGAAGGTCACCCCTGGACAAGATTCCAAGATACAGGTGCAAAGAGAATACCCTGAACCCCATGCACACACATTAAACACTTAACAAGTAAGCACTTAGGGCAGTGTGAGAATCATTTTAATGGTTCTTGTCATAAAATGGGAGGCAGTGTACAACACATTTCCAGCTACCCATGATGTTTAGGTGGCCAGATCTAATTGGCCAAAACATTGTGTGAAGTGCATGCATATTACCATGTATGGTCAAACCTAAGTTCACAGCTGCTAGCCTATTTAAGGGAGCCAGTTGCTGAGCTGAGGAGGCTGCTCAGGGTGCGATACAGTATATGTGAGTGCATGAAGATTTGTCATAAAGCTTTACTCTACTTACTATAAGTCAGGATTACTTAGTCCAACCTTAATCCTCCACATTGGTGGCAGCGACTGACTCGAACCAACCTCATTGAAACAGAGCAGCCTAGACTCCTGAACATTGCCATAAGAACCAGAGGACAGCAACCCACCGAGGATAGCACCCTACTGACCCCTCCACCCTAAGCAAGTAGGATAGACGTTTAAAACGTGAACATTGAGGACGAAATAGAGACTGCAGTCGATGCAGTGACCCAGAGACTGGCGAAATTGGAGTCTCAACTTAGGAGAGAAATGAAGTTTATGGCAGAGAAATTGAGGAGAGAAGAGAAGGAAGACCAATGAAGCAAAGCAGACATAGTCAGGGAGGAGAGGTGACTACAAGACACTCAAGACCGAGAAGAGGCTATCAGGAATGAGATGAAGGAAAGAAGAAAAATGATGCAGAACGGATGGATGCAATTCATGCAGATGACCGTCCAGAACAGTACGGATGCGAGATGAGTAGAGAATGAACAGAGGAGACTGGAATGAGAGGATAATGAGTGGAGACACCTGGAGAGAGAGCAGAGGTGCACCAGCAAAGATGCCCCTAAGCTGTCCCAACACAAAGACATAGTCGAGATTGAATTGTTCTTGGAGAATTTTGAAGCACACATGCTGACCTTTGAGGTACACAATGACTATTGGATTGCCAACCTCCTCACGGTCCTGGATGAGAATCCCTCAGCTTTCAGGCTGACCTCCACTTAGACAACAAGAAGAGCTTTGCTACGATCAAGCAGACACTGATATACTACAGGACCAGGTGGAGGGTGAAATGGACCAAGGAGGCAACTTCAAGCAAGACCTAGAAGACATGATAGTTCTTGAGAAGTCAATTTCCATGCTACCTGACCACAAGGTGGAAATCTGTGTGCGTGAACGTCGAACCACCGCCTCAGCAGAGGCAACAACTCATAGATGAGTACCGCCATTTCAAACCCAGAACAGAGGAGCCCAGACAACTGTGGATGAGACCAGCCCTGACTGGTGGAGGTGACAGATTCAGACTCAGAGGATGGCAGGAGCTTGATAAGATGAAAGGAGAGACTAAATAACCTCCTGAAGCCAAACCATAGAGACCACCAGCCTTTGACCATGTACTAGAACCCAGATGTTTCCATTGCAGTGACTATGGCTACATTGTGGCAAAGTGCCTCAAGTGAATGACAGCTATGGTATGGCCCTGTAATTACTTTGTTGACTTGTTTCACCTCCCAGGTACGGGCAACGGATAAAGACTCTGACAATAGACACCAGCTGTATGAAAACCAAAGTCAACAGCCGATGGATCTGGAAGGAAGAACTGACTGGCATAGGACCCCATAGCCACACTCACGGACTCGCTCCGGCCAAGGCCGCCATCACTGTAAACAAGAGGACACTGCATCTCATTGTGGCAGTCAATAAGAACCTGGCCTATGATGCCTTGTTGTGGATGGACATCCCTAACCTTCTCGACCTTGCTCCACAATGGACAGAGAGAATCAACCACAGGCCCAAACACAGTGCCCCTGGCCAGTTACCTATGCAGACCCTTCTGACCAGCACAGTGAAGAGTTGGGCAGCAGCTCTAGTGAGGATGGACATAGCGCATATGATGAGTCCGAGGAGGAGCAAGAAGACGACCCAATGACCACCACTACTCCACAACCGAAAGACCAGGCTCTCTCCCTCACCCTGCCACCCTACCAGCATAGCTGCAGAATGATGATGAGGTGCATGGACCACTGCAGACCTCCCACTTTGATGACGACATCTTTCAGGTGTAAAGTACAAAGAGGAAGAAAGTCAAAAGTGAGAAGAGAACTAGCCTGTAAGCAACACCAAACTAACTGGGGCCAACAGCTGCCTCTGGATGGAGGGCGCTCCCAGCTCAGGCAGGCTCAGGCAGAAGACCCTTCCCTGGAACATCCATGGAGAAAGTGCAGCAGACCCAGCACACCATTCTTCAAGTCGGATGGACATATCTACAGAAAATGGAAGCACACCAGACAGGAGGAAGAGGCCCACCGACTGGTGCTACTGCGGCCCTACTGGTGACAGTGCTGAGGATGGCACACCAGATCCCTTGGACAGGTAACTTAGGACGAACAAGAACTACAGAGATACTCATGCTCCGCTTCTTCTGCCAGCCTGTGAAACCCAGTCAGGACCTTATAAAGGCAATATGCATACTAATTAGGCAGATATGGGGTCATTGGTACAGTGTGTGCATCTGGCTACTCTACTATAATATCCTTAATGGCAATATGCAGTCCAATTAGGTGGGTATGGGGTTAATGGTCCATTTAGTGTTTGCATCTTGTCTACTAGACTGTAATATCCTTATATAATTCTGTCCGTAGGTTGTCAGGGTTCCACTATGGTTGGGGATTCCCAACTTGACACCTGCTTTCCTTGATAAAATTGACATGTAAATTGTGACACTTCTGCCACTTTTGTAGCCATCATTAGAGTCAATAAACCCATCAAGGCCCATCTCTGCTGCATACCTAAAGTCATCCACTTACTGGGATATTCTTAGCTTTTACTCGAGTAAATCATTTTCACACTATTTCATCATAACCTGTCTTTCTAACCTAAGCATACTTTTTCTCCTCATGTTCACCAGCTCCTATATATTCTTCATGTCCCCCCCCCCCCGTCATTAACAATGTCTGCATTTGTGGTGTCTTGATCACACATCTCTTTGCTATACTGCATCCGGATCAGCCACTATTAGGCTATTCTTTCTTCTAAAGTCTTTGTAGACACCTTTCTAAGTTCTGTGATCAATCATATGCTGCAAGTCATTCCATGCCAGTCTACATGTGTTCAGAATTTTATGCTGCAGTAATGCAAAAGGGTATGCCTTTGTCTTACAGCCCGAGCAATTTAGTTTGTGATTTACACTTAAGTGCTTTAAAATTGTGGTCTTTGTGTGGTCTTTCACTAGAGATGAGACCTTATTGAAATGCATCAGTGACATGCAAATTGTTGTCTCTCAAAAGAGGTGGTCTTCCAAGTTAATATTTCAATACCTTCAGTAAGTCAAGACTATGCATGTGAAACCACACCCATCATAGTCTGTCTGAAGTGTTGCCATGCTTACACACTTTTTATTTAGATTGATCATGAATCACATGATGTGTGAAACACCTAAGGGGTCCTTCACCATTATCAACATTTTCAAAAGTGTACAACACGTATGTACGCTCTCTATAAAATAAAATAAAGACATTTAATAACAATACAAAAAAAAATCTAACCAGAAACTCCCAATCTTGCAGTGTCGAATGCTCTACCAAAGTGCATCCTAATTTTGGACTGACCGACCAACTGAGCATGCCTCACGTCACTGCTAAAGATAAAGATCTCGGACCGGACAATGGCTAGTCCACAGTGTACTGATGTCGCGCATTCATACTCTTCACCAAGTATCAACATTAGCGATACTGTACCTGCTCAGAATCTGTTGACCGAATGGCAGCTAGCTCACAGCGTTTCCAAACGGTCATTGACTTTGTAAAGGCGAGGCCATCTGCAGTGCACAAAAAGTCTTCAAGTTTGTACCACAATTTTGTGAATGCTTTTGTGTTCGTACACGAGGACATGTAGCGTGGAGATGCCGTGTCTGCTGGACAAGCTCTTTGGAATCGAGTGAAATCAGGTGATCCAAACCAACTTGCTGCAGTTTTTGAAGAAGCACAGTCTAAGATGGAGAGAGTGAAGAGGACGAAGCTGATAAGTATGCTGGATTTCCTCTCTAAGGTGGGTCTAAAGGCCTGTCCACACTGCACACTGAATGCGCGTTAGATCTCAACGAATGCGCGTTCGTTGCATCCACACTGAATGTGAATTAGATTTCTTGGACCTAACGCGCATTAGGTCAAGTCCACCTCGATAGGTGGTTTGAGTCGAGCCAGAGCAACAAATCCAAGCGTAAAATTAATTACGCGGGTGCGCGTTAAAAGATAAACAGAATCATTTATGAAGTTGTACTGATTCCCACCAGTGCTTACTGCGTGGCTTGCACCAAACCTGGTGCACAGATGGATGCTGGTAGTCAGCCATCATTGCCACAATCAAAGGACCTATAGCAGGCAAAGATCAAGCTAAATACTATTATAGCTAAAATAGACTTCGAAAATTTTACCGCCGCAGCCTTCTTTTATGGAGTTCATGGAGCGCCATCCGTCTACTGTATTGCCTTTTTCTATTTATAAATCCTTCTTCTCCTCTGCAGCATATGCTTCCTTCGCATCCGTAGGTATCTCGTCCATAACAGAAGAAATCCAACAACTAACACCGTATCCATTGTGCATTGTATTGTGACGTGGGTGCAGTTTTCTTGGAGGGGGAGTGGTTTTTATGCGCGTTTGGTTTATTGTCATGTCAGTGTGGACGCGACGTCGTGACTGGACGCGCATTGAGACTCTCTTGGTAGCTAGTGTGTCTCAATGCGCATCCAGTTATTGTGCAGTGTGGACAGGCCTTAATACTTCATCATTCACCTGAATCTGTGTTAAACTGGTGGAAAATGCTTTGTCAACTGTGCTATGTGTATGTATTTTAGGCAGGCTATGCCCATGTGCTAAGGCTGAAAGTGTGGTTGGTCTTCATACTTTCAACATGTTTTCTTGACTTCCTTTAGGCTACACCTGCTGCATCTGCGCAGACTGAGACTGCTGTTTTGTGTCCTACTCCTAGTCATGTGGAAGTTGAAGAACCAAAAGAGACTACTGCTACAGCTTGGGCCAGTAGTGATCATCAATTCTTCATATCTGATAGCCAGGTGAATGCAGCGACATTCTTGTGTCAGAAACTCAAGATCCAGTCTTCAGGCCATCTACTGGAAACAAAAATTGATGATGACGAATTTGACAAAATATCAACATTTTCTTGTACATTTTTTGGGGGGGGGGGGGGGAGGGGGAGTCATGAAAAAGTGTACTCTTTATACGTTTGTGAAAAGGTTGATAATTGTGAAGGACAAGCGAGGGTGGATGTGTTGCATTTTTTTGTTGCCCTGATGGCCCTAGTATCTTGGTTGGGAGACTGGCATTAAGGTAATTAAAAAAAACCTAGACGCCAGCTGAAAATAATAGTACAGCATCAACTAATGTCAAGCTATTGAAGGCTTCCACTCGAGAAAGAAGTTGTACTTCAAAATCTGAATCATCAACTGGACCTTCTGGCAGAGCATATACAACTTCCATGTCAGAACTCTTGCTAGATCAACCCATGCACAAATGGGTTATGTATATCTGGTAGAGAGTTTTCCATTTTCCATCTAACTCCCATGGTCCACTGAGGGCTCACCTTGTTGCCAATAACTAATAATGAATGTTAGGCATTGAGTGGTCAGCAAAGACAAAAGCTAGAGCATGTTGATGAACCGAGTAACTATGCCCATCACCCTTCCCTGTCAGTCATGCAGCCTGTTCTTACTTGCCAGTGCAGTAAATTTAATCAATTTTTTGGCATGGGGGTCTATGGGGGAGGTGGTTTTGGAAGGCTTGTGGGGGTTTATTAGGATCTTGGTTTGTTGTTTATCCTATTTCTGGCTGGCTTATTCTGTTATCTGGTAAGGGTTTGATAAGATTAACTATTAACCATACAGCCAGTTCTCACTTGCACTGCGCAGCCTAGCCAGTCTAGCTTTGAATCTTCGGGTGTTCTCTCGATTGATCTCTTCACTATGACAACCATTCCCGATTTATGAAAGCCTGCATTAGTAAAGGGGGTCCACTACCCTTAAAAAAAATCTTTTTTTTCTTTTTCCCCCCCCCCCCCCCAAAATATGATGACAGTACATGCAAGATGCTGCCTTCCAAATTGGAGAAGATTTGAATGCTCCATTCTGGACTTATATTAACTAGAGTACTCCCTATTTGCGAAGAAGACGCTTCACGTAATAGTGAGTTTCAATGGCCGCGGAGACCGACAAGGGAAGCAAACCAGTGATTCTGTTCATCCCTCTAGGAAGCAGCCTATATAGGACAGACCAAACTTCCCCTCCCTATTCTTGATTTTTCTAGTATGTATATGTATACCACTTTTGGTGTTTTTTTAATGGTATGGTCAGTTCAACCATTGAAATATTGTACTAGTCCTTAAAATGCCTGTCCCGAAAAAGTTGCTTTTTTGGGGCCAAGGACGGTTGTCCCTGCTTCATATTGGAGTAATCAGACAAAATTATATAGATTCTGTTTCCTCTCAATGAGAGCTACAAGATGATATTCTCTGTTTTTAATTTTAAGCAAGTATGATGTCAACAGGTACCAAAAAACAATGAAAATGCTACCAAGAAATTGTAATAGTTTTTAAAATCCATGATCACACTATTTAAAAAAAAACTCAATGTTATATTGTGTTTCATACTTTGTAATTTCCCCTGTGGTAAGTTGTGAAATCCCAAAGTAAACTAGTCTCCAAATATGACCATCCTCGTGAAATCTTAAATGTTCATTAAGTCCGGATCAGTTGTAGCTGGGTAGTTGGCACAGCACCAGAAGGTAGGTCTGTGTATAGGTACACATCATACAAGATTTCAAATAAAAATTCTGAAGCAGAGAGAAGTAGTGTTTTTTTTGTTTTTTGGGGTAGTGGACCCCCTTAAGGCAGGTAACCCCTTCACATTTTTTATTGGTGGTAAATGTTCGTCGCTGGAACCTACTGCAGCAGAGGTTATCAGCAGCATAGGCAGACTTCAAGAGCAAAGACTGGCTATTGGATGGGGGAATGCTTGGTTAGAAGGATCCCGATCATGCCTCCTGACATCGATGAGGTTACCTAATTGAACTATTAGCTTACTAATTAAGCTCAGAGCTTGTGTATTTAAAACACAGACTAAATACATTATGTCGTACAACTAGGGGTCACGGTGGTCAGTGGTAAATTGTCCATCACTAAGCCCATTGATGGCTAGTGAGTAATGGATGTAAGTGAAGATCTTACCTCTAGCCCTAGCCCCAAATTAGAGCTTGTGAAGAGGGTGGAAGAGTACTATGGCACAGAGTTTTAGAACGGGATTCTATATCGTGCCATCAAAGGATTTCAAAGCAATGCTTAAGGAGGTAGTCGACCATTTTTTCCTTTTTTAATTTTTTAAAATTTTTTACCATCATTCTATACCTTCACTATTATACCAGCTGCATTTCAAGTTTCAACATTTTATTGTCAACCATTCTTGAGTTATGATCCTTTTTATCCTCCCATTTCATTGCACAACTCCACGCGATGAACAAGAAGAAGCCTGAATAAACACAATAAGTTGGATCATTCATAATATAATATATAATAACCGTTCATGGCCAAGACTTGAAACTTGGCTAAAATATCGCTCAGTACTATTCCGTCATTTCCGTGCTCTCTGCGCAAAGGGGGGTATAAAGTTCTGCTCCTGCGCACGCCACGTTGTACTTTCTCAGTTCCCAACTTTGGAAATTCATATTGAATTTGTGTTGTACTTTTCAAACTGATTTATTATGAAATGTAATTTCATGTAGAGACATCACATGATACCGTGTAACTCATTCAATTTTTGTCTGTAGTAAATACGTTTTATATATTATGAAAGCTCTTGCATTACTCCTTGTTTAGAACACATTTCTAACCAATCCAGTCATTTACTGATGAAATATAGTGTGATATAGTCAGTCTGACAGCATAAAAATGAAATTCGGGATAATTGGGGTGAATAAAAATATAAAAAACCAAAAAACTGTTCAAAACATGTATCTGTGATCACTCTAATATCACCATAAATAGCAAGTGTTGAAGACCTGTGGTTCAGGTACAGGAGCGCATCTAAACATTTTAAAGGACCTTTGTGGTTTTGCCCATGTTTCAGTTCTAGTTTATTGCAACACCATTATTCTAATGGCATTGGAAAGCACCTAGAATGAGCTACATTTTGAGACCATAATCTTTGGAAATGGATTAAGCATTCAATAGTTATGACACGTTAAAAAAAACCCCACAAAATGGTCTACGCCCCCCTTAAGTGCTTACTTTCAATTCTCTTACTATACACCCCTAGCCCTGCCCAGTTTATTTGCTGCTGCCATCGACATTCCTGTTAGAGAACACTAGGGAAAGCTTTACTGATCAAGTATCGTGTGGGATGCCACATTCACCAGGGCATTTATTCAACCTGGGTAGGGGGGATGGGATGCAGAATACCCTGGGGCATTTGGTTTGTTTGTTTTGGGTGTGCCAAAAAGTGGAGATGCCAAATTCACTGGAATACCTGTTTATATATGCCATCAACGAAACAAAACCCCCAAATGGATATATAGATTCGTCCATCAAAACTCAAATTAGGCATCATGTTCCTCGTTTATCCTTCTGCGGATGAATGTGTCATTTATGAAACAAACAACTCCTTCTAATAAATCTCCAAGAATTTCACTTATTCTTTGCAGGAAATGTTCTGGAGCGGAGGTTACGCCAAAAGAAAGATGATTGAAGCAGTATCTTCTAAAAGATGGGTTAAAGTTGTGAGATTTGATGATTTAGAAGCGAACTCAATTTGCCAGAAACAGTTTAGAAAAATATCATGCTCACCCAATTTGAGCAAGGGTATGTTCCACTGATAGCAAGGTATGGCATTCTCTGTAAACACTTGCCTTAAGCTAGGTTAAGTCCACGCAAATTCTCACTTTTCCATTAGGCTTTGGTACAAAACGACCATACCTGCACACCATTCTGTGGGATGTTGATCTCTGAAATCATCCCCGACTTCTCAATTCCCCTTGATTTCATAATTGTCTTTCAATCTCCTCTAACTTTAGAACACTTTAGGAAACTGTTTGACAACATCCTTGCTCTGTATTTGATTGATGAATGATACAACGTTCAGGGATTCAATAGCTGGTTGTTCCAGTAGAACTTTTCTAAGCTCTCACCACAAAGATTTCTTGCTTTGATTCATGGTTGTTTCTCTTTCAAACTACCTGAACATTTTCCAAGAACATCGAGGGTTTGTTGGCTAGGACCAGTAAGTGATCTCCTTGCCCATCTCGTATTACATTATAGTCATTCTCTATAATAATGGTGAAGTGGTCTCCTGCATCAACCTTAAACTCGATTTCTTAGTTGTTGAGCACGACCTTCACTATCCATGAGGTTTTGTTCGTTTCGACTGCTGCAGTCTCCAAGTCTACTGCTAGGAAAGATGCTTCACTGTTTGCTTCACTAATGAAGAGAGAGTGGATAGTGGTGCCTTTACTCCTATACACAGCTTGAAAATGCCCTTCTTTGGCACTTGTTGCAAATTGGATCTTTTGCTTGAAATTGCACATCATGTACAACACTGTACCATAGTGCTCAGTGGAGGTTTTGCACCAAGTGTCGTCCTTGGTGACATCCCATGATATTTTCTCCTTGATATCAGATTCCTGACTTCTTCAACTGTAGAAGGATCAGAGCTGCTGTGAACTGTGCTTTGCTGCTTCTTGATGGTCTAACTTTGCCGAGCTGGTGTAAGGGCCTTGTCAAGGGTTAATTAAGATCTGCAGTTTTTTGGCCAGGTATCTATCTCTTATATATACCAACAACAATTTGACTCTTATCATCACCTCGCATAGTGCACCGAACTTGCAGTACTCTGCAAGAGCTTACATGTCGACAAAAAAATTGTCAACAGACTCTCCTTGTTGCTGTGTTTGGCTATTAAATTTAGCTCTTTGGAAGATGGTATTTTTATGTTTCACAAAGTTTTCTTTAAAGTTTTCTATGACTTGTCATACTTCTTTGCATCTTCTTCACTCAGCTTGAATGACTGAAAAATGTCATCCACTTTGTCTCCCATGGAGTAGGCCTGTGTATTGATTTGGTTCTTCTCTGGTTTTGTAGCAAGGTTGGCAATCATTGGAATCGCCTTATCCACTTAGGTCATTCTTGTGGCTTGCAAAAGTTAACGTTTTCCAGTGGGATTTGGTAGGATGTCATTTACTCTAGCTAGGTTGATCAGGATCCCACCTCTGACATCATGTAACATCATTGGTAAGCTGCTAGTTCAGTTAGTCAACCATCCAATTATTGTACAAATAGATAGGTAATAACCTTTGTATGGGTAGCATGGATAGCACTGTTATTGATTTACATATAACATGGTCAGCAATAGACTCAGTTACATACACTAAGCAGTGGAGTAGGAACAGGGGGGGCGGGGGGGGGGCCAGTGGCCCCCCCAATAAAACTCATGAAACTAACATGTAAAAAAAATCAATGAATCTGTTACTATAATATTAATACATACTAAGTGGTAGTAAAATATTATTTTAGTAAGCACCATAAATCAGTGGATATGAATGTGGGGTGGGGGGGGGGGGGGGGGGGGGGGGGGGGGTTAGGCCCTACTACAACAAATATTGGGGAGCCACTCCACCCCCCCTCCCCAAGAAAATTAATCCGTCTGTACATACTGTAGTACATAGCTTGCTATCCCAAACCATAAACCACCCATGTATGAAAGTGTTAATCATTAGTAATTAGTCAAAATCACATGACATACTGGATAGCCATGGCCAAGAGGAAAAGGTGCTTTGAGAGTGGGCAATCTAATTTGACTTCATTCTTCAAACCAAGAGTACAACCTGAACAAGGTGAGATCATAATGTTTAGCTACCTAGGTACTCACTTACACTTCATGTTCCAGGAGATGAATCTGACTGTGACATTCACACTGACAGTGACAATGAAAAAAGCTCTGACAAACATTTTGAAAGCCATACACATCCATCTTCAGGTAGTAGTGGCATCTCTCAAATGGAAGTTCCATGTAGTGGTATATAGTTCTCAAGATCCTTCAGCTTTGGTTCCAGGTATCAGTACATGTAGTGGTTCTTGTTGTACTGGTTCTGAAATATCACAACCAACAAATCCTACAATATTGAAGAAAACTGAAAGGTCTTTTGGTTCTAGTGGAAACGCCTGTAAGAGATCTTTTGGGGCTTCATGGTATAAGCAATATCCATGGCTTCACTTGTGCTGTTCAGAATTTAAGGTATATTGCTTTTATTGTAAGCTTGCTATTAAGTTAAATGTGAGCGTAGTAAGTATAAAAGCTGATCCAGCATTTTCTACTGTAGGATTTTCCAATTGGAAAAAGGCAATTTATAGGTTCAAAGCTCATGAATCCTCTCTTGCTCATAGAGATTCGTTTGCAGCTTTCGTTGCTTCAAGAAGTGCCTCTGTTAATGAGCTGTTGCTGAAAAGTTTAGATCAAAACAGCAAAACGAAGATGTAGCCTACTTCAACAACTTGCAGCACTACGTTTCTTGTTGCGACAGGGCATATCTATTCGAAATGACCATGCTGGTGGTTCCAATCTGACAGTAATGCTTAAAAGTGTACAAAATGAAAGTTCATGGGTATGTGAGAACAAGTACCAGTCACCCGAAATCATAAATGAAATGATTGAAATAATGGCCCATAAAGTATTACGTTCCTTACTGTCAGAGGTAAATTTTCAACGCTGGTTCTCACTTATGGCTGATGAGACAAGAGATGTTGCAAATCGTGAGCAGTTGGTTTTATGTTTGAGATGGGTCTCAGAAAACTATGAAGTATTTGAAGATCAGGTTGGCCTTATTCAAGTCGATAATACCAGAGCTGAAACTATCTATTCATCCTTGAAGGATTGTCTTGTACGTTTAGGCATACCATTTCAAAATTGCAGGGGTCAGGCATATGATGGTGCCCGCAATTTTCAGGGACATGTAACTGGTGTAGCTAAAAGGTTTACTGATGATAATGCTGCAGCAATTTCTGTGCATTGTCTAGCTCATTGTGTCAATCTCTGCCTACAAGAAGTAGCTAGAAGTAGCAAGTCTATCAAAGAAGGTTCAATGGACATAATTCAGCAAATCAAGTATTCTCCTAAATGGCAAATTATTTTTGAAGCTGTCCAGAAGCAACAAGACTTCTCCCCATCCACTTCTGGGATTAGGAGCCTATGTCCTAACAGGGCGACTGTTCGCACTAGTGCAATGCAGGCAATCATAAGCAATTATGAAGCTTTGCGGGAATGTATGGAGATATCATCTCATGGCACAGATGACTGTTCAAGGCGTGCTAATGGTATCCTTGCATTGTTGGATCGTTTTTCAATATACTTTGGTGTAAAATTTTCAATTTTATTATTCAGCATGACTGAACAACTATCTATTCACCTGCAAGGAAAGGATACTAAAGTGGAAGATGCGTATTTTGCAGTGAATATGTGCATTAGATCACTACAGCAATTGAGGAGTGATGATAGTTTTCTAATATTTTTTGATTCAGTCAAAGAAGAGGCATCAAGAAAGTGTGATCCACCTGTCCTTCCTCGACAGAGACAACTTCCAAGGCGAATTGATAATGGTACAGCTCAGCATGTGCATGCATCTGTAGAAGATTTCTACAGAAAAGAATATTTCCAAGCAATTGACAGTGTTATAGGAGATTTAGAGAATCGCTTTTCACAAGGAAACTTTTTGCTGGTTAGAAAGATTGAAAACTTGCTTCTTGATTGTGCCAATGGGAAGGCTGTTTTACTGCCTCAAGAATTATGCAAACTTTACCAAACTGATATTGATTTTGAGAAACTTAAATTACATTTACAAATGTTACCTGATGCCATAAAATCTACAGCTCTAGATGGCATTCAGATTCAGAAAGTTACAAGGGTTCAAACTATTTGTGATGTCTTCAATGCACAATATAGCATCAAGTGTATGCTGACAGAAGTGCATAAGCTTTTGAAGATTTACTTGACAATATACCTGTCACAACAGCTACAGCTGAACGCAGCTTCTCTGCTCTCAAGCGCATAAAAACGTATTTGAGAAACTCAATGACTCAACAACGTTTAAACCACTGCATGCTTCTACACATTCACCGGCAAAGAACTGATGACCTTAATCTATCTGAAATTGCACAAGAATTTATCGATAGGAATGAGAGGAGAAGGAACTTCTTTGGACGCTTTTGACTGTAATTGTATTTTTTCCTTAATACTGACCTCAACCATATTACAATCTTTGCTTCCCTACATGATAGCTAATGGTATAATATATACTTGTGGTAGCAATCAGGGGCATACCCAGGATTTTCTGAAGGGGAGGGCGCTCCAATTTGACTTTTAATATTCTAAGATGTCGAATGATTTGTTCAAGGAAAGATTTTTGAGGGAAACAGGGGGAAAAGCTGTGTGTTTTGTGGGCCACAGGTTGTTAGGGGAGGGGGGGGGCAGTTGGTTAGGGGAGGGGGCTGCAGGTTGTTGGGGGAAGGGGACTGCAGTTATTTGGGGGGGTGGCTGCAGGTTGTTGGGAGAGGGGGAGGGCGCAGATGACTGACCATCAATGGCCAAAAATTTCCCGAGATCGATTTCTAGTTTGTTCTTTATGACTGAATTGTGAATACCGTTCTGTGGCTAAGTTC
Source organism: Cladorhizidae sp. MBARI D1340-BT2 (assembly GCA_028752905.1). Lineage (NCBI taxonomy): Eukaryota > Metazoa > Porifera > Demospongiae > Poecilosclerida > Cladorhizidae > Cladorhizidae sp. MBARI D1340-BT2. Next base: position 10,124,155 of record JAQNBH010000017.1, read on the forward strand.
AACCCTGTAGCTGAATTCTTCAGAGCATTTGTTATTACTTTACAGAATGGCTATTAATCCTCCAGAATGCATCAAAATCAATCACAGAGCATCATATAAAAAAAAAATCGCCCCCTACCTACATGCTTTAGCTCTCCCTCTACATCGATACTGACTTTGGAATCCCCCCCCCCCCCCCTCAAAATCCTGTGTCTCTTTAGACTGGACCCCCCCAATGTGAAACATCTTCCTACTCCACTGCTAAGTCCAGTCCAGTACATTTACCAATGTGGACTACAAATATTTTTATGACCCTTTACCTATTATAGTGAAGTTTTATATTTATTTTTTTATTATTTATTTATTAGTTCATTATATAAATGGTCCAGTAAATGTCTGTTGTCTACATTGGTAAATGCTTGTTTATTTAGTTTTAGTCATAACAAAAAAGTGTTATTTAAATATGCATACTCCACCACCTCCATCCTGCTTGTTGGTTGTTGTTATACATACAACGCCCATCTACCAGTATGCAGGTAGACTGAACTCTGACCACAACTTAATGTGAACCATCTAATCTTGGTAGCATTGTCAACTTAATCTTCTCTCTCAAGCCTCGCACTAGCTTTTGGGTTACTTCGCACTCCCTTTCAGCCCATTCAACAACAACTTTGAACTCAAAAGCTGCAATATAGCTCATACGCATTCCAAGTTCACTTGATATATAAGCTGCGATTTCGGACTATTTCTGCCTAATTAGGTTGCGATTGCGCAGCCAACACCAAAAGTGCTGTGGTATAATATTTGTGCGGTGCCCTCTACTGTGCTGTAGTGCCATCCATTGTGGTGTGGTATAACGCTTGCGTGGTGCCTTCCATTGCATTTTTTTTGTCTCTGATCTGTTAAAGCAAAAGAGCATTACACTAGCGCAATATATATATTTTTAACGAGTCATTATGGCTGTGTTTTGTTTATGCTTAAGTGGTTGAGCTATAAGCAGTCAGTTACCGAACTGCCCTAGTTGCTGGCTCACTCTCTTCTTCAACGTCTTCCTCTGGAGAGGCAAATGGGATACGCTCTGCCACTATCATGCTCTTGAAACAAGCTGGCTAGTAGCTTCTGCAATGGCTGGAACAGATGAAAACAAACGGAAAGCTGATGTGCAGGCAGAACAACACAAAGTAGACCACTAACCACTAGGAAACTAACTAAACAAAATACAATAAGACCTGAAAAGAACCAGAATCTAACACAACAAACCATTATTTATGTAATACTAAGTCATTGTCCATTTATCTAATCAACTTTAAATCTACTCCCCCTACTCGTATTCACTGCTTTCCCATCATTACCATATCCCACATTTAGTTGATGTAGACTCGTATGCAGCCAGTTCCATCCTGTCCTGTGCTTGCTGTTCAAGGAAGTGGCAGCAACAAGAGGCACTCCATCAAGGAATGGTGCTTTTACCTTGCCAAGCTTCTTCAACAAAATCGTACACCTGCTCTCAATAATTGTTCCCACCTTGTTTAGACCGACGCTCTTTCGCAAATCAGGTCACATAGTTTACCACAAACTTTGCTAACGATGATAGGGAACATAACTGGTTGGCAGAATTATCACAGAGCACCGAAGGAAAGGCTGTGCAATAGCCAACAACACTTCAGACATAAGATATCTTGCACTCTCGATCTGCTGCACTGCCTGATGAACTAGAGCATCAGAAACTCTTGTCAGTTTCTGCATGATATTGCATTCAGAATTCTTATACTGCAAAGCAAAGTCTTAATGACCTCACTCTTGGTGAGCTTCAGACAGGGGAAGCTGCTTCCAAGTTGTTACCTAACAAAACCTTCATTGAGTTGTAGGGCATCCCAGTTGGACAGCCATGCTTATGAGTTGGGCATCTGTATACCAATAGAAATAAGGCATGGCAAAGTGCATAACTCACCACACAATGCTGTGCATGCATTTCTGCTTAACTGATTGAACGCTGATTTTATTTGTGGCTTCATTACATTCAATTTTTTTTTGTCTCAACCAACTCAGTTGATACACAACGAAATTATAATGACCTTCTCAACAATTAACTTGAATTTTATTCTCTCGATGTTTCGACTAGATGCTCTAGCCTTCATCAGGAATTGTAAGAATTGAATTCTCAAACTGTTCAGAAAGCAAACACAATAAGCTGCAGTAGTTTGGTACAAGAATTAGCTCCATTGCAGTGAGCAAACAAAAGGTATGCAGTGTATTTACAACAAAACCTACATCTAACAAGGAATTCATAATGGTTCCTTGGGAGCATAGGTGCCTGTGCTGCTTTCCACTGAAGAAGAACATACAGAACCAGTGGCAAAAGCCAGGAAGAACAACATTCACAAAGGCAGTTGCGATTGTCAGCCTTTAAAAAATCTTTGTAATTTTGCTAGCATGTCCTGTCTAACCGGAAATAAAGTTTTTATTACTATTTTAAATCAATAGAGTCGCCTATTGGACACGTGCATACAGAGAATCGGCACCCAATACAAAATATAATTAAAATAAAATAAAAACAAATTATGAAAATGTCCGAGTTTGCCCCATATATGGGACTTAATTGGTTAAGGGGATTACCCTTAAATGTAAAAAGGAGCTGAAATTTGTAACTATCATAACATTTTTGTCATTTTGTAGCAAAAAGATAGCCTTTTTTCAAGAGCTTTCCAATGAACTTTATGAAGGCTAGCAAGTCTATACAGTGAAGATATTTACATACCCTTCTGTTCCCTGATCATCTTAACGCTCTAAAATGACAGAATGCCTATAACCACTTCCCATTCTCAGGTTGTGTAAAGGAACTACAAAAGTGCGTCATGAGCACGATTTTTGGTGAAAAGTTTTGCATCAATGCTTGCCAATGATTCCCGTTTTAAAGTTAAGTTATTGATCTCCGTGTCTGGTATTCTGAAAAATGTCCAGCTCATTACTTGCTTGTGTAGTTCTGTTATATATACAACCTGTGAATAAGAAGCACTCTGTGATTTTAGAGGATAATTTTAAAGGTGATCCGGGTACAGTTTTAAAGAGAGTGTAGGTATCTTCGCTCTACAGACTAGCTAGTCTTCATAAAGTAGATCATTGGGAAAGCTCTTGAAAAAAGTTAAGCTATGAAATGACATTAAACAACAAAAACATTATGACAGTTACAAAGTTCAGGTCTTCAAATTTTAAAGAATGGGCGACCTTCCCCTACGTCATAATGGTCATCCTATTTACACAAGAAACAGCTGAAATACATAGAGGCAGAAAACTTATAGATCAGATTTAGTAACCCTTGTCTCCATTGATACTTGATAAGATAGAGGTGCATAACCTAACTACTGTGACTTTAACACAGCTAATTCTTAACTCAATCAGGCTAACCTAACATGGACATCACAGGGAATCAATGGGAAACCCTAACAGGTTACCCAAAGTAAAGTGATCCTAACATAAACAAAACAAAACAATTCAATCAAACTTGACGAGAAGTCCTGCTGTAACTTCCTTTCAAATCAATCTGATCCCCAAGCTGTATGAAGCGAGTGTGTACCTGTTGCTATGGTATAGTCACAAAGAGGTGGGCATCTATCCCCGTTCGATTACCTTGGTAGGCGAGTCTGGCTTACTTTCGTCTTCAGGTTCTTCATCTGCTGAGTGCCATATGCTTTGGGGTTTTCTTTAACAGTTCCATTGCTAGGCTCTGGAGGAGGTGCAGGTTCAGGAATATTAAGACTGAGAGTAAGAGGGTGGGGAAGAGGGTGAATAGGGAGCAAAAGCATGAAAAGAGCCGTGAATTGAGTGAGAGAGAGAGAAAAGGCTTTAGCTGATACCAGGTTATACATCCTTAGAAGCCACTCTTTAAAAAAAGACAGCTGTGGGAGATGAATTAAGCTTGGATTATCCTTGCACTGACCGATGAACTGCTTCAGCTGCTCCACATGGCTAGGGTGAAGTTTTGAGTCCATGGTGATACTCGGGGAAACTACTCGACCTGTTTCAGCACATGTACACCACTTCTACAATTTTGTGCCATGTTAATTCAATGCGCATGCCCTTAACCAGGTAAGGTTACTTACCCCAAGTAAGTAAACCTTTATCATAATGCGACCACTTTGCCTGATTTCATATTAGTACTTAACAAGAATGAATGCAAGGCACTGTGTGGCGAGCGAAGGTGCAACAAAAAATAATTTGAAATACCTAGCTGCAGGCCCAACACTATAATTATATACACTTACGTGCATATGCATACTAAAATCCATAGCACATGCCACAGCTGCAGAAACTATTTTCAGAAGGGATAGAAATAGACTTCAGAAAAGGAAAAGGAGAAAAAAGTCAAAGTGTGCTTTCTTAAACTATAGAATATAGAGAACTGAGATTGGAAAGAAAAGGTCGAGTGATAGAAAAATGCGTAGGAGAAGCACAGTACCACATGATGGAGAACTTTCCTTAGGCTCAGGTGAAGTTTCGTTCTGACTTAGCCACTCCATTCATCAGCACTCTCTGGCTATGGACACATTTGATAAACTGTAAATGATCGTCGCTGTCAATATTGACTGGTACTCTTTGAAAACTGAGGATTATACCTTCTCCATATTACTATGACCTCAATAATTACAAATCAGTGTATAGTGTTACGCCTGCAGCTATGCTTGGAGTAGGATGTAAATTATGTAGTAAACAATGGTCCTCGGACTACACTTCCCTTCTCACTAAGCTTCATCTTTCATCTCTATCCTCTCGCAGCTGTAATGCCAAACTTACCTTTTTCTTCAAACTCTCCATACAGAACTCAGCCTGCTTACCTTTCATATTTCTCTAACTACTATTAGCAGCCGATTAGTGGAGTGGAAGGATTGGTTGTAGGTTGGTGTCAGGTCCCAGCCCTAACTGGCTGAAAGATAGCCCTGAGAAACTGGGAACATCAAACAATACGAAGCCCTGATGGCTAATTTTAATTAACATGCTACAATGACTTGTTCATCACATCACAATAGACTCATAAACACATATCTTCTAATCACATCACAATAAACTCATCAACACCTATTCATCACTTCACAATTGTCAATACATTCATCACCTTTCTTGTAAGGGTGGGATTGCAAGGGTATTTAAACCTCTCTGCATCCTAACTCAGGAGTTCCCTTCTGCTACTGAATTTCAGTCTACTTCTAGTTTGACTTGATTAAACTTAAGGCCTAAGTACCTTACTGTTTAGCTTGTGCTAGGATTGAGAGGGAACTCTGGTGGCAGCATTACCGGAGAACAATACCTGCTGGAGAGTATAGTGGGTATACCATTCTCATTGTTGTGCCTCGGTGGTTGGGGCATTAACAGTTGGCATGGTGGGAGGATAGAAGGAAAATCTATGTTATTAAGTAAAGGAAATGTAGTAGAAGAGAAGGAGGAGAAGAACGTAATATGAATATAAGTTTGAATGGGAAAGGTATGTTGGAGGAGGTGTAATGCATCATGAGCATGGATGTAACTATATAAGATTCTCCTAAACCTTGGAGTTATCTTTTTCCCAAGGTAGTGCCTTCAGTTCCACCAGTGGTGAACCCAAAATACCTGGAATATCCACTAGTAAGGGACCCACAATAGTAAGATCTCGGCATATCACTTCACACTCACTGTGCAAAGGAAGGCCTACATTACGAGCTAGAAGCTCCACTCTCCTAAAGCATAAACTATGTCTACCCAATAACCACCTTTTGGGATATTGTCCAGATAAGAGATGCAAAGTTCTGACTATGTCCTCTACTACTGAGTGAATAGTGAAGAAAAACAACACTAGGCCCAAGTGATCATCTTGTTGAATCCCTTCCCTTAACTCTTATCCACGATCTCTGAAAAACAGGCTTGATGGAGAACCATATGCTGAGATTACTAAAGGTAATAGCTGCGGAGCCAAATCCCTGATAGTTTGAAACATCTTACCTCTTGGTAGATTGTTAATCTAAAGCCCAATTTCAATGCACATAAATTCTAGCAGCTTCAGCACGGTGGTCTAGTACAGAGCTGGTAGAAGTCTTCACGCATAAACTCTTAGAAGATTGTCTGTGGAGGGTACAACCCACAGGAATGGGTCTTATACCTCCACCTCCTTTTTATAAGTGAGGCAACAAAGAAAAAAGGAATAATGTAATCAGGAAAGTCACCACAAAGAATGTTGCTGATGAATGTAGTTAAAACTTAGAGAAATAACCTTCACCAGACCTCCCCAGTCATGTCCTCCAGTGCTGAGGGCAAACATCACCTGGCCCCCTGATAAACCATTAGCGAAAGATTTGATGGCCCTAGTTACTTACTCCCCGATATATTCATAGCAGAGTCTAAAACTTCTGAAGGAACATCTGGATTGAAAAATTAGAGGGTTTTTTCCCTTTAGGATAGCACTTTAACAGTAGCCATGTTGTATAGTGAATTGAATGTCAAAATCACACCCACTTCCTGGCATTAGCACCAGAAAACTGCTAGATACAATTCTGCATATATAGTACACAGTTAAGAGAGTATCATAACTACAAACTTGCATGTATATATGTATATATGTGTATGAAAACTAGAGCACTACAGTCATTAGCAAACATAATTGGAACTTCAATACAGTAAACTAAACAAGTCAAATGTTTGCAGGGATTAATTGTTATAATCTTAGCTATATATATATTTACCACAAAACAATGTTTGATGACCATGGTCAAAGTATCAGAGAGGATGCTCATAGATGGGCTCAGCTCTCTCACTCCCTGCTTGTCCAACCTCAGCAGGATTTATGTAGTGCACATCTACAGTCTCATACGCCTGGTTGATATCCGTAGATATATCCCTAAACTTATCTTCTTCAGCATTTCCATTCACCACATTCACTCTGGGAGCATTTTGATGTCTCTTTCTAATGCAACTGTAGAACAAATAAATTTAATTTTACTAAGTAACTAGAGAGGGAGTGTGTCTTAGTGGCAGTTGGAGCCCCCACAAGGGACACTGACTATGGTATATTTTGTAATGATTATAAGTTTTATGAATGAACATACCAAAACAGTAGCAATAGGAATGTAGTTGCTGCAAGAACTCCAATGAGAATACCCACGATTAAACTTGTAGCGATGTTTACACCTGAAGTGGAGGTGTCAGCTTGATCATTAAGCTGATCCAAACAGATTTGGCTTGTAAATGTATTTCCTGGTATGGGACACATCTTGCTCAGTGCAACATACTGTCCAGCCACATTTAGAGTGGGTTCCTCCTGCGATACCAACCATGACCACACCATGCTTATTAGTGAACTTGATGTGATTGTTCCTTCAGAGTTGGAGTGAACAAGATCAGTGGCAAAGTAGACTGATCGGCCAGATGTGCTCAACTTCAGACTTGTTTCTTCTAAACTCTGTGAGCTGATGTTGCAGGCATTACATAGCGTGGACAATAGTTGTGCCAATGATATTTGAAGTTGCTGGATTGAACACACAAATACACACAAATAAACACATGCGTGCGTGCACATACACAGAGTGAGAGTTATAGAATGTCACTACAAACGCATTGAGGTAGCTCTGCATGTATTTGTAGGATGCCAACACATGTATAAATTATACCGTTTTCCTTGGAACCACACAGTTTCAGATCAATAAGTACAACCCAGAATGTTTCACTATGGAAACCTGCAAGTCTACACACATATGGCTATTTTCACATGCAATGAAGATACATTAGCCAAAAGCCAGCTTTTTTATCCTGCAACCAGTCTTCAATAGAACAAGTTGTTTTTTAATTACAAAATAGTTGTTTGTAAAAGGGTCAAATGGAATTGATGAGTTCTGGTTAATTATGGATGTGATAATACAAGTATTGGCATATTGTTTAATAGTGAGCCAGCTGTCATTCAGTGTGAAGAAATTAAAAACAACAACATCAGAACAGTTAGCTAGACATACATTTTCATTTCTGTGCTCTTCTTCATTCTGTAGTCAGAGTTTCCATCTTAATCAGGTTGGGAATTAGAATGCTTAGCTTTTTTTCTTCATCTTCCTATTTAGGGAATGGCAATTTAGCTGGTGTTCACTGTGTTACTCCCTATGGCATAGCTTCCCTAAGTCATATTCCTTGTTTGATTTCCTCAGCGATAATTTAAGTCAAGTCTGTAAAATGCTTTAAGCTCAATGGTTCTAAGGTTCAATCAAGAGTGCATTGCTTAAGTATCAGTGATATAGACATTCACTTATAGCAAAAATTATGCTCTTAAACATAACAACCAGCTTTTACTAGAATAATGCTAAAGATAAAAATGTTTTAATGTAAAATGATGCTTCTTTCTGCAGTCATAATGTCACTATCACAAAGCCAAGTCTGTTAGGATAAATGATGAAAGAGGGTCAAGTATAGAGGATCTGCAATTTCACTGCACACTTTATTCAACAAGCTGTAGCTGCTGATTAGCATTAAAAATGGAAGGAATAATAGTGTCTGTCATACCATTGTTGTTATGCAACACCCCAAGTCTGTGTCTTCCAAAATCAGCTGAAGTGGAGCTGGAAAATACATACAATATTGAAAGTGTCATGTAAGAGCTACAGCAATGCCATATAAGTAAATGATCAACTGCTGCTTCAGCCAAAATCAATTCTGTGAAAGTGTGTGAGTAGAAGAGTCATGGAAGTGGGGGAAGAGCAGTGTAGTATATATAGAGGGGGAGGCATTGGGGCACATGCAATTATGTGCATACAAAGTCATGTTCTTACCTCTTTCAAGGACTAGTAGTGAGGAGTTTGAGACATTGTCTGCCTGACACCTGAACACTCCAAACAAGGATGTGGTTTGATGGTGTAAAGAGGTGCCATGGGTCTGGGCTAGTACCATGTTGTTATTCCACAGTGCTAGGTCAGTTGGCTGACCATTTATTACGTTACATTCAATTGCGTTCATTTCTTCAGAAGTGAGTACCATCTTTTCAAGCCGCAGGTGGAGAATGGGAGTGCCTGTTAGAAGTAACCATAACAACCTTATATAAAACATACAAGCATACTATTGAGTGCACTGTGGAAGCTTGTAGGGAAATTGGTGGTCAATAACTATAGGCCACTATATAATGAGCTGTACATTATAAACATTAGGTCATCAGTCCAAATTATAACTTGGATTTGGTTTACTTCCAGACACTTGGATGTAACAGGTCCATCATCTGGTCATAGCTATCATCTACATAATAGTATGCCATGTCTGTCCATCCATCCATTAGTGTGTCACGCTTATACACATGCACAGATAAAAATATTATTCCTTAGTCACGACTACAGGGAATACAGGAAATCATTTGGGTCACAATTATATACGGAATCCTGAAGAAAATACAGAATGGCTACTCCACGAGCGGCACAGTGCTGAACAACAATTATAAAGCATGTAACAGAAAGCAGGAGAACTTCAGAAGAGAGACAGAGAAAGAGAAGGGGCGCAGCAAGTGAACCTGCAAGAAAAAAAGACAAGGGAGTGTAAAGCTGATACCAGCAGAGAAACTGTGATCTATCTGAGAATAAAATACCCTTCACATAAATTTCAGCAAGTCCAAGGGATGAGGAGAGAAAATCAACCATTGGTAGGTGGAGATAACTGAAGGCTACACTATCAAGAGAGAGCTGTAGGAGGGGAGTATTTAGGTCTGCATTCAGCATCAGGTAGTCAGGCAAGCAATAACTCCCACCAAAAACATTATTCTCATGAAAGGTTTCAAATCCATTACCTACTTTACCCTCTCTGGCATATTATTATTTACGATACTAAATTAATTCACAAACAACAAAGAATAGACTATAGCACAATGGGGTATTCTTGAAGGAATGGTGATGTCAACATTTTATAATCCTAAACACCCAAGAAATGAAATAAACACCTTCCAACAACAATACACAAACCTTGATATAATCTTGCAGAGTTTCTACAGGTACTTGCTAGTTATTACTAATTATCAGTATTAGTATTAGTAGTAGTAGTATTATAGCATTTTCACCCACTTACTATATATTTTGATATTCCAATATAATATGAAGATTGGAAACTCAGACCAATAACTAACAAAGAAGAAATACTGAAGACAGGTTCTTCTATTAATATCCCAGAAAAAAATCTTTGCCACATATACGTATATTCCAGTTACATCATCACTGTTGTTGTAGCTTATCCTCAGTGACTGCATTATCTCATCATCATACGACACTGTGTGGTTGAAGATATTCTGATCATATATAGGAATGTTATCTTTATAAAGATATGTTGAAACAGGAAAACTATTCCTCAGCACTGCAGTTGAATTGATCTTGATGATATTGTCAATAGTTATGCTCTTAACGGAATTACCTCGATATGCTGGAATATAATGGTCCATGATCACATCCTGTACTGGCTTATATGAGGGAACAGAAGACTCGTGCACAATAAAAGTGACTGGTGCAAAGAGTGCAAGGCCCTCAAGCATGGGCAGAATATTCATATCACATGTCACTGAACTTTCTCCATCACTCTCTATTGAGTTTATTTTTACTTCATACTTCCCTGCATCTGACGGCACCATATTTGATATGGTTAGTGCTGTTCCATTATCGACTATATGAACTCTACTATTGGAAGTGACACGAGTCCCATTATGGTACCAAGCCAGAGAACTGATGTAACGAGCAATATAACCATATGCACCAACTTGTATATCATTCATTCTCATTGCCATTCTTCCATGGAGTGAAAAAGCTCGTGTGATTGAGTCATCTGTATGCAACAAACCTGTGTGTGTGTGTGTGTGTGTAACAGTTGTCATATATATGTGGTTGTATTTCTACAATTTTTATTGACAGTATAGAGAAGAACATGTCATGGATGTAGTGTTTATCAGTCTTGCCTTTAAACAGTGTCCCTTGGCCTGCATAAGATCTAAACCCAGTTCTCTACTAATGAAATAAAGGGGGGGGGGGAAGCCAATGCTCTCCACCTCCTTGCCTTTGTTGTTTTTGTCATGGTTAATCGTCATTTTTTTTTGGTGTGTGTGTGTGTAATTTGTTTCTTTATAACTAGCATGTGTTAATTAAGTGTTAATGAACTTGGTATATTTGTTAATTTGTCACCTGTAATTTATCACCTGTATAATAAAAATAAAATAAATAAATTGATTTTAGTTGACTTGTCAAAAAACAATGGAGCTGTCATGTAGACCACAACCAGTTAGATGACCCTTTACCATTCATTCAACTCATATACATCAGTTAGTATACTTTAAATTGTCAAACACTGAAGAAGAGACTGACTGTTGCACAGTAAAGATGTAGTCTGGCTCTCAGACACAAGGAGAAATCTGGCTGTAGGAATCAAAAGGGTAATCTGTTTTCATACAACAAAGGAGAAGCTATTGACACCAAGGAGAGGTGTGGTTGTCAGATTCTGTTAAATTTTTTTAGTGTCTCGGCATTAGTCTTATAATTATAGCTGGACCTTAACAGGTCCAAACACATTGTATTTGCTGATAATGTTTAGAGTGACCGCGTCCACACCTGATGCAAACATGATAAAACTGTTCAACAAAACAACGCCCATTAAAGTGATATTAAAAGAAATGAGAGCCAATACATTCTTTGTGCAACCAATGGCAGCAGCTAAACAACCCATTTAACACCTGTTCCTATTCTGATATCTTCACCATACATGCCTAGTTAAATTTGCCCAGGTTTGCCTATGTTTTCTTCAAGTAACGTCTTCTTTCAGAAGTTTGAAGTAGCAATTTGTCAAGTGCTTCACAATTAGCCATTGCATTCATGCACATATGCCCTACAATCTTCTTTTCTAAAGCATGCCTGTGTCTCTCTACAACAGATTCTGCTATGCCCCTTTTCTGTGTTCTGGTCTTGCCTTATCCAATCTTCTGGACAGAACAACCATCCTTGATTGCTGCAAGTGCAGCCAGCATCAACTCATTTGACAACTGCTTTTGTTTGTTGCTCCAGATGTGGTCAACAAAGGAGGAGCAGACTTCGATACCCACCTCTTCTTCATCTTACCTGAGGCATCTAATGGATAACTAGCTGGATGGTGCCAATAATTGATTGGCAGCTGTTAATTTCATAGTTCAATATTCATAGATTTCATTCTGTGCATTTTCAAACCACCCAAATTGAGCATGTGTGGGCTAAACTACAATTTTGGTCACACCCATTCAAGTCCAGGTATGTAGAGACAAACTGACTGGCCTCTTTGTTGACTAACACTTGTCGAAGCCAAATCGCTCGTCAAGAATGCATCAAATATCTTGATGACATCATTATCACAGGCAGATTGCATTACCATTTCTTTAGCTTTAACTACCCCTACATGGCGAGTACAAATACAATGCAAATACAATAAGGTGCATTTTGGTTCAAGAATCTGCTCCATTGAGATGAACAAACTAAAGTTTGTAGTGAGATGTCAAGCTATCTGTACAACAAAACTTACTACAGAGAAATCCATCCAGTGTCATGCCTTTCTCAAGAGAAATGGGATTCAGAGTGATTTCTGGTGGCTACCAGTTTTCCTCAGCAGTAAGGTTTCTAGAAACAGCAGGAAAGGCCATTCTACTTAGCTATCAAACTAAGAACTACCTTAAAACAACTATATAGCTTAGAAAGATAGCTACCGAATTTTTTCTCACACTTTCAATAACCAGATTTAAACTTATGATTAATAGGCAAATTACATGAATTCTTGTCCAATTTGCAATTGTAACAGTCAAAATTGCATCATCCAATTACTCTGGATCTTCCTCTTACAATTTTTTTCTTCTCACATGCGATTAGCTACTTCACCTCATTTCCTCCCTTTTTTAAATTTCGTATATTAGAAGACTACATATATTTATCAACAATGATCATACAGTTGTGTATAATTATTACCTCCATAGGGGCGAGTACATTAACTGTGTACTCATTTTGTAGCCCCTGTTGTTGTTTTTTGCAGCTTTAGGTTAGTGTGTACTGCAGTGCTGTACTGAGCATGCTCAGTATTTAAGATCCATAGTTACACTTGGATGCTGTTTATTTGTAATATTTGCATTGGTTCCTTTACTACATAGCAACAAAAACTTGGGAACGATCAGTTTCTTTTTTAATTTTCACTAGCAACACATAGTTACTGTTTATTACAATATAGAAATGGAACTTGGTAATAGTATGGAGGATTTTTTCAGCCAGCCTTGCCGGAGTGCCTAAAGCAGGTAAGTTTATTTCCAAAATACGTGCTATAACCTGACATTGATGATAATTAGTTCTTTTCTTTTTGGCAAAATTTACCTGAAGTATCTTTGAAAGAGTGGAATGAGAAGTCTGTTGAATTTAAAAACATGGAAAATGCTGATATGATGAGACTTCTTGAGAACAATTATAACAAAATACACCAAGTTCTATATACTGCTGCTTGGCTCAGAAAATATGTAAAATGGGCCCAGCATAATAATTTGCCTAACGTATAATAAATATATATTCTAGTACAATAATTGTACAAAGTTCACTTTTGCTTCACCTCGTGTAAAACTCCAAATTTTACTTCTTCAATTATTCACAAATTGGACTCAAAACCATTAACTATACTTCTGTGTGTGTGTGTGTGCATGATGGGTGTGTGTGTGTGATGTGTGTGTGTGTGTGCAAAGCATACCAAAAAGGTCTTGGGCAAGTACATGTAGTAAATCGCCTGTCCCCCTCTGTATTAATGTAATTAACCTGCCCACAGCAAGGTATTCTTTTTTTCTCTTGTCTGTTGTTGTATGTGTGTGTGTGTATGTGCATGTGTGTGCATGTGTGCAGGAGTGTTGGGCTCTTGCTGAGCCTACAGAGTGCTGCTAATTATTGGTCTTATGTAGCTACTATAATAGTCAAGTGGTAGTTTCTGAATTTCATTATATATAAAGAGAGTGTAAGTTATAACTGGCAATAATTATTTCCTATAATTATTTATTTGTGGGTTGGTCAATTGTGAATGGAGCTCACTGGAATTTTTCTAATCTTAAAGTGAGATACACATATATAATGGTTTGGTAAGAAAGTCTTATAAATTATGTGGTTTAACTTGTGCTGGTGATAGTAAACCGTGGGTTTAGGAAGCATGTTATTAAAGTGTGTTTTCTTTAGACATGAAACAGTCCTCTAAGTGATTACTGATGTTTTATTGCTAGTAGAAAGCTCACCATCTTCTGGAATAGTAAACATGTTTATTAGATCTCTGTGTTTGTACAGGGATATTCCCTCTTCCTTTTGTCCAGTACTTTATAGATAATATCCACTTTGTAGGTATGTATAATGTTAGTATCTAATCTATACTAAAAAGACATGCAAACTCGGGTAGATAAAATTTACAAGCAAGTTACAATGAACACACCAGAAAATATAAAATGGCTGTTTGGCCAAGTACTGATTGATTCTTGTTTTTTGTTGACCTCTCAAACTTGGCCCATCAAGCTCAATTGAAGTAACTACTGCCAACATTTAATCTACTCTTCAAGTAGAGATTTTAAGTTGTTCTGTTCAAGCTTAACTGCTGTAATAAAATGAATCAGGCAGGTGAGTTGGTGAGGCATTATCACATCGACCATCCCATTCCATTAAGACTTCAAAAATCATGACACACCAATTACAAGAAAAAGCAGATTATTATGGTCTATATACATGAGTACACTTGTTTCCTTTTTATGGTCAGCCAATTTAAAAGATTTTTTTTGTCTTGCTTCAATTTTTGGTTGGTCGCTGGTAATGAGAGACAGACCGCAGTACAGAGTGGAAGAATGCCATCAGGAACAAAAGAGGCATCTGGCAGTCAAGTGTAACTATCTTATGATTAATTGTCAATCTCAAAAGCAATGCTGCAGCTCTGTAAAGGAATGCAGCACAGGTCAGTATCACTCTATGCAGCTGAGCAACAAAACCACTGTAATTGGCTTATCATATTAGAGAAGGAGATGAGGCAAACCAAAGTAACATTATCTGTATACAAGAGTGCTTGCAGCATGAGTCTGTGGTGATTCTGACATGGGTATTTTCAGAGGAAGAATGGTAGATGCAAGTGTCCTTGTAAAGAGACCAATATAAATTTCAGTGAACAGTGTGGATGCACCACAGGGCAGAAGTTGTATGTAAATGATATTGTTCCCTGCTCATGTGTGTGCATCCTTCAGCAGGTTGTAGCTTCACCAAGTGCCACTTGATTCAACCATACTAACCTTATCCAACATGTGCAAAAACTGTAAGTAACAATCCAGATGAAGGTGAACATGCAGTATTATGATGCAAAACTCTAAATTATTTTGCAGGATTTCGTACAAAGCCTTCCAGTAGCAGGACCACACACACTCTGTATGTATATATTACGTGCATGAACTACAGAGCAAAGGACATGCTAACTGAAAATGTGTGCTGTGGGAATTGCACATCACTACTACACATGACAGATATCATGTCAGCATGCTTACCATTGCTATATTGAATCGGGTGACATTTTTTTTGCAGATGTTACCTATTCCTCTAGTAACTACAAAAAACAACCTGTAGACAATTTAGTTTATGATAGTAGGGAAGGGATTATCATAAAAAGTGCTATCCTGTGCAGTGTTATGTGTTAGAAACAGAAACCCAGATTCAATTAATATATACTTAGTTTCATGGAATAATATGGAGGCTTATGACGTTGTTTGGTTTGTTCTGGACTTCTCCTGTGAAAGTGTTTTCAAGTCCAAAAGAGGCTGTAGCTAATCCTGGCTGACTCTAATAATGAAGCAAAGATAAGATATATGTGCTGACTTGTGTCATGTTCCAAGTATAGGAAGTAAGCTAGATAAAAGAATAGGCTTTTTGGTTTTCTTGTCTAGTTCTCTCCTTCCATAATGTTGAACTGTTTTGTAAAACAACAACAGGTAAACAAGAACATTTTTAATTAACATCTATGTTGGACTGAATCATTTTCTGGCTAACCAATTTAAATTTCCTCACTGGATGTTTTTCTCTAGGAATTATGTTGGAGTGACTGTTGTATCTCATCCTCACATAAACAACAAGCAGTTAGATGACCCTCTGTTAGGGATTTGGGGAAGTTGCGGGATGAATGGATGCGGTAGAGGAAAAGATCATAGAAGATGCTTCATTCAGAATACAACTCAACTGGTTCTGTCTGGGCCTCTATGGTGGCTCCCTTAAATAGGCTACCACCTGAGTCCCAGCCAGGACCTTATTTGGTAATATATGATACATGTACAGTTCACGTGATCTAGCTAATTATATATTCTAGTGGTTACTTCTCATGCTACTGGGTTATGCCCTAATTAGGTAATGGTTCAGTTAGTCTGTTGTGGTCTGGGGTTCTCCATGGGTTGGGGATCCCCAACACTCCTCCCCTCCCCCTCCTGCAGCGAGTCATGGGGCAGATTATCTGGTGCGTCTGCGATCCAGGCTTGACGGGACAGACCATCTGCGTTGCCGTTGTCGGCTCCAGGACGGTGAATGATGGAGTAGGAGAATGGTTGAAGACGTAGGGACCACCTGCTCAGTCGACCACCAACATCCTTCATATTATGTAGGTAGCGTAAACAACTGTGGTCGGTTACTATTGTGAAGGAGACTCCTGTGAGGTAGACTTCGAAGTGTCGGACACCATCGACTATGGCCAGGCATTCACGTTCCACGGCTGCATAATTTCTCTCGCGGCTACAGAGCTTCCTTGAATAGAAAGCAATGGGGCGATCTCCATTCTCGTCTGAATGTTGGCTGAGGACAGCAGCAATGCCCACGTCAGAGGCATCTGTCTGCAGTATGAATGGTTGAGTGTAGTCGGGTCCCTGCAGGACAGGGTCAGTTGAGAGTGACTGCTTGAGTTGCTCGAATGCTGACTGATGGACGTCTGTCCACTTGACCTTGTTTGGGAGTTCCTTACATGTGAGGTCAGATAGTGGGGCTGAAATGTCGGCGTAGTGGGGTACAAATCTCCGATAATACCCAGCCAACCCGAGAAAAGACCGGACGTCTTTCTTTGTCCGAGGACGAATGAAGTTTTTGATGGAGTGGACCTTGGCAGAGTCAGGCTGTACCTGGCCATGTCCCACTCTGTGGCCAAGGTAGAGGCATTCGTGCATGCTGAATTGGCACTTGCTCATCTTCACTGTCAATCCTGCCCCCTCCAGCCTGCAGAGTGTCTCATGTATGTGAGCCATGTGATCTGTCCAAGTGGTACTGAAGACAACCAGGTCGTCCATGTAGGCAGCGACGTGGGTCGTCAGGTCACCCACTAGAGAGTTCATAAGGCGTTGGAAGGTAGCAGGTGCTCCGACGAGGCCGAAGGGCATCACGGAGAACTGATATTTTCCAAATGGCGTTGTGAAAGCAGTCTTCTCCCGTGAGGCCTCGGCCACTGGCACCTGCCAATATCCTTTTGTCAAATCGAGGGTTGTGATAAAACTGGCCCCTGAGAGACCGTCTAAGAGGTCTTCTACTCTCGGCATAGGGAAGGGGTCGGGGCGGGTCACCGCATTGAGTTTGCGGTAGTCTACACACAACCTAAGTGACCCATCCTTTTTTGTAACGAGGACTATTGGTGAGGCCCATGGACTCCTGCTTACCTCAATAATGCCAGCCCTCAGCATAGACGCTATCTCATCCTTTACGGTCTGCACCCGAGCCTGAGGTAGGCGATAAGGGGGAGAGCTAAGGGGTACAGACTCGCCTGTATCAATGGAGATGGAGGTGAGCTCTGTGAGTCTGGGCTGATCGCTAAACACCTTGTCGTGGGCAGCAAGGAGATGGAGTAGGTCCTCTCTCTGGGTCGGGAGAAGTTCTGGATTTATTCTGGGTGGATCAGGCGAAGGTGTGTCAGACCAGGTAGGGATGTCCTCGTGGTCCTGCACTTGAGACTCGACAGAGCTGTACAGGCATACCGCTGAAGGGGACTCCCACCTGGCGAGCATGTTGACATGGTACGTGCGAGAAGGCTTCCTGGAGCCAGCCATCCTGACACGGTAGGTGGTTGGGGAGAGGATATCAGTGATGGGGAATGGTCCCTGCCATTTCGCCAAAAGCTTGTTGGTGGAGGATGGCAGCAGCACAAGGACCAAATCTCCCACAGCAAATGACCTCTCCCGAGCCTTCTGGTCATACCACAACTTCATTTGTTGCTTGTTGTCACCTTCAGTGACGGAGGCAATGTCTCTGGCTGCCTCAAGTCTAGCATAGGTGGACATCATGTGCGAGACGACACTTTCAGGGCAACTATGGGGTTCTTGCCATGCCTCCTTGAGCACGTCTAGGGGTCCTCGTGGGTTTCTTCCAAAGACCAGCTCAAAGGGACTGTATCCGGTCGAGCTGTGTGGGGTCTCTCGAAAAGCAAACAATAAGTAGGGCAGTGACTTGTGCCACTGCCCACCAAATCTTGTGACATACTTACGTAATCCACTTTTGAGCGTTGCGTTATATCGCTCCACCATTCCGTCTGTCTCAGGATGATAGGCCGACGTCTTGATGGAGCGTATGCTGAAGAGGTCATAGAAGTGGTCCATCAGTTGGCTACAGAACTTTGCCCCCCTGTCTGTTAGGATCTCTTTCGGCAGTCCGACTCTCGAGAAGTAGCCCACCAGAGCCTCTGCTACATCCTTACTGGTGGTTGTGCGGAGTGGTATTGCATCTGGGTATCTGGAGCCATAGTCCACGATGATGAGGATATACCTGTGACCTTCCTCGGTCACAGGCAGTGGTCCCACCATATCCATGGCAATGCGGGTAAATGGTGTTGAAATAACTGGTAGTGGCACCAGAGGAACTTTCCTGGTAGTTCCCTTGGCTGTGCGCTGGCATGTCTGGCAGCATCTGCAGAGGTCTGCGACGGCCTGTCTTACTCCAGGCCAGAAAAAGCGGTGAATGATTCTGTCAGTCGTCCTCCTGCGACTGAAGTGGCCCGCCCATGGTGCCATGTGGGCCGTTCTGAGTACAGACTCTCTGTAGCTGTGTGGCAGGATGACCTGGTCAATTGGCTCTTTCTGGTGAGGTGGGATCCAGCTGCGGAACATGATACCATCTCGGAGGAAGAAAGGGGCAATCCTGTCGTTGCACTTCTTGCGCATGATGTTTAGTGATGGGTCATTGGACTGGGATTCCTTGAGCTGGTCAGGTCCACCATCTAGGAGCGTTGGTTGTCCACGTACAGCTGCGTACCTACGTCGGTCAAGCCTCTTCTGGTGGCGGGACGGTCGGTTCTTGTCTGATATCTGCACAAAAAAATCATCTGCAAAGTTAGGCAAGTCAGCTATAGAGTGGCCTTGAGGAGATAGGTAGGGTACATGATCCTCCTCTTTAGGCCCAGTGTTCTGGGTCAGTTCTTCATCCGAAGAGGATGTACACAACTCAGAGGATGGTGGAGTAGACGACTGCACCTGCGTCTTGGTCTGTGGTCTGGCTCTGTGTGTGGGGACGAAACTGGACTTCTCAGAGTCAGTGGAGGAGGACATGTTCTCTACATAGTTCACATGTCATCTGCATCTCCGGACTGGTCGGGAGGGGATGGACTTGTCTGAGCCACTGGGTCCTGAGTGGGGAAGAAGAGAGAATAATTCAGGGAAATCTGTTCCCAGAGGAGACCATCAAATTGTAGTGTAGAGTTCACTGCCATCCTTAGCAGTATAGTTTTTCCTCTCACACTGAGGCGGACCATGGTGGTTGGATGTTTGGAGGAGGTGCCATTGTGTCCCGTGATGATCACTTGTTCTTCACGGCGATAGTTCCTTGCCAAACATCTGGGATGTACTTGTGAGAGGTCACAAGCTGTATCTACTAGGAGGTGGCGGACCTCTTTCCCGTTGATTGTACCTGGAGTGGTGACAAAAGGTAACTTATGATTTACCATGCTTACCAGACAAGTTTTGTTGGGACACTTGGCTGCCACATGACCATACTCATGACAGTGGTAGCAACGTGGGCCCTTCACTGGGTCGAAGTTTGGGAGGAGAGGGGCCTTGACTTCGACAGTGGTAGAGTCTGGTTTGGACGGGTCCGAATTGGGTACTTTACCCTGAGGGCGAGGCTTGTTGCGGTCGAACGGTCCAGTACCTCTATAGAAGGAAGGCCTGGCCCACTTCTTGGGGTCGTCCACCTTAGGCAGACTGTGGATGTAATCATCTGCAATGCGAGAGGCTTCCTTGGTGGAGGATGGATTCCGAGCCCTGACCCAGGACTCGACCTTGGGATCAGAGAGGGTGGACAGCATCTTATCCATGCTCACAAGATCGATCAAATCTGCTTTGGATGATGTCTCCTTGGCCCAGAGCGTCACTAGGGAAAGCACTCGCAGGCCGTATTGTTGGCAGGGTTCGGAGGGCAGCTGAGCCAGGTCTCTAATTTTGACCCTGTAATGGTTTGGCATGTTACCATGCAGGGAGATCAGTGCCGCCTTGACAGCCTGGAATGTCGTCTTTTCATCGTCAGGCATCTGCTCTTGGTATTTCTGGGATACTGGGTCCAGCAAGGGGATGAGGTTGGCTGTCCAGTATTCAGGTGAAACTTCATATAGAGTCATATGGCTCTGGAAATTGTTCAGAAACATTTCCATGTTGCCAACATCGGTGATGGGAGTCAGTCTGGGTGCATCTCGGGCTGCTCTTTTTTTTTCTCTTTCAACAGCACGTCTGGCCTCCTCCTGCCTGTCGGCTATTCGCTCGAGGCGGAGTTCCTCCATCTCTTTGGCTCGAGTGTCCTCATCCTGGAGTCTGCGAACTTCTGCATCAGCTTTGGCCGCGGCCGTAGCTTCTTGGTTGGCCATTAAGAGTATTAGCCAGCGTTCTTCATCAGCTCGTCGATGGTGCTGCTCCATCTCTTTTTCAGCTGTTTGATCTTCTTTTCTACGAACTTCCTCTGCTATTCGCCTTCTCTCCGCCTCCTCACGCTCGAGTCGGCGGGCTTCCTCACGTTTCTCTTCATACTGGCAGGCTTCTTCTGCTGCCAGTCGTCTCTCCCCTCTGTCAGACTGTTGCATCGTCATGAACATGTTCATCATTTTTATCATGTCTGCTGAGCCGTTTTCCTGCAGAGTGGCTGTGGAAGATGCAGAGGGCTCCTCCTCCTCCGACGGCTCTGCTTCTGTGGACCTAGAGCGGCTGGATTCAGCATCAAATGAAGTGAGAGGGAGATCACGGGTACTGTCTTTGTTGAAAGCTTTTGACTTGTTCCTGGTAGACATGGCTCCAAAATTCTAGGAGGGTAGGTTGGAAACAAACAACAAAAATTTAAGTATAGATGGAACTTGAGAACCAGCCGTATCAATAGAGGCAGAAGTCTTCTGGGTAGGGTATTTGGAGTGGAGTGGAGTGGAGTGGAGTCGTCTCTGGTAGCTGCCACCAGTGTTAGGGACTGATTTGGGTGATGAATACGTTTAATATTATAAATGGGGCTAAAAAATTCAACTAGGTCACAGCTCTTCACTTTTGATGGGTGAAAAAAAAACTACTCTGGAGGTCGGTCATAAAAAATCCAACCAAAGCTAAGCGTATACACCAGCAGAGAGTCATAACTAGATCCCCACCCCATGGGGAAGTTGCGGGATGAATGGATGCGGTAGAGGAAAAGATCATAGAAGATGCTTCATTCAGAATACAACTCAACTGGTTCTGTCTGGGCCTCTATGGTGGCTCCCTTAAATAGGCTACCACCTGAGTCCCAGCCAGGACCTTATTTGGTAATATATGATACATGTACAGTTCACGTGATCTAGCTAATTATACATTCTAGTGGTTACTTCTCATGCTACTGGGTTATGCCCTAATTAGGTAATGGTTCAGTTAGTCTGTTGTGGTCTGGGGTTCTCCATGGGTTGGGGATCCCCAACACCCTCTACCAGCAATATTTATGCTTTTTTAATTATTAGTATATATGATTTTGATTATTATTATTGTTGTTGTTATTGTTGTTCTTGATGTTTTCATTGTTATTATTATTATTACTGGAGAAAAAAATCACGGAACCCCCTTACCCTAATTCCTCAAACAAAAAAAATCCTGTATGAAACACTGATACCAATGATATAATAATATAAAAGTAAGTAACCAGTCTTGATATTTCAGATGGTCTTCTTAAATATCGTGCGGGTTAAACTCTGATCAGGGAGCATATTCCTACAAAACTACCTGGACCCCATTACTTGCCATGTAGCCTCTTGAAGTTCAAGCTGAAGACTGATACAAGTTTGCTGATCTTCTTTTCTGCATCCGTAGGCAAGAGAGGAACAAAAAAGCCTCCTCAGAGAAATGTTGGCCATGAAAAAAGCACAATAATCTACAAACTTGGGTTCCAGGATGTAGAGCACCTGATGGAGTGATGATCACAGAGCATTAAATCAGTCTTAACTCAGTTAGACTCGAGTTTTATGCATGTGAGCAAAGCATTATATTGGTTTAGTTGTACTACATGAGGTGTACTTGTTTATTTGAAAATACATGTGGGAGACATGGCAAAATTAATCATGTATGTCATAGTCTTAAATCATATAGAAAAGTGTTGCAAAATGCTCTGTTCACACAACATTACAATCTTGTAGGAATATAGCAAACAATAGTTCTGATACATTGATATGTAGCATTATTTTATCAAATAAAGCATTTCGCAACTTCCCTTCACTAAGATATATTGGTCAACCATTCGTCATAATTTAGCTACAGCAATTACAGTAATTATCTTATTATCTTATATAGAATATAGGCCAATTCTAGAGATATAGTGGACTAGATTCTAAAAGCTTAAATGTTTGAAAGTGAAGTGCAATGATCTTTCACCAATCACACCCACATTACATAACCAGCCACTATAGTATAGGCCCTAGATTATAATAAGGTATGAAGAAATCTTCAGATAATTTAGCCACCTATATGTATATTAAAATCACCTTCTCAATCAACTTCAATTTTTATTCACTCGACGTTTCGACTAGATACTCTAGTCTTCATCTGGAATAGCAACAATCTGAGTAAATTGATTATCTGCAATGGAGTACAGTATATAATTTGACCAAAACTCCGAAGCTTGAATTATTTAATAAACATTTGCACTTAATCTTGATTTGTAGTTACAGTTCTTGTGATAGCAAAGATCATGTAAGGTACTCTCTGGGAGTATATAATCAGGAGTCACTGTGCCAACTAAAGGACCTGGACTCTCTACTTGGCCAAGCAGCTTCTTGAAGTTCAAGCACAAGACCAGGACCAGTTTACTGTTGCCATTGCTTCACTTCAAAACATTAATATTTCTTTCATTGTTCTCTGACAACTTTCATTTTGTTGGCTGCACTGTAACTTCGATGCTTGATCTTTTCTGCATCCATAGCTATATGAGCAACCCAAATATCTTCCGCAAAGAGAAAGTTGTCTTATAGTGTATAGTTTCACCAATGGATTTCCAGGAACCCTTCTTTATTAGAGGGAGACTGCGATCGATGCTGTTATTTTATTCGGTGCTGTACCTAAATCCAATCTAGAAGCTTCAAAGCTTGTAGAACGCAGTTAGCTGACCTACAGAGCTAGTATGGTTGGTAGGATCCACAAGTATGGCAACTAACATAATTAGCTACACCAGGTAGGTCTATATTGAATATAGTTGAGTCCATGTGGTGAGGTAAAGAATAACACTGGCTGTGTGGTCAATTATTAGATTGCCAGGCAGAGCGTATCTGGTGTTAATTGGAATCATGTAAAAACCTGAAACAGAAAATTGAAACTGGAATCCCAGGTATCTATTATAGCTATATACCAAGGGGGTAGATGGGGGGGGGGGGGAGATGTTTCAGTACTTAAGATGTTTCTCTTTTGTCAGCCTTGTAGATGATGACTCTTTAGAAGCTTTTTTTTTTTGTAATTGAAATAAAAATCTTGGGGCAGCCCGAGTACATCTTCAATAGGTGATCCTGTGAACCCCCAAAAACCCCTACGGCTACCTTGAAAATGCACAATACTCTATGTCAGAGGCCTCTTGGATATACTCCTCTCTTTCCTGGAAACTTTCATACACTTAAAGTGGATCCTCAAATAGAATACCAATAATTCTGATTTCAATTATATAAGTTATCCCCAAGAATTTGGCTGTTTCAAAAGTGCATAATTATTAGACTCGGGATAAAATAGTTATCAGGTCAAACATACACCAAATGAAGAATCAGTTGCATACTCATTATAGTTCATAGCTGCCAGGATTGCTTAGATACTTGGAAGATAACAATTCTTATACTTAACTCATTTCTGATAGCCAAGAAATCCTCCTAAAATTAATCCTGATCATAGTAAGGTGCCACATAACTTGCTTATATGGCACCCTAAAGTATAAATTTACAAAACTCTGTCCTAACAGTAAAGTGGATCCTCACTGTGTATCTGTAAAATTAATAAACTTGATTGAATAATTTACTTCATTCTGGTAACTAGGAAAGAGGGAATGGACTGACCAATGTGCTTTGTGGATCAAACTTCTTATTTATCAATGAAATATATTATAGTAGAAAATATTTTGAACAATATGTATATAGCTACTTAGCACTTAAACCATTCCCTTTTATGTGGTCCCACTGTAATGCACATACTTTTATACTTGTCTTGCATGAGCCGGTGTATGTCACTGGTATGAGTTGATTAGCTAAGCTAAGAAATCTTATGTTCAGCAAAGTGATGCGGCCCAAGCTGATGGTGTTTTATGACATCAAATCCTTCCTTCAGCAGAATGTGTGGTGATAAGTCCCAACAAACAAGCAGATGATTTTAAATTCTTAATGAACACACATGCACATTCAAATTAATTATATTCACTTCGTAATTTATATATGTATGATTAATAAAAATCATTTTCCCCCTCCTCTATTACTATAACACCTGTAACATAAACTTGGTTCACAAAGGAGTCTAGACATAATGTTCACGGATCTAGAATGCAACACAAGTACTTCAGTATAGCTTTGGGCATATTCTTAATAACACATGCTTGCTGATTCAACCTACAACTTAGTTCCCGGAATGCATCTACCAAATATACTGATTCAAGATGAGGAGAAAGCTAGATTGACTTTTTACTGAGTCAATGCATTACCAGATAATCAAACATACATCAGCCCTACAGATCATACACATTTCCCTGTAAAAGACTTACCATGAACTTCAATAAATCTATCAGCTGAGCCAAGGAGTGTGTTGTTCAATGTTACTCTACAGGAATACCAGCAGTACCGCAGGTAGTATTCATAGAAAGTCGTGTTAAAGCTCTCACTACTAGGTCTTGAGACTCCATATAAATATTCCACATTCCTCCATTGGTAAGTCAGAGCTGAAGACTGTACAGGGTCCACCATACAGGAAAATTGTACTCTCTGTTGAATTCTGAAAGGGCCTTGTCTGGGAATAGTGGTGATCCTCACTAAAGAGGCAGCAGCTTCAGCTCTTCTTTGCAATAGTACGTTACCAACTGCAAATATACAATACCTAAAGTATATATTGCAGTTCATAATGTGACTGGAACTAGCTAGAGCTTACCTAAAATAGTTGATAGTAGTAGGTACAACACGAGCATGTTTTAATGTCGATTTTCAAGTAACAAGCAACTAGGATGCTAATTTAAGGTCAGTTCAGTAGATAGATGAGAGCAGCTGGACTCCGCGGCGAAAGGTGTACAGATACTGGCCCAGATTCGGAACTATCTAACAGAAGTGCGTACTACCGTACGCATGCGTACAGCTTATTTAAAATAAATAAAATAATCAAAAAAAATAACCCCCCCCCCCCCCCCAACCCCCCCTTTTCCCCTTTTTTCATCACGCGTTTGACAGTTTGGAAATCAATGTAACAATTATGTCGTTAGCATCCCCCCCCCCCCCCCCCCCCATCCTTATTACTCTAACCATATTGCGTTGACCTTAGCCATTACCTTGGCTCTAATCCATATATAGTAACGGGGGGAGTTTTCAGCCAGGGTCGGTTTTCAGCCACCTCGCAACTTTTTTAATTTTATCCTCTGTAGCAGTTGCTCTTATGAAAGTTTGTGATAAGATCAAATGAGAAGTACACTCTGAGAGTGTCTAGTCAGGGAGACATCCATCATGCCTACGAAAACGACCTGGACTCCCCCAATTGACCATGCAGCTTGTTAATATTTTCAAGTTGAAGACCAAGGCCAGTTTGCTGTTGCCACTTATTCTCACTCATTATTGCTATTTTTCCGTTCTTCCTCGCATAGTAAATAGACATCCAGTGAAGTCACATGGTAATATAGAAATAATTTAAGCCATTGTTTAATAGCTGGTAATAGGCTTCGACCGAGCTAGGCGGTGAATAAGCAGTGGCGTTTGCTTCAGAACTAGTCGCGGTCCACCCTGAAAGTGTGTAGCTAAGGGGGAGGTGTAAACTTTGTAGT
Source organism: Cladorhizidae sp. MBARI D1340-BT2 (assembly GCA_028752905.1). Lineage (NCBI taxonomy): Eukaryota > Metazoa > Porifera > Demospongiae > Poecilosclerida > Cladorhizidae > Cladorhizidae sp. MBARI D1340-BT2. The sequence continues at coordinate 10,150,578 of JAQNBH010000017.1, forward strand.
ATAGTTCTGTCTGTGATTGGAGTTAAGCTGCTGGAGTTGGTCTGCAGGCTAACAGATGTCTGATAATAAAGAAAATCTACATCAAAGGGAAACTAACACCAGGGAAAGGTACAGAAAATGGTCAGTACAAATGATGACAAAGGCCTTGAAAGATTGCAATGATGGCATGGGGGTGCGGCAATCTGCCAAAAAAAATGATGTTCCTAGAGGTAAGTTTCACTTCTAAGCTTAGTTTTAGGGTGTTTTTTTCCATAATGGAGTTGAATGAAACTTCCTTTGTCCTTTATAGGTACTCTACAAAGTAAAGTTAAGCACAACATCCCTGCTAATTCTCGATCAGGCCCTTCTCCATATCTATCTGGTGCAGAGGAAGCTGAGCTTGTTAACTGGGTATTCCACATGTCTTCAATTGGATATGGCCGCACAAGGGACCATCTAACGTTGATAGTCAAGGCGATTCTAGATAAAGATGGTCGACGTAACCCATTTGCACAAAACCGTCCTGGTAAGGATTGGCTTCGTGGGTTTATGGCAAGACATCCTGAAATTTCACTCAGGAAGTCACAAACCTTGGATGTGTATCGTGCTCTCTCTTGCACTCCGGCCATTCTGGATCAATGGTATGCTGGCTTTAAAGTTTTCCTAGAATCACACAATATTCTTGATTGCCCCTCTGCTATCTACAACTGCGATGAGAGTGGGTTTCCTCTCATGTCTCGTACTGGGAAAGTGCTAGCACCATGTGGTTCAAAACAAGTGAACAAAGTTAGTAGTGGAAATAAACAACAGATCACTACATTGGTCTGCTATAATGCAGCTGGCGAAACCATACCACCCAACACGTCTTTCCAGGTGAACGCTTCAAAGAAAACCCTTTAGATGGTGGTGTTCCAAATAGTTACATGGGACACAGTGACAATGGTTGGATGACAGCATCACTCTTCTATGGTTGGTTAGCCAACCATTTTATTAAGAGAATACCTCCTGAACGTCCAGTTGTCATAGTTTTTGATGGAGATGGCTCTCATATCAATATGGAAGTTTCTAAACTCGCCATAGAAAATCAGGTACTACTCTATTGTCTCCCACCTCACTGTACACATTGTATGCAGCCATGTGATGTCGGCTTCTTCAAGCCTCTGAAACAGAACTGGGATAAGGCTGTAGAAAGATGGGAGATAGAGCACCTAGGCGATGTATTGAGTAAATATGATTTCGCAAAAGTGTTTCGAGTTGCCTGGGAGAAGACAGTGAAATTGTCAACCATGGTAAACAGCTTCAGAGTCACAGGTCTTTGTCCTATAAACAGGCTAGCTATTAAAGCTGATATCCTTGCACCATCTACTGTCTACCACTCTCAGAACAGTGGAGCTGGTGACAAGAATCCGAGTCCACTTGAGTGTCCACATGACAACCCACCTGAGAATCTACCTGATGTTACAGGATCTACACCAACTCTGCAGATGTTAGAAAAATCAATGACAGTGGACCAGATTGAGTGTTTCCAGTGCCGACTAGATGAAGGATATGATCTCACTCATGATGAGTTGTACCTTGAATGGAAGTCACTCAAAAGTCTAGCAGACCAGACTTCCACATCGTCGCAAGATGCTACAACAAAAGGTAACATTTTTCCACCAATGGAAGTGGGGGACCTTTTGTGCACCCTCTTATATTATTTGTAGCAGTTGCTCTTATGAAAGTTTGTGATAAGATCAAATGAGAAGTACACTCTGAGAGTGTCTAGTCAGGGAGACATCCATCATGCCTACGAAAACGACCTGGACTCCCCCAATTGACCATGCAGCTTGTTAATATTTTCAAGTTGAAGACCAAGGCCAGTTTGCTGTTGCCACTTATTCTCACTCATTATTGCTATTTTTCCGTTCTTCCTCGCATAGTTGCTTTGGCTAAGCTAAGAGCTAAAGCTCAATCTTTTTCAAGCTAATACCGTGGCAAAAAATAAGTATCTTACAACAACTTTCTCGATGATCAATTTCTTCTTGACATATTGGCTAGATGCTTTAGCCTTGATCGAAGGTTAAAATATAACATTGTAATCCCTATTGAGAGTTCATTGAGAGTTTTATCTGAGTGAATAAATGGTGCATGTGCAGTGTGTAGGTCCTTTTATAACAAGGTAAGGATCGACTGTTTTCCTCTTCGCTCATAAATAAATATGTGATTATATTTTACTCGTGCTAATATGCGATAAGTAGAGCAAAGTAAAGGCTGATTTGCAATATCAAGAGGTTACGCTTTTGCAATCCACACTACTTCACAGGACATGCTTTTTAGAACTTGAGTGTGCATTCTAAAGGTGTCATGCCATGTGTTCATTTTCTATATCGTGACCCAGCCACCAGTCTAATCAAAAGATGACTGATAAAAACACAGCCAAAGTGAACAGGAATGCTCTCAACAATGCATTTTGCAAATACTTATATGTGTGCATTTCAGATTGTCCTGGCAGCTAATGGTAGGGAACCTATTCACAGTGGCTATGATCCCATCTAATATTTGGGCCCTGAGACCCCCAAGCTGTTCCAACAATAATCGCTACTGCTAAAGCTGGTTAAATGAAGTGCATTATCGGGTAAGGCAAGATCTCAGAGTGGCATCTATCATATCACTTCCTCCCCACTCTATGTCTTTCAATTTCCTCTTCAATCTCTCTTTCTCTTTGACTTCATCATCTCCTTCCTTTAGTCACTTCCTCTCACTTCCCCTTTTGTTTCTATAGTGATGGGAAGAACATTCTTATGTTGAGAACGTGGTATGGCCACATCATTGCTGCAGAGCACCTGCAGAGTGGTTCAGTGATCTGTGGAAAGGTAATTACAATAACAAGGATAATGTATGTAGGTTTTAAGCAAGTTAGAGAGTCCAAAATGGTTTTGCAGAGCTATTTCATCACCAACGATGCATGCCCCACTGCCATTCTGGAACTTCATGTCGCACAGTTGTTCTGCACAATGCTCATTCCGGTGGTCACCATCAACTCCACTTTCTCTTCCAAGAGAGTTGCCCTGGCATGAACTCACCACTACTACAGCTTTGCTAGGGCTAAGAAGGACTTTGGTTACAAGCCTGTGGTGGGATTTGACGATGCAGTTTCAAGGACATTGGAACACTGCAGAGCCATCTCAAGAACAAGGGGACGTAACTCGATCACCAGTTTGTGTATATATGCTAGTACTTTATACACTTTTATACAGACATTCCTCATTTATCATCTACAGGGACATATCATGTTCACTCTCAGTTTGTCTACAAAGTTATTAAAATATGGCTAACTGCCATTTTCAATGCTATTGATGTGACTAGATCACGATTACATGTCTACTTTTTTTAATTATATTTTCGTTTGCAGATTGCTTCACTCTATACAGATTTTTATCTTCCAAAAGTTAGGGACATAATATAAACTAAGCAGGTTTGTGCTTATAGAGAAGGTATAATATCGCACACGTAGATAACTGGAGAATGAATTTGCCGAATTACCAACGGTAATGTGCTTGTTAACTACTTGAAATTATACTACATTTCACTTAGCCGCATGACTTAATTAACTTTCTTGGTCTGCAACAAAGTTAGTTGAAGACATGATATTGCTTTAGATGCCTTCTCTTTTACCTGCAAATATGGAGGCAAGTTTTCTTCCTAGAGTTGCTCGTTTGCTTGTTCACTTTTTAAATTTTATTTATATACTCTCGGCACTTGGTCAATGATGTATCCCCATTTTCCCAGACTTAAGTGATGGATCTCCAATTGTATTCATCGGGTCAGGTCATCATTCCTCAGTAGCTATATTATACTTATGACTGTCCTGCAGTTCTTACCAACCGGAAGATCACATCTTAATTAAAGGCTAGACTGAACTACCAAGTGCAGAGATGAATACTATGGAGGATAATTAGCTATTTCATCAGAGCGGCACTTACAGGTGGACTTTGCCAGTGAGAGTACAGAATGGTCCTGTATTTATAGAATTGGTGTCTCCCAAGTCATGGACTTCAGTCAAATCTGGGGATATAGTTGGTGTGTTCATTTAGAGAATCTTGAGTAGGGTCCAGTACATATACATACCTATGCCATTAACTCCATGATGCCACTGGCAGTTAAGTGTGGCTCAAGTCAGATGAGAACTATACCTACTGGATGTGGCTCCATTAATCTGAGTGTTGGTGTGTGTTAACAGAAAGACATTTCACTGTAACTCCATGTTAATTAACCAAATAGTGTAGAGAATATGACTTGTTCCAATCTTACCAACTTTTACTCCATTGGCTGATAAAAAGGATTTCCCTGTTCCTTATAGCTATATACTGTGATAAATTTGAGCACAGGTTCCCAAACATGGAGAGACACAGAATGCATCCGATTAGCTATAAGATTAGTCCTGACTGAATCATTACCATCCTAATTTGTAATAAGCTATAGCTCAGTACAGAACCATGCCATCAGAATGCAAATATAATAAGCTATAGCTCAGACCATGTCATCAGAATGAAGCTATAGCTTAGTACAGAACCATGTCATCAGAATGGAAATACAATAAGCTATAGCTCAGTACAAGAACCATGTCATCACTTGTATTGTAACAAAACCCACAAATGATGACATGCCAGATTCTAATGGTTACCTTGAAATTCAGCCACATGTAGCAAGAAAAACAGCAGCACTCAGTGGCACTGGTGGGAAATCCTCTGTTAGTCGAAATACTTTAGGAGCTATGGAGAATTGGTGCTAACATGTGCAATTGCCACTGAGGTGCACAAGTATGATAAAATTATTTTCATAATCTCTTGTATCATCTTGACAACATCAGTGTATGACATTGGTTGGTGTGGGTCTGGCTGATGAGATTGTAATCCATTCCATAATAACAGTTTTGTTGCTCATTATGCTTGTGTTGTTGTTTTGTTTCTATACTGCCATTGTTTGTTGGTTGTGTGTGTGTATTTTGTTATATATGCTCTAATCTGGTTTGACCCACTTTTTGATGGCAAATTATCTTGCCCCCTCCCTCCCCACAGACCATAAATAACCAGTTCTAGTTTTCTTTGGGCAATTACCTTCACATTCAAATGAAACAACATGAAGTAGAAAATTGGGATGGGGAAGGGGGAGAAGCAGGGAATTGTTGGTAATGTAAGCTGGTGTTATCTAGCATTTACCGCTTTAGGCAAAGATAAGGTGAACTGTTGGGTAAGCCAGACTAGGTGAAGAGTGGTTCTTAGACAATTCTGCTCTAGCAACCACTTCCTTGTGAAGAATATGCAACTTAATTGTTCCTGTAGTAGACAAAAAAAAATAAACCTAACAAGCGATTATTACAGTGATTAGTAGATAACTCTGTTTTAGGCTCCCCACGAAGGCATATGTGGAAGCTAGTGAATGACCAGCTATCCGAAATTAGATATAATTATGGTGGAACATAAAAGTACTGGTAAATTACAAAATAAATATTATTATAATGGCACATGGAATTTAAAATCTCACCAATGGTCCCCAAAGTCTCAATAGACACAGGTGTGAAGGAATAGCCAGGACCTAAGGTGATGTACTTAGCTGATTTCCTCTCTTTAGCAAAGTCAGCCACTGCTCCAGCATTATTGGTGGCATAGCATTGGCAGGAAAAGCAAATGGAAATCTGTTGGAAAAGGTGATCTTCCTTGTGCACTTTCAGAATCTCTCACCCCCACCAACAAGTCGATGTTTCTCAACATTCACACACTTCTATATATGCACAATCTGGCAAGGGAACTCAATGGTCCTAATAACTTGGGTGGCCTCACAAACCCCCCCCCCCCCCCCCCAGCCTCCAAGTGATTCAACTACCATTGGGATAAAGAATACCCCAACTGAGCAACAAGCATCGGTATGGGCGGTCATTTTCCTCTCACGACACACAGAGAGAGCATAACCCTAGGTGATGGCCAACAATTCTATCCACCTCTGGAGAGTAAATATCACGGTGATATTCAAAGCTGCTGGTAAACCTCTCTTGCAGAGGGAGATATACCCATCTGCCAGGGTGGCTGAATGAACCAGGAATCAGCATTGGCATTTCCTTCCTGGGTGCCAAGGCGGCTGACTGAGCAGCTGAAAAGAGTGCATCCCAGGCTGAGATAAGCTGTGGTTGATACCTTTGTTACCAACAACACACTGGATCCTCCACATGACTCACATTTTTAAATACGTATATAGTATCGGGGGGGGAGTTTTCAGCCACCTAAGCTACTTTTCCTTGTTCTACCACACTCTTCATTGAACTTCATTTCTTTTTGTAGGATTTAGTGTTGGGCATATCTTGGGCTACAATAATATCACTTTAGTTAAGGATCATGTATGTGTTTTGTTCAGATTTTTACACCAAAGTGCACCCACCTAACTAAGGGAGTTTTCAGCCACCAGAGGGAGTTTTCAGCCACACCTTTTAACCCAACAATTGTGCCAACAACTTCCATTCTACACACACAATAATGATGTACTATGAATTAACTATTATATCTTCTCATTAATATTTAAGCAAACCAAATAGTAGTGGGGTTGTTTTTCATATTTTGACCAATAATCAAATACTTTCACAAAAGTGACAAAGCCATTCAATGTCTAAAATACTTCCAATGTCTACATCAGCACATGTCTCTTCAAACCATCTTCCACAGTGGCCACATTCCACCCAGTTCTCCTCAGAATCCGAACTATCTTCGGCTGTCCCACAGAGAGCACAACAAACAGACGTCACAAGTGCAACCTTACGACGCTTCGTTCCACGTTTCACTACACCAGAATCACCTGATGAAGACTGGTTGAAATGTGGCAACCCAGAACCTCCCAATGTTGAAGGATCACCAGTGGATGACAGAGGCTCAGTAGTAGATGGAGGCTCGATAGTGGATGACAGAGGCTCACCAGTGGATGACGGAGACTCACCCGATGAAGATGGGTTGGAATTTTGCTTGCTTCTCTGTTTCCCGTACTTCTTCTGTTGAAGCTCAAGCTGCCTCTTTTCCTTTCTCTTTTGCTCCTCCTCCTTCTTCCTCTCTCTTTCTTCCTGTTTTTGATGCCGGATTCTGGCTTTCTCTTTTTCCAATTCCTTTCTTTTCCTTGCCTTTTCCTCTCGCTCTAGTCTTTTCCTTTCCTTGTCCTCTTCTTCTTCTTTTTTCTTTCGTTCTTTTTCTTCGCAAAGTTCAATAAACTGATTTGATGTCAGGTGGCTTGGAAGCTTAGTTCGATGTGCTGTTTGCTTCCCCTTCTTACTTTTCACTTTTGGATAACATAAAATGTCTTTGAATACCGGAGAAATTGCTTTTCCAGGTTGCAATTTAAGATTTGGTGCTGGTGTCTCACTTGATGCATGCATGGAAGCTACAGAGACAGGTGTGGAAGTTACAGAGGTAGCCGTACCACTACTCAGTTAACAACAAAACTAACCAACCGTAATGTTATGTTTATTACTACATGTGCCTATACCATACTGCCACATTATTAGGCACACCTCACTTATAAGTCAATATTCACCATTAGGAACAGGTCGATTCCACTTCAGGTATCCCCAATTGTCCAATACCTAGACATCTTTTTTCCTTGCTTCATGCTCAGTTCTACTGCAGGTCTTCAATGAAGCACACTAGAACTGCATTATCATTGAGCACCTCACAGTACAGAGTTTCCAGTTCCTAGATCCAAGAAGCAAGTAAGGCCATTCATTGTACTTACAGGCTATATAGATTATTCATCAAAGATTTGCAATGATAGCTTGCACTTTAGACTGACCTACCAGAAACTAGAAGCCTAATCAAGACATATGGAATGAACGATGTGTCAAGCACTCTGGTGTAAATTGAAGGATCAACTGTCAGGGTTTATGGGATTTCCCCCCCTTATTCATACTTCAAACAGATGCATCTGATTGTGGAGTGGGTGAAGGTTATGGCAAAGATGAGAATGCCTATCCACTTACCACAGCCAAGGCTACTACCATGGGAGAAAAATTAATCCACAGTATTTGAAGGAATGCGTTCAATAAAGCTGGAGGTTCGTATCTTTCGTAGGCTTCCTGATCTAGACAGACCATAGGTCACAGCAGTGGCTCAATAGCCTGAAGGAAAGTTACTCACGCCTTGTCGATGGAGCTTGGCTCTGCAATCTGAAGGAGAGTAACTCATGCCTTGCTTGATTGAGGTTGGCTCTACAATCTGAAGGAGAGTAACATACACCTTGCTTGATTGATTCAAGTAGAATATCATGCCAAAAAAATGCAAATACCATCTCTCGAAATGATGAGGGGGGAGGGGGAAAGAAATGTGCAAGATTTCTACATTATACTTTATTACAATGACCTTCTCAATAATCAACTTGAAATTTACAGGAATAATGAAATGCTCTAGCCTCCATCGGGAATAATGAAATGCTCTAGCCTCCATCAGGAATAATGAAATGCTCTAGCCTCCATCAGGAATAATGAAATGCTCTAGCCTCCATCAGGAATAATGAAATGCTCTAGCCTTCATCAGGAATAATGAAATGCTCTAGCAGAATAATGAAGAAATGCTCTAGCCTTCATCAGGAATAATGAAATGCTCTAGCCTCCATCAGGAATAATGCAATGCTCTAGCCTCCACTTCAAATCTTTGCCACATGTAGAGACTGTGCCTGCATAATGGAGTGACTGCCAGCATAATGCAGTGACTGCCTGCATAATGTAGTGGCTGCCAGCATAATGCAGTGACTGCCTGCATAATGCAGTGACTGCCTGCATAATGCAGTGACTGCCTGCATAATGCAGTGACTGCCTGCATAATGCAGTGACTGCCTGCATAATGCAGTGACTGCCTGCATAATGCAGTGACTGCCTGCATAATGTAGTGCCTGCCTGCATAATGTAGTGACCGCCTGCATAATGCAGTGACTGCCTCATAATGCAGTGACTGCCTGCATAATGTAGTGCCTGCCTGCATAATGCAGTGACTGCCTGCATAATGTAGTGACTGCCTGCACAATGTAGTGACTGCCTGCATAATGCAGTGACTGCCTGCATAATGCAGTGACTGCCTGCATAATGTTGTGACTGCCTGGTGACTGCCTGCATAATGCAGTGATTGTCTACATAATGTTTTAGCATGCGTGAATGGTCTCAAAGACTTGCATACACATATGATCATATGGCCATGTTTAAGCCAGGTGCACAGTATTGCTTAACTTGAAATAATACTCTTGTCTCTTCTAGCACCACATGTTGTGAAGAGATCGAACATCATGCCGATGAAAAAGGCATTCTCTGTAGATCACCCTAAACAACAGAGACAGCTAAGCACTAAGAACTGTACCATCAGAAATAGAAATGGATCCTTGCACTCTTTCCTCTTGAGCCTTGTCTCTCATGTCCTCCGTCACCTCCAACGAAGGGTCCCCCATGTCTTGTGACACATCTTCATCAGGGGCAATGATTCCTTCCATATCCAACTCTACAGGAAGTGAAAATTCCATGATGAAACCGAGAACAGGTAGGGGTAATTCTCTCTCTTTACCCAAGTCACTTTCAGCAATTTCGTCCTCCTCTTCCATTTTTGTATCCTTAGAACAAGATATTTATTCCTGTTTGATGATGCTGTTTGATGATGATGCTAAGCCAAAATAACACATCCCATGCCCGACCTCACTTGATACACTCCCACATGTCCTATATCACACCCTCAACATCATTCACACACCCCATGCCTTGACACATTTCCACGAGTGCCACACCACCCTCTACACATGCTATAGCACACAATCACAAAGGCTAGAAAGCATATTAAACACATCAATCTAGCATAGAAAGGCATTTTACCATGCATTAAAATAGAACCCTAAAATGTGTAACTTCCTACCTGACCCCCCAATTGAGTGTGTACCCGTTGCTTGGATATAGTCATAAAGAGGTGGAAATCTATCCTATTCGATTACCTTGGTAGGTGAGTCTGGCTTAGGAATAGTTTCGTTTTCAGATTCTTCATCTGCAGTGGTGGCATAGGCTTTGGGGTCTTCTTTAGCAGTTCCATTGCTAGGCTGTGGAGGAGGTGCAGGTTCAGGGACATTTGCACCAAGACTGAGAGCAAGAGGGTGGGGAAGAGGGTAAATACAGAGCAAAACCATGAAAAGACAAAACTATGAAAAGAGCCGTAAATTGAGTGAGAGAGAGAGAGAGGGACTAAGCTAGCTTTAGCTACATACCAGGTTATACATACCTTAGAAGCCACTCTTTCAAGAAAGAAAGCTGTGGGAGATGAATTAAGCTTGGATTATCCTTGCACTGACCGATGAACTGCTTCAGCTGCTCCACATGGATAGGGTCAAGTTTTGAGTCCATGGTGATACTCGGTTAACTACTCGACCTGTTTCAGCACATGTACACCACTTCTACAATTTCATGCCACGTTGATTCAATGCGCATGTCCTAAACCAGGTAAGGTTACTTACCACAAGTAAGTAAGCCTTTACCTTAATCCGACAACTTTGCCTCATTTCATATGTACTTAACTAGAATTAAAGGCACTGTGTGCGAGTGAAGGTGCAAAAAATTATTTGAAATACCTAGCTGCAGGCCCAACACTATACGATAGTTGTCATGTGTAACGAGCGGATTCTTACGCGCATATGCATACTAAAATCCATAGCACTGCAGAAAACAACTATTTCCAGAAGGGATAAAAATAGACTTCAGAAAAAGGAGAGGGAGAGAAAAGTCAAAGTGTACTTTATTAAACTGTAGAATAAAGAGAACTGAGATTGGAAAGAAAAGGGTGAGTGATAGAAAAATGCGTAGGACTGGAGAAGCACAGCACCATACGATGGAGAACTTTCCTTAGGCTCAGGTGAAGTTTCGTTCCGACTTAGCCACTCCCACTCTCTGGCTATGGACACATTTGATAAACTGTAAATGCACTGTCAATATTGACTGGTACTCTTTGAAAACTGAGGATTATACCTTCTCCATATTACTAATGACCTCAATAATTACAAATCAGTGTATAGTGTTAGGCCTGCAGCTATGCTTGGAGTAGGATGTAAATTATGTAGTAAACAATGGTCCTCAGACTACAATTCTCTTCTCACTAAGCTTCATCTTCCATCTCTATCCTCTCGCAGCTGTAATGCCAAACTTGACAGAATTCAGCCTGCTTACCTTTCATTTTTCCCTACTACTTATTAGCAGACGATTATTGGAGTTGAAGGATTGGTTGTAGGTTGGCATGGTGGGAGGATAGAAGGGAAATCTATGTTATTATGAATAAGTTTAAAGGAAATGTAGTAGAAGAGAAGGAGGAGAAGAACCTAATATGAATATAAGTTTGAATGGGAAAGGTATGTTGGAGGAGGGGCAATGCATCATGAGCATGGATGTAACTAAGACTCTCCTAAACCTTGGAGTTAATCTATCTTCTTCCCAAGGCAGTGCCTTCAGTTCCACCAATGGTAAACCCAAAAGACCTGGAATATCCACTAGTAAGGGACCCACAATGTTAAGATCTCGGCATATCACTTCACACTCACTGTAGTGCCAACATTACGAGCTAGAAGTTCCACTCTCCTAAAGCACACACTATGTCTACCCAATAACCACCTATTGGGATATTGTCCAGATAAGAGATGCAAAGTTCTGACTATGACCTCTACTACTGAGTGAATAATGAAGAAAAACAACACTAGGTCCAAGTGATCATCTTGTTGAACCTCTTCCCTTAACTCTTTTCACACGATCTCTGAAAAACAGGCTAGATAGAGAACCATATGCTGAGATTACTAAAGGTAATAGCTGCGGAGCCAAATTCCTGATAGTTTGAAACATCTTACCTCTGGGTAGACTGTTAATCTAAAGCCCAATTTCAATGCACATAAATTCTAGCAGCTTCAGCACACTTGGGCACACCAAGGTGGTCTAGTACAGAGCTGATAGAAGTCTTCACACATAAACTCTTAGCAGCTTGTCTGTGGAAGGTACAACCCACAGGAATGGGTCTTATACCTCCACCTCATTTTTATAAGTGAGGCAACAAAGGAAATAGGAATTATGCAATCAGGAATGTTATCACAAAGAATGTTGCTGATATTTAGTTAAAACTTAGAGTAATTGCCTTCACCAGACCTCCCCAGTCATGTCCTCCAGTGCTGAGGGCAAACATCACCTGGCCCCTTGATAAACCATTAGGGAAAGATTTGATGGCCCTAGTTACTTACTCCCTGATATATTCATAGCAGAGTCTAAAACTTCTGAAGGAACATCTGGATTGAAAAATTGATATTGAGGAGAGGTGTTTTTTTTTCCCTTTAGGAAAGCATTTTAACAGTAGCTATTGTATAGGAATTGGATGTCGAAATCACACCCACTTCCTGGCATGAGCACCTGAAAACTGCTTGATACAATTCTGCATAGTACATAATTAAGAGAGTATCATAACTACAAACTTGCATGTATATATGTATATATGTGTATGAAAACTAGAGCACTACAGTCATTAGCAACATCAATACAGTAAACTAAACAAGTCAAATGTTTGCAAAGATTAATAATTATAGTTTTGGTTGTCATCTTAGCTATATATATATTTACCACAAAACAATGTTTTGATAACCATGGTCAAAGTATCAGAGAGGATGCTCATAGATGGGCTCAGCTCTCTCACTCCTTGCTTGTCCAACCTCAGCAGGATTTATGTAGTGCACATCTACAGTCTCATAGGCCTGGTTGATGTCTGTAGATATATCCCTAGACTTATCTTCTTCAGCATTTCCATTCACCACATTCACTCTGGGAGCATTTTTATGTCTCTTTCTAATGCAACTGTAGAACAAATAAATTTAATTCTACTAAACAACTAAAGAGGGAGTGTGTCTTAGTGGCAGTTGGAGCCCCCACAAGGGACACTGACTATGGTATATTTTGTAATGATTATAAATTCATGAATGAACATACCAAAACAGTAGCAATAGGAATGTAGTTGCTGCAAGAACTCCAATGAGAATACCCATGATAAAACTTGTAGCGATGTTTACACCTGAAGTGGAGGTATCAGCTTGATCATTAAGCTGATCGAAACAGATTTGGCTTGTAAATGTATTTCCTGGTATGGGACACATCTTGCTCAGTGCAACATACTGTCCAGCCACATTTAGGGTGGGTTCCTCCTGCGATAGCAACCATGACCACAGCATGCTTATTATTGAACTTGATGTGATTGTTCCTTCAGAGTTGGAGTGAACAAGATCAGTGGCAAAGTAGACTGATCGGCCAGATGTGCTTAACTTCATACTTGTTTCTTGTAAACTATGTGAGCTGATGTTGCAGGCATTACATAGCGTGGACAATAGTTGTGCCAATGATATTTGAAGTTGCTGGATTGAACACACACACGCACACAAATACACACATGAGCGCATGCACACACACAAAGTGAGAGTAATAGAATGTCACTACAAACAGCTCTGCATGCATTTGTAGGATGTTTTCCTTGGAACCATGCAGTATCAGATCAATAAGTACAACCCAGAATGTTTCACTATGGAAACCTGCAAGCCTACCCACACGTGGCTATTTTCACATTCAATGAGGATACATTAGCCAAAAGCCAGCTTTTTTATCCTGCAACCAGTCTTCAATAGAATAAGTTTTTTTTTTAATTACAAATTAGTTGTTTGTAAAAGGAATTGATGAGTGCTGGTTAATTATGGATGTGGTATACATGTATTGGCATATTTTTTAATAGTGAGCCAGTATATGCAGCTGTTATTCATGGGAAGTAAATTAAAAAAAACATCAGAACAGTTATATAGCTGACCTACATTTTCATTTCTGTGCTCTTCTTCATTCTGCAGTCAGAGTTTCCACCTTAATCAGGTTGGGTATTAGAATGCTTAGCTTTTCCCCCTTCATCTTCCTAGTTAGGGAATGGCAATTTAGCTGGTGTTCCTACTCCCTATGGCATAGCTTCCCTAAGTCATATTCCTTGTTTGATTTCCTCAACGATACTTTAAGTCAAGTCGGTAAAGTGCTTTATGCTCAATGGTTCCAAGGTTTAATTAAGATTGCATTGCTTAATTAAGTATCAGTGGCATAGACATTCACTTATAGCAAAAATTATGCTCTTAAATCATAACAACCAGATTTTACTAGATAATTCTAAAGATCATAGTGTTCAATACTGTAAAATAATGCTTCTTTCCGCAGTCATAATGTCACTATCACAAAGCCAAGTCTGTTAGGATAAATGATGAAAGAGGGTCAAGTATAGAAGGTCTGCAATTTCACTGCACACTTTATTCAACAAGCTGTAGATGCTGGTTATCATTAAAAATGGAAGGAATGATAGTGTCTGTCATACCATTGTTGTTATGCAGCACCCCAAGTCTGTGTCTTCCAAAATCAGCTGAAGTGGAGCTGGAAAATACATACAATATTGAAAGTGTCATGTAAGAGCTACAGCAATGCCATATAAGTAAATGATCAACTGCTGCTTCAGCCAAAATCAATTCTGTGAAAGTGTGTGAGTAGAAGAGTCATGGAAGTGGGGGAAGAGCAGTGTAGTATATATAGAGGGGGAGGCATTGGGGCACATGCAATTATGTGCATACAAAGTCATGTTCTTACCTCTTTCAAGGACTAGTGAGGAGTTTGAGACATTGTCTGCCTGACACCTGAACACTCCAAACAAGGATGTGGTTTGATGGTGTAAAGAGGTGCCATGGGTCTGGGTTAGCACCATGTTGTTATTCCACAGTGATAGGTCAGTTGGCTGACCATTTATTACGTTACATTCAATTGTGTTCATTTCTTCAGAAGTAAGTACCATCTTTTCAAGCCGCAGGTGGAGAATGGGAGTGTCTGTTAGAAGTAACCATAACAACCTTATATACAACATATATACAAGCATACTAATGAGTGCACTGTAAGCTTAGAAATAAGTGGTCAGGAACTACAGGCCACTATAGAATGAGCTGTACATTATAAACATTAGGTCATCAATCCAAATTATAACTTGGATTTGGTTTACTTCCTGACACTTGGATGTAACAGGTCCATTATCTGGTCATAGCTATTATCTACATAATAGTATGCCATGTTTCTCCATCCATCCATTAGTGTGTCACGTTTATACACATGCACAGATAAAAAAATTATTACTTTGTCACGACTACAGGGAATCTTGGAAACCATTTGGGTCACAATTATACACGTGCACCCACGAACAGAATCCTGAAGAAAATACAGAATGGCTACTCCACGAGCTGCACAGTGCTGAACAAAAATTATACAGCATGTAACAGAAAGCAGGAGAGCTGCAGAAGAGAGACCGAGAAAGAAGGGGTGAGCAAGTGAGAACCCGAAATTTGACTGGGAAAGAAAAGGAGTGTAAAGCTGATACCAGCAGAGAAACTGAGGATCTATCTGAGAACAAAATACACTTCACATAAATTTCAGCAAGTGCAAGGGATGAGGAGAGAGCAGCAAACATTGGTAGGTGGAGGTAACTGAAGGCTGCACTGTTATAAAGGATGAAGAGAGAGCTGGTAGGAGGGGAATACTGAGGGCTGCATTCAGCATCAGGTGGTCAGGCAAGCATTAACTCTCACCAAAAACATTATTCTCATGAAAGGTTTCAAATCTATTACCTACTTTACCCTCTCTGGCATATTATTATGTTATGACACTAAATAAATTCACCAACAACAAAGAATAGACTATAGCACAATGGTAGATAAAAGGGTCTTCTTGAAAGAATGGTAATGTTAACATTTTATAATCCCAAACGCCCAAAAAATGAAATAAACACCTTCCAACCACACACAAACATTTATATATCTTGCAGAGTTTCTTTGGGTAGTTGCTAGTTATTATTATTATTATAGTATTAGTAGCATTTCTCACCCACTTACTATATATTTTGATATTCCAATATAATATGAAGATTGAAGGAAACCCAAACAAATAAATAAGACGGTTGGTAAGGTGGTAATACTGAGGACAGGTTCTTCTATTAATATCCCAGATATAAATCCCTGTCACATATACGTATATTCCAGTTACATCATCACTGTTGTTGTTAGCTTATCCTCAGTGACTGCTTTATCTCATCACCATATGACACTGTGCTGTTGAAGATATTCTGATCATTTATACTAATGTTATCTTTATAAAGATATGTTGAAACAGAAAAACCATTCACCAGCACTGCAGTTGAATAGAACTTGATGACATTGTCAATAGTTATGCTCTTAATGGAAGTGCCTCGATATGCTGGAATATAATGGTCCATGAACACATCCCGTGCTGGCTTATATGAGGGAACAGAAGACTCGTGCACAATAAAAGTGACTGGTGCAAAGAGTGCAAGGCCCTCAAGTATGGGAAGAATATTCATATCACATGTCACTGAACTTTCTCCATACACCTCTATTGAGTTTATTTTTACTTCATACTTCCCTGCATCAGATGGCACCATATTTGATATGGTCAGTGCTGTTCCATTATCCATTATGCGAACTCTACTATTGGAAGTGACACGAGTCCCATTATGGTACCACGCCAGGGAACTGATGTAACGACCATATGCACCAACTTGTATATCATTTATTCTCATTGCCATTCTTCCATGGAGTGAGAAAGCTCGTGTGGTTGAGTCATCTGTATGCAACAAACCTGTGTGTGTGTGTGTGTGTGTGGGAGAGTTGTCATTATTTAAACTGTATATGTGGTTCTATTTCTACAATTTTTATTGACAGTATGGAGAAGAACATGTCTTGGATGTGTGTTTATCAGTCTTGCCTTTAAACAGTATCCCTAGGCCTGCATAAGATCTAAACAGATTTTTAACCGTCAAATGCCCAGTTCTCTACTAATGAAATAAAGGGGGGAAAGCCAATGTGATGGCAACTGCAGACTTGGGCTGATTCTATAGCTTCTGAAAGTTCTTTGGCTGAGGAAAGATGCACAAGATGTTTTCTATACTATACACTTTGTTCTAGACATAGTTTTCCATAACACAACATAGCTTTTACTTGTTTGTCTTAACGAAGCCTATTCTCATACAAAACTGCTTTGTGTTTTGATTAGCTATTCCTCAAAAATCTATTTTTACAAAATTGCAGGAAAAAGACTTTAAAGCCTATGTAATTAGAGCATTTAAGGTCTTCTCCCAGGAAAAAAAGGGGGTTTCTAAAATGCTCACAACTTGCCAAGTTTTAAGGTGACAAGTTCTAAATTTCACATGGTGTTAACAGTATGTCTGAACCTTTTCCAGCCACAATTGTGGGTGTGGCTTTTCTTTATTACAGTAGAAATGGGTGTGGCAAATATTCTTGGGACCCTCCAGCAAGGACAGCTGTTACTTGTGCTGTGTTGATGTTGTGGTTTAGTCAGTTGATATAATAAGTAGTATTGTGCATTGACATTGAGAGGCTAGAAGGAATGAATTTTAGAAATTCAAACTCCCTTCAACACCAAATTTCTGACACATTTGGGACTTAAAACACTTTGTATCATTGTATTACAGACGGGACTATATTAAAAATAGAAATCAAGAATGTCATTGCACAGATTTCATTGACAGGACTCCAGCAATAATATGACTTATCAAATCAAAGTATGGGGATGAAAAAATTGTCCTAGGGTCAAACAAGATAGTATACGGTAAAATGCAATACAAAATAATGTTAACTTGAACATTGGTTGTACAAGGTATGGGCCTTGATACTGTTACAATAGGTTCAGTTGACACTACTCTTTCACAATAGGGTTCAGTTGGATTTTTGGGGTAGCACTAGGTCCAGGATCACTGGCATCAAATCCCCCCACTCTCTCTCTGAATGTTTGTCTTGAAGCCCCTTTCTGATCCGTCTCCTTCTTTTTAGTGCCTTGGCCATGAGTTAGCATGAATATAGGTTAGATTAGACTGTTTTTAGCTAGACAGCTGGAATCTGCATGCATTGTAGTATTTTATGGTACAAAAAAGAAAAATATGTTTTTTTTTTAATTTCCCTGGGAGATTACCTTAAGATCATACATCTCTGATCTAAAAGCTATTGTGCCATGCCAACCATTGGTCCAAGAAATTAATATACATAGTAAAATATATTGGTACCACTGACATCAATTTATATAATTTGTCCCCATTACCATTCTTATGTGAAGTAGAAACACCCATGTGACCGAGTTATTGTATGCAACAAACCATCAATAAGAACAAAAATTTAAAAACAAACAACTGGCTATGTTGGATTGACTTGTCAAAAAAAACAATGGAGAATGTGCCTATGTAGACTACAACCAGTTAGATGACCCTTTACCATTCATTCAACTCATATACATCAGTTAGTACTTTAAATTGTCAAACACTGAAGAAGAGACTGACTGTTGAACAGTTAAGATCTCAGACTCAAGTAGAAATGTGGCTGTTGGAATCAAAAGGGTGATCTGTTTTCAGACAACTAAGGAGAAGCTAGGTTGACACTGATGGAGAGGTGTGGTTGTCAGATTCTGTTAAAAAAAGTAAGTGTCTTGGCATTATATGCTGCGATGTTCATGTCTTAGCTGGACCTTAACAGGTCCAAACACATTGTATTTGCTGATAATGTTTAGAGTGACCGCATCCACACCTGATGCAAACATGATAAAACTGTTCAACCCATTAAAGTGATATTAATAAGATAAATGAGTTCTTTGCAACAATTGGCAGCAGGTAAACAACCCATTTAACATCTGTTCCTATTCTGATATCTTCACCATACATGCCTGCCCAGGTTTGCGCCTATGCTTTCTTCAAGCAACCTCTTCCTTCAGAAGTTTGAAGTAGTAATTTGTCAAGTGTTTCTCAATTAGCCATTGCATTCATGCACATTTGACCTGACAACCTTCTTTTTGAAAGCATGCCTGTGTCTCTCTGACAACAGATTCTGCTATGCCCCTTTTCTGTGTTCTGGTCTTGCCTTATCCAATCTCCTGGACAGAACAACCATCCTTGATTGCTGCAGCATCAACTCATCTAAAAACTTCTTTTGTTTGTTGCTTCAGATGTGGTCAACAAAGGAGGAGCAGACTTCGATACCCACCTCTTCTTCATCCTATCTGAGGCATCTAATGGATATGTAGCTAGCTGGATGGTGCCAATAATTGATTGGCAGCTCATAGTTCAATATTCATAGATAGGTTAAAATGCACTCTGTGCATTTTCAAATCAAAACAACCTAAACTACCCAAATTGAGCATGTGTGGGCTAAACTACAATTTTGGTCACACCCATTCAAGTCCAGGTATGTAGAGACAAACTGACAGGCCTCTTTGCTGTCACACTTGTCTAAGCCAAATCGCTCATATCACAAGAATGCATCAAATATCCTAGCATTGCATTACCATGATGACATCATTATCACAGGCAGATTGCTACGCCTACATGGCAAGTACAAATACAATGCAAATACAATAAGGTGCATTTTGGTTAAAGAATCTGCTCCATTGAGATGAACGAACTAAAGTTTGTGGTGAGATGTCTAGCTATCTGTACAACAATACTTACTGAGAAATCCATCCAGTGTCATGCCTTTCTCAAGAGAGATGGGATTCAGAGTGATTTCTGGTGGCTGTCAGCTTTCCTCTGCAGTAAGGTTTCTAGAAACAGCAGGAAAGGCCTGGAAGAGACAGTCTGCGATGGCAGAGGCCATCGTCAATTTTGGGTGTGTGCTTTTCAACCTGCTCACTCGCCTTGTCAAACTGGAAGTTATTATTTTATATCATCTACTAATCATGTGCAGATATGTCTAACATACATTTTTATATTCTTTAAAGTTTGAAGGGGAGAAAAACAATCTCACTGATATGCTCTATGATGGGTATGGCACCCACACACCCATCAGAGCCATTAGTATAATATATATTATAGGAATGATGGCTATGTGGCAATCGATATATTGAATCTACTATAGATCTTGAATGCTTTGTGTTAAAAATAATCCATATGAAAATATTTCAAACCTTCGCCAAGCAAAACTACAATTTTAGCCATATCCATTCAAGCCCAAGTCTTGGTCACCAGAAAATAATTTAAGTGACTGACCACGAGACAATACCCAATTAAATTCTGAAGAGAAATGAGCTGAAAAGCTATGAATGAGATAGCTGGTCAAGGCTACCATGTTCATATATAGGGCTAAATGGAGAGAAGTAGTTGGGAATTGCTGAATTACAACAGAGACACTACTAATCTAAGAGATCAAGACACAGCTCTGGTGAAAAAAATGGCATCTTATAACATCAGAACCAAGGACAGTGACAAAGCTGTGTTCACTTCTCTAAACTTTAAATGTATTAGGAGAGAGCACTTTTCAAGCTCCTCTCTTCTTTACACTGCCTGGTCGAGCAGTACCTAATGATAACCTTTTTATATTTAATTTTTCGAGTGGTAGTAAATTTACTCCCATAGGGAAGAGTAACAATGTTGTAGCCCATGGGATTTTTAATTGTGCTTCTTTTTATTTTATAGCCCCTGGTTTTATTAATATGTATATAGCTTTAGGTTAGTGTGTACAGTGTTGCCATAGTATTGAGCATGCCCAGTATTGCCATTGCACTGAGGATGCCCAGTATTTTAGTTACTTGAATACTGTTTATTTTTAAAAGTTTGCATTGGTATATATCTCATATACCATAGCAACAAAAATTTGAGCATGCATAGTTTCTTTATAGCTAGTTACTATTTACTACAGTGAAATGCAACCCAGCCTTGTTGGAGGGCCTATATAGCTGCAAGTCAGCTTATTACTGATTTAAGTGACTGTACCTGGACATTAATGATGTCTGCTCTTTTTTGGCAAATTCACCCGAAGAATCTTTGCATGAAAGGAATGAGTAGTTTGATTGTGGAAGAAGAATATACAAGGTGTGGCCATTCTACTTAGCTATCAAACTAAGAACTAACTATATAGCTTAGAAAGATAGCTACCGAATTTTTTCTCACACTTTCAATAACTAGATTTAAACTTATGATTAATAGGCAAATTACATGAATTCTTGTCCAATTTGCACTTGTAACAGTCAAAATTGCATCATCCAATTACTTTGGATCTTCCTCGTACAATTGTTTTTTTCTCACATGCGATTAGCTACTTCACCTTATTTCCTCCCTTTTTTAAATTTCGTATATTAGAGAACTACATATATTTATCAACAATGATCATACAGTTGTGTATATTACCTCCATAGGGATGAGTACATTAACTGTGTACTCATTTTGTAGCCCCTGTTTTTTTTGTTGCAGCTTTAGGTTAGTGTGTACTGGAGTGCTGTCTGAGCATGCTCAGTATTTAAGATCCATAGTTACACCTGGATGCTGTTTATTTGTAATGTTTGCATTGGTTCCTTTATATAGCAATAAAAACTTGGGAACGATCAGTTTCTTTTTTAATTTTCACTAGCAACACATAGTTACTTTTTATTACAATAGAGAAATGGAACTTGGTAATAGTATGGAGGATTTTTTGAGCCAGCCTTGCCGGAGTACCTAAAGCAGGTAAGTTTATTTCCAAAATAAGTGCTATAACCTGACATTGATGATAATTAGCTCTTTTCTTTTTGGCAAAATTTACCTGAAGTATCTTTGAAAGAGTGGAATGAGAAGTCTGTTGAATTTAAAAACATGGAAAATGCTGATATGATGAGACTTCTTGAGAACAATTATAACAAAATACACCAAGTTCTATATACTGCTGATTAGCTCAGAAAATATGAAAAATGGGCTCAGCATAATAATTTGCCTAACCTATAATAAATATATATTCTAGTCCAATAATTGTACAAAGTTCACTTTTGCTTCACCTCGTGCAAATCTCCAAATTTTACTTGTTCAATTATTCACAAATTGGACTCAAAACCATCTGATTAACTATACTTTTGTGTATGTGTGTGTGTGTGTGCATGATGGGTGTGTATGATGTGTGTGTGTGTGTGTGTGCAAAGCATACCAAAAAGGTCTTGGGCAAGTAGTAAATTGCTTGTCACCCTCTGTATTAATGTAATTAACCTGCCCACAGCAATGTATTGCAAGGTATTCTTTTTCTCTCTAGTGTGTTATTGTATGTGTGCGTGCGTATGTGCATGTGTGTGCATGTGTGCAGGAGTGTTGGGCTCTTGCGAGCCTACAGAGTGCTGCTAATATTGGTCTTATGTAGTTACTATAATAGTCAAGTGGTAGTTTCTGAATTTCATTATATATAAAGAGAGTGTAAGTTATAACTGGCAATAATTATTTCCTATATTTATTTGTGGGTTGGTCAATTGTGAATGGAGCTCACTGGAATTTTTCTAATGTTAAAGTGAGATACACATATATAATGGATTGGCAAGAAAGTCTTATAAGTGGTTTCACTTGTGCTGGTGATAGTAATCCGTGGGTGTAGCAAGCATGTTATCAAAGTGTGTTTTGTTTAGACATGAAACAGTCCTCTAAGTGATTACTGATGTTTTATTGCTAGTAGAAAGCTCACCATCTTCTGGAATAGTAAACATGTTTATTAGTTCTCTGTGTTTGTACAGGGATATTCCCTCTTCCTTTTGTCCAGTACTTTATAGATAATATCAACTTTGTAGGTATGTATAATGTTAGTATCTATACTAAAAAGACATGCAAACTCGGGTAGATGAAATTTACAAGCAAGTTTACAATGAACACACCAGAAAATATAAAATGGCTGTTTAGCCAAGTAATACTGATTGATTCTTGTTTTTTCTTCGCCTCTCAAACTTGGCCCATCAAGCTCAATTGAAGTAACTACTGCCAACATTTAATCTACTCTTCAAGTAGAGATTTTAAGTTGTTCTGTTCAAGCTTAACTGCTGTAATAAAATGAATCAGGCAGGTGAAGATAGCACCATTAGTCAACCTAAGTTGGTGAGGCATTATCACATCGACCATCCCATTCCATTAAGACTTCAAAAATCATGACACACCAATTACAAGAAAAAGCAGATTATTATGGTCTATATACATGAGTACACTTGTTTCCTTTTATGGCCAGCCAATTTAAAATAATATTTTTTGTCTTGCTTCAATTTTGGGTTGGTCGCTGGTAATGAGAGACAGACTGCAGTACAGAGTGGAAGAATGCCACCAGGAACAAAAGAGGCATCTGGCAGTCAAGTGTAACTATCTTATGATTAATTGTCAATCTCAAAAGCAATGCTGCAGCTCTGTAAAGGAATGCAGCACAGGTCAGTATCACTCTATGCAGCTGAGCAACCAAACCACTGTAATTGGAGATGAGGCTTATCATATTGGAGAAGGAGATGATGCAAACCATAGTAACATTATCTGTATAAGCATGAGTCTGTGGTGATTCTGACAGAGGAAGAATGGAAGATGCAAGTGTCCTTGTAAAGAGACCAATATAAATTTCAGTGACCAGTGTGGATGCAACACAGGGCAGAAGTTGTAGGTAAATGATATTGTTCCCTGCTCATGTGTGTGGATCCTTCAGTAGGTTGTAGCTTCACCAAGTGCCACTTGATTCAACCATACTAACCTTATCCAACTTGTGCAAAAACTGGAAGTAACGATCCAGATGAAGGTGAACATGGATGCAAAACTCTAAATTATTTTGCAGGATTTCGTACAAGGCCTTCCAGTAGCAGGACCACAGACACTCTGTATGTATATATTATGTGCATGAACTACAGAGCAAAGGACATGCTAACTGAAAATGTGTGCTGTGGGAATTGCACGTCACTACTACACATGACAGATATCATGTCAGCATGCTTACCATCGGGTGACTTTTTTTTTGCAGATGTTACCTATTCCTCTAGTAACTACAAAAAACAACCTGTAGACAATTTAGTTTATGATCTTGTGGACAGTAGGGAAGGGATTATCATAAAAAGTGATATCCTGTGCAATGGTATGTGTTAGAAACAGAAACCCAGATTCAATTAATATATACTTAGTTTCATGGAATAATATGGAGGCTTATGACGTTGTTTGGTTTGTTCTGGACTTCTCCTGTGAAAGTGTTTTCAAGTCCAAAAGAGGCTGTAGCTAATCCTGGCTGACTCTAATAATGAAGCAAAGATAAGATATATGTGCTGACTTGTGTCATGTTCCAAGTATAAGAAGTAAGCTAGATAAAAGAATAGGGTCATGTCTGCTTTTTGGTTTTCTTGTCTAGTTCTCTCCTTCCATAATGTTGAACTGTTTTGTAAAACAACAACAGATAAACAAGAACATTTTTAATTAACATCTATGTTGGACTGAATCATTTTCTGGCTAACCAATTTAAATTTCCTCACTGGATGTTTTTCTCTAGGAATTATGTTGGAGTCACTGAGCAATATTTATGCTTTTTTAATTCTTAGTATATATGATTTTGATTATTATTATTGTTGTTGTTATTGTTGTTCTTGATGTTTTCATTATTATTATTATTATTATTATTACTGGAGAAAAAAATCACGTGGGGATTGGGGATCCCCCTTACCCTAATTCCTCAAACAAAACAATCCTGAATGAAACACTGATACCAATGATATAATAATATAGAAGCAAGCACCTAGTCTTGATATTTCAGTTGGTGTTCTTAAATATCGTGCGGGTTACACTCTGATCAGGGAGCATATTCCTACAAAACTACCTGGACCCCATTACTTGCCATGAAGCTTCTTGAAGTTCAAGCTGAAGACTGATACAAGTTTGCTGATCTTCTTTTCTGCATCCATAGGCAAGAGAGCAACAAAAAAGCCTTCTCAAGAAATGTTGGCTTAAATCTACCATGAAAAAGCACAATAATCTACAAACTTGGGTTCAAGGATGTAGAGCACAGAGCATTAAATCAGTCTTAACTCAGTTAGACTCCAGTTTTATGCATGTGAGCAAAGCATTATAATTATTGGTTTAGTTGTACTACATGAGGTGTACTTGTTTATTTGAAAATACATGTGGGAGACATGGCAAAATTAAAAATTAATCATGTATGTCATAGTGCTCTAGTCTTAAATCATATACAAAAGTGTTGCAAAATGCTCTGTTCACACAACATTACAATCTTGTAGGAATATAGCAAACAATAGTTCTGATACATTGATATGTAGCATTATTTTATCAAATAAAGCATTTCGCAACTTCCCTTCACTAAGATATATTGGTCAACCATTCGTCATAATTTAGCTACAGCAATTACAGTAATTATCTTATTATCTTATATAGCAATTCTAGAGATATAGTGGACTAGCTTAAATGTTTGAAAGTGAAGTGCAATAATCTTTCACCAATCACACCCACATTACATAACCAGCCACTATAGTATAGGCCCTAGATTATAATAAGGTATGAAGAAATCTTCAGACACCTATATATAATTATGTATATTAAAATCACCTTCTCAATCAACTTCAATTTTTATTCGCTCGACGTTTCGACTAGATACTCTAGTCTTCATCTGGAATAGCAACAATCTGGGTAAATTGATTATCTGCAATGGAGTACTGTATATAATTTGACCAAAACTCCGAAGCTTGAATTATTTCATCATAATTTATAATAAACATTTGCACTTAATCTTGATTTGTAGTTACAGTTCTTGTTATAGCAAAGATCATGTAAGGTACTCTCTGGGAGTATATAATCAGGAGTCACTGTGCCAACTAAAGGACCTGGACTCTCTACTTGGCCAAGCAGCTTCTTGAAGTTCAAGCACAAGACCAGGACCAGTTTGCTGTTGCCATTGCTTCACTTCAAAACATTAATATTTATTTCATTGTTCTCTTTGACAACTTTCATTTTGTTGGCTGCACTGTAACTTCGATGCTTGATCTTTTCTGCATCCATAGGTATATGAGCATGCTGTTATTTTAATCGGTGCTGTACCTAAATCCAATCTAGAAGCTTCAAAGCTTGTAGAATGCAGTTAGCTGACCTACAGAGCTAGTAATGGTTGGTAGGACCCACAAGTATGGCCACTAACATAATTAGCTACACTAGGTAGGTCTATATTGAATATAGTTGAGTCCATGTGGTGAGGTAAAGAATAACACTGGCTATGTGGTCACTTACTAGATTGCCAGGCAGAGCGTATCTGGTGTTAATTGGAAACCTGAAACAGAAAATTGAAACTGGAATCCCAGGTAGCTACCAATGGTAGATGGGAGGGGGGGGGGGAGATGTTTCAGTACTTAAAATTACTTGATGTGTGTGCCTGTAACTTCATAATGGACCCTTAAAATTTGGAATATAACTTCTGCTATATATCTACAATTAAAAAAACAACTTTTTTAAATCATTTATTCACATTTATTCCCACCCTTAAAACTTTTCTCTTTTGTCAGCCTTGTAGATGATGACTCTACAAGCACATTAAGTTTTTTTATTTTTGTAATTGAAAAAAATATCTTGGGACTGCCTGAGTGCATCTTCCATAGCTAAAGGTAGGGGGTCCTGTGATCCCAAATACCTCCCTATATACCCTGGATAACTTTACTTATATAAGTTATCCCCAAGAATTTGGCGTTTCAAAAGTGCATATTATTAGACTCAGGATAAAATAGTTATCAGGTCAACCATACACCAAATGAAGATAAGTTGCTAAATTTACAAAACGGTGACCTAACAGTAAAGTGGATCCTCACTCTGTATCTGTAAATAAACTTGATTGAATAATTTACTTCATTCTGTTAACTAGAAAAGAGGGAATGGACTGACCAATGTGTAACTCTTACTTTGTAGATTAAGCTTCTTATTTATCATGAAATAGTTGCATTATTTTGAACAATATGTAGCTACTTAGCACTTAAACGATTCCCTTTTATGTGGTCCACATACTTTTATACTTGTCTTGCATGAGCCTACGTAAGTCACTGGTATGAGTTGATTAGCCAAGCTAAGAAATCTTAGGTTCAGCAAAGTGATGCGGCCCAAGCTGATGGTGTTTTATGACATCAAATCCTTCCTTCAGCAGAATGTGTGGTCATAAGTCCCAACAAACAAGTTTGTAGATGATTTTATATTCTTAATGAACACACATGCACATTCATATATTCACTTTGTAATTAAGTTAACTATATGTATGATTAATAAAAATCTTTCCCCCCCTCCTCTATTACTATAACACCTGTAACATAAACTTGGTCACAAAGGAGTCTAGACCATAATGTTAACGGATCTAGAATGCAACACAAGTATACTTCAGTATAGCTTTGGGCATATTCTTAATAACACATGCTTGCTGATTCAACCTACAACTGAGTTCCCAGAATGCGTATATAGAAAAGCTAGATTGACATTTTAACGTTCTATAGTTATAATAATATTTATATATAGATACTTGACTAATATTTCACAAGAAAAGTACAACTGAGTTCCCGGAATGCGTATACCATTCAAGATGAGGAGAAAGCTAGATTGATGAGTTAATGTATTACCAGATAATCAAACATACATCAGCCCTTCATATCATACACACTTCCCTGTAAAAGACTTACCGTGCACTTCAATAAATCTATCAGCTGAGCCAAGGAGTGTGTTGTTCAATGTTACTGTACAGGAATACCAGCAGTACCGCAGATAGTAATCATTGAAAGTCGTGACAAAGCTCCCTCTACTAGGGCTTGATTCTCCACCTGAATATTCCAAATTCCTCCATTGGTAAGTCAGAGGGGAAGACTGTACAGGGTCCACCATACAGGAGAATTGTACTGTCTGTTCAATTCTGAAAGGGCCTTGTCTGGGAATAGTGGTGATCCTCACTAAAGAGGCAGCAGCTTCAGCTCTGCTTTGCAATAGTACGTTACCAACTGCAAATATACAATACCTAAGTATATATTGCAGTTCATATGTGACTGGAAATAGCTATATAGAGCTTACCTAAAATAGTTGATAGTAGGTACAACACGAGCATGTTTTAATGTCGATTTTCAAAGAACAAGCAATTAGGTTGCTAATTTAAGGTCAGTTCACTAGCAAGATGTACAGTACTGCCCCAGATTCGGCTAAAAGAAGCGCGCTGCAGGGCTCGACAGATTTCCTATATACTTTTTTTCCTTTTTTTTTCTTTTTTCTTTTTATTTTTTATTTTTTACTTGAATATTTTTTTTTTGTAGAAAAACATGCAGACAATACAATGCAGTATAGAGTACAACGTCCTTTTAAGTAAGTAAGTAAGAACAATAAATAATTAATCTAAAGAGTTCCATCAACCTCGGCCCGTATATACGCATGCGTACGGGCTTATTGTGCAGTTTTGACCCTTTTGGTGATCACCAGGTTGGCTGCGGTGGCAACGGTGATAGGATCTTTCGGCATGACTCTCTTAGGGACGCACTATATTCTGCAGCTCAGTCTGCTGCTTTGGCGCCCAAGAGAGAAGTGCCGGCTCTCATTCCAGGATCCGCTAGCCGCCCAGCTGATGTTTTCCTACCAATATGGAAAAGGGGCCAACCAGCTGCCATTGACGTCACAGTCATCTCTCCCCTTCAACAGGCGACAATTGCTGCAGCCTCCACCACTCAAGGTCATGCACTATCTGTTGCCAGAGCCAGAAAGATGGCTGCTCATTCTGCGCCCTGTCACACAGTGGGGGTCAACTTCATCCCAGTAGCAGTAGAGGCAACGGGAGGTTGGAGTGAGGAGGGGCTGGACACCATCCAGGCAATTGGACGACTCCAAGGGCAGCGCCGAGGGATACCTCCAGCGGAGTCTACACGCCACCTCTTCCAACGTTTGGCCATCTGCCTTTGGAGAGGTAACGCAGTCATGTGGTTGCGTCGTCTTCTAACCCTATCTCCTAGGGTGGACGGGCAGGCCTGAATATGGACTATTTCTGTTGTTGTTGGTTCTGTTGTTGCTGTTATATACTAATGATTTTTAATTTGTAAAATATATATATATATATATATATATAATAAAAAAAATAAATAAAATAAAATAAAATAAAAAAATAAAAAAATAAAATAAAAATTTCACAAGAAGAAGAAGAAGAAAAAAAAAGTTTGGAAATGAATAAAATTATTATGTCATTAGAATTCCGACCCGTCCCCGCCCCCACCCACCCACATCCAACCTTATTGCGTTGACCCTAACCTTATTAGCCATTACCTTCTAATCCCAGAATCTATACGTATTAAAAAATGTGCATCCTGTAGGAGTCATGTGGAGGATCCAGTGTGTTGGTGGTAACAAAGGTATCAACCACAGCTTATCTCAGCCTGGGATGCACTCTTTTCAGCTGCTCAGTCAGCCGCCTTGGCACCCAGGAAGGAAATACCTGCCATGATTCCTGGTTCCTTCAGCCACCCTAGCAGATGGGTGTATCTCCCTATCTGGAAGAGAGGTTTACCAGAAGCTTTGAATATTAACGTGATATTTACTCTCCAGAGGTCGATCCTAGAAGGGTCGGCCATCACCTAGGGTTATGCTCTCTCTGTGTGTCATGAGAGTAAAATGACCGCCCATACTGAGGCTTGTTGCTCAGTTGGGGTGTTCTTTATGTCATGATTAGACAGTGGGAACAATATTTAAGCACATCATTGGCCTTGCTCTGAATTTCTAAAAATCAGGGTTAATTCATCCAGAAAATGTATCACTATTGCTCTCCTGTAGTACTCCTCAGGTGTACTTGAAGGCATATTAATTATAGCTATCCCAAGTGCGTAAAGCATTTTGGTTCCTTGTACAAACCAAGGTCTCTACAATTCTTAGGGACTGACTGTATCATCACAGACATGTCAGAAGACACAGCAATGCAGGAAATTGGTCTTCACCTATAATGTTATATGGGCATGAAAGTAAACGCATAATTTACTTTATTGACTATAATTATACATACATAGCTACCTTGGCTTCAGAAAGGATGATGATGATGAGGAAGTGTCTTGAGACTTATTTAATCTTTCAAAATAGGACTAGGTCATCATGACACTACAGCCAGCTATTATGCCTGTTACATCCTCTTGCTCTGCTAATTTAGTCCTTAGCCAAAATTCAACAAAAATGTCTGCTGTGTTTTACTCATCTTTGTTGCATGTGACAGAAGTGCTGACGACAAGGTCATGCATTTTTGTGGTATATTGCTCTAAGGAACAAGTGTGTGTGGGGTGGTCCTGGCAACAGGGAACAGCCCTAGAGACTCCTATATCTCCCCAGCCCCTGTCTTGGCACTGCACACTCCTGTCTGTGGAGTTTTGTGCGATGTACTTGTATCACACTAGGCAGCCCTACAGGGGAGATTCTGCGAGACTTGGAAGTCATCGAGTCATTGTCAGATTTTGTCAATGATCAGAAGTATGAGATTATCTGTAATGGCACAGTGACGAGAGGAACCATCATCACAACTCTGCCTGGAGCTAGAGTTGTTGATACCATCAGTAATATTGACTACATTTCAAACAAAGCAAAATCCCTCCAGAAGAGTGCCCCAGTTGACATGGAGAGAGCCGGTATATTTCCAGCTTAGGTCTGAGAATTTACAACAACACCGTATGAGTTAATGCAGGGATTAGACTAGGTTCCTCCTTGTGTCGCCCCCACACATGTCATCACTGTTGGACTGTCTGAGGTGGACCACCTGGCTACACATTATAGGCTTAGTTGTAAGAAAAGGGAAGGGCACCATTGTCGTCATGGGGCCATCAATGACATTATACACAGAGCTCTGACTACAGCATGCATCCTTTCAATGCTAGAACCATTAGGTCTACAAATGGCGTCAGGATGGGGCAACGATGATCCCATGGAAGAATGGCAAGCCACTAGTATAGGCGCAACTTGCCCAGAAACCTTCGCACAGTCCTATGCCACCAATAATGCTGGAGCAGTGGCTGTCCTTGCTGAAGAGAGGAAATCAGCTAAGTACATCACCTTAGGTCTGGCTATTCCTTCACACCTATGTCTATTGAGACTTTGGGCACCATTATTTTGTAATTTACCAGTACTACCATATATGACAGGATCTGAGAAAACAGCCCACTTTGAGCGGATCATCAACTTTTAGTTTATAATACAAGATTAAAGTGCATTCAATTACCTTCAAAATTACGCCAGATTCATAGCTCTAGGCGCTACCGTTGCCAGGATATGACTGTTTAAACACATCCAGGAAGAAATGCCCAAGCATATCAACCAGGTCTATTCCGTATACTCTGTGCTGTGGTTAGAGAGTTGCACGTGATACAAAAAAATGGGCGTATATCCAACTTCGCTATGAGAACAGTTATTCTGCTAGTTTGAGCAAGAATTAAGGAAGTTACGAAGGTAGTAGGCCAAGGTTGACGAAAGAGAACGAAGATTCTAAAGCCCATGGTGCATCAAAACTCATAAGTATGGGGAAGTTTCATAGTTTGTGTGTGTTTATAGCTTGTTTGCTTCTAGTTTTATTTACCTAGCTAGCTCGACTTGTAGTGTACAAAGTTTGATGGTACTGAAATAAACAGCAAACTGTGTATAAAAGTTAAAAAAGGTAATAAAAATGGCTATGAAGTTAAATGTACACAAGCAAGTTTAATTGTTCTTTTTGCATGATCTGCTGTTATGTCCTGCTTGTTTGTAGATGCTGCAGATATGCCTCTTCTTCGCTAGTGGTGGGACACTTGTATCGTTGGGGTCTAGAGTTGGAGAGAGTGTTGTAGGAGTATTAGCTCTACTGGTGGGCCTTGGTTCCAGGCATAGGGCAAGTGATGTCCTTGTCTTGGTCTGGACAAAACGGCCTGGATTGTACAGATACCATTGTACAACAACGATTATCTATGTAACCTTTAGCTGTACACACCACATATCTATGTAACATTTAGCTATACACAACACATATCTATGTACTAGCTGTACATATGCATACACACCACTAACCTTTAGCATACATACCACAATCTTTGTAACATTTAGCCACATATCTATGTAACCTTTGGCATACACACCACATATCTATATAACCTTTAGCATACACACCACATATCTATGTAACCTTTAACTACACACACGACATATCTATGTAACCTTTAGCTACACACACCACATATCTAGGTAGCCTTTAGCTGTACACACCAGATATCTATGTAACCTTTAGCATACACACCACAAATCTATGTAACCATTAGCTATACACACCACATATCTATGTAAGAATTGCGTAATATTTATATTACACACACACAGAGAGGGAGTGACTGCAGATATTGCTGTGATTAACCCTAGTCTTTGTCTAAGTCCTAACCCTAGTCCTTGTCTAATCCCTGACCCTAGTCATTGTCCAAGCCATAACCCTAGTCATTGTCCAAGCTAATCATTGTCCAAGCACTAACCCTAGTCATGGACAAAGCCCTAATGCTTGTCCTTGTCAGAGCCCTAACCCTAGACATGGTCCAAGCCCTATTGCTAGTTCTTGTCCAAGACCTAACTTTATAATTATCCAAGCCCTAACTTTATAATTATCCAAGTCATAACCCTAGTTATTTTACAAATCCGAACCCTAGCCATTGTCCAATCCTAAACCCTAGTCATTGACCAAACCTTAAACAGAGTCATAGTCCAAGCCTAGTCATGGTCCAGTCATCGTCCAAGCCCTAAAGCTCAAGTCATTGCCCAAGCCCTAACCCTAGTAATTGTCCAAGCCCTAACCCTAATAATTGTGCAAGCAATAATCCTAGTCATTTTCCAAGCCGTAACACTAGTCATGATCCAGTCATGGTCCAAGCCCTAACTCAAGTAATTGCCCAAGCCCTGACCCTAGTAATTGTCCAAGCCCTAATCCTAGTCGTGGTTCAATTCCTAATAATAAATAATATATATAACACTAAATAAATAATAAATAAAACATATGATAACAATAAAAGATATTTAAAAACGATACTATTTATTATATTATTTCTTGTTCTACAACTGTTGGAAGCTACCTACAGCGAATTAACTTATAATTATTAGATTATCTACAATTGTAGCAAGCTACCTATAGCTTTCACTGTATAAAAACGAATTATATACTGTCCCTCTGGTTTTATGAAAAACATTTAGCTATGGATGTATCTAGTGGAATATTCTGCCTACTACTATTATATATGTTATTTGTAGATATACCATCTCTGCTGATAGAGATCTATACAAGGAAAAGATTAAGCAAGCTTTAACTAGTCTATATACACACCACATATCTATGTAACCTTTAGCATACACACAACATATCTATATAACCTTTAGCTTACACACCATATATCTATGTACCCTTTAGCTATAGACACCACATATTTTAGGAACAACAATGGAAGGAAGCAAGTGATTCTTCTAAATCTGAATGTTTGTAGAATTGCTTCCTTCATAGCTACTACCCCTGGATTCGTGGAATAAAAATGAAAGTGATGGAACTTTTTTATTCCAGGAACCTTTTTTTATGTAAGGGGCAAAAAAGTCAGTCCAATCAAATGTTGGCACAATAACTGTCTCATCCTCGGACCAAACAAGTTGAGCAACATTACACTCAGCCGAGTCATCAACAACTTGTGCAATATCTTTCAAGCTGCCAATTCTGTAGTGTTTCTTTAGGAGACCAAAACACCAATCTGGCACAAATTTAGTATGTCCAATTGCGAGGAATAACAGAGTTACCTTTGAGTGCCTTCCAGTCAAACATCGCCACATCAAATACTGCATAACACAGCTGTTTTTTGTTTTGACCAGTGCAGTTGTCACAATGGAGGAAAACTTCATATTCGCCAAGGCCATAGTGTTCGAAAAAATAATGGAGCCGGCTCACCACTGCATTCGGTCCTTTTCCACAGTCCCCAGCCTCATCCATAAGGAAATTGATCTGTCGAGGGAGAGCTTCGCAGTTAACTCCAAATATGCTGCACTTTCTTGGAATCAAAAAAAAATCGGGCCGGGCTGCAGAGGATCAGATGGGTAGTGAACTTGCTGTGCATAATCGAATGAGTAGTGCACAGCAAGATTGTTGGTGTTGGAAAGAACTTTAGAGTGAGGAGGTGAGGGTGAAAATGTGCCACATGCCGAGAAAAAACAAATCACTTGACGCCTACAGTTATCACACACAGTTTTGTAGAACGACCTCTCTAGCTGCACAACCCTGAGATGCTCTTCAGCTTCTCGTATGGTAGCATATTTTTCAACGTCTGAACAGTTGGCAGCTCGAAGGATTGCTGTACTGTTTTGCTGACAAGTCCAACACAAATCAGACACAGGCTTCATTATTATCACTGCTGGAAGGAGGGACTGCCATAGCCTACAGAAAATGGAGTATCAGCATGAACACATTGTGCAGACTCAGCAGATTCATGATACACCCTACAAATCCCTTGCTTTTATTTGCTAGATGGCATATCTGATCTGCTATATATATCCTGGAATGCGACCAGGTAGAAGAATAGCATTCTGGTCAGCATAGCAGAAAACGGACAACGTATTCCACAGAAGAAAGCAAAAGTGCATGTTTTGGGAGTCGTTTGATGTTTCCATGTATGCGAAGTGAGAGTCGGTTTACCTTGAAGGCCTTGACCAGGTTCTTCAAGCGTGTTTCACCAATAGTATGCAAAAAGCGAAACATGTTGGGATCTACTTGTTGACCGTAGTGATGATATTTTGTGTAGTAGTTTTCCCCCCTACTTGTCAGGAAGTGACGATAATTTGTGGACACATTCTCACTAAAATTTGAATTTGCCATCAGTTGTCCAAGCAGGGCCATATCCAGCTCGTTGCGGGAGAGGGAAGCATGAACGAATGTCACAGGTATGTTGCACAGAAAATTGCAGAGAATCCATGCCAGCTCTCACAACCACATCCAACATCCATGAAGTTAGTAACAAGTTCCTACTGTTGGCTCGATCTCTACATCTGCTAAAAATTGTACCTGAGTCAATACTTCAAGGACTTGTTCATCTCTGCCAATCTCTTCCTCTTCGTCGTTCCTACCCTCCTCCTCATCACTTTCGATCTCAGATCCTGCTCCAGTTAGAGGTTCCATTAACCGAATATTACATGCAGGTTCTTCATCGTCACTCCCTGTAATATTCATTAATGCATTTCATTATAATTATAGTCTCCCACTTGCCTATCATGGTTGTTGTGAAAATTAAGCCCCTTTCCTTTCCAATATTTTATTTTAGTGTCTCTATTTCTGTTACTCTATGACTGTGTTATACTACCTATAAATTGTTTATAAATGCCTTGCTAGTACATAGATACATCATTTTCATCCTCATCCTCATCACTCTAGTTCTCTGCACAGTCTCCCATGGTGAAATAATCCTCATGACATCAGGTAAGGGTTGCTGGTCCTCACCACAGAGGTGAAGCAAAGCATTCACAGCTCTAGCGGCATCCTCAGCACTTGCTTTGGTAAAACAATGGATTTTGTTACTGTGGTAATGCAATTCGAACCCAGGAATCTAGGTGGGAAATTCCCACACTTCCGCATTACGTAAAACATCGTTGGTGATGAAATAAACTATTTTGGACTCTCTAACTTGCTTAAAACCTATATACATACATTATCCTTGTTATTGTTATTACCTTTCCACAGATCACTGAACCAGTCTGCAGGTGCTCTGCAGCAATAATGTGGCCATGGACCACATTCTCGACATAAGTGAAATCTTCCCATCACTATAGAAACAAAAGGGGAAGTAAGAGGAAGTGACCAAAGGAAGGAGATGATGAAGTCAAAAAGAAAGAGCGAATGAAGAGGAAATTGAAAGACATGGAGTGGGAGGAAGTGATATGATAGATGCCACGCTGAAATCTTGCCTTACCCGATAATGCACTTCATTTTACCAGCTTTAGTAGTAGCGATTATTGTTGGAACAGCTTGGGGGTCTCGGGGCCCAAATATTCGATGGGATCATAGCCACTCTCAATAGGTTCCCTACCATTAGCTGCCAGGATAATCTGAAATGCACACATATAAGTATTTACAAACTGCATTGTTGATTGCATTTCTGTTCACTTTGGCTGTGTTTTTATCAGTCATCTTTTGATTAGACTGGTGGCTGGGTCACGATATAGAAAATGAACACACGGCATGACACCTTTAGAATGCACACTCAAGTTCTAAAAAGCATGTCCTGGGAGGTAGTGTGTATTGCAAAAGCTTAACTTCTTGATATTGCAAACCAGCCTTTACTTTGCTCTACTTATTGCACAAGTAAAATATAAGCACATATTTATGAGCGTAGAGGAAAACCGTCGATTCTTACCTTGTTATACAAGGACCTACACACTGCACATGCACCATTTATTTACTGAAGGTCACTTAGATAAAACTCTCAATAGATTACAATGACTATATTTTAACCTTCGAATCAATGGCTAAAGCATCTAGCCAAAACGCCGAGAAGAAGTTGATTATCGAGAAAGTTGTTGTGTAAGATACCTATTTTTTGCCATGGTCATTAGCTTGAAAAAGATTGAGCTTTATCTTAGCCAAAGCAACTATGTGAGGAAGAATGAAAAAAAATAGCAATTGTGATATACATGTACTTTGTAGTTATTCTTAATATTCTATATTTAGGTTAGACAAGTAGTCTATAGTCATGTGCATGATGTACATATGATCAGTTATATCACTAACCAACGTTTACACAGATACATCCTGTCTTGTGTCTATATACTTGCTTTTGTGCTAAGACAAAGATAAGTTTGATCTATCAATAAATACTACATGGTGGCAGAGGTGAGATTGAAGAAGAAATCCCAAGCTCTAGATATCAAACTTCAACATGATGGCTCAAGTTTTCCTACAACCTCCAGCGGAATTCAATTTCAAAAATCCAGATGATTGGCCGAGATGAAAAAGGAGGTTTGAACAGTTCCGAGTTGCTTCAGGGCTCAGAGAGGACGAGGCTACAAAACAAGTTAGCACACTCCTGTATTGCCTTGGAGAACAATCCGAACCGATACTTGCATCCATGAATGTCACCACAGATGAGAGAAAGATCTACGATACAGTCGTTGGAAAATTCGATATTTTCTTTCAGGTGCGGAAGAACGTCATTTTCGAGCGTGCAAAATTCAACCGTCGCAATCAGCTGCAAGGGGAGTCAATTGAGCAATACATAGAAATCTATAGTCTCGCAGAGATTGCAACTACGGAAACCTTAATGATGAAATGATGAGAGACAGACTCATAGTCAGAATTCGAGACGCAGCTCTATCAGAACGCATGCAGCTAGATAACGAGCTAACGCTCGAAAAGGCACAAAAAAAATTACACGCCAGAGAGAAGCTGTAAAAGACCAACAGCAGATGCTCTGAGCAGGAGGAACAGCCGATCTTGCAGAACTGCATCCACACTGGGAACGAGGTACAAACAAGCATACCAGTCAGCAAAGACGACGAGGTACAGGCCAAGCAAGAACATCGGGACACTCCAAACAGTGCTCTCGATGCGGAAAAGGGCAACACTCACGGAACAAATGTCCTCCAAAAGATGCAACGTGCCATCGTTGTCAAAAGAAAGGTCATTATGGTAAACAGTGCTTCTCCAAAGCTGTGCACAAAGTCACAGAGGAAACAGTCGGAAGCAACCTGGATACTGCAACACCGTGTCAACCAGCCAGGAGACAAAACGGGTAGTAAAA
The DNA here is from genome assembly GCA_028752905.1 of Cladorhizidae sp. MBARI D1340-BT2. Taxonomy (NCBI): domain Eukaryota; kingdom Metazoa; phylum Porifera; class Demospongiae; order Poecilosclerida; family Cladorhizidae; species Cladorhizidae sp. MBARI D1340-BT2. The sequence continues at coordinate 10,188,166 of JAQNBH010000017.1, forward strand.
ATTGTGCTACAACAGCGTGAGACACCATTCAAAATTGATACAGGTGCCGAAGTTACTGCTGTTTCTGAAGAAACATACAAAACACTGGGAAATATCCATCAGAGAAGACTCTCTATGGTACCTCCCATCAACCTCTGGGAATTATCGGACAATTTCAAGGAAAACTCTCCTACCAAAGTAGATTTTGTCAACAGATAGTCTTCGTGATTAAGGGACTAAAAACGAATCTACTAGGACTTCCAGCGATCACCGCACTGAACCTCGCAATGAGAGTAGATGGCGTGGTAGACCAGACACAAGTCCTGGAGCAATATCCAAAGGTTTTTAAAGGTCTGGGAAATCTCGGAGAAGAGTACGAAATAAAGCTGAAACATAATGCAGAACCATTTTCACTCTTCGCTCCTCGACATGTTCCATTGCCATTGAGACCCAAAGTTGAAGTGGAACTACAGCAAATGGAATCGATGGGAGTAATTTCCAAAGTGAATTAGCCTACAGAATGGTGTGCAGGAATGGTGGTTGTGCCAAAGAAGTCGGGATCTATCCGAATATGCGTAGATCGAAAGCCACTAAACGAGAATGTTCTCCATGAAGTGCACCCACTGCCCAAGGTGGACGACACTCTGGCACAGCTCTCCGGAGCAAAAGTTTTCTCTAAGCTTGATGCAAATAGCGGGTTCTGGCAGATACCGCTTGCCGAGAAGTCAAGACTCCTCACCACATTTGTCACACCATATGGGAGATATTGTTTTAACAAATTGCCATTTGGAATTTCTAGCACTCCTGAACACTACCCAAAAAGAATGAGTAGGATCCTTGCAGGATTAGATGGTGTCTTGTGCTTGATGGACGACATTCTCATCTTTGGTACAGAGGAGGAAGAGCACAACTTGAGACTGACCGCCGTACTTAAACGGTTCGAAGCAGCTGGAGCCACTCTGAACCCAGATAAATTGCGAGTTTGCTCAGCGTCAACTGAAATTTCTGGGTCATTTGATTAACCAGGATAGAATCCAAGCTGACCCAGCGAAAACTTCAGCTATTCTTAAGATGAAAGCACCTAGCAATTACAGTATCTCGGTATGGTCAACCAATTGGGAAAGTTCTCCCACAATTTAGCAGAAGTCACTCAGCCTCTACGGGAGTTACCGAGTAAAAAGAGATCATGGCTTTGGACTTCCTACCAGGATGCAGAATTTTCTCAAGTGAAAAGAGAACTGGCAAAACCAACCATTTTTGCTCTATACAACCCAGAAGCATCAACAAAAATCTCAGCTGATGCCTCTTCGTATGGATTGGGAGCAGTCCTGATGCAAGAAAACCGAGGCTCATGGAAACCAGTCGCATTTGCATCGCGTACTATGACTGAAACAGAAAGACGGTACGCTCAAATAGAAAAGGAGGCTTTAGCTGCTACTTGGGCCTGTGAAAAGTTTGCAAGCTATCTCCTTGGTCTGAAGTTCACGATCGAAACCGACCATAAACCTCTAGTTCCGCTGCTGGGAACAAAGAACTTAGACAGCCTACCTCCAAGAGTCCTGAGGTTTCGATTACGTCTCGACAGATTCAGCTATTCAATTATCCACATACCGGGGAAATTTTTATATACCGCAGACACCCTCTCACGAGCACCAGTAGCTCAAGATGAAGATACTACACTACAGCAAACAGCAGAAGCTTTTGTGGAAATGTGTATTGATCATTTACCAGCCAGCAAATTGCGGCTAGATGACTACCGTACTTCCCAAGCAGCCGATCCCATCTGCTTAACAGTAACCAATTATTGCAGACACGGATAGCTTGCCCTTTAACTCTTACACTGCGTTTGTCACGGCGTTTGTGACACAGCAATCCACCCCACGTATGCGTGTGTCACAGCTCCCGTGACAAGCTGGCAGTGCACAACAAAATGCAAATGCCCTCTCTCGAAATGATCAACAAGTTGGTGGGGGAGGGGGAAAGAAAAGCGCTGGATTGCTGACTTTATCTACATTATACTTTATTACTATGACCTCAATAATCAAATGAAAATTTACTCTCTGAATGGTTCATCAGGAACAATGAGATGCTCTAGCCTCCCTCAGGAATAATGAAATGCTCTAGCCTCCCTCAGGAATAATCAAATGCTCTAGGCTCCATCAGGAATAATGAATTGCTCTAGCCTCCATCAGGAATAATGAAATGCTCTAGCCTTCATCAGGAATAATGAATTGATCCAGGAATAAAATGCTCTAACCCCTCCATCAGAAATAATGAAATGCTCTAGCATCCACAGGAATAATAGATCAGATCCTAAGATTCGCATGAGCGGGATTTATATAGTAACTACGAATGTTTTAAACATTGGCTGATTGTTTAGAGCCTCCGCATATGTCCAGACCTGAAGGGAAAAACTAGTGCCAAACAGCAAATAGGCACTTGTAAAAGAGTTTCTAAATAAAACACACCGCTTAATTCTGAGAATATTGTGCCTTATTTTTTAGGCATGGCAGAAAAGAAGGTGTACGCAAGCCAAAGAAGAAAAACGGAGCCAAGAGCTGTCTCAAATTACAGTCTGCTGTCCTGCTTCAGCCATGTGTCATAACATACTACCTCTCAAACTTCTCCCTGGATAGATAGTAAGTGTAAGCAGCAGTTAGTTGTCTAGTAAGTGTAACTTAAAAGTTTGCCTCTTCACCACCATTGGAGCCAATGGCTGATGGATGCTAGTCATCCCAAATAATAAACAACCTGAACGGTATATGCTACTATTGCACATGCTCAATAGGACTGGTTATTTAGAGAGTTTTCAGAGAGCCAAATTATTTTGTTACACACTAGTAGACTTGGTTAGCTTGATAAGATTATACTGCTGTACTAAGTCTCTATATATTCCACCAACTAATAACCTTGTAGTTAACAAATTAAGCTAAGTTGCCACTTGGTCCACTACAGCATGCAAGTACATGTATATATGCGTGGGTCAAAGTTAATAGATACTGATCTTGAAGATAATTTCAGTTTTAAACGAGGAGATTGAACTACCAGTTTACTAACTTCGTGAAAGATTCAAGGCATGCTGGAAGTGTTTTAGGTGTCAAAATCAGCCGAAACCACCATTTACGATAAAGAAGCTTTCAAAGTGAGTTTTAGTATATTCAGTGGAGAGATTTTGGCAATGAAACCTCGACCACCAATTAATGTAACTATTATCGTAAATACTTGTTTATTTCAAATATAGCTCAGTGATATGCAATGATGTTGGTCCCGTCTTGGTCAAATGGGTCTGCCTTAGCACACCAAAGATGTTTTTAACCTGACTTAGCATGGTATCCAAGGCATCCGATCGATAACATCAGTTCTATGAGCAATTACTACGCCAGTTTTCAGTGATGATTTTCGCTTGTGGCATCTGTGGTTTTACCTTCATTTATTTTATTTTTTATGAAAATACATGAAAACACTCAAGTCTGCTAATGTTAAGGTATCTGGTTATAGTTATGATGGCAAGAACAAATGTGCAATGTAGTGTTTGAAAGTGATGAGTGAATGGGTCTCGAGCTTCTTGAGGTAATCCACAAGGTGACAGAGCCAGACACAAAACAAAGCTTGAATGCCTGCATCTTAGCATATGATTGATTCAACAGGGGTATCTGTCCTGGGTTATTCTGCCTGCTCAGTTTGATATAATGAATACATTTTGAGGAAATAGCCGCTGGCATTTCATGATTTTGAATACCATTCATACTTCAGAAATATGCGATTCTCAAGAAATGGGCTTCCCATTTTAGGTCCTGGTAGTTGAAGGCCCACTGTTTTGTACACATATGAGAGCAAAGTTTTGGTAGTTACCCAACATCTCCAATGTTGTATGGGTCCCAAACAGGAGAAGCATATTTCAGATGCGGACATACTTAAATCTCTAGCATGCTAGCAGCATCTATATGAACTCCTATATAATAGGCCAATTAGTTTCCTAGTGTAGCACAAATGCTGTCTATATGTGAAGACCAAGATAATTCCGAAGAGAGCAGCACACCAAGGTATTTGTAAGAATTAACTTGGCCCAGAGTTGTACAATTCTTTAAGGCCATAATGGTTTTGCCCCCTTGATATCATCATGGTTTTACAGTTCATCAAAGGAGACCTGGTCAGGGACCCTAACGATGGCGCTTTTGACACAGCAAGAGAATCCCTCAAGTCACTTCAAGCACAGCATCACGAAATGCAGCTAACTGTTATTTTTGTTGTTTTCTTTTGTTTTTGTGTTTGCTCTTTACATCAAGCATATGGTGATAGTCAGTGTCATGTTTGTTTTTGAAAGTTGAAGTATTAGTCTGTTTACATATGCAAGCATTGAGTGGAAAGCGAAGGGGAAAAAATCTAGGGAATGCTGATGAACTGAGTAACTATTTCCATCATCCTTTCCTGTCAGCTGTGAATCTAATGATGTCAAAATGCATAAACAATCTCTTCTTACTAAATCTCTGCCACTTCTGAGTATCTCTGGTTCTCTAATTCAGTTAGCGACTGAGTTCAAGTACCTGGGAATCCTCTTTTCTTCATCTCTATCTTTGACCATCACATTTTTACATCTCTTTCAAGACCCGTAAATTACTTGGTCTTCTCTACCATCATTTCTACTGTTATTCAAACACGTCTACTCTTCTTCGCCTCTACAATTATTTTATCTTTTCTCATCTAGAGTACTGTTCTTTCCTCTGGGGCCCTAAACCATCGCATCTTTCATCTCAGCTTGAGAGAATGCATGTAAATTATGTAGTCAATGCTCCTTTCTCTTCTCACTAAGCTTCTTCTTCCATCTCTATCCTCTCGCCTCCATAATGCTAAACTTATCGTTTTCTAACTTATTCACATAACAGATTTTTTCTATTCTCCCACCATGCCAACCTACTCCCAGCTACAGCCTCCGATCCTTCCACCCCAGTAATTGTCTGCTAATCCCATAGAGAACTTGGCCTGCATACCATTTATTTCCCCCTACTACTACTAGGCTCTGGAACTGTCCCCAATTACAAATATGATGATCGTACCTCATTTATGTAAGCCTGCGTTTTTGAAGGCGAGTGATGTGTTCACATTTTATATTTTTACGGATGATGAGCATATGGTGATAGATATGACTGCTAGGCATGGAGTGGCAAGCAAAGAAGTTTACGGGTGATGTGATTTTGCAGAGCTTGCTTGTCTTGTTTGTTATTCATCCTATTTCTGGATAGCTTGTTCTGCTATGTGCTAAAGGGTCACATCAGCTAATACCATGCAGCCTGTTCTCCCTTGTGTAGCACAGCCAGGCCAGTGTCCTAGCCCCTGCTTTACAAGTCCAATATCAGTTGCGGTCCAAAGGACCTACTTATGCGTGTGCTGATTTTGTCCTAACTGTAGTCTGAGATGGAATTCTGTGAAGTATTTCAGTGTTTAAGTGATACAAAGGGGTGTTCAGACAACTGAAGGAGCCGCAGATTTTCACTTATATTTTACCTTCATAATGGTTATGTTAGTTAAAAGGAGATGGATTTCTGACAAGCAAATGCAGCAGCAAATTTTTACGATGTCTTTTCAGGCAGTTGTCATTTTGGTCAGGATAACACTAGAGATAAGGCTGTCAAAAGAGGCATGGTCAATACGAAGACATTGATCACTACGTCATGATATGTGAAAATTTCAGAAGGTAATTCTATTGCCTATGCTACTGACATTGTCGTGGCAATGATCCAGCCAGCTATAACTATAACCAACACCTTCTGTGATCTCACTTTATAGACTGTCGAAAGTGTAAAAAGCGAACACAATTTCCTTCAGAGATAATTTGTTGAGGAAAGCCAAATAGAGAGCACATCAATATCCATTGCTCTCGCTGATTTCATCATAATAGAGGAGAAAAAATGGCCTGGAGCATAGATTGCAAAAAGTAGTACCACCTGTGAGAAAATTCCAAAGAACTAATCATTTTGCTATCTGGAAATGTGAACAATGTGGATAAGACTAATCAAACTCAATTTATACAAGATACTAACTACAGTGTATTTGTAGTTGGTGGTGATATTGTGTGTTAATATATAAGCAGTATTTATTATTCATAGATGGCTATGAAGTAACCATCCTTAGCTATGATGAAGAAAGCAGACAGGTTGATCATTCCTAATCATAAAAAAGGGTCTTGTGTACTAATGGAAGCAATTCGGGTTACTCTCTATTATATCTATTATTATACAACTAAATAGGTCAGAGAGCAATGTGAGTGAAATCACCTCCTGAATAGATAATAATATCGAATGGTCCTTCTTTTGAGTGACCACCCTCAAATCTGACTAGTTAATCGGTGGGCCATATATGTATGAATACGCTAATATGTGTATTCAGTAGTTTATGTGCAATCAGCAATTGGTATAGGTAGCAATCAATAATAGCAATTGGTAATCAACTTAGCCTAGATGTATATATTTATATAGGCTAGAAGAACCTATCAACATGACCATATAAAGTACATAGTAGCTGACCAATCTCTGAGAAACAACTATGTAAGGTTACAGTTCAGTTCACCAGTTTACTCTGTTCATTCAGTTGTTTTTGCATTTAAAAAAAATCATCTCTAGCATAGTCCCCCTCTACAATAGTTAGCTACAACATATCTGTCTTCTCATGAGGAAGGGATACTTGGTTGCCACATCTGGTGTGCTCTCCAATTCATCATCATTTTCATCACAATCATTTCCCCCCCTTTTCTTCCCTGATGTTATCCAGCGAGTTTTCATCCAAGGTTTTGAAATTGATAGTAGCTAACTCTCCAGCACAGTTAACTCTTACACCGCGTTTGTCACGGCGTTTGTGACACAACAATCCACCCCACGTATGCGTGTGTCACAACATCCGTGACAAGCAATTTACCGCTGGCAGTGCGTGTGTCACAGCGTCTGTGACATGATATTTGTTGTTGCATAGCTCCGTAGATTGTCCGTTTTATAGTCTGTACTTACTAGGTAAGGTTGATGGGTTTATAATCAAACTTGGGAATGCATCACCATCTCCATGAATAACATAAAATAAAAATAAACAGGCGTTTTATTTCGTGGTTCATTGCCAGATGCAAATAAGAAACATGGTGTGTATTTTTATCCAAAACAAAAACAAATATGGATCTGCAGGCAGTATTGGAGGCTCTTTCTGATATTGAGAATGACTTCGAAAGTGACAGTGAACTGGATGATGTGGAAGAAATGAACTAGATGATATTGGAAGAAGATGAACTATAATTATGATGTGGAAGAATGGCCGGCCCCTGAAGAAATGGAAGATGCTAATGGCAGCAGTAGTGTAGATGAGACTGATGGGGAAATGGATGTGGAAACTGGCCAAACGAGTGGAAATTCTTCAAGTGGGCTTGTCAGGTGCAAAGAAGTTGACAACATTATGAAGCGTAGAAACTCCTGGTTCAAATTTGCCAGATGATGATGTTGAGCCCAAGGATATTTCTTCACCTGTTCTTTGCAGACGAGGTTTTTGACCTAGTAGTGCGTGAAACAAATATTAATACACAAATTCTGATCGTAAACCCTGCAACTTACGGCTCGCTCAGGCTCAGTGTACTACTGTCAGACTTGCTCTGACCACCCACCTCTACATCCAGAAGAGTGCTTCAAAGAGTACCACACAGCCAAGATCCTGAAGAAACCAAGAGCAACACAGTGAACTCATGACTATATTGTTATTCAATGACTATATTGTTATTCAATTATCTTCTTATAAAACATTGTACTTGATCTAGCAAGGTATTCAAATGGATTTTTGCTGCTGACAATCTTGTTCTAGCTAGATAGCTATATATCCAGATAAGTTTTAGTACACAATGTAACAAAAATAGCTCCCACCAACCTAAATTGCCAATCCTATAGCTACCACACAGCATACAGACAGATTTAGCATACTTTGCATAGCCGACTAACATACAAAAATAGCGTAGAAGCTACCATGACTAGTTTCTAAACAAAGGTATAACAATAGCGTCAATACGATGTTTTTTTTAAAACTGGCTATCGAATACTTACAGTTTGCTGAGATTACCAATGGGATCATGTAAAGAGTAAGACTCCCGAGTCCGAAAAATCAGTGCCCGTCAATTAATTTTTGCGGTATATATTTAAAAATGCTACTTATCTTAAATGCGCGCGCTACAACGCGCGCGCTACAACTCGCGCGCTAAAATGGAAGGCGGGACAGAACAATATTCAGTAACACAACTTCATATTAAAACTTCATAAAACAACAAATGCAGCAAAAACCACCAACAAAATTTTTTATTATAAACATCAGAGGACAAAATTATACAGGGTACTGTGTTTTCATTGCGCTGGCAAAAGCTTCAGCAGTTGTGCGGGCATTCCTCTCCCTCCACATAAACTCATCGAGGTATGAAGGAAGTTGATCACGGTGGACTTGTCTCCCTGGAGACAAGAGCAAAGAGAGAACCATCAAGTATAATTATCTCTACTAAAAATATCGACATAGACATACAAACCATGCCGAATCGTCTTTACGGTTTTACACGCAGGACACCCCCATGCAAATCCATCTTTCAGGCTGGACTTCTTACGTCCAACCATAGTTACATTGCAACTGTACCACCAAGATACAACACCAAACATGTTTATCATAATAATTATTATTATCCTATTATTATTACTTTTTAGATATTTTCCCCCTTACATTCCACAAGTAAACAGTACTTGCCAAAAGAGATTTGCTCCTAAAGTAGTCAATGACTTCCTTGTTTTCCCCAAATGCAGCAGGAGTAATCGACCTGATCATTGTTGAAGCCATCTCTGTACATAGCGCGCACGTTTAAGATAAGTAGAGAAAAGTGCATTTTAAAATATATACCGCGAAAATTAATTGATGCGCACTGATTTTTCGGACTCTGGAGTCTTACTCTTTACATGATCCAACCAATGTTCCCTGGACCTGTCTCTGTTGTTTGGTCAATTTTGGAGTAGTAAATATGCCGTAGGAGCAACTAACAACAGACCGTTTCTTCCCCATGCGATCGCACAAGGTTAAAAAAAACCAATGCCGCACCCAGATGATTACTTCCGGTTTGAGTATAATGCACGTACGATTATTGTGACATTTTCAATTGACGCCATGTAAGTGTTAACATACTCCTGCCAGGTCAGGCCAGTTTCAACCATAGCTCGGACTCAATTTCGTCATCTTCATTAACCGTCCATTCAAGTTTTTAACCACATGATAGGACATCGCGAAGAAGCTGCTTCCTCTAATTGTTCTAACATTTGCAATAGTTCCAGCATCGCAAGGCTGCAATCTAGGTTGTTGTTGGGATGAAGAAACACTAGTTCAACCACTTGAACTGATAATATCTGGGAGGGGGGGGGGGGGGGGGGTGGGGGCAGCAGTGTGTCATGGATTCTCTACCTAAAGGTCACCCTTGCAGAAGATTCCAAGATACAGGTGCAAAGAGAATACCCTGAACCCCATGCACACACATTAAACACTTAACAAATAAGCACTTAGGGCAGTGTGAGAATCATTTTAATGGTTCTCGTTAATAAAATTGGGAAGACAGTGTACAACACATTTCCAGCTACCCATGATGTTTAGTTGGCATGATCTAATTGGCCAAAACATTGTGTGAAGTGGAAGCATATTAGTATGTATGGTCAAACCTAAGTTCACATCTGCTAGCCTATTCAAGGGAGCCAGTTGCTGAGCTGAGGAGGCTGCTCAGGGTGGATACAGTATATGTGAACGCGTGAAAATTTGTCATAACGCTTTACTCTACTTACTATAAGTCAGGATTACTTGGTGCAACCTTAATCCTCCACATTGGTGGCAGCGACCGACTTGAACTAACCTCATTCAAATGGAGCAGCCTAGAGTACTGAACATGGCCATGAGAGCCGGAGGATAGCAACCCACCGAGGATAGCACCCTACCGACCCCTCCACCCTAAGCAAGTAGGATAGACGTTTAAGACGTGACCATTGAGGACGAAATAGAGACCGAGAAGAGGCTATCAGGAACGAGATGAAGGAAAGAAGAAAAATGATGCAAAATGATGGATGTAATTCATGCAGATCACCGTCCAGAACAGTATGGATGCGAGATGAGTGGAGAATGAACAGAGGAGACTGGAATGTGAGGATAACGAGCCGAGACACCTGGAGAGAGAGCAGAGGTGCACCAGCAAAGATGCCCCTAAGCTGGCCCAACTCAAAGACATAGTCGCGATTGAATCGTTCTTGAGAATTTTGAAGCACACATGCGGACCTTTGAGGTACACACTGACTATTGGATTGCCAACCTCCTCACTGTCCTGGATGAGAATCCCTCAGCTATCAGGCTGACCTCCACATAGACAACAAGTAGAGCTTTGCCACGCTCAAGCAGACAATCATATACTACAGGACCAGGTGGAGGGTGAAATGGATCAAGGAGGCAATTTCAAGCAAGACCTAGAAGACATGATAGTTCTTGAGAAGTCAATTACCATGCTACCTGACCACAAGGTGGAAATCTGTGTGCATGAACGTCGAACCTCAGCAGAGGCAGGACAACTCATAGATGAGTATCGCCATCTCAAACCCAGAACAGAGGAGCCCAGACAACTGTGGATAAGATCAGCTCTGACCGGTGGAGGTGACAGATTCAGACTCAGAGGATGGCAGGAGCTTGATAAGATGAAAGGAGAGACTAAATAACCTCCTGAAGCCAAACCATAGAGACCACCAGCCTTTGATCATGTACTAGAACCCAGATGTTTTCATTGCAGTGACTATGGCTACATTGTGGCAAAGTGCCCCAAGAGAATGACATGGTATGCTACTGTGATTACTTTGTTGACTTGTTTCACCACCCAGGTATCATTAACAGGCAACGGGTATAGACTCTGACAATAGACACCAGTATTAAAACCAAAGTCAACAGCCGATGGATCTGGAAGGAAGAACTGACTGGCATAGGACCCAATAGCCTCATTCACGGACTCCCTCTGGCCAAGGCCAACATCACTGTAAACAAGAGGACACTGCATCTCATTGTGGCAGTCAATAACAACCTGGCCTATGATGCCTTGTTGTGGATGGACATCCCTAAACTTCTTGACCTTGCTCCATAATGGACAGAGAGAATCAACCGCAGGCCCAAACGAAGTGCCCCTGGCCAGTTACCTATGCAGACCCTTCTGACCAGCACAGTAAAGAGTTGGGCAGCAGCTCTAGTGAGGATGGACATAGCGCATATGACGAGTCCGCGGAGGAGCAAGAAGACGACCCAATGACCACCACTACTCCACAACAGAAAGACCAGGCCCCCTCCCTCACCCTACCAGCATAGCTGCAGAATGATGATGAGGTGCATGGAGCACTGCAGACCTCTCACTTTGATGACGACATCTTTCAGGTGTAAAGTACAAAGAGGAAGAAGGTCAAAAGTGAGAAGAGAACTAGCCTGTAAGCAACACCAAACTAACTGGGGCCAACAATTGCCTCTGGATTGAGGGCCCTCCCAGCTCCAGGCAGGCTCAGGCAGAAGACCCTTCCCTGGAACATCCATGGAGAAAGTGCAGCACACCATTCTTCAAGTCGGATGGACATATCTACAGAAAATGAAAGCACACCAGATTGGAGGAAGAGGCCTATCATGACAAATTTGGTCCCCCCATATTTGGTTCCCCCTGGAACTTTTTCTTTAAAAAATATGTTCCCTCTGGAACTTTATACTTGAAAAAAAAGTTCCCTCTTGAAAAATAAAGGGCTAGGGCTAGGGTAGGAACAAAACTTTCAATATGGGGGGAACAACTTTTGGTGGGGAACTAATTAAATGTTACAGGCCCAACAACTGGTGCTACTGCAGCCCTACAGGATGACAGTGCTCAGGATGGCACACCAGATCCATTGGACATGTAACTTAGGACGAAAAAGAACTACAGAGAGACTCATGCTCTGCTTCTTCTGCCAGCCTGTGAAACCCAGTCAGGCCTTATAAGGCAATATGCATACTAATTAGCCAGATATGGGGTCATTGGTACAGTGTGTGCATCTGCTTTTCTTGATAAAATTGACATGTAAATTGTGACACTTCTGCCACTTTTGTAGCCATCATTAGAGCCAATAAACCCATCAAGGCCCATCTCTGCTGCACACCTAAAGTCATCCACTTACTGGGATTTCTTTACTCTAGTAAATCATTTTCACACTATTTCATCATAACCGGTCTTTCTAACCTAAGCATACTTTTTCTCCTCATGTTCACCAGCTCCCATATATTCTTCATTTCCTCCCTGTCCTTAACAATGTCTGCATTTGTGGTGTCTGGATCACACATCTCTTTGCTATACTGCGACAGGATCAGCCACTATTAGGCTATTCCTTCTTCTAAAGTCTTTGTAGACACCTTTCTAAGTTCTGTAATTAATCATATGCTGCAAGTCATTCCATGCCAGTCTACATGTGTTCAGAATTTTCTGCTGCAGTAATGCATTAATTACAAAAGGGTATGCCTTTGTCTGGCAGCCCGAGCAATTTAGTTTGTGATCTTTGCTTTAAAATTGTGGTCTTTCACTAGAGGTGAGATCATATTGAAATGCATCGGTGGCATGCAAATTGTTGTCTCTCAAAAGCGGTGGTCTTCCAAGTGATGGGTCCAAAAGAGGAACTACTATAACATGAAGTGTCCTTATGTGGAGGAGAGAAAACTCGAGGACATTTTGCAGAGTTCCCCACCCCCCCCCCCCCCCCCAGTTTTCAAGTCTATATATATAGGCATCTGTGATACACCTCTGTGTGCATATGGGATGTATCATCATCATCCAGTACTCACATCATTTGAAGAACTTTCAATACTTTCAGTAAGTCAAGAATATGCATGTGAAACCGTACCCATCATAGTCTGTCTGAAGTGTTGCCATGCTTACACACTCTTTATTCAGATGGATCATGAATCATGGTGGATGTGTTGCATTATTTCTTTAATTTGCCATGATGGCCCAAGTATCTTGGTTGGGACACTGGCATTAAGGTAATTAAAAAAACCTAGACGCCAGCTGAAAATAATAGTACAGCATCAACTAATGTCAAGCTATCAAAGGCTTCCACTTGAGAAAGAAGTGTACTTCAATATTTGAATCATCAACTGGACCTTCTGGCAGAGCATATACAACTAACATGTCAGAACTTTTGCTAGGATCAACCCATGCACAAATGTGTTATGTATATCTGGTACAAGTACTTATAAGAGTTTTCCTTCCCTGTCAGTCATGCAGCCTGTTCTTACTTGCCAGTGCAGTAAATTTAATTAATTTTTTGGCATGAGGGTCTATGGGGGAGGTGGTTTTGGAAGGCTTGTGGGGGTTTATTAGGATCTTGGTTTATTGTTTATCCTATTTCTGGCTGGCTTATTCTGTTATCTGGTAAGATTAACTATTAACCGTACAGCCAGTTCTCACTTGCAGTGCGCAGCCAAGCCAGTCTAGCTTTGAATCTCTGGGTGTTCTCTCGATTGATCTCTTCACTATAACAACCATTCCCGATTTATGAAAGCCTGCATTAGCTAAGGCAGATAACCCCTTCACATTTTTTTTAATTGGTGGTAAATGTTCGCGTAGTCCCTTGGTGGCTGGAGCCTGGTGATCAGCAGCATCGGCGGACTTCAAGAGCAAATACTGGCTATTGGAGGGGGAATGCTTGCATGAGGGTTAGAAGGAACCCGATCAGGCCTCCTGACATAGATGAGGTTACCTAATTGAACTATTAGCTTCCTGGAACTATTAGCTTACTCATTAAGCTCAGAGCTTGTGCATTTAAAACACAGACTAAAATTAATACATTATGTTGTACAACTAGGGGCCACGGTGGTCAGTGGTAAATTGTCCATCACTAAGCCATTGAGGGCTAGTGAGTAATGGATGTAAGTGAAGGTCTTACCTCTAGCCCTGGCCCTAAATTAGAGCTTGTGAAGAGGGTGGACGGGTACTATGGCACAGCATTTTAGAAATGGGATTCTATATTGTGCCATCAAAGGATTTCAAAGCAATGCTTGAGTGCTACATTCAATTCTCTTACTGCTGCCATCGACATTCCTGTTAGAGATCACTAGGGATATCTTTACTGATCAAGTATCATCATGTGGGATGCCACATTCACTAGGGCATTTATTCAACCTGGGTATATAGGGGGGAGGGGGGGGTGCAGAATACCCTGGGACATTTGGTTTGTTTGTTTTGGGAGTGCTAAAAAGTGGAGATGCCAAATTCACTGGAATACCGATTTATATATGCCATCAACTAAACAAGACCCCAAAATGGAATGCATCCATCAACTGTCCCAGGAATCGGATGTGAGTTTTGCAAAATTAACATTAGCATCATGTTCCTCATTTATCCTTCTGTGGATGAATATGTCATTTATGAAACAAACAACTCCTTCTAATAAATCTCCAAGAATTTCACTTGTTCTTCACTGGAAATGTTCGGAGCGGAGATTACGCCAAAAGAAAGATGATTGAAGCAGCATCTCCTAAAAGATGGGTTAAAGTTGTGAACTTTGATGATTTAGAAGATAACTCAATTTGCCAGAAACCGTTTAGAAAAATATCGTGCTCACCCAATTTGAGCAAGGGTATGTTCCACTGATAGCAAGGTATGGCATTCCCTGTAAACATTTGCATTAAGCTAGGTTAAGTCCACGCAAATTCTCACTTTTCCAATAGACTTTGGTACAAAACGACCATACCTGCACACCATTCTGTGGGATGTTGATCTCTGAAATCATCCCCGACTCCTCCATTCCCCTTGATTTCATAATTGTCTTTAAATCTCCCCAAACTTTAGAACACTTTAGGAAGCTGTTTGACTACATCCTTGCTCTGTTTGATGAATGATACAATGTTCAGGGATTCAATAGCTGGTTGTTCCAGTAGAACTTTTCTAAGCACTCACCACAAAGATTTCTTGCTTTGATTCATGGTTGTTTCTCTTCAAACTACCTGAACATTTTCCAAGAACATCGAAGGTTTGTTGGCTAGGACCAGTAAGTGATCTCCTTGCCCATCCCGTATTACATTATAGTCATTCTCTATAATAATGGTGAAGTGGTCTCCTACATCAACCTTAAACTAGATTTCTTCGTTGTTGAGCACGACCTTCGCTATCTATGAGGTTTTGTTCGTTTCGACTGCTGCAGTCTCCAAGTCTACTGCTAGGAAAGATTCTTCACTGTTTGCTTCACTAATGAAGAGAGAGTGGATAGTGGTGCCTTTACTCCTATACACAGCTTGAAAATGCCCTTCTTTGGCACTTGTTGCAAATTGGATCTTTTGCTGGAAATTGCACATCATGTACAACACTGCACCATAGTGCTCAGTGGAGGTTTTGCACCAAGTGTCGTCCTTGGTGACATCCCATGATATTTTCTCCTTGATATTAGATTCCTGACTTCTTCAACTGTAGAAGGATCAGAGCTGCTGTGAACTGTGCTTTGCTGCTTCTTGATGGTCTCACTTTGCCGAGCTGGTGTAAGGGCCTTGTCAAGGGTTAATTAAGATCTGCAGTTTTTTGGCCAGGTATCTATCTCTTATATATACCAACAACAATCTGACTCTTATCATCACCTCGCATAGTGCACCGAACTTGCAGTACTCTACAAGAGCTTACATGTCGACAAAAAAATTGTCAACAGACTCTCCTTGTTGCTGTGTTTGGCTATTAAATTTAGCTCTTTGGAAGATGGTATTTTTATGTTTCACAAAGTTTTCTTTGAAGTTTTCTATGACTTGTCATACTTCTTTGTATCTTCTTCACTCAGCTTGAATGACTGAAAAATGTCATCCACTTTGTCTCCCATGGAGTAGGCCAGTGTATTGATTTGGTTCTTCTCTGGCTTTGTAGCAAGGTTGGCAATCATTGGAATCGCCTTATCCACTTAGGTCATTCTTGTGGCTTGCAAAAGTTAACGTTTTCCAGTGGGATTTGGTAGGATGTCATTTACTCTAGCTAGGTTGATCAGGATCCCACCTCTGACATCATGTAACATCATTGGTAAGCTGCTAGTTCAGTTAGTCAACCATCCAATTATTGTACAAATAGATAGGTAATAACCTTTGTATGGGTAGCATGAATAGCACTGTTATTGATTTACATATAACATGGTCAGCAATAGACTCCATACACTAAGCAGTGGAGTAGGAACAGGGGGGGGGGGGGGCCGGGGGGGCCAGTGGCCCCCCCAATAAAACTCATGAAACTAACATGTAAAAAAAATCAATGAATCTGTTACTATAATATTAATACATACTAAGTGGTAGTAAAATATTATTTTAGTAAGCACCATAAATCAGTGGATATGAATGTGGGGTATGGGGGGGGGGGGATAGGCCCTACTACAATAAATATTGGGGAGCCACTCCCCCCCCCCCCCTCCACAAGAAAATTAATCAGTCTGTACATACTGTAGTACATAGCTTGCTATCCCAAACCATAAACCACCCATGTATGAAAGTGTTAATCTTAAGTAGCTGCTATCCCAAACCATAAACCACCCATGTATGAAAGTGTTAATCATTAGTAATTAGTCAAAATCACATGACATACTGATAGCTAGCATGCAGTAGCATGGCCAAGAGGAAAAGGTGCTTTTAGAGTGGGCAATCTAATTTGACTTCATTCTTCAAACCAAGAGGACAACCTGAACAAGGTGATATCATAATGTTTAGCTACCTAGGTACTCACTTACACTTCATGTTCCAGGAGATGAATCTGACTGTGACATTCACACTGACAGTGACAACGAAGAAAGCTCTGACAAACATTTTGAAAGCCATACACAAGGTAGTAGTGGCATCTCTCAAATGGAAGTTCCATGTAGTGGTAGTTCTCAAGATCCTTCAGCTTTGGTTCCAGGTATCAGTACATGTAATGGTTCTTGTTGTACTGGTTCTGAAATATCACAACCAACAAATCGAAGAAAACTGAAAGGTCTTTTGGTTCTGGTGGAAACACCCGTAAGAGATCTTTTGGGGCTTCATGGTATAAGCAATATCCATGGTTTCACTTGTGCTGTTCAGAATTTAAGGTATATTGCTTTTATTGTAAGCGTAGTAAGTATAAAAGCTGATCCAGCATTTTCTACTGTAGGATTTTCCAATTGGAAAAAGGCAATTGATAGGTTCAAAGCTCATGAATCCTCTCTTGCTCATAGAGATTCGTTTGCAGCTTTCGTTGCTTCAAGAAGTGCCTCTGTTAATGAGCTGTTGCAAAGTTTAGATCAAAACCAAGCAAAACGAAAATGTAGCCTACTTCAACAACTTGCAGCACTACGTTTCTTGTTGCGACAGGGCAAATCTATTCGAAATGACCATGCTGGTGGTTCCAATCTGAGAGTAATGCTTAAAAGTGTACTAAATGAAAGTTCATGGGTATGTGAGAACAAGTACCAGTCACCCGAAATCATAAATGAAATGATTGAAATAATGGCCCATAAAGTATTACGTTCCTTACTGTCAGAGGTAAATTTTCAACGCTGGTTCTCACTTATGGCTGATGAGACAAGAGATGTTGCAAATCGTGAGCAGTTGGTTTTATATTTGAGATGGGTCTCAGAAAACTATGAAGTATTTGAAGATCAGGTTGGCCTTATTCAAGTCGATAATACCAGAGCTGAAACTATCTATTCATCCTTGAAGGATTGTCTTGTACGTTTAGGCATACCATTACAAAATTGCAGGGGTCAGGCATATGATGGTGCCCGCAATTTTCAGGGACATGTAACTGGTGTAGCTAAAAGGTTTACTGATGATAATGCTGCAGCAATTTCTGTGCATTGTCTAGCTCATTGTGTCAATCTCTGCCTACAAGAAGTAGCTAGAAGTAGCAAGTCTATCAAAGAAGGTTCAATGGACATAATTCAGCTAATCAAGTATTCTCCTAAACGGCAAATTATTTTTGAAGCTGTCCAGAAGCAACAAGACTCCTCCCCATCCACTTCTGGGATTAGGAGCCTATGTCCTACCAGGTGGACTGTTCACACTAGTGCAATGCAGTAAGCAATTATGAAGCTTTGAATGTATGGAGATATCATCTCATGGCACAGATGACTGTTCAAGGCGTGCTAATGGTATCCTTGCATTGATGGATCGTTTTTCAATATACTTTGGTGTAAAATTTTCAAATTTTATTATTCAGCATGACTGAACAACTATCCATTCACCTGCAAGGAAAGGATACTAAAGTGGAAGATGCGTATTTTGCAGTGAATATTTGCATTAGATCACTACAGCAATTGAGGAGTGATGATAGTTTTCTAATATTTTTTGATTCAGTCAAAGAAGAGGCATCAAGAAAGTGTGATCCACCTGTCCTTCCTCGACAGAGACAGCTTCCAAGGCGAATTGATGATGGTACAGCTCAGCATGTGCATGCATCTGTAGAAGATTTCTACAGAAAAGAATATTTCCAAGCAAGTTACAACAATAGGGAATCGCTTTTCACAAGGAAACTTTTTGCTGGTTAGAAAGTTTGAAAACTTGCTTCTTGATTGTGCCAATGGGAAGGCTGTTTTACTGCCTCAAGAATTATGCAAACTTTACCAAACTGATATTGATTTTGAGAAACTTAAATTACATTTACAAATGTTACCTGATGCCATAAAATCTACAGCTCTAGATGGCATTCAGATTCAGAAAGTTACAAGGGTTCAAACTATTTGTGATGTCTTCAATGCACAATATAGCATCAAGTGTATGCTGACAGAAGTGCATAAGCTTTTGAAGATTTACTTGACAATATACCTGTCACAACAGCTACAGCTGAACGCAGCTTCTCTGCTCTCAAGCGCATAAAAACGTATTTGAGAAACTCAATGACTCAACAACGTTTAAACCACTGCATGCTTCTACACATTCACCGGCAAAGAACTGATGACCTTAATCTATCTGAAATTGCACAAGAATTTATCGATAGGAATGAGAGGAGAAGGAACTTCTTTGGACGCTTTTGACTGTAATTGTATTTTTTCCTTAATACTGACCTCAATCATATTACAATCTTTGCTTCCCTACATGATAGCTAATGGTATAATATATACTTGTGGTAGCAATCAGGGGCATACCCAGGATTTTCTGAAGGGGAGGGCACTCCAATTTGACTTTTAATATTCTAAGATGTCGAATGATTTGTTCAAGGAAAGAATTTTGAGGGAAACAGGGGGAAAAGCTGTGTGTTTTGTGGGCCACAGGTTGTTAGGGGAGGGGGGGGCAGTTGGTTAGGGGAGGGGGCTGCAGGTTGCTGGGGGAAGGGGACTGCAGTTATTTGGGGGCATGGCTGCAGGTTGTTGGGAGAGGGGGAGGGCGCAGATGACTGACCATCAATGGCCAAAAATTTCCCGAGATCGATTTCTAGTTTGTTCTTTATGACTGAATTGTGAATACCGTTCTGTGGCTAAGTTCAACCCTGTAGCTGAATTCTTCAGAGCATTTGTTATTACTTTACAGAATGGCTATTAATCCTCCAGAATGCATCAAAATCAATCACAGAGCATCATATAAATTAAAAAAATCGCCCCCTACCTACATGCTTTAGCTCTCCCTCTACATCGACTGACTTTGGAATCCCCCCCCCCTCAAAATCCTGTGTCTCTTTAGACTGGCCCCCCCAATGTGAAACATCTTCCTACTCCACTGCTAAGTCCAGTCCAGTACATTTACCAATGTGGACTACAAATATTTTTATGACCCTTTACCTATTATATAATAGTGAAGTTTTATATTTTTTTATTTATTATTTATTTATTAGTTCATTATATAAATGGTCCAGTAAATGTCTGTTGTCTACATTGGTAAATGCTTGTTTATTTAGTTTTAGTCATAAAAAAAAAGTGTTGTTTAAATATGCATACTCCACCACCTCCATCCTGCTTGTTGGTTGTTGTTATACATACAGCGCCCATCTACCAGTATGCAGATAGAGCGAACTCTGACCACAACTCAATGTGAACCATCTAATCTTGGTAGCATTATCAACTTGGTCTTCTCTCTCAAGCCTCGCACTAGCTTTTGGCCTACTTCGCACTCCCTTTCAGCCCATTCAACAACAACTTTAAACTCAAAAGCTGCAATATAGCTCATACGCATTCCAAGTTCACTTGATATATAAGCTGCGATTTCCGACTATTTCTGCCTAATTAGGTTGCGATTGCGCAGCCAACACCAAAGTGCTGTGGTATAATATTTGTGCGGTGCCCTCCACTGTGCTGTAGTGCCATCCATTGTGGTGTGGTATAACGCTTGCGTGGTGCCTTCCATTGCATTTTTTTTGTCTCTGATCTGTTAAAGCAAAAGAGCATTGCACTAGCACAATATATATATTTTTAACGAGTCATTATGGCTGTGTTTTGTTTATGCTTAAGTGGTTGAGCTATAAGCAGTCAGTTACAGAACTGCCCTAGTTGCTGGCTCACTCTCTTCTTCAACGTCTTCCTCTGGAGAGGCAAATGGGATACGCTCTGCCACTATCATGCTCTTGAAACAAGCTGGCTAGTAGCTTCTGCAATGGCTGGAACAGATGAAAACAAACGGAAAGCTGATGTGCAGGCAGAACAACACAAAGTAGACCACTAACCACTAGGAAACTAACTAAACAAAATAGAGCCAATAAGACCTGAAAAGAACCAGAATCTAACACAACAAACCATTATTTATGTAATACTAAGTCATTGTCCATTTATCTAATCAACTTTAAATCTACTCCCCCAACTCGTATTCACTGCTTTCCCATCATTACCATATCCCACATTTAGTTGATGTAGACTCGTATGCAGCCAGTTCCATCCTGTCCTGTGCTTGCTGTTCAAGGAAGTGGCAGCAACAAGAGGCACTCCATCAAGGAATGGTGCTCTTACCTTGCCAAGCTTCTTCGACAAAATCGTAAACACCTGCTCTCAATAATTGTTCCCACCTTGTTTAGACCGACGCTCTTTCGCGAATCAGGTCACATAGTTTACCACAAACTTTGCTAACGATGATAGGGAACATAACTGGTTGGCAGAATTATCACAGAGCACCGAAGGAAAGGCTGTGCAATAGCCAACAACACTTCAGACATAAGATATCTTGCACTCTCGATCTGCTGCACTGCCTGATGAACTAGAGCATCAGAAACTCTTGTCAGTTTCTGCATGATCTTACATTCAGAATTCTTATACTGCAAAGCAAAGTCTTAATGACCTCACTCTTGGTGAGCTTCAGACAGGGGAAGCTGCTTCCAAGTTGTTACCTAACAAAACCTTCATTGAGTTGTAGGGCATCCCAGTTGGACAGCCATGCTTATGAGTTGAGCATCTGCATACCAATAGAAATAAGGCATGGCAAAGTGCATAACTCACCACACAATGCTGTGCATGCATTTCTGCTTAACTGATTGAACGCTGATTTTATTTGTGGCTTCATTACATTCAATTTTTTTTTGTCTCAACCAACTCAGTTGATACACAACGAAATTATAATGACCTTCTCAACAATTAACTTGAATTTTATTCTCTCGATGTTTCGACTAGATGCTCTAGCCTTCATCAGGAATTGTAAGAATTGAATTCTCAAACTGTTCAGAAAGCAAACACAATAAGCTGCAGTAGTTTGGTACAAGAATTAGCTCCGCTGCAGTGAGCAAACAAAAGGTACGCAGTGTATTTACAACAAAACCTACATCTAACAAGGAATTCAGAATGGTTCCTTGGGAGCATAGGTGCCTGTGCTGCATTCCACTGAAGAAGAACATACAGAACCAGTGGCAAAAGCCAGGAAGAACAACATTCACAAAGGCAGTTGCGATTGTCAGCCTTTAAAAAATCTTTGTAATTTTGCTAGCACGTCCTGTCTAACCGGAAATAAAGTTTTTATTACTATTTTAAATCAATAGAGTCGCCTATTGGACACGTGCATACAGAGAATCGGCACCCAATACAAAATATAATTAAAATAAAATTAAAACAAATTATGAAAATGTCCGAGTTTGCCCCATAATATATGGTACTTAATTGGTTAAGGGGATTACCCTTAAATGTAAAAAGGAGCTGAAATTTGTAACTATCATAACATTTTTGTCATTTTGTAGCAAAAAGATAGCCTTTTTTCAAGAGCTTTCCAATGAACTTTATGAAGGCTAGCAAGTCTATACAGTGAAGATATTTACACACCCTTCGGTTCCCTGATCATCTTAACGCTCTAAAATGACAGAATGCCTATAACCACTTCCCATTCTCAGGTTGTGTAAAGGAACTACAAAAGTGCGTCATGAGCACGATTTTTGGTGAAAAGTTTTGCATCAATGCTTGCCAATGATTCCCGTTTTAAAGTTAAGTTATTGATCTCCGTGTCTGGTATTCTGAAAAATGTCCAGCTCATTACTTGCTTGTGTAGTTCTGTTATATATACAACCTGTGAATAAGAAGCACTCTGTGATTTTAGAGGATAATTTTAAAGGTGATCCGGGTACAGTTTTAAAGAGAGTGTAGGTATCTTCGCTCTACAGACTAGCTAGTCTTCATAAAGTAGATCATTGGGAAAGCTCTTGAAAAAAGTTAAGCTATGAAATGACATTAAACAACAAAAACATTATGACAGTTACAAAGTTCAGGTCTTCAAATTTTAAAGAATGGGCGACCTTCCCCTACGTCATAATGGTCATCCTATTTACACAAGAAACAGCTGAAATACATAGAGACAGAAAACTTATAGATCAGATTTAGTAACCCTGTCTGGCCATTGATACTTGATAAGATAGAGGTGCATAACCTAACTACTGTGACTTTAACACAGCTAATTCTTAATTCAATCAGGCTACCCTAACATGGACATCACAGGGAATCAATGGGAAAGCCTAACAGGTTACCCAAAGTAAAGTGATCCTAACATAAACAAAACAAAACAATTCAATCAAACTTGACGAGAAGTCCTGCTGTAACTTCCTTTCAAATCAATCTGATCCCCAAGCTGTATGAAGCGAGTGTGTACCTGTTGCTAGGGTATAGTCACAAAGAGGTGGGCATCTATCCCCGTTCGATTACCTTGGTAGGCGAGTCTGGCTTACTTTCGTCTTCAGGTTCTTCATCTCCTGAGTGCCATATGCTTTGGGGTTTTCTTTAACAGTTCCATTGCTAGGCTCTGGAGGAGGTGCAGGTTCAGGAATATTAAGACTGAGAGTAAGAGGGTGGGGAAGAGGGTGAATAGGGAGCAAAAGCATGAAAAGAGCCGTGAATTGAGTGAGAGAGAGAGAAAAGGCTTTAGCTGATTCCTTAGAAGCCACTCTTTAAAAAAAGACAGCTGTGGGAGATGAATTAAGCTTGGATTATCCTTGCACTGACCGATGAACTGCTTCAGCTGCTCCACATGGCTAGGGTGAAGTTTTGAGTCCATGGTGATACTCGGGGAAACTACTCGACCTGTTTCAGCACATGTACACCACTTCTACAATTTTGTGCCATGTTAATTCAATGCGCATGCCCTTAACCAGGTAAGGTTACTTACCCCAAGTAAGTAAACCTTTATCATAATGCGACCACTTTGCCTGATTTCATATTAGTACTTAACAAGAATGAATGCAAGGCACTGTGTGGCGAGCGAAGGTGCAACAAAAAATAATTTGAAATACCTAGCTGCAGGCCCAACACTATAATTATATACACTTACGTGCATATGCATACTAAAATCCATAGCACATGCCACAGCTGCAGAAACTATTTCCAGAAGGGATAGAAATAGACTTCAGAAAAGGAAAAGGAGAAAAAAGTCAAAGTGTGCTTTCTTAAACTATAGAATATAGAGAACTGAGATTGGAAAGAAAAGGGCGAGCGATAGAAAAATGCGTAGGAGAAGCACAGTACCACACGATGGAGAACTTTCCTTAGGCTCAGGTGAAGTTTCGTTCTGACTTAGCCACTCCATTCATCAGCACTCTCTGGCTATGGACACATTTGATAAACTGTAAATGATCGTCGCTGTCAATATTGACTGGTACTCTTTGAAAACTGAGGATTATACCTTCTCCATATTACTATGACCTCAATAATTACAAATCAGTGTATAGTGTTACGCCTGCAGCTATGCTTGGAGTAGGATGTAAATTATGTAGTAAACAATGGTCCTCGGACTACACTTCTCTTCTCACTAAGCTTCATCTTTCATCTCTATCCTCTCGCAGCCGTAATGCCAAACTTACCTTTTTCTTCAAACTCTCCATACAGAACTCAGCCTGCTTACCTTTCATATTTCTCTAACTACTATTAGCAGCCGATTAGTGGAGTGGAAGGATTGATTGTAGGTTGGTGTCAGGTCCCAGCCCTAACTGGCTGAAAGATAGCCCTGAGAAACTGGGAACATCAAACAATACGAAGCCCTGATGGCTAATTTTAATTAACATGCTACAATGACTTGTTCATCACATCACAATAGATTCATAAACACATATCTTCTAATCACATCACAATAAACTCATCAACACCTATTCATCACTTCACAATTGTCAATACATTCATCACCTTTCTTGTAAGGGCGGGATTGCAAGGGTATTTAAACCTCTCTGCATCCCAACTCAGGAGTTCCCTTCTGCTACTGAATTTCAGTCTACTTCTAGTTTGACTTGATTAAACTTAAGGCCTAAGAACCTTACTGTTTAGCTTGTGCTAGGATTGAGAGGGAACTCTGGTGGCAGAATTACCGGAGAACAATACCTGCTGGAGAGTATAGTGGGTATACCATTCTCATTGTTGTGCCTCGGTGGTTGGGGCATTAACAGTTGGCATGGTGGGAGGATAGAAGGAAAATCTATGTTATTAAGTAAAGGAAATGTAGTAGAAGAGAAGGAGGAGAAGAACGTAATATGAATATAAGTTTGAATGGGAAAGGTATGTTGGAGGAGGTGCAATGCATCATGAGCATGGATGTAACTATATAAGATTCTCCTAAACCTTGGAGTTATCTTTTTCCCAAGGCAAATGCCTTCAGTTCCAACAGTGGTGAACCCAAAAGACCTGGAATATCCACTAGTAAGGGACCCACAATGGTAAGATCTCGGCATATCACTTCACACTCACTGTGCAAAGGAAGGCCTACATTACGAGCTAGAAGCTCCACTCTCCTAAAGCATACACTATGTCTATCTAATAACCACCTATTGGGATATTGTCCAGATAAGAGATGCAAAGTTCTGACTATGTCCTCTACTACTGAGTGAATAGTGAAGAAAAACAACACTAGGCCCAAGTGATCATCTTGTTGAACCCCTTCCCTTAACTCTTATCACACGATCTCTGAAAAACAGGCTTGATGGAGAACCATAATATGCTGAGATTACTAAAGGTAATAGCTGCGGAGCCAAATCCCTGATAGTTTGAAACATCTTACCTCTTGGTAGATTGTTAATCTAAAGCCCAATTTCAATGCACATAAATTCTAGCAGCTTCAGCACGGTGGTCTAGTACAGAGCTGGTAGAAGTCCACGCATAAACTCTTAGAAGATTGTCTGTGGAGGGTACAACCCACAGGAATGGGTCTTATACCTCCACCTCCTTTTTATAAGTGAGGCAACAAAGAAAAAAGGAATAATGCAATCAGGAATGTCACCACAAAGAATGTTGCTGATGAATGTAGTTAAAACTTAGAGAAATAACCTTCACCAGACCTCCCCAGTCATGTCCTCCAGTGCTGAGGGCAAACATCACCTGGCCCCCTGATAAACCATTAGCGAAAGATTTGATGGCCCTAGTTACTTACTCCCCGATATATTCATAGCAGAGTCTAAAACTTCTGAAGGAACATCTGGATTGAAAAATTAGAGGGGGTTTTCCCTTTAGGATAGCACTTTAACAGTAGCCATGTTGTATAGTGAATTGAATGTCAAAATCACACCCACTTCCTGGCATTAGCACCAGAAAACTGCTAGATACAATTCTGCATATATAGTACACAGTTAAGAGAGTATCATAACTACAAACTTGCATGTATATATGTATATATGTGTATGAAAACTAGAGCACTACAGTCATTAGCAAACATAATTGGAACTTCAATACAGTAAACTAAACAAGTCAAATGTTTGCAGGGATTAATTGTTATAATCTTAGCTATATATATATTTACCACAAAACAATGTTTGATGACCATGGTCAAAGTATCAGAGAGGATGCTCATAGATGGGCTCAGCTCTCTCACTCCCTGCTTGTCCAACCTCAGCAGGATTTATGTAGTGCACATCTACAGTCTCATAGGCCTGGTTGATGTCCGTAGATATATCCCTAAACTTATCTTCTTCAGCATTTCCATTCACCACTTTCACTCTGGGAGCATTTTGATGTCTCTTTCTAATGCAACTGTAGAACAAATAAATTTAATTATACAAAACGACTAATGAGGGAGTGTGTCTTAGTGGCAGTTGGAGCCCCCACAAGGGACACTGACTATGGTATATTTTGTAATGATTATAAGTTTATGAATGAACATACCAAAACAGTAGCAATAGGAATGTAGTTGCTGCAAGAACTCCAATGAGAATACCCACGATTAAACTTGTAGCGATGTTTACACCTGAAGTGGAGGTGTCAGCTTGATCATTAAGCTGATCCAAACAGATTTGGCTTGTAAATGTATTTCCTGGTATGGGACACATCTTGCTCAGTGCAACATACTGTCCAGCCACATTTAGAGTGGGTTCCTCCTGCGATACCAACCATGACCACACCATGCTTATTAGTGAACTTGATGTGATTGTTCCTTCAGAGTTGGAGTGAACAAGATCAGTGGCAAAGTAGACTGATCGGCCAGATGTGCTCAACTTCAGACTTGTTTCTACTAAACTCTGTGAGCTGATGTTGCAGGCATTACATAGCGTGGACAATAGTTGTGCCAATGATATTTGAAGTTGCTGGATTGAACACACAAATACACACAAATAAACACATGCGTGCGTGCACATACACAGAGTGAGAGTTATAGAATGTCACTACAAACGCATTGAGGTAGCTCTGCATGTATTTGTAGGATGCCAACACATGTATAAATTATACCGTTTTCCTTGGAACCACACAGTTTCAGATCAATAAGGATAACCCAGAATGTTTCACTATGGAAAGCTGCAAGTCTACACACACATGGCTATTTTCACATGCAATGAAGATACATTAGCCAAAAGCCAGCTTTTTTATCCTGCAACCAGTCTTCAATAGAACAAGTTGTTTTTTAATTACAAAATAGTTGTTTGTAAAAGGGTCAAATGGAATTGATGAGTTCTGGTTAATTATGGATGTGATAATACAAGTATTGGCATATTGTTTAATAGTGAGCCAGCTGTCATTCAGTGTGAAGAAATTAAAAACAACAACATCAGAACAGTTAGCTAGACATACATTTTCATATCTGTGCTCTTCTTCATTCTGTAGTCAGAGTTTCCATCTTAATCAGGTTGGGAATTAGAATGCTTAGCTTTTTTTCTTCATCTTCCTATTTAGGGAATGGCAATTTAGCTGGTGTTCACTGTGTTACTCCCTATGGCATAGCTTCCCTAAGTCATATTCCTTGTTTGATTTCCTCAGCGATAATTTAAGTCAAGTCTGTAAAATGCTTTAAGCTCAATGGTTCTAAGGTTCAATCAAGAGTGCATTGCTTAAGTATTAGTGATATAGACATTCACTTATAGCAAAAATTATGCTCTTAAACATAACAACCAGCTTTTACTAGAATAATGCTAAAGATAAAAATGTTTTACTGTAAAATGATGCTTCTTTCTGCAGTCATAATGTCACTCTCACAAAGCCAAGTCTGTTAGGATAAATGATGAAAGAGGGTCAAGTATAGAGGATCTGCAATTTCACTGCACACTTTATTCAACAAGCTGTAGATGCTGATTAGCATTAAAAATGGAAGGAATGATAGTGTCTGTCATACCATTGTTGTTATGCAACACCCCAAGTCTGTGTCTTCCAAAATCAGCTGAAGTGGAGCTGGAAAATACATACAATATTGAAAGTGTCATGTAAGAGCTACAGCAATGCCATATAAGTAAATGATCAACTGCTGCTTCAGCCAAAATCAACTCTGTAAAAGTGTGTGAGTAGAAGAGTCATGGAAGTGGAGGAAGAGCAGTGTAGTATATATAGAGGGGGAGGCATTGGGGCACATGCAATTATGTGCATACAAAGTCATGTTCTTACCTCTTTCAAGGACTAGTGTGAGGAGTTTGAGACATTGTCTGCCTGACACCTGAACACTCCAAACAAGGATGTGGTTTGATGGTGTAAAGAGGTGCCATGGGTCTGGGCTAGCACCATGTTGTTATTCCACAGTGCTAGGTCAGTTGCCTGATCATTTATTACGTCACATTCAATTGTGTTCATTTCTTCAGAAGTGAGTACCATCTTTTCAAGCCGCAGGTGGAGAATGGGGGTGTCTGTTAGAAGTAACCATAACAACCTTATATACAACATACAAGCGTAATATAGATGGAAGCTTAGAAATAGGTGGTCAGGAACTACATGCCACTATAGAATGAGCTGTACATTATAAACATTAGGTCATCAGTCCAAATTATAACTTGGATTTGGTTTACTTCCAGACACTTGGATGCAACAGGTCCATCATCTGGTCATAGCTATCATCTACATAATAGTAGTATGTCATGTCCGTCCATCCATTATTAGTGCGTCATGCTTATACATGCACAGATCAAATTTGTCACGACTACAGGGAATCCTGGAAACCATTAGGGTCACAATTATACACGTGTACCCAAATACGGAATCCTGAAGAAAATACAGAGTGGCTACTCCACGAGCTGCACAGTGCTGAACAACAATTATACAGCATGTAACAGAAAGCAGGAGAGCTGCAGAAGAGAGACATAGAAAGAGAAGGGATGCAGCAAGTTAAACCTGCAAAAAAAATTGACTGGGAAAGACAAGGGAGTGTAAAGCTGATACCAGCAGATAAACTGAGGATCTATCTGAGAACAAAAGACACTTTACATAAATTTCAGCAAGTGCAAGGGATGAGGAGAGAGCAGCATCTATTGGTAGGTGGAGGTAACTGAAGACTGCACTATTATAAAGGATGAAGAGAGAGCTGGTAGGAGGGGAGTACTGAGGGCTGCATTCAGCATCAGGTGGTCAGGCAAGCATTAACTCTCACCAAAAACTTGATTCTCATGAAAGGTTTCAAATCTAATACCTACTTTACCCTTTCTGGCGTATTATTATGTATTTATAATTATGATACTAAATCAATTCTACAATAAACTATAGCACAATGGTAGATAAAAGAGTCTTCTTGAAAGAATGGTAATGTTAACATTTTATAATCCTAAACGCCCCAAAAATGAAATAAACACCTTCCAACTACAATACACATATCTTGCAGAGTTTCTGCGGGTGTTTGCTAGTCATTATTATTATAATTAAAAGTATTAGTATTAGTAGTAGTAGTAGTATTTTCACCGACTTACTATATATTTTGATATTCCAATATAATATGAAGATTGGAAACCAAACCCAATAACTACGAAGGTGGTAATACTGAGGACAGGTCCTTCTATTAATATGCCTGGTATGAATCCCTGCCACATATACGTATATTCCAGTTATATCATCACTGTTGTTGTAGCTTATCCTCAGTGACTGCATTATCTCATCACCATACGACACTGTGTGGTTGAAGATATTCTGATCATATATACGAATGTTATCTTTATAAAGATATGTGTGAACATGAAAACTATTCACCAGCGCTGCAATTGAATTGATCTTGATGACGTTGTCAATAGTTATGCTCTTAACGGAAGTGCCTCGATATGCTGGAATATAATGGTCCATGATTACATCCTGTGCTGGCTTATATGAGGGAACAGAAGACTCGTGCACAATAAAAGTGACTGGTGCAAAGAGTGCAAGGCCCTCAAGTATGGGAAGAATATTCATATCACATGTCACTGAATACCTCTCTATTGAGTTTATTTTTACTTCATACTTCCCTGCATCAGATGGCACCATATTTGATATGGTCAGTGCTGTTCCATTATCCATTATGCGAGTTCTACTATTGGAAGTGACACGAGTGCACCACACGTTGTATAGCAACGTGTGGTGCACGTTATTTGAGAAACAGAACAACTCTTGTTCAGGTTTGGTATATGTGACCGAATTTGCGAAAACCCACCTAAACGGGGGAAAGCATTAATTGAGATATTGCCGTTTTATTAATTTTTTTTAAAAATACGATTTTTTGGTGTTTGTGCCAATGGCTATAACTATCCTTTGGTACCACGCCAGGGAACTGATGTAACGAGCAATATAACCATATGCACCAACTTGTATATCATTTATTCTCATTGCCATTCTTCCATGGAGTGAGAAAGCTCGTGTGGTTGAGTCATCTGTATGCAACAAACCTGTGTGTGTGTGTGTGTGTGTGTGAGAGTTGTCATTATTTAAACTGTATATGTGGTTCTATTTCTACAATTTTTATTGACAGTATGGAGAAGAACATGTCTTGGATGTGGTGTTTATCAGTCTTGCCTTTAAACAGTATCCCTAGGCCTGCATAAGATCTAAACAGATTTTTAACCGTCAAATGCCCAGTTCTCTACTAATAAAATAAAGCGGGGAAAGCCAATGTGATGGCAACTGCAGACTTGGGCTGATTCTATAGCTTCTGAAAGTTCTTTGGCTGAGGAAAGATGCATTTTCTACACTATAAACTTTGTTCTAGACATAGTTTTCCATAACACAACATAGCTTTTACTTGTTTGTCTTAACGAAGCCTATTCTCATACAAAACTGCTTTGTGTTTTGATTAGCTATTCCTCAAAAATCTATTTTTACAAAATTGCAGGAAAAAGACTTTAAAGCTTATGTAATTAGAGCATTAAATTTTAAGGTCTTCTCCCAGGAAAAAAAAGGGGGGTTTCTAAAATGCTCACAACTTGCCAAGTTTTAAGGTGACAAGTTCTAAACTTCACATGGTGTTAACAGTATGTCTGAACCTTTTCTAGACACAATTGTGGGTGTGGCTTTTCTTTATTACAGTAGAAATGGGTGTGGCAAATATTCTTGGGACCCTCCAGCAAGGACAGCTGTTACTTGTGCTGTGTTGATGTTGTGGTTTAGTCAGTTGAAATAATAAGTAGTATTGTGCATTGACATTGAGAGGCTAGAAGGAATGAATTTTAGAAATTCAAACTCCCTTCAACACCAAATTTCTGACACATTTAAAACACTTTGTATCATTGTATTACAGAAGGGACTATAATTATTAAAAATAGAAATCAAAAATGTCATTGCACAGATTTCATTGAGAGGACTCCAGCAATATGACTTATCAAATCAAAGTATGGGGATGAAAAAATTGTCCTAGGGTCAAACAAGATAGTATACGGTAAAATGCAATACAAAATAATGTTAACTTGAACATTGGTTGTACAAGGTATGGAGGGCCTTGATACTGTTACAATAGGTTCAGTTGACACTACTCTTTCACAATAGGGTTCAGTTGGATTTTTGGGGTAGCACTAGGTCCAGGATCACTGGCATCAAATCCCCCCGCACCATAGACCACACCCTCTCTCTCTGAATGTTTGTCTTGAAGCCCCTTTCTGATCCGTCTCCTTCTTTTTCTCAGTGCCTTGGCCATGAGTTAGCATGAATATAGGTTAGATTAGACTGTTTTTAGCTAGACAGCTGGAATCTGCATGCATTGTAGTATTTTATGGTACAAAAAAGAAAAATATGTGTTTTTTTAAACATTTCCCTGGGAGATTACCTTAAGATCATACATCTCTGATCTAAAAGCTATTGTGCCATGCCAACCATTGGTCCAAGAAATTAATATACATAGTTAAATATTGGTAAAATTACCACTGACATCAATTTATATAATTTGTTCCCATTACCATTCTTATGTGAAGTAGAAACACCCATGTGACCGAGTCATTGTATGCAACAAACCATCAATAAGAACAAAAATTTAAAAACAAACAACTGGCTATGTTGGATTGACTTGTCAAAAAAAATATGGAGACTGTGCCTATGTAGACTACAACCAGTTAGATGACCCTTTACCATTCATTCAACTCATATACATCAGTTAGTACTTTAAATTGTCAAACACTGAAGAAGAGACTGACTGTTGAACAGTTAAGATCTCAGACACAAGGAGAAATCTCGCTGTTGGAATCAAAAGGGTGATCTGTTTTCAGACAACAAAGGAGAAGCTAGGTTGACACCGAAGGAGAGGTGTGGTTGTCAGATTCTGTTTAAAAAAAGTAAGTGTCTTGGCATATGCTGCGATGTTCATGGACCTTAACAGGTCCAAACACATTGTATTTGCTGATAATGTTTAGAGTGACCGCATCCACACCTGATGCAAACATGATAAAACTGTTCAACCCATTAAAGTGATATTAATAAGATAAATGAGTTCTTTGCAACAATTGGCAGCAGGTAAACAACCCATTTAACATCTGTTCCTATTCTGATATCTTCACCATACATGCCTGCCCAGGTTTGCGCCTATGTTTTCTTCAAGCAACCTCTTCCTTCAGAAGTTTGAAGTAGCAATTTGTCAAGTGTTTCTCAATTGCATTCATGCACATTTGACCTGACAACCTTCTTTTTGAAAGCATGCCTGTGTCTCTCTGACAACAGATTCTGCTATGCCCCTTTTCTGTGTTCTGGTCTTGCCTTATCCAATCTCCTGGACAGAACAACCATCCTTGATTGCTGCAAGAGCAGCCAGCATCAACTCATCTGAAAACTTCTTTTGTTTGTTGCTTCAGATGTGGTCAACAAAGGAGGAGCAGACTTCGATACCCACCTCTTCTTCATCCTACCTGAGGCATCTAATGGATATGTAGCTAGCTGGATGGTGCCAATAATGGATTGGCAGCTGTTAATTTCATAGTTCAATATTCATAGATTGCATTCTGTGCATTTTCAAACCACCCAAATTGAGCATGTGTGGGCTAAACTACAATTTTGGTCACACCCATTCAAGTCCAGGTATGTAGAGACAAACTGACAGCTCTTTGCTGTCACACTTGTCTAAGCCAAATCGCTCGTATCACAAGAATGCATCAAATATCCTAGCATTGCATTACCATGATGACGTCATTATCACAGGCAGATTGCTACCCCTACATGGCGAGTACAAATACAATGCAAATACAATAAGGTGCATTTTGGTTCAAGAATCTGCTCCATTGAGATGAACGAACTAAAGTTTGTGGTGAGATGTCTAGCTATCTGTACAACAATACTTACTGAGAAATCCATCCAGTGTCATGCCTTTCTCAAGAGAGATGGGATTCAGAGTGATTTCTGGTGGCTATCAGTTTTCCTCAGGAGTAAGGTTTCTAGAAACATCAGGAAAGGCCTGGAAGAGACAGTCTGCAATGGGCAGAGGCAATCATCAATTTTGGGTGTGTGCTTTTCAATCTGCTCACTCGCCTTGTCAAACTGGAAGTTATTATTTTATATCATCTACTAATCATGTGCAGATATGTCTAACATTCATTTTTATATTCTTTAAAGTTTGAAGGGGAGAAAAATAATCTCACTGATTATTATGCTCTATGATGGGTATGGCACCCACGCACCCATCAGACTAAACATAGCCATTAGTATATATATTATAGGAATGATGGCTATGTGGCAATCGATATATTGAATATACTATAAATCTTGAATGCTTTGTGTTAAAAATAATCCATATGAAAATATTTCAAACCTTCGCCAAGCAAAACTACAATTTTAGTCATATCCATTCAAGCCCAAGTCTTGGTTACCAGAAAATAATTTAAGTGACTGACCACGAGACAATACCCAATTAAATTCGGAAGAGAAATGAGTTGAAAAGCTACGAATGAGATAGCTGGTCAAGGCTACCATGTTCATATATAGAGCTAAATGGAGAGAAGTTGGGAATTGCTGAATTACAACAGAGACACTACTAATCTAAGAGTTCAAGACACAGCTCTGGTGAAAAAAATGGCAGCTTATAACATCACAACCGAGGACAGTGACAAAGCTGTGTTCACTTCTCTAAACTTTAAATGTATTAGGAGAGAGCACTTTTCAAGCTCCTCTCTTCTTTACACTGCCTAGTCGAGCAGTACCTAATGATAACCTTTTTATATTTAATTTTTCCAGTGGTAGTAAATTTACTCCCATAGGGAAGAGTAACAATGTTGTAGCCCATGGCATTTGCTTCTTTTTATTTTATAGCCCCTGGTTTTATTAATATGTATATAGCTTTTGGTTAATGTGTACAGTGTTGCCATAGTATTGAGCATGCCCAGTATTGCCATTGCACTGAGCATGCCCAGTATTTTAGTTATATACTTGGTTACACTATACTGTTTATTAAAAAAAGTTTGCATTGGTATATATCTCATATACCATAGCAACAAATATTTGAGCATGCATAGTTTCTTTTTAGCTAGTTACTATTTACTACAGTGAAATGCAACCCAGCCTTGTTGGAGGGCCTATATAGCTGCAAGTCAGCTTATTACTGATTTAAGTGACTGTACCTGGACATTAGTGATGTTCGCTCTTTTTTGGCAAATTCACCTGAAGAATCTTTGCGTGAAAGGAATGAGTAGTTTGATTGTGGAAGAAGAATATACAAGGTGTGGCCATTCTACTTAGCTATCAAACTAAGAACTAACGATATAGCTTAGAAAGATAGCTACCGAATTTTTTCTCACACTTTCAATAACCAGATTTAAACCTATGATTAATAGGCAAATTACATGAATTCTTGTCAATTTGCACTTGTAACAGTCAAAATTGCATCATCCAATTACTCTGGATCTTCCTCTTACAATTGTTTTTTTCTCACATGCGATTAGCTACTTCACCTCATTTCCTCCCTTTTTTAAATTTCGTATATTAGAGGACTACATATATTTATCAACAATGATAAATATATGTAATGTGTACTCACACCTTAATAGGGGTGAGTACACATTAACAGTGTACTCATTTTGTAGCCCCTGTTTTTTTTTGGTTGCAGCTTTAGGTTAGTGTGTACTGCAGTGCTGTAGTACTGAGCATGCTCAGTATTTAAGATCCATAGTTACACTTGGATGCTGTTTATTTGTAATGTTTGCATTGGTTCCTTTACATAGCAATAAAAACTTGGGAACGATCAGTTTCTTTTTAAATTTTCACTAGCAACACATAGTTACTGTTTATTACAATAGACTTCAAATAGTATGGAGGATTTTTTGAGCCAGCCTTGCCGGAGTACCTAAAGCAGGTAAGTTTATTTCCAAAATAAGTGCTATAACCTGACATTGATGATAATTAGCTCTTTTCTTTTTGGCAAAATTTACCTGAAGTATCTTTGAAAGAGTGGAATGAGAAGTCTGTTGAATTTAAAAACATGGAAAATGCTGATATGATGAGACTTCTTGAGAACAATTATAACAAAATACACCAAGTTCTATATACTGCTGCTTAGCTCAGAAAATATGAAAAATGGGCTCATCATAATAATTTGCCTAACCTATAATAAATATATATTCTAGTACAATAATTGTACAAAGTTCACTTTTGCTTCACCTCGTGTAAATCTCCAAATTTTACTTCTTCAATTATTCACAAATTGGACTCAAAACCATCTGATTAACTATACTTTTGTGTGTGTGTGTGTGTGTGTGCATGATGGGTGTGTGTGTGATGTGTGTGTGTGTGCAAAGCATACCAAAAAGGTCTTGGGCAAGTAGTAAATTGCCTGTCCCCCTCTGTATTAATGTAATTAACCTGCCCAGAGCAAGGTATTCTTTTTTCTCTTGTCTGTTGTTGTATGTGTGTGTGTGTATGTGCATGTGTGTGCATGTGTGCAGGAGTGTTGGGCTCTTGCTGAGCCTACAGAGTGCTGCTAATCTTATGTAGCTACTATAATAGTCAAGTGGTAGTTTCTGAATTTCATTATATATAAAGAGAGTGTAAGTTATAACTGGCAATAATTATTTCCTATATTTATTTGTGACATTTCTGGGTTGGTCAATTGTGAATGGAGCTCACTGGAACTTTTCTAATCTTAAAGTGAGATACACATATATAATGGTTAGGTAAGAAAGTCTTATATGTGGTTTCACGTGTGCTGGTGATAGTAAATCTTGGGTGTAGGAAGCATGTTATTAAAGTGTGTTTTCTTTAGACATGAAACAGTCCTCCTCTAAGTGATTACTGATGTTTTATTGCTAGTAGAAAGCTCACCATCTTCTGGAATAGTAAACATGTTTATTAGTTCTCTGTGTTTGTACAGGGTATTCCCTCTTCCTTTTGTCCAGTACTTTATAGATAATATCCACTTTGTAGGTATGTATAATGTTAGTATCTATACTAAAAAGACATGCAAACTCGGGTAGATAAAATTTACAAGCAAGTTACAATGAACACACCAGAAAATATAAAATGGCAAGTTACTGATTGATTCTTGTTTTTTCTTGACCTCTCAAACTTGGCCCATCAAGCTCAATTGAAGTAACTACTGCCAAAATTTAATCTACTCTTCAAGTAGAGATTTTAAGTTGTTCTGTTCAAGCTTAACTGCTGTAATAAAATGAATTAGGCAGGTGAAGATAGCACCATTAGTCAACCTAAGTTGGTGAGGCATTATCACATCGACCATCCCATTCCATTAAATCATGACACACCAATTACAAGAAAAAGCAGATTATTATGGTCTATATACATGAGTACACTTGTTTCCTTTTTATGGTCAGCCAATTTAAAAAATTTTTTTTATCTTGCTTCAATTTTTGGTTGGTCGCTGGTAATGAGAGACAGACCGCAGTACAGAGTGGAAGAATGCCATCAGGAACAAAAGAGGCATCTGGCAGTCAAGTGTAACTATCTTATGATTAATTGTCAATCTCAAAAGCAATGCTGCAGCTCTGTAAAGGAATGCAGCACAGGTCAGTATCACTCTATGCAGCTGAGCAACAAAACCACTGTAATTGGCTTATCATATTAGAGAAGGAGATGAGGCAAACCAAAGTAACATTATCTGTATACGAGAGTGCTTGCAGCATGAGTCTGTGGTGATTCTGACATGGGTATTTTCAGAGGAAGAATGGTAGATGCAAGTGTCCTTGTAAAGAGACCAATATAAATTTCAGTGACCAGTGTGGATGCAACACAGGGCAGAAGTTGTATGTAAATGATATTGTTCCCTGCTCATGTGTGTGCATCCTTCAGCAGGTTGTAGCTTCACCAAGTGCCACTTGATTCAACCATACTAACCTTATCCAACATGTGCAAAAACTGTAAGTAACAATCCAGATGAAGATGCAGTATTATGATGCAAAACTCTAAATTATTTTGCAGGATTTCGTACAAAGCCTTCCAGTAGCAGGACCACACACACTCTGTATGTATATATTATGTGCATGAACTACAGAGCAAAGGACATGCTAACTGAAAATGTGTGCTGTGGGAATTGCACGTCACTACTACACATGACAGATATCATGTCAGCATGCTTACCATTGCTATATTGAATCGGGTGACATTTTTTTGGCAGATGTTATGAAAGTGTTTTCAAGTCCAAAAGAGGCTGTAGCTAATCCTGGCTGACTCTAATAATGAAGCAAAGATAAGATATATGTGCTGACTTGTGTCATGTTCCAAGTATAGGAAGTAAGCTAGATAAAAGAATAGGCTTTTTGGTTTTCTTGTCTAGTTCTCTCCTTCCATAATGTTGAACTGTTTTGTAAAACAACAACAGGTAAACAAGAACATTTTTAATTAACATCTATGTTGGACTGAATCATTTTCTTGCTAACCAATTTAAATTTCCTCACTGGATGTTTTTCTCTAGGAATTATGTTGGAGTGACTGTTGTATCTCATCCTCACATAAACAACAAGCAGTTAGATGACCCTCTACCAGCAATATTTATGCTTTTTTAATTATTAGTATATATGATTTTGATTATTATTATTGTTGTTGTTATTGTTGTTCTTGATGTTTTCATTGTTATTATTATTATTACTGGAGAAAAAAATCACGTGGGGATTGGGGACCCCCCTTACCCTAATTCCTCAAACAAAAAATCCTGTATGAAACACTGATACCAATGATATAATAATATAAAAGTAAGCACCCAGTCTTGATATTTCAGATGGTCTTCTTAAATATCGTGCGGGTTAAACTCTGATCAGGGAGCATATTCCTACAAAACTACCTGGACCCCATTACTTGCCATGTAGCTTCTTGAAGTTCAAGCTGAAGACTGATACAAGTTTGCTGATCTTCTTTTCTGCATCCGTAGGCAAGAGAGGAACAAAAAAGCCTCCTCAGAGAAATGTTGGCCATGAAAAAAGCACAATAATCTACAAACTTGGGTTCCAGGATGTAGAGCACCTGATGGAGTGATGATCACAGAGCATTAAATCAGTCTTAACTCGGTTAGACTCGAGTTTTATGCATGTAAGCAAAGCATTATATTGGTTTAGTTGTACTACATGAGGTGTACTTGTTTATTTGAAAATACATGTGGGAGACATGGCAAAATTAATCATGTATGTCATAGTGCTCTAGTCTTAAATCATATACAAAAGTGTTGCAAAATGCTCTGTTCACACAACATTACAATCTTGTAGGAATATAGCAAACAATAGTTCTGATACATTGATATGTAGCATTATTTTATCAAATAAAGCATTTCGCAACTTCCCTTCACTAAGATATATATATTGGTCAACCATTCGTCATAATTTAGCTACAGCAATTACAGTAATTATCTTATTATCTTATATAGAATATAGGCCAATTCTAGAGATATAGTGGACTAGATTCTAAAAGCTTAAATGTTTGAAAGTGAAGTGCAATAATCTTTCACCAATCACACCCACATTACATAACCAGCCACTATAGTATAGGCCCTAGATTATAATAAGGTATGAAGAAATCTTCAGATAATTTAGCCACCTATATGTATATTAAAATCACCTTCTCAATCAACTTCAATTTTTATTCACTCGACGTTTCGACTAGATACTCTAGTCTTCATCTGGAATAGCAACAATCTGAGTAAATTGATTATCTGCAATGGAGTACAGTATATAATTTGACCAAAACTCCGAAGCTTGAATTATTTAATAAACATTTGCACTTAATCTTGATTTGTAGTTACAGTTCTTGTGATAGCAAAGATCATGTAAGGTACTCTCTGGGAGTATATAATCAGGAGTCACTGTGCCAACTAAAGGACCTGGACTCTCTACTTGGCCAAGCAGCTTCTTGAAGTTCAAGCACAAGACCAGGACCAGTTTGCTGTTGCCATTGCTTCACTTCAAAACATTAATATTTCTTTCATTGTTCTCTGACAACTTTCATTTTGTTGGCTGCACTGTAACTTCGATGCTTGATCTTTTCTGCATCCATAGCTATATGAGCAACCCAAATATCTTCCCAAATATCTTCCGCAAAGAGAAAGTTGTCTTATAGTGTATAGTTTCACCAATGGATTTTCAGGAACCCTTCTTTATTAGAGGGAGACTGCGATCGATGCTGCTATTTTAATCGGTGCTGTACCTAAATCCAATCTAGAAGCTTCAAAGCTTGTAGAATGCAGTTAGCTGACCTACAGAGCTAGTATGGTTGGTAGGATCCACAAGTATGGCAACTAACATAATTAGCTACACCAGGTAGGTCTATATTGAATATAGTTGAGTCCATGTGGTGAGGTAAAGAATAACACTGGCTGTGTGGTCACTTATTAGATTGCCAGGCAGAGCGTATCTGGTGTTAATTGGAATCATGTAAAAACCTGAAACAGAAAATTGAAACTGGAATCCCAGGTATCTATTATAGCTATATACCAAGGGGTAGATGGGGGGGGGGGGGAGATGTTTCAGTACTTAAGACGTTTCTCTTTTGTCAGCCTTGTAGATGATGACTCTTTACAAGCTTGTTTTTTTTTGTAATTGAAATAAAATCTTGGGGCAGCCTGAGTACATCTTCAATAGGTGATCCTGTGATCCCCCAAAAACCCCTACGGCTACCTTGAAAATGCACAATACTCTATGTCAGAGGCCTCTTGGATATACTCCTCTCTTTCCTGGAAACTTTCATACACTTAAAGTGGATCCTCAAATAGAATACCAATAATTCTGATTTCAATTATATAAGTTATCCCCAAGAATTTGGCTGTTTCAAAAGTGCATAATTATTAGACTCGGGATAAAATAGTTATCAGGTCAAACATACACCAAATGAAGAATCAGTTGCATACTCATTATAGTTCATAGCTGCCAGGGTTGCTTAGATACTTGGAAGATAACAATTCTTATACTTAACTCATTTCTGATAGCCAAGAAATCCTCCTAAAATTAATCCTGATCATAGTAAGGTGCCACATAACTTGCTTATATGGCACCCTCAAGTATAAATTTACCAAACTCTGTCCTAACAGTAAAGTGGATCCTCACTGTTAATAAACTTGATTGAATAATTTACTTCATTCTGGTAACTAGGAAAGAGGGAATGGACTGACCAATGTGCTTTGTGGATCAAACTTCTTATTTATCAATGAAATATATTATAGTAGAAAATATTTTGAACAATATGTAGCTACTTAGCACTTAAACCATTCCCTGTTATGTGGTCCCACTGTAATGCACATACTTTTATACTTGTCTTGCATGAGCCGGTGTATGTCACTGGTATGAGTTGATTAGCTAAGCTAAGAAATCTTATGTTCAGCAAAGTGATGCGGCCCAAGCTGATGGTGTTTTATGACATCAAATCCTTCCTTCAGCAGAATGTGTGGTGATAAGTCCCAACAAACAAGCAGATGATTTTAAATTCTTAATGAACACACATGCACATTCAAATTAATTATATTCACTTTGTAATTTATATATGTATGATTAATAAAAATCATTTCCCCCCTCTTCTATTACTATAGTGCTTGCCATCATAAGTGCCCGAAATGACCATCAAAATAAAAAATAAAATATCTTAACTTCAGAAAACATTATACATATAAAAATCAGTGGAAATATTCTAAATAGATATATCTTCCAAATAAAAATGCTATTAACTTTGTACCACCTAACTCTTAGACCGCCGGTGGCTTCTATACACGCGAATTGAAATCTACTCTCACACGCCGGTGGCGTATATACACGCTCCTAAATATGTAAATTTTTATTAGCGTTTGTTGCGTAGCTGCTTATTCTTACAGCTGCACTTTGTATTTTATCTGAGAGATCTGTTCTTGTTCTTTTGAGAAAGTATACCGATAGCTAGCTGGCTGTTGTATGTTTTTTAAAAACATTTTTTAAAGTAGGCAAGTACATTGAAGAGCGTTGTAATTGATTTAGATTAGCGTTTATTGGTTTATTGCGCAGCTGCTTATTCTTACAGCTGTAGTTGATCTGAGAGATCTGTTATTCTTCTTTTGAGATATTCTTTGAAGTAGGCAAGTACCCTGAAGTAAGTTACAAATGATGGACAGATAATTATAGCTAATAGAGATGATGTTATAAGATTATTAGATGCTGAAGACAGTGATGAAGATTTTGATGGATATGATGAAGAAGGTTATAGTGGTAGTGACGATGATGCTATTGGTGCTGTGAATGGTGGTGTTGATAGTGGTGGTGTTGGTGGAGGGTGGTGTTGGTTGTGTTAGGGTTTGTAGTGCCGCTAGCAGTATCTCTTCCAGTTCCAGCAGTGCAACTGTCAGCCAGACCTCTTCCAGCTCCAGCAGTCTAATCAGACTATATCTTCATCACTATAATGATATCCACAAAGTATACAATGAAGTAATAATGATAGGTTAGTTCATGAGCTAAACTATGATCTGGCATTTTCCTATATAGCTCCTGCTGGTATTTAGCAGTGCTAGAGCACAAAATATCAGTAGGAGATAAGAAAATGCCAGCGCTTAGTGTTTCTCTCTACGTAAAACAGACCAGAGGAGCTAACATACAGCCAGCCCTTTAGTGTATCTAGCTTAGCGTATCTAGCTTAGCGTAGCTATCTACACTACACAGCAGCTGTAGCTAGGAACCCTTTGTTTATGTCAGAGATAGCGCTAATATTCCATAGCTAGCTAGCTAGATGCCAGAAACCTATAGACAAGCTAGTGTTTCTATCTCTGTACAACAGTTCTAAATACTAGAAGGAGCTAACATATGGCCAGCGCTTATTGCGTCTAGCTAAGCTTAGCTATCTACACTACACAGCATCTGTAACTAGGAACCTTTAGTTCATCCCAGAGATAGCGCTAATACTCCATAGCTATCTAGCTAGTTGGCAGAAGCCTATAATTAGCGTGTCTAGCTTAGCATAGCTATCTACACTACACAGTATCTGTAACTAGGAACCTTTAGTTCATCCCAGAGATAGCGCTAATACTCCATAGCTATCTAGCTAGTTGGCAGAAGCCTATAATTAGCGTGTCTAGCTTAGCATAGCTATCTACACTAAACAGTATCTGTAACTAGGAACACTTTAGTTCATCCCAGAGATAGCGCTAATACTCCATAGCTATCTAGCTAGTTGGCAGAAGCCTATAATTAGCATGTCTAGCTTAGCATAGCTATCTACACTACACAGTATCTGTAACTAGGAACCTTTAGTTCATCCCAGAGATAGCGCTAATTCTCCATTGCTAGCTAGCTAGTTGGCAGAAGCCTATACACAAGCTAAACTGACCCAATAACTAATATCAAAGTACTCAACTTACTTTGGAGAAGCTTTACTTCTTTAGGGCGGTTTACCTTCGTGTTCTGTAAATGGTAATGATCGACTTGCATCCTGCCTAGATCTGGTGATAAATCAGCCAACCGACAAAAAAAGGCGTTGATTAAAAATCGGTGGTTTTTTGATTAATTAAAAAACGGCGTTATTGGGGAGGAAACAGCCACGGCGTCTGGGGTATTTTTAACAATAACAGCTAAAGCGGTCTAAGGGCTAAGGGTAGTTGACTATAACTGCACAGCTGACTGAAAGTACTTAAAAGAGTGATTACTCAGCAACCGCTAAGTGAATTTCCCCCATTCTTGGTGTGGTTAATCTACACCTATACAGTGTTGATTTAGCTAGACCAGAAAATTAATTTTCATGTGCCATAGGCAGATAGGATCAGGTAGGTATGTGTTGGCAGTGAATTCTGGACTTTAGTACACTCAATGCCAATTATATTTTACATACTCAAACTTGAGACTTATACACTTTAACTTATACACTTTAACTGCCTTTTCTAATTCTTTTCCTGCCTTCTTCCCTTCTAGACCTTCTTCCCTTCTAGATAAGCAATTTCATATTCCTTGACTCTTCTAAAAAAACTTGCGGATTAAATCCGTTGATACAGAGTCCAGACCAGGATCAATAATACTCCGCAGGCGTGCGAAAGTAAAATTTGTGTGTATCCTTGTGTACACCTTTGCTTGACCCCAGACCCTCTCTATGGGGTTTAGTTCGCAGTGGAACTTCGGTAAAAAAATTCCTTCTACACCTTTTGATGCCAGATAATGCTCAACTAGAGTCTTTTCAGTCCTGAAGTCATCATGACATGAAAGAATAGTGCGCATGTCATCAGCAAGTAAAGTAGATGTGTTGATACCCCTCTCCTCTAGAATTTGTTTCATTCCCTTTGGTACACCTCTTCTATTCACTAGTTTCTGTACTCTTCCTCCCCAAATGGTGTCCCTCATACATGGTTGAGCTCCCCCAGGTTTTACATTCATTGCCTTAGCATTTAAGGCATCTTCAGCGAAGGCACGATGGCAGCTGCTCTGGTCAAATACAAAAACTACTTTACACTTGTCTGATGGGTACTTGAAAGTGGCGATCTGAACAGCATCCTCGACATTTTTCATGAATCTCTCACTGTTCCAGTATCCTTCCTTTTCAGCCCCATATTCCAAAAATGCTCGTGCTGTTGTTGGCAAGGTTGGGTATGCATGCTTTGCAAGAGATACTTCACTACTTGAGAGTCTCAAGAAGCCATTGTGTTCTTCAACATAATCAGACACCATTATGCCTGCCCCTTTGGTCTTCGGTTGAATTATCGGATCATCACCTGTGGCCCATGCCCAACGTTGCCCTTCATTCGTGCTAAAGATGCTTTCGTCATGGTAGATCAGTACTAGTTTCTTTCTAAATTCTGCATCTGTTGGAGGAGTTGTGGTTCTTTCATCGCTTGGCAGAGGAGGAGGCAGATAGTTATTACGTAACTTCTTGAACATGTCCAAATACTCATTGCGGTGTGCAACAACATCGTCCCTTTCATGTCCATCAACATAAGCTCCCTTCTTATGACTCTGGGGACGATACCCAAGGCGATGAAGCCATCTTGTGGCAGCTCGTAAGCCAATGGAGCGAGGAAAGTTGGATGGCAGGTTATTTGATGGCAATAGTTCATTATTTACCCA
Source organism: Cladorhizidae sp. MBARI D1340-BT2 (assembly GCA_028752905.1). Classification (NCBI taxonomy): domain Eukaryota; kingdom Metazoa; phylum Porifera; class Demospongiae; order Poecilosclerida; family Cladorhizidae; species Cladorhizidae sp. MBARI D1340-BT2. The sequence goes on from JAQNBH010000017.1 coordinate 10,232,609, forward strand.
TGCACAGAAAGAACTTGCAGTCATGTTCGCCTCACCCTTTTTAACAGCATGTTCTCTAATCCACATGGAAGCTTCCAGCCGAAGATTTTCATCATTGAACAGAGACAGCCTTTTATATTTTCCTCGTCTTTCATCTTTGAACGACCCATCATTTGCAAGGAAGTCCTTTCTGTAGCCACGCACAGTCTTCTCATTAAAGCCGGTAATCCAAGCAGACTCTAGAGCAGAAGCAGTAGCCGTGTACTTGAAGCGCTTCTGTAGGGTTAGAGAAAGCATAACAGCAAGCATCTTTCTATCATACAAGCGCAAACTCGTGACCCAATCATCTAACACAGCTTGAGGATCAAATTCTTCTTCACTGCTAGAGTAATCTGGTCGTTCATTTTCACTGTCAATATCTGACCTGGGTCTGTCTTCATCTTCATCAGATGCTTGAGAGGTGGAAGGTCCAGAGGCTGCAGAAATGGAAGGTGCAGAGGCTGCAGAAATGGAAGGTCCAGAGGCTGCAGAAATGGAAGGTGCAGAGGCTTCAGAAGTGGAAGGGGAAGTTCCAGAGGCTGCAGAGATGGAAGCCCAGAGGCTCTAGATGTGGAAGGCCCAGAGGCCACAGAGGTGGAAGGCCCAGATGCTGCAGAGGTGGAAGGCCCAGAGGATGTAGAAGTGGAAGACCCGGAGTATAAAAAAGTGGAAGGTCCAGCTGGGGTAGATGAGGCTGCAAATTCAAATTTAGCTTTTTAAAATCTCCCTGATCCTAGCAGCAGTTGCCCTTTGGCAGCGCTTACGCTTCCATTTCTTGCAGTCTGACATCTATGACAACTTTCTAGCACTTAACTGTACTAAACCTAGATATCAAAAACCTCAGATCAATCTCCAAAACAGTACTAATCTCAAGTAAAAAAAAGTTATAAAAAGGTGTGCATTAAATAGAGTGTGCGTGTATCCATAGCTACAGGCAATCTGATTGGTTAGTTCTGCTAATTAGTTCACTTTCAGCTATGAGGATGGAACAAAAGCTCATTTTGTTCTAAAAAATATGATGAATTATAAACCTCAGCTGAAATAAGTTAATTTGGGCATGAATGAAGTAATTTTCAGTACATATTTTGGGCACTTATAATGTCAAGCACTATATAACACCTGTAACATAAACTTGGTTCACAAAGGAGTCTAGACATAATGTTCACGGATCTAGAATGCAACACAAGTACTTCAGTACAGCTTTGGGCATATTCTTAATAACACATGCTTGCTGATTCAACCTACAACTTAGTTCCCGGAATGCATCTACCAAATATACTGATTCAAGATGAGGAGAAAGCTAGATTGACTTTTTACTGAGTCAATGCATTACCAGATAATCAAACATACATCAGCCCTACAGATCATACACACTTCCCTGTAAAAGACTTACCTTGAACTTCAATAAATCTATCAGCTGAGCCAAGGAGTGTGTTGTTCAATGTTACTCTACAGGAATACCAGCAGTACCGCAGGTATATAGTAATCATAGAAAGTCGTGTTAAAGCTCTCACTACTAGGTCTTGAGACTCCATATAAATATTCCACATTCCCCCATTGGTAAGTCAGAGCTGAAGACTGTACAGGGTCCACCATACAGGAAAAGTGTACTCTCTGTTGAATTCTGAAAGGGCCTTGTCTGGGAATAGTGGTGATCCTCACTAAAGAGGCAGCAGCTTCAGCTCTTCTTTGCAATAGTACGTTACCAACTGCAAATATACAATACCTAAAGTATATATTGCAGTTCATATGTGACTGGAACTAGCTAGAGCTTACCTAAAATAGTTGATAGTAGTAGGTACAACACGAGCATGTTTTAATGTCGATTTTCAAGTAACAAGCAACTAGGATGCTAATTTAAGGTCAGTTCAGTAGCAAGATGAGAGCAGCTGGACTCCGCGGCGAAAGGTGTACAGTACTGGCCCAGATTCGGAACTATCTAACAGAAGTGCGCTATATCCGTACTACCGTACGCATGCGTACAGCTTATTTAAAATTAAAAAAATAATCAAAACCCCCCCCCCCCCCAACCCCCCTTTTTCCCCTTTTTTCATCACGCGTTTGACAGTTTGGAAATCAATGTAACAATTATGTCGTTAGCATTCCCCCCCCCCCCCTCCATCCTTATTACTCTAACCATATTGTGTTGACCTTAACCTTATTAGCCATTACCTTGGCTCTAATCCATATATATGTATTAAAAAATGTGAGTCATGTGGAGGATCCAGTGTGTTGTTGGTAACAAAGGTATCAACCACAGCTTATCTCAGCCTGGGATGCACTCTTTTCAGCTGCTCAGTCAGCCGCCTTGGCACCCAGGAAGGAAATGCCAATGCTGATTCCTGGTTCATTCAGCCACCCTGGCAGATCGGTATATCTCCCTCTGGAAGAGAGGTTTACCAGCAGCTTTGAATATCACCGTGATATTTACTCTCCAGAGGTGGATAGAATTGTTGGCCATCACCTAGGGTTATGCTCTCTCTGTGTGTCGTGAGAGGAAAATGACCGCCCATACCGATGCTTGTTGCTCAGTTGGGGTATTCTTTATCCCAATGGTAGTTGAATCACTTGGAGGCTGGGGGGGGGGGGGGGGGGGGGGGTTTGTGAGGCCACCCAAGTTATTAGGACCATTGAGTTCCCTTGCCAGATTGTGCATAGAAGTGTGTGAATGTTGAGAAACATAGACAGACTTGTTGGTGGGGGTGAGAGATTCTGAATGTGCACAAGGAAGATCACTTTTTCCAACAGATTTCCATTTGCTTTTCCTGCCAATGCTATGCCACCAATAATGCTGGAGCAGTGGCTGACTTTGCTAAAGAGAGGAAATCAGCTAAGTACATCACCTTAGGTCCTGGCTATTCCTTCACACCTGTGTCTATTGAGACTTTGGGGACCATTGGTGAGATTTTAAATTCCATGTGCCATTATAATAATTATTATTTATTTTGTAATTTACCAGTACTTTTATGTTCCATCATAATTATATCTAATTTCGGATAGCTGGTCATTCACTAGCTTCCACATATGCCTTCGTGGGGAGCCTAAAACAGAGTTATCTACTAATCACTGTAATAATCGCTTGTTAGGTTTATTTATTTTTGTCTACTACAGGAATAATTAAGTTGCATATTCTTCACAAGGAAGTGGTTGCTAGAGCAGAATTGTCTAAGAACCACTCTTCACCTAGTCTGGCTTACCCAACAGTTCACCTTATCTTTCCCTAAAGCGGTAAATGCTAGATAACACCAGCTTACATTACCAACAATTCCCTGCTTCTCCCCCTTCCCCATCCCAATTTTCTACTTCATGTTGTTTCATTTGAATGTGAAGGTAATTGCCTAAAGAAAACTAGAACTGGTTATTTATGGTCTGTGGGGAGGGAGGGGGCAAGATCATTTGCCATCAAAAAGTGGGTCAAACCAGATTAGAGCATATATAACAAAATACACACACACAACCAACAAACAATGGCAGTATAGAAACAAAACAACAACACAAGCATAATGAGCAACAAAACTGTTATTATGGAATGGATTACAATCTCATCAGCCAGACCCACACCAACCAATGTCATATACTGATGTTGTCAAGATGATACAAGAGATTATGAAAATAATTTTATCATACTTGTGCACCTCATTGGCAATTGCACATGTTAGCACCAATTCTCCATAGCTCCTAAAGTATTTCGACTAACAGAGGATTTCCCACCAGTGCCACTGAGTGCTGCTGTTTTTCTTGCTACATGTGGCTGAATTTCAAGGTAACCATTAGAATCTGGCATGTCATCATTTGTGGGTTTTGTTACAATACAAGTGATGACATGGTTCTTGTACTGAGCTATAGCTTATTGTATTTCCATTCTGATGACATGGTTCTGTACTAAGCTATAGCTTCATTCTGATGACATGGTCTGAGCTATAGCTTATTATATTTGCATTCTGATGGCATGGTTCTGTACTGAGCTATAGCTTATTACAAATTAGGATGGTAATGATTCAGTCAGGACTAATCTTATAGCTAATCGGATGCATTCTGTGTCTCTCCATGTTTGGGAACCTGTGCTCAAATTTATCACAGTATATAGCTATAAGGAACAGGGAAATCTTTTTTATCAGCCAATGGAGTAAAAGTTGGTAAGATTGGAACAAGTCATATTCTCTACACTATTTGGTTAATTAACATGGAGTTACAGTGAAATGTCTTTCCGTTAACACACACCAACACTCAGATTAATGGAGCCACATCCAGTAGGTATAGTTCTCATCTGACTTGAGCCACACTTAACTGCCAGTGGCATCATGGAGTTAATGGCATAGGTATGTATATGTACTGGACCCTACTCAAGATTCTCTAAATGAACACACCAACTATATCCCCAGATTTGACTGAAGTCCATGACTTGGGAGACACCAATTCTATAAATACAGGACCATTCTGTACTCTCACTGGCAAAGTCCACCTGTACGTGCCGCTCTGATGAAATAATTATCCTCCATAGTATTCATCTCTGCACTTGGTAGTTCAGTCTAGCCTTTAATTAAGATGTGATCTTCCGGTTGGTAAGAACTGCAGGACAGTCATAAGTATAATATAGCTACTGAGGAATGATGACCTGACCCGATGAATACAATTGGAGATCCATCACTTAAGTCTGGGGAAATGGGGATACATCATTGACCAAGTGCCGAGAGCATATAAATAAAATTTAAAAAGTGAACAAGCAAACGAGCAACTCTAGGAAGAAAACTTGCCTCCATATTTGCAGGTAAAAGAGAAGGCATCTAAAGCAATATCATGTCTTCAACTAACTTTGTTGCAGACCAAGAAAGTTAATTAAGTCATGCGGCTAAGTGAAATGTAGTATAATTTCAAGTAGTTAACAAGCACATTACCGTTGGTAATTCGGCAAATTCATTCTCCAGTTATCTACGTGTGCGATATTATACCTTCTCTATAAGCACAAACCTGCTTAGTTTATATTATGTCCCTAACTTTTGGAAGATAAAAATCTGTATAGAGTGAAGCAATCTGCAAACGAAAATATAATTTTAAAAAGTAGACATGTAATCGTGATCTAGTCACATCAATAGCATTGAAAATGGCAGTTAGCCATCTTTTAATAACTTTGTAGACAAACTGAGAGTGAACATGATATGTCCCTGTAGATGATAAATGAGGAATGTCTGTATAAAAGTGTATAAAGTACTAGCATATATACACAAACTGGTGATCGAGTTACGTCCCCTTGTTCTTGAGATGGCTCTGCAGTGTTCCAATGTCCTTGAAACTGCATCGTCAAATCCCACCACAGGCTTGTAACCAAAGTCCTTCTTAGCCCTAGCAAAGCTGTAGTAGTGGTGAGTTCATGCCAGGGCAACTCTCTTGGAAGAGAAAGTGGGGTTGATGGTGACCACCGGAATGAGCATTGTGCAGAACAACTGTGCGACATGAAGTTCCAGAATGGCAGTGGGGCACGCATCGTTGGTGATGAAATAGCTCTGCAAAACCATTTTGGACTCTCTAACTTGCTTAAAACCTACATACATTATCCTTGTTATTGTAATTACCTTTCCACAGATCACTGAACCACTCTGCAGGTGCTCTGCAGCAATGATGTGGCCATACCACGTTCTCAACATAAGAATGTTCTTCCCATCACTATAGAAACAAAAGGGGAAGTGAGAGGAAGTGACTAAAGGAAGGAGATGATGAAGTCAAAGAGAAAGAGAGATTGAAGAGGAAATTGAAAGACATAGAGTGGGGAGGAAGTGATATGATAGATGCCACTCTGAGATCTTGCCTTACCCGATAATGCACTTCATTTAACCAGCTTTAGCAGTAGCGATTATTGTTGGAACAGCTTGGGGGTCTCAGGGCCCAAATATTAGATGGGATCATAGCCACTGTGAATAGGTTCCCTACCATTAGCTGCCAGGACAATCTGAAATGCACACATATAAGTATTTGCAAAATGCATTGTTGAGAGCATTCCTGTTCACTTTGGCTGTGTTTTTATCAGTCATCTTTTGATTAGACTGGTGGCTGGGTCACGATATAGAAAATGAACACATGGCATGACACCTTTAGAATGCACACTCAAGTTCTAAAAAGCATGTCCTGTGAAGTAGTGTGGATTGCAAAAGCGTAACCTCTTGATATTGCAAATCAGCCTTTACTTTGCTCTACTTATCGCATATTAGCACGAGTAAAATATAATCACATATTTATTTATGAGCGAAGAGGAAAACAGTCGATCCTTACCTTGTTATAAAAGGACCTACACACTGCACATGCACCATTTATTCACTCAGATAAAACTCTCAATGAACTCTCAATAGGGATTACAATGTTATATTTTAACCTTCGATCAAGGCTAAAGCATCTAGCCAATATGTCAAGAAGAAATTGATCATCGAGAAAGTTGTTGTAAGATACTTATTTTTTGCCACGGTATTAGCTTGAAAAAGATTGAGCTTTAGCTTAGCCAAAGCAACTATGCGAGGAAGAACGGAAAAATAGCAATAATGAGTGAGAATAAGTGGCAACAGCAAACTGGCCTTGGTCTTCAACTTGAAAATATTAACAAGCTGCATGGTCAATTGGGGGAGTCCAGGTCGTTTTCGTAGGCATGATGGATGTCTCCCTGACTAGACACTCTCAGAGTGTACTTCTCATTTGATCTTATCACAAACTTTCATAAGAGCAACTGCTACAAATAATATAAGAGGGTGCACAAAAGGTCCCTCACTCCACCCCCACATAAAAAGTAGATATCACTTACTGGACTTTTGGTTTGGAGGTAAGGGGAAAGAAAACTCATGGAGTTTCTCCCACAGAATTTGATTTTATTTCATTTCGTTTATACAATGGCATGCACCTTCCAGATTGTAGCAATAAACAGAGTAAATGATAACATCTACAAGACAAGAAAAATTCTTTAAAAAACCAATTCATTTATATGACCCTTTACCATAATTTACAGATAAAAAACAATGGGATTAGAGTATTTGTCATCATGATATTAATAAATAATAGTGTTCATTATATAAACAAATTAAAGGGTCATCTATATTGGTAAATTCTTACTTCAATTCATTTTTGACAAGTCAATCGTCAATCCAATATTGTTATTAAAAAAAAAATTGTCTCGTTTCTATTTTTTGTCACACGGCAACCTACAAGAAGCTACTCAGTTAACAACAAAACTAACCAACCGTAATGTTATGTTTATTACTACATGTGCCTATACCATACTGCCACATTATTAGGCACACCTCACTTATAAGTCAATATTCACCATTAGGAACAGGTCGATTCCACTTCAGGTATCCCCAATTGTCCAATACCTAGACATCTTTTTTCCTTGCTTCATGCGCAGTTCTGCTGCAGTCTTCAAATGAAGCACACTAGAACTGCATTATCATTGGGCACCTCACAGTACAGAGTTTCCAGTTCCTAGATCCAAGAAGCAAGTAAGGCCATTCATTGTCCTTACAGGCTATATAGATTATTCATCAAAGATTTGCAATGATAGCTTGCACTTTAGACTGACCTACCAGAAACTAGAAGCCTAATCAAGACATATGGAATGAACGATGTGTCAAGCACTCTGGTGTAAATTGAAGGATCAACTGTCAGGGTTTATGGGATTTCCCTCCCCTTATTCATACATCAAACAGATGCATCTGATTGTGGAGTGGGTGCAGGTTATGAGAATGCCTATCCACTTACCACAGCCAAGGCTACTACCATGGGAGAAAAATTATTTGAAGGAATGCGTTCAATAAAGCTGGAGGTTCATATCTTTCGTAGGCTTCCTGATCTAGACAGACCATAGGTCACAGCAGTGGCTCAATAGCCTGAAGGAGAGTTACTCACGCCTTGTCGATGGAGCTTGGCTCTGCAATCTGAAGGAGAGTAACTCATGCCTTGCTTGATTGAGGTTGGCTCTACAATCTGAAGGAGAGTAACATACACCTTGCTTGATTGATTCAAGTAGAATATCATGCCAAAAAAATGCAAATACCATCTCTCGAAATGATGAGGGGGGAGGGGGAAAGAAATGTGCAAGATTTCTACATTATACTTTATTACAATGACCTTCTCAATAATCAACTTGAAATTTACAGGAATAATGAAATGCTCTTGCCTCCATCGGGAATAATGAAATGCTCTAGCCTCCATCAGGAATAATGAAATGCTCTAGCCTCCATCAGGAATAATGCAATGCTCTAGCCTCCACTTCAAATCTTTGCCACATGTAGAGACTGTGCCTGCATAATGGAGTGACTGCCAGCATAATGCAGTGACTGCCAGCATAATGCAGTGACTGCCAGCATAATGCAGTGACTGCCAGCATAATGCAGTGACTGCCAGCATAATGCAGTGACTGCCTGCATAATGCAGTGACTGCCTGCATAATGCAGTGACTGCCTGCATAATGCAGTGACTGCCTGCATAATGCAGTGACTGCCTGCATAATGCAGTGACTGCCTGCATAATGCAGTGACTGCCTGCATAATGCAGTGACTGCCTGCATAATGCAGTGACTGCCTGCATAATGCAGTGACTGCCTGCATAATGCAGTGACTGCCTGCATAATGCAGTGACTGCCTGCATAATGCAGTGACTGCCTGCATAATGCAGTGACTGCCTGCATAATGCAGTGACTGCCTGCATAATGCAGTGACTGCCTACATAATGCAGCTAGTGCCAGTATAATGTAGTGCCTGCCTGCATAATGTAGTGACCGCCTGCATAATGCAGTGACTGCCTCATAATGTAGTGACTGCCTGCACAATGTAGTGACTGCCTGCATAATGCAGTGACTGCCTGCATAATGCAGTGACTGCCTGCATAATGTTGTGACTGCCTGGTGACTGCCTGCATAATGCAGTGATTGCCTACATAATGTTTTAGCATGTGTGAATGGTCTCAAAGACTTGCATACACATATGATCATATGGCCATGTTTAAGCCAGGTGCACAGTATTGCTTAACTTGAAATAATACTCTTGTCTCTTCTAGCACCACATGTTGTGAAGAGATCGAACATCATGCCGATGAAAAAGCATTCTCTGTAGATCACCCTAAACAACAGAGACAGCTAAGCACTAAGAACTGTACCATCAGAAATAGAAATGGATCCTTGCACTCTTTCCTCTTGAGCCTTGTCTCTCATGTCCTCCGTCACCTCCAACGAAGGGTCCCCCATGTCTTGTGACACATCTTCATCAGGGGCAATGATTCCTTCCATATCCAACTCTACAGGAAGTGAAAATTCCATGATGAAACCGAGAACAGGTAGGGGTAATTCTCTCTCTTTACCCAAGTCACTTTCAGCAATTTCGTCCTCCTCTTCCATTTTTGTATCCTTAGAACAAGATATTTATTCCTGTTTGATGATGCTGTTTGATGATGATGCTAAGCCAAAATAACACATCCCATGTCCGACCTCACTTGATACACTCCCACATGTCCTATATCACACCCTCAACATCATTCACACACCCCATGCCCAATATAACTTGACACATTTCCACGAGTGCCACACCACCCTCTACACATGCTATAGCACACAATCACAAAGGCTAGAAAGCATATTAAACACATCAATCTAGCATAGAAAGGCATTTTACCATGCATTAAAATAGAACCCTAAAATGTGTAACTTCCTACCTGACCCCCCAATTGAGTGTGTACCCGTTGCTTGGATATAGTCATAAAGAGGTGGAAATCTATCCCTATTCGATTACCTTGGTAGGTAAGTCTGGCTTAGGAATAGTTTCGTTTTCAGATTCTTCATCTGCAGTGGTGGCATAGGCTTTGGGGTCTTCTTTAGCAGTTCCATTGCTAGGCTGTGGAGGAGGTGCAGGTTCAGGGACATTTGCACCAAGACTGAGAGCAAGAGGGTGGGGAAGAGGGTAAATACAGAGCAAAACCATGAAAAGACAAAACTATGAAAAGAGCCGTAAATTGAGTGAGAGAGAGAGAGAGAGACTAAGCTAGCTTTGGCTACATACCAGGTTATACATACCTTAGAAGCCACTCTTTCAAGAAAGAAAGCTGTGGGAGATGAATTAAGCTTGGATTATCCTTGCACTGACCGATGAACTGCTTCAGCTGCTCCACATGGATAGGGTCAAGTTTTGAGTCCATGGTGATACTCGGTGTAACTACTCGACCTGTTTCAGCACATGTACACCACTTCTGCAATTTCGTGCCACGTTGATTCAATGTGCATGTCCTAAACCAGGTAAGGTTACTTACCACAAGTAAGTAAGCCTTTACCTTAATCCGACAAGTTTGCCTCATTTCATATGTACTTAACTAGAATTAAAGGCACTGTGTGCGAGCGAAGGTGCAAAAAATTATTTGAAATACCTAGCTGCAGGCCCAACACTATACGATAGTTGTCATGTGTAACGAGCAGATTCTTACGCGCATATGCATACTAAAATCCATAGCACTGCAGAAAACAACTATTTCCAGAAGGGATAAAAATAGACTTCAGAAAAAGGAGAGGGAGAGAAAAGTCAAAGTGTACTTTATTAAACTGTAGAATAAAGAGAACTGAGATTGGAAAGAAAAGGGTGAGTGATAGAAAAATGCGTAGGACTGGAGAAGCACAGCACCACACGGTGGAGAACTTTCCTTAGGCTCAGGTGAAGTTTCGTTCTGACTTAGCCACTCCCACTCTCTGGCTATGGACACATTTGATAAACTGTAAATGCACTGTCAATATTGACTGGTACTCTTTGAAAACTGAGGATTATACCTTCTCCATATTACTAATGACCTCAATAATTACAAATCAGTGTATAGTGTTAGGCCTGCAGCTATGCTTGTAGTAGGATGTAAATTATGTAGTAAACAATGGTCCTCAGACTACAATTCTCTTCTCACTAAGCTTCATCTTCCATCTCTATCCTCTCGCAGCTGTAATGCCAAACTTGACAGAATTCAGCCTGCTTACCTTTCATTTTTCCCTACTACTTATTAGCAGATGATTATTGGAGTGGAAGTGGTTGTAGGTTGGCATGGTGGGAGGATAGAAGGGAAATCTATGTTATTATGAATAAGTTTAAAGGAAATGTAGTAGAAGAGAAGGAGGAGAAGAACCTAATATGAATATAAGTTTGAATGGGAAAGGTATGTTGGAGGAGGGGCAATGCATCATGAGCATGGATGTAACTAAGACTCTCCTAAACCTTGGAGTTAATCTATCTTCTTCCCAAGGCAGTGCCTTCGGTTCCACCAATGGTAAACCCAAAAGACCTGGAATATCCACTAGTAAGGGACCCACAATGTTAAGATCTCGGCATATCACTTCACACTCACTGTAGTGCCAACATTACGAGCTAGAAGTTCCACTCTCCTAAAGCACACACTATGTCTACCCAATAACCACCTATTGGGATATTGTCCAGATAAGAGATGCAAAGTTCTGACTATGACCTCTACTACTGAGTGAATAGTGAAGAAAAACAACACTAGGTCCAAGTGATCATCTTGTTGAACCTCTTTCCTTAACTCTTTTCACACGATCTCTGAAAAACAGGCTAGATAGAGAACCATATGCTGAGATTACTAAAGGTAATAGCTGCGGAGCCAAATTCCTGATAGTTTGAAACATCTTACCTCTGGGTAGACTGTTAATCTAAAGCCCAATTTCAATGCACATAAATTCTAGCAGCTTCAGCACACTTGGGCACACCAAGGTGGTCTAGTACAGAGTTGATAGAAGTCTTCACACATAAACTCTTAGCAGCTTGTCTGTGGAAGGTACAACCCACAGGAATGGGTCTTATACCTCCACCTCATTTTTATAAGTGAGGCAACAAAGGAAATAGGAATTATGCAATCAGGAATGTTATCACAAAGAATGTTGCTGATATGTAGTTAAAACTTAGAGTAATTGCCTTCACCAGACCTCCCCAGTCATGTCCTCCAGTGCTGAGGGCAAACATCACCTGGCCCCCTGATAAACCATTAAGGAAAGATTTGATGGCCCTAGTTACTTACTCCCTGATATATTCATAGCAGAGTCTAAACTTCTGAAGGAACATCTGGATTGAAAAATTGATATTGAGGAGAGGTTTGTTTTTTTCCCTTTAGGAAAGCATTTTAACAGTAACTATTGTATAGGAATTGGATGTCGAAATCACACCCACTTCCTGGCATGAGCACCTGAAAACTGCTTGATACAATTCTGCATAGTACATAATTAAGAGAGTATCATAACTACAAACTTGCATGTATATATGTATATATGTGTATGAAAACTAGAGCACTACAGTCATTAGCAACATCAATACAGTAAACTAAACAAGTCAAATGTTTGCAAAGATTAATATAGTTTAGGTTGTCATCTTAGCTATATATATATTTACCACAAAACAATGTTTTGATAACCATGGTCAAAGTATCAGAGAGGATGCTCATAGATGGGCTCAGCTCTCTCACTCCTTGCTTGTCCAACCTCAGCAGGATTTATGTAGTGCACATCTACAGTCTCATATGCCTGGTTGATGTCCGTAGATATATCCCTAAACTTATCTTCTTCAGCATTTCCATTCACCACATTCACTCTGGGAGCATTTTGATGTCTCTTTCTAATCCAACTGTAGAACAAATAAATTTAATTCTCTACTAAACAACTAAAGAGGGAGTGTGTCTTAGTGGCAGTTGGAGCCCCCACAAGGGACACTGACTATGGTATATTTTGTAATGATTATAAATTCATGAATGAACATACCAAAACAGTAGCAATAGGAATGTAGTTGCTGCAAGAACTCCAATGAGAATACCCATGATAAAACTTGTAGCGATGTTTACACCTGAAGTGGAGGTATCAGCTTGATCATTAAGCTGATCGAAACAGATTTGGCTTGTAAATGTATTTCCTGGTATGGGACACATCTTGCTCAGTGCAACATACTGTCCAGCCACATTTAGGGTGGGTTCCTCCTGCGATACCAACCATGACCACAGCATGCTTATTAGTGAACTTGATGTGATTGTTCCTTCAGAGTTGGAGTGAACAAGATCAGTGGCAAAGTAGACTGATCGGCCAGATGTGCTTAACTTCATACTTGTTTCTTGTAAACTATGTGAGCTGATGTTGCAGGCATTACATAGCGTGGACAATAGTTGTGCCAATGATATTTGAAGTTGCTGGATTGAACACACACACGCACACAAATACACACATGAGCGCATGCACACACACAAAGTGAGAGTAATAGAATGTCACTACAAACAGCTCTGCATGCATTTGTAGGATGTTTTCCTTGGAACCATGCAGTATCAGATCAATAAGTACAACCCAGAATGTTTCACTATGGAAACCTGCAAGCCTACCCACACGTGGCTATTTTCACATTCAATGAGGATACATTAGCCAAAAGCCAGCTTTTTTATCCTGCAACCAGTCTTCAATAGAATAAGTTTTTTTATTTATTACAAATTAGTTGTTTGTAAAAGGAATTGATGAGTGCTGGTTAATTATGGATGTGGTATACATGTATTGGCATATTTTTTAATAGTGAGCCAGTATATGCAGCTGTTATTCATGGGAAGTAAATTTAAAAAAACATCAGAACAGTTATATAGCTAGACCTACATTTTCATTTCTGTGCTCTTCTTCATTCTGCAGTCAGAGTTTCCACCTTAATCAGGTTGGGTATTAGAATGCTTAGCTTTTTTTCCTTCGTCTTCCTAGTTAGGGAATGGCAATTTAGCTGGTGTTCCTACTCCCTATGGCATAGCTTCCCTAAGTCATATTCCTTGTTTGATTTCCTCAACGATAATTTAAGTCAAGTCGATAAAGTGCTTTATGCTCAATGGTTCCAAGGTTTAATTAAGATTGCATTGCTTAAGTATCAGTGGCATAGACATTCACTTATAGCAAAAATTATGCTCTTAAATCATAACAACCAGATTTTACTAGATAATTCTAAAGATCATAGTGTTCAATACTGTAAAATAATGCTTCTTTCCGCAGTCATAATGTCACTATCACAAAGCCAAGTCTGTTAGGATAATTAGTGATGAAAGAGGGTCAAGTATAGAAGGTCTGCAATTTCACTGTACACTTTATTCAACAAGCTTTAGATGCTGGTTATCATTAAAAATGGAAGGAATGATAGTGTCTTTCATACCATTGTTGTTATGCAACACCCCAAGTCTGTATCTTCCAAAATCAGCTGAAGTGGAGCTGGAAAATACATACAATATTGAAAGTGTCATATAAGAGCTGCAGCAATGCCATGTAAGTAAATGATCAACTGCTGCTTCAGCCAAAATCAATTCTGTGAAAGTGTGTGAGTAGAAGAGTCATGGAAGTGGGAGAAGAGCAGTGTAGTCTATATAGAGGGGGAGGCATTGGGGCACATGCAATTATGTGCATACAAAGTCATGTTCTTACCTCTTTCAAGGACTAGTGTGAGGAGTTTGAGACATTGTCTGCCTGACACCTGAACACTCCAAACAAGGATGTGGTTTGATGGCGTAAAGAGGTCCCATGGGTCTTGGCTAGCACCATGTTGTTATTCCACAGTGTGCTAGGTCAGTTGGCTGACCATTTATTAGGTCACATTCAATTGTGTTCATTTCTTCAGAAGTGAGTACCATCTTTTCAAGCCGCAGGTGGAGAATGGGAGTGTCTGTTAGAAGTAACCATAACAAGCTTATATACAACATACAAGCGTAATATAGATGGAAGCTTAGAAATAAGTGGTCAGGAACTACAGGCAACTATAGAATGAGCTGTACATTATAAACATTAGGTCATCAGTGCAAATTATAACTTGGATTTGGTTTACTTCCAGACACTTGGATGTAACAGGTCCATCATCTGGTCATAGCTATCATCTACATAATAGTATACCATGTCCACCCATCCATTAGTGTGTCACGTTTATACACATGCACAGAGCAAAAAATTTACTACTTTGTCACGACTACAGGGAATCTTGGAAACCATTTGGGTCACAATTATACACGTGCACCCACGAACAGAATCCTGAAGAAAATACAGAATAGCTACTCCACGAGCTGCACAGTGCTGAACAAAAATTATACAGCATGTAACAGAAAGCAGGAGAGCTGCAGAAGAGAGACCGAGAAAGAGAAGGGGTGCGCAAGTGAGAACCCGAAATTTGACTGGGAAAGACAAGGAGTGTAAAGCTGATACCAGCAGAGAAACTGAGGATCTATCTGAGAACAAAAGACACATCACATAAATTTCAGCAAGTGCAAGGGATGAGGAGAGAGCAGCAAACATTAGTAGGTGGAGGTAACTGAAGGCTACACTGTTATAAAGGATGAAGAGAGAGCTGGTAAGGGACTGCGGGCTGCATTCAGCATCCGGTGGTCAGGCAAGCATTAACTCTCACCAAAAACATTATTCTCATGAAAGGTTTCAAATCTATTACCTACTTTACCCTCTCTGGCATATTATTATGTTATGACACTAAATAAATTCACCAACAACCAAGAATAGACTATAGCACAATGGTAGATAAAAGGGTCTTCTTGAAAGAATGGTAATGTTAACATTTTATAATCCCAAACGCCCAAAAAATGAAATAAACACCTTCCAACCACACACAAACATTTATATATCTTGCAGAGTTTCTTTGGGTAGTTGCTAGTTATTATTATTATTATACTATTAGTATATAGCATTTTCACCCACTTACTATATATTTTGATATTCCAATATAATATGAAGATTGGAAACTCAAACAAATAAATAAGACGGTCGGTAAGGTGGTAATACTGAGGACAGGTTCTTCTATTAATATCCCAGATATAAATCCCTGCCACATATACGTATATTCCAGTTACATCATCACTGTTGTTGTAGCTTATCCTCAGTGACTGCTTTATCTCATCACCATACGACACTGTGCTGTTGAAAATATTCTGATCATATATACGAATGTTATCTTTATAAAGATATGTTGAAACAGAAAAACTATTCACCAGCACTGTAGTTGAATTGATCTTGATGACGTTGTCAATAGTTATGCTCTTAACGGAAGTGCCTCGATATGCTGGAATATAATGGTCCATGATTACATCCTGTGCTGGCTTATATGAGGGAACAGAAGACTCGTGCACAATAAAAGTGACTGGTGCAAAGAGTGCAAGGCCCTCAAGTATGGGAAGAATATTCATATCACATGTCACTGAATACCTCTCTATTGAGTTTATTTTTACTTCATACTTCCCTGCATCAGATGGCACCATATTTGATATGGTCAGTGCTGTTCCATTATCCATTATGCGAGTTCTACTATTGGAAGTGACACGAGTCCCATTATGGTACCACGCCAGGGAACTGATGTAACGAGCAATATAACCATATGCACCAACTTGTATATCATTTATTCTCATTGCCATTCTTCCATGGAGTGAGAAAGCTCGTGTGGTTGAGTCATCTGTATGCAACAAACCTGTGTGTGTGTGTGTGTGTGAGAGAGTGTTGTCATTATTTAAACTGTATATGTGGTTCTATTTCTACAATTTTTATTGACAGTATGGAGAAGAACATGTCTTGGATGTGGTGTTTATCAGTCTTGCCTTTAAACAGTATCCCTAGGCCTGCATAAGATCTAAACAGATTTTTAACCGTCAAATGCCCAGTTCTCTACTAATGAAATAAAGGGGGGAAAGCCAATGTGATGGCAACTGCAGACTTGGGCTGATTCTATAGCTTCTGAAAGTTCTTTGGCTGAGGACAGATGCACAAGATGTTTTCTATACTATAAACTTTGTTCTAGACATAGTTTTCCATAATACAACATAGCTTTTACTTGTTTGTCTTAACGAAGCCTATTCTCATACAAAACTGCTTTGTGTTTTGATTAGCAAAAATCTATTTTTACAAAATTGCAGAAAAAGTATTAAAGCTTATGTAATTAGAGCATGACTTTAAGATCATACATCTCTGAACTAAAAGCTATTGTGCCATGCCAACCATTGGCCCAAGAAATTAATATACATACTAAAATATTGGTAAAATTACCACTGACATAATATGTCCTCATTACCATTCTTTAATAATGCGAAGTAGAAACACCCATGTAATCGAGTCATTGTATGCAACAAACCATCAATAAGAACAAAAATTTAAAAACAAACAACTGGCTATGTTGGATTACAAGTAAAAAAAAACAATGGAGACTGTGCCTATGTAGACCACAACCAGTTAGATGACCCTTTACCATTCATTCAACTCATATACATCAGTTAGTACTTTAAATTGTCAAACACTGAAGAAGAGACTGACTGTTGCACAGTTAAGATCTCAGACTCAAGGAGAAATGTGGCTGTTGGAATCAAAAGGGTGATCTGTTTTCAGACAACAAAGGAGAAGCTAGGTTGACACTGAAGCAGAGGTGTGGTTGTCAGATTCTGTTTAAAAAAGTAAGTGTCTTGGCATTATATGCTGCGATGTTCATGTCTTAGCTGGACCTTAACAGGTCCAAACACATTGTATTTGCTGATAATGTTTAGAGTGACCGCATCCACACCTGATGCAAACATGATAAAACTGTTAAACAAAACAACGCCCATTAAAGTGATATTAAGATAAATGAGTTCTTTGCAACAATTGGCAGCAGGTAAATAACCCATTTAACATCTGTTCCTATTCTGATATCTTCACCATACATGCCTAGTTAAATTTGCCCAGGTTTGCCTATGTTCTTCAAGTAACCTCTTCCTTCAGAAGTTTGAAGTAGCAATTTGTCAAGTGTTTCTCAATTAGCCATTGCATTCATGCACATATGAGACCTGACAACCTTCTTTTCGAAAGTATGCCTGTGTCTCTCTGACAACAGATTCTGCTATGCCCCTTTTCTGTGTTCTGGTCTTGCCTTATCCAATCTCCTGGATAGAACAACCATCCTTGATTGCTGCAAGAGCAGCCAGCATCAACTCATCTGATAACTCGTTTTGTTTGTTGCTTCAGATGTGGTCAACAAAGGAGGAGCAGACTTCGATACCCACCTCTTCTTCATCTTACCTGAGGCATCTAATGGATATATAGCTAGCTGGATGGTGCCAATAATTGATTGGCAGCTGTTAATTTTATAGTTCAATATTCATAGATAGGTTAAAATGCACTCTGTGCATTTTCAAACCAACCTAAACTACCCAAATTGAGCATGTGTGGGCTAAACTATAATTTTGGTCACACCCATTCAAGTCCAGGTATGCTGACAGGCCTCTTTGCTGTCACACTTGTCTAAGCCAAATCGCTCGTATCACAAGAATGCATCAAATATCCTAGCATTGCATTACCATGATGACATCATTATCACAAGCAGATTGCTACCCCCTACATGGCGAGTACAAATACAATGCAAATACAATAAGGTGCATTTTGGTTTAAGAATCTGCTCCATTGAGATGAACGAACTAAAGTTTATGGTGAAATGTCTAGCTAACTGTAGAACAAAACTTAGTACAATGAAATCCATCCAGTGTCATCCCTTTCTCAAGAGAGATGGGATTCAGAGTGATTTCTGGTGGCTGTCAGCTTTCCTCAGCAGTAAGGTTTCTAGAAACAGCAGGAAAGGCCTGGTCTGCGATGGCAGAGGCAATCGTCAATTTTGGGTGTGTGCTTTTCAACCTGCTCACTCGCCTTGTCAAACTGGAAGTTATTATTTTATATCATCTACTAATCATGTGCTAACATTCATTTTTATATTCTTTAAAGTTTGAAGGGGAGAAAAACAATCTCACTGATATGCTCTATGATGGGTATGGCACGCACAAACCCATCAGACTAAACATAGCCCATTAGCTGTATATATATATATATATATTATAGGAATGATGGCTATATTATTATGGCAATCAATATATTGAATCTACTATAAATCTTGAATGCTTTGTGTTAAAAAATAATCCATATGAAAATATTTCAAACCTTCGCCAAGCAAAACTACCATATCCATTCAAGCCCAAGTCTTGGTCACCAGAAAATAAAATAATTTAAGTGACTGACCATGAGACAATACCCAAATAAATTCCAAAGAGAAATGAGCTGAAAAGCTACGAATGAGATAGCTGGTCAAGGCTACCATGTTCATAGAGCTAAATGGAGAGATAGCTGAATTACAACAGAGACACTACTAATCTAAGAGATCAAGACACAGCTCTGGTGAAAAAATGGCATCTTATAACATCAGTATACCAAGGACAGTGAAAAAGCTGTGTTCACTTCTCTAAACTTTAAATGTATTAGGAGAGACATATTTCAAGCACTTTTCAAGCTCCTCTCTTCTTTACACTGCCTGATTGTGCACGAGCAGTAGCTAATGATAACCTTTTTATATTTAATTGTCTCAGTGGTAGTAAATTTACTCCCATAAGGAAGAGTAACAATGTTGTAGCCCATGGCATTTTTAATTGTGCTTCTTTTTATGTTATAGCCCCTGGTTTTATTAATATCTATAGCTTTAGGTTAGTGTGTACAGTGTTGCCATAGTATTGAGCATGCCCAGAATTGCCATTGCACTGAGCATGCCCAGTATTTTAGTTACTTTGTTACAC
Organism: Cladorhizidae sp. MBARI D1340-BT2; assembly: GCA_028752905.1. Lineage (NCBI taxonomy): Eukaryota > Metazoa > Porifera > Demospongiae > Poecilosclerida > Cladorhizidae > Cladorhizidae sp. MBARI D1340-BT2. The sequence continues at coordinate 10,252,202 of JAQNBH010000017.1, forward strand.
TTGGATACTGTTTATTTTTAAAAAGTTTGCATTGCAAAAATTTGAGCATGCTCAGTTTCTTTTTAGCTAGTTACTATTTACTACTGTGAAATGCAACCCATCCTTGTTGGAGTGCTGCAGGTCAGCTTATTACTGATTTAAGTGACTGTACCTGGACATTAGTGATGTCCACTCTTTTTTGGCAAATTCACCTGAAGAATCTTTGTGTGAAAGGAATGAGTAGTTTGATTGTGGAAGAAGAATATACAAGGTGTGGCCATTCTACTTAGCTATCAAACTAAGAACTACCTTAAAATAACTAGCTTAGAAAGATAGCTACCGTCTCACACATGATTTAAACTTATGATTAATAGGCAAATTACATGAATTCTTGTCCAATTTGCACTTGTAACAGTCAAAATTGCATCATCCAATTACTTTGGATCTTCCTCTTACAATTGTTTTTTTCCTCACATGCGATTAGCTACTTCACCTCATTTCCTCCCTTTTTTATATTTCGTATGTTAGAGGACTACATAAATTTATCAACAATGATCATAGAGTTGTATAGTGAGAGTATATTACCTCCATAGGGATGAGTATATTAACTGTGTACTCATTTTGTAGCCTCTGGGTTGTTTTTTGCAGCTTTAGGTTAGTGTGTATTGCAGTGCTGTAGTACTGAGCATGCTCAGTATTTAAGATCCATAGTTACACCTGGATGCTGTTTATTTGTAATGTTTGCATTGGTTCCTTTATATAGCAACAAAAACTTGGGAACGATCAGTTTCTTTTTTAATTTTCACTAGCAACACATAGTTACTTTTTATTACAATAGAGAAATGGAACTTGGTAATAGTATCGAGGATTTTTTGAGCCAGCCTTGCCGGAGTGCCTAAAGCAGGTAAGTTTATTTCCAAAATAAGTGCTATAACCTGACATTGATGATATTAGCTCTTTTTTTTTTTGGACAAAATTTACCTGAAGTATCTTTGGTGGAATGAGAAGTCTGTTGAATTTAAAAACATGGAAAATGCTGATATGATGAGACTTCTTGAGAACGATTAATACACCAAGTGCTGCTTGGCTCAGAAAATATGAAAAATTGGCTCAGCATAATAATTTGCCTAACCTATAATAAATACACTTTCACTTATATTCTAGTCCAATAATTGTACAAAGTTCACTTTTGCTTCACCTCGTGCAAATCTCCAAATTTTACTTGTTCAATTATTCACAAATTGGACTCAAAACCATCTGATTAACTATACTTTTGTGTATGTGTGTGTGTGTGTGGATGATGGGTGTGTATGATGTGTGTGTGTGTGTGTGTGCAAAGCATACCAAAATGATCTTGGGCAAGTAGTAAATTGCCTGTCCCCCTCTGTATTAATGTAATTAACCTGCCCACAGCAATGTATTGCAAGGTATTCTTTTTTCTCGTGTGTGTTATTGTATGTGTGTGTGCGTATGTGCATGTGTGTGCATGTGTGCGAGTGTTGGGCTCTTGCGAGCCTACAGAGTGCTGCTAATATTGGTCTTATGTACTACTATAATAGTCAAGTGGTAGTTTCTGAATTTCATTATATATAAAGAGAGTGTAAGTTATAACTGGCAATAATTATTTCCTATATTTATTTGTGGGTTGGTCAATTGTGAATGGAGCTCACTGGAATTTTTCTAATGTTAAAGTGAGATACACATATATAATGGCTTGGCAAGAAAGTCTTATAAGTGGTTTCACTTGTGCTGGTGATAGTAAACCGTGGGTGTGGGAAGCATGTTATCAAAGTGTGTTTTCTTTAGACATGAAACAGTCCTCTAAGTGATCACTGATGTTTTATTGCTAGTAGAAAGCTCACCATCTTCTGGAATAGTAAACATGTTTATTAGTTCTCTGTGTTTGTACAGGGATATTCCCTCTTCCTTTTGTCCAGTACTTTATAGATAATATCAACTTTGTAGGTATGTATAATGTTAGTATCTATCCTAAAAAGACATGCAAACGTGGGTAGATAAAATTTACAAGCAAGTTTACAATGAACACACCAGAAAATATAAAATGGCTGTTTAGCCAAGTACTGATTGATTCTTGTTTTTTCTTCGCCTCTCAAACTTGGCTCAATTGAAGTAACTACTGCCAACATTTAATCTACTCTTCAAGTAGAGATTTTAAGTTGTTCTGTTCAAGCTTAACTGCTGTAATAAAATGAATCAGGCAGGTGAAGATAGCACCATTAGTCAACCTAAGTTGGTGAGGCATTATCACATCGACCATCCCATTCCATTAAGACTTCAAAAATCATGACACACCAATTACAAGAAAAAGCAGATTATTATGGTCTATATACATGAGTACACTTGTTTCCTTTTATGGCCAGCCAATTTAAAATATTTTTTTTTTGTCTTGCTTCAATTTTGGGTTGGTCGCTGGTAATGAGAGACAGACTGCAGTACAGAGTGGAAGAATGCCACCAGGAACAAAAGAGGCATCTGGCAGTCAAGTGTAACTATCTTATGATTAATTGTCAATCTCAAAAGCAATGCTGCAGCTCTGTAAAGGAATGCAGCACAGGTCAGTATCACTCTATGCAGCTGAGCAACCAAACCACTGTAATTGGAGATGAGGCTTATCATATTGGAGAAGGAGATGATGCAAACCATAGTAACATTATCTGTATAAGCATGAGTCTGTGGTGATTCTGACAGAGGAAGAATGGAAGATGCAAGTGTCCTTGTAAAGAGACCAATATAAATTTCAGTGACCAGTGTGGATGCAACACAGGGCAGAAGTTGTAGGTAAATGATATTGTTCCCTGCTCATGTGTGTGGATCCTTCAGTAGGTTGTAGCTTCACCAAGTGCCACTTGATTCAACCATACTAACCTTATCCAACTTGTGCAAAAACTGGAAGTAACGATCCAGATGAAGGTGAACATGGATGCAAAACTCTAAATTATTTTGCAGGATTTCGTACAAGGCCTTCCAGTAGCAGGACCACAGACACTCTGTATGTATATATTATGTGCATGAACTACAGAGCAAAGGACATGCTAACTGAAAATGTGTGCTGTGGGAATTGCACGTCACTACTACACATGACAGATATCATGTCAGCATGCTTACCATTGCTATATTGAATCGGGTGACTTTTTTTTTGCAGATGTTACCTATTCCTCTAGTAACTACAAAAAACAACCTGTAGACAATTTAGTTTATGATCTTGTGGACAGTAGGGAAGGGATTATCATAAAAAGTGATATCCTGTGCAATGGTATGTGTTAGAAACAGAAACCCAGATTCAATTAATATAATTATACTTAGTTTCAGGGAATATATGGAGGCTTATTACGTTGTTTGGTTTGTTCTGGACTTCTCCTGCGAAAGTGTTTTCAAGTCCAAAAGAGGCTATAGCTGATCCATGGCAGACTCTAATAATGAAGCAAAGATAAGATATATGTGCTGACTTGTGTCATGTTCCAAGTATAAGAAGTATGCTAGATAAAAGAATAGGGTCATGTCTGCTTTTTGGTTTTCTTGTCTAGTTCTCTCCTTCCATAATGTTGAACTGTTTTGTAAAACAACAACAGGTAAACATCCGTAGGCAAGAGAGCAACAAAAAAGCCTTCTTAAGAAATGTTGGCTTAAATCTACCATGAAAAAGCACAAATAATCTACAAACTTGGGTTCCAGGATGTAGAGCACCTGATGGAGTGATGATCACAGAGCATTAAATCAGTCTTAACTCAGTTAGACTCCAGTTTTATGCATGTGAGCAAAGCATTATATTGGTTTAGTTGTACTACATGAGGTGTATATACTTGTTTATTTGAAAATACATGTGGGAGACATGGCAAAATTAATCATGTATGTCATAGTGCTCTAGTCTTAAATCATATACAAAAGTGTTGCAAAATGCTCTGTTCACACAACATTACAATCTTGTAGGAATATAGCAAACAATAGTTCTGATACATTGATATGTAGCATTATTTTATCAAATAAAGCATTTCGCAACTTCCCTTCACTAAGATATATTGGTCAACCATTCATCATAATTTAGCTACAGCAATTACAGTAATTATCTTATTATCTTATATAGCAATTCTAGAGATATAGTGGACTAGCTTAAATGTTTGAAAGTGAAGTGCAATGATCTTTCACCAATCACACCCACATTACATAACCAGCCACTATAGTATAGGCCCTAGATTATAATAAGGTATGAAGAAATCTTCAGACACCTATATATAATTATGTATATTAAAATCACCTTCTCAATCAACTTCAATTTTTATTCACTCGACGTTTCGACTAGATACTCTAGTCTTCATCTGGAATAGCAACAATCTGGGTAAATTGATTATCTGCAATGGAGTACTGTATATAATTTGACCAAAACTCCGAAGCTTGAATTATTTCATCATAATTTATAATAAACATTTGCACTTAATCTTGATTTGTAGTTACAGTTCTTGTTATAGCAAAGATCATGTAAGGTACTCTCTGGGAGTATATAATCAGGAGTCACTGTGCCAACTAAAGGACCTGGACTCTCTACTTGGCCAAGCAGCTTCTTGAAGTTCAAGCACAAGACCAGGACCAGTTTGCTGTTGCCATTGCTTCACTTCAAAACATTAATATTTATTTCATTGTTCTCTTTGACAACTTTCATTTTGTTGGCTGCACTGTAACTTCGATGCTTGATCTTTTCTGCATCCATAGGTATATGAGCATGCTGTTATTTTAATCGGTGCTGTACCTAAATCCAATCTAGAAGCTTCAAAGCTTGTAGAATGCAGTTAGCTGACCTACAGAGCTAGTAATGGTTGGTAGGACCCACAAGTATGGCCACTAACATAATTAGCTACACTAGGTAGGTCTATATTGAATATAGTTGAGTCCATGTGGTGAGGTAAAGAATAACACTGGCTGTGTGGTCACTTATTAGATTGCCAGGCAGAGCGTATCTGGTGTTAATTGGAAACCTGAAACAGAAAATTGAAACTGGAATTCCAGGTAGCTACCAAGGGTAGATGGGAGGGGGGGGGGAGATGTTTCAGTACTTAAAATTACTTGATGTGTGTGCCTGTAACTTCATAATGGACCCTTAAAATTTGGAATATAACTTCTCCATTGATAGCTATATATCTACAATTTAAAAAAACCCTTTTTTTAATCATTTATTCACATTTATTCCCACCCTTAAGACTTTTCTCTTTTGTCAGCCTTGTAGATGATGACTCTACAAGTTTTTTTATTTTTGTAATTGAAAAAAATATCTTGGGACTGCCTGAGTGCATCTTTCTTCCATAGCTAAAGGTAGGGGTCCTGTGATCCCAAATACCCCCCTAATAACTTTACTTATATAAGTTATCCCCAAGAATTTGGCATTTCAAAAGTGCATATTAGACTCAGGATAAAATAGTTATCAGGTCAACCATACACCAAATGAAGATAAGTTGCTTACTCATTATACTTCATAGCTGCCAGGGTTGCTTAGATGCTTGGAAGATAATAATTCTTATAGTCAACTCATTTCCGGTGGCCAAGAAATCCTAAGATTAATCCCGATCATAGTAAAGTGCCACATCACTTCCTTAAATGGCACCCTCAGTGGACTTAGCCATAACCTTGATATAAGTATAAATTTACAAAACGGTGACCTAACAGTAAAGTGGATCTCCTCACTCTGTATCTGTAAATAAACTTGATTGAATAATTTATTTCATTCTGTTAACTAGAAAAGAGGGAATGGACTGACCAATGTGTAACTCTTACTTTGTAGATTAAGCTTCTTATTTATCATGAAATAGTTGCATTATTTTGAACAATATGTAGCTACTTAGCACTTAAACGATTCCCTTTTATGTGGTCCACATACTTTTATACTTGTCTTGCATGAGCCTACGTAAGTCACTGGTATGAGTTGATTAGCCAAGCTAAGAAATCTTAGGTTCAGCAAAGTGATGCGGCCCAAGCTGATGGTGTTTTATGACATCAAATCCTTCCTTCAGCAGAATGTGTGGTCATAAGTCCCAACAAACAAGTTTGTAGATGATTTTATATTCTTAATGAACACACATGCACATTCATATATTCACTTTGTAATTAAGTTAACTATATGTATGATTAATAAAAATCTTTCCCCCCCTCCTCTATTACTATAACACCTGTAACATAAACTTGGTCACAAAGGAGTCTAGACCATAATGTTAACGGATCTAGAATGCAACACAAGTATACTTCAGTATAGCTTTGGGCATATTCTTAATAACACATGCTTGCTGATTCAACCTACAACTGAGTTCCCAGAATGCGTATATAGAAAAGCTAGATTGACATTTTAACATTCTATAGTTATAACAATATTTATAGATACTTGACTAATATTTCACAAGAAAAGTACAACTGAGTTCCCGGAATGCGTATACCATTCAAGATGAGGAGAAAGCTAGATTGATGAGTTAATGTATTACCAGATAATCAAACATACATCAGCCCTTCATATCATACACATTTCCCTGTAAAAGACTTACCGTGCACTTCAATAAATCTATCAGCTGAGCCAAGGAGTGTGTTGTTCAATGTTACTGTACAGGAATACCAGCAGTACCGCAGATAGTAATCATTGAAAGTCGTGACAAAGCTCCTTCTACTAGGGCTTGATTCTCCACCTGAATATTCCAAATTCATCCATTGGTAAGTCAGAGGGGAAGACTGTACAGGGTCCACCATACAGGAGAATTGTACTGTCTGTTCAATTCTGAAAGGGCCTTGTCTGGGAATAGTGGTGATCCTTACTAAAGAGGCAGCAGCTTCAGCTCTTCTTTGCAATAGTACGTTACCAACTGCAAATATACAATACCTAAGTATATATTGCAGTTCATATGTGACTGGAAATAGCTGGAGCTTACCTAAAATAGTTGATAGTAGGTACAACACGAGCATGTTTTAATGTCGATTTTCAAAGAACAAGCAATTAGGTTGCTAATTTAAGGTCAGTTCGCTAGCAAGATGAGCTCCACGGCGAAAGATGTACAGTGCTGCCCCAGATTCGGCTAAAAGAAGCGCGCTGCAGGGTCGACAGATTTCCGTACTACCGTATATATACGCATGCGTACGGGCTTATTGTTGCAGTTTGGAAACACGTTTTTTAAAATTTTTACAAAGCCATAACTAAAGTCATTAGTATATAACAGCAACAACAGAACCAACAACAACAGAAATAGTCCATATTCAGGCCTGCCCGTCCACCCTAGGAGATAGGGTTAGAAGACGACGCAACCACATGACTGCGTTACCTCTCCAAAGGCAGATGGCCAAACGTTGGAAGAGGTGGCGTGTAGACTCCGCTGGAGGTATCCCTCGGCGCTGCCCTTGGAGTCGTCCAATTGCCTGGATGGTGTCCAGCCCCTCCTCACTCCAACCCCCCGTTGCCTCTACTGCTACTGGGATGAAGTTGACCCCCACTGTGTGACAGGGCGTGGAAATGAATAAAATTATTATGTCGTTAGAATTCCGCCCCGCCCCCCCCCCCCCCGACCCCCACCCCCCCACATCCAACCTTATTGCGTTGACCCTAACCTTATTAGCCATTACCTTCTAATCCCAGAATCTATACGTATTAAAAAATGTGCATCCTGTAAGAGTCATGTGGAGGATCCAGTGTGTTGGTGTAACAAAGGTATATATCAACCACAGCTTATCTCAGCCTGGGATGCACTCTTTTCAGCTGCTCAGTCAGCCGCCTTGGCACCCAGGAAGGAAATACCTGCCATGATTCCTGGTTCCTTCAGCCACCATGGCAGATGGTTGTATCTCCCATCTGGAAGAGAGGTTTACCAGAAGCTTTGAATATCACCGTGATATTTACTCTCCAGAGTCCTAGAAGGGTCTAGGGTTATGCTCTCTCTGTGTGTCATGAGAGTAAAATGACCGCCCATACTGAGGCTTGTTGCTCAGTTGGAGTATTCTTTATCCCAATGGTAGTTGAATCCCTTGGAGGCTTGGGGGGGGGGGGGGGGGGGGGAGGGGGTTTGAGGCCACCCAAGTTATTAGGACCATTAAGTTCCCTTGCCAGATTGTAGAAGTTTGTGAATGTTGAGAAACATAGACTTGTTGGTAAGGGTGAGAGATTCTGAAGGTATACTAGGAAGATCACTTTTTTCAACAGATTTCCATTTGCTTTTCCATAAATGCAACTCTGTTGTAGGGTTGTAGAATTCAGAAGGTCATCTGTATAATATCCTATAAGGTCTTCTATCAGAGCCATTGTGGCCAAATCACTTTCATGATTAGACAGTGGGAACAATATTTAAGCACATCATTGGCCTTGCTCTGAATTTCTAAAAATCTGGGGTTTAGATGATTAATTCATCCAGAAAATGTATCACTATTGCTCTCCTGTAGTACTCCTCAGGTGTACTTGAAGGCATATTAATTATAGCTATCCCAAGTGCGAAAAGCATTTTCAATTAGCCAGGTTCTCTGCTCAGTGAATTTATGGCTATTACATGCCTTGTACAAACCAAGGTCTCTACAATTCTCAGGGGTTGACTGATCACCACAGACATGTCAGAAGACACAGCAATGCAGGAAATTGGTCTTCACCTATACTGTTATATGGGCATGAAAGTAAATGCATAATTTACTTTATTGACTATAATTATACCTTGGTTTCTGTAGCTTCCAGAAAGGATGATGATGATGATGAAGTGTCTTGAGACAATTCTACTTAAATAATCTTTCAAAATAGGACTAGGTCATCATGACACTACAGCCAGCTATTTTGCCTGTTTCATCCTCTTGCTCTGCTAATTCAACAAAAATGGCTGCTGTGTTTTACTCATCTTTGTTGCATGTGACAGAAGTGCTGACCACACAGTCATGCATTTTTGTGGTATATTGCTCTAAGAAAAAAGTGTGTTTTAGGGGGAGGGGGTGGGGGTGGTTCTGGCAACAGGAAACAGCCCTTGAGACTCCTATATCTCCCCAGCCCCTGTCTTGGCACTGCACACTCCTGTCCGTGGAGTTTTGTGTGATGTACTTGTATGATATCACACTAGGCAGCCCTACAGGGGAGATTCTGCAAGACTTGGAAGTCATCGAGTGATTGTCAGATTTTGGTTTTAGCTTCAATGATCAGAAGTATGAGATTATCTGTAATGGCCCAGTGACGAGAGGAACCATCATCACAACTCTGCCTGGAGCTAGAGTTGTTGATACCATCAGTAATATTGACTACATTTCAAACAAAGCAAAATCCCTCCAGAAGAGTGCCCTAGATGACATGGAGAGAGCTGGTATATTTACAGCTTAGGTCTGAGAATGGACAACAACACCGTGTGAGTTGCTGCAGGGCTAAGACTAGGTTCCTCCTTGTGTCGCCCCCACACATGTCATCACTGTTGGGCCACAAATGGGCTTAGTTGTAAGAAAGGAGAAGGGCACCATTGTCGTCATGGGGCCATCAATGACATTATACACATAACCTCTGACTACAGCATGCATCCCTTCAAGTCTAGAACCATTAGGTCTACAAATGGGGTAACAGGATGGGGCAACGATGATCCCATGGAAGAATGGCAAGCCACTAGTATGGGCGCAACTTTCCCGGAAACCTTCGCACAGTCCTGCCAATGCTATGCCACCAATAATGCTGGAGCAGTGGCTGACCTTGCTGAAGAGAGGAAATCAGCTAAGTACATCACCTTAGGTCCTGGCTATTCCTTCACACCTGTGTCTATTGAGACTTTGGGCACCATTGGTGGGATTTTAAATTCCATGTGCCATTTTCATAATATTTATTTTGTAATTTACCAGTACTTTTATGTTCCACCATATGTGATAGGATCTGAGAAAACAGCCCACTTTGAGCAGATAATCAAATTTTAGTTTATAATACTAGATTAAAGTGCATTCAATTATCTTCAAAATTATGCCAGATTCATAGCTCTAGGCGCTACCGTTGCCAGGATATGACTGTTTAAACACATCCAGGAAGAAATGCCAAGCAGGTCTATTCCGTATATAATTATACTCTTTTGCTGTGGTTAGAGAGTTGCACGTGGGACTAAAAAGGGGGCGTATATCCAACTTCGCTATGAGAACAGTTATTCTGCTAGTTTGAGCAAGAATTAAGGAAGTTACGAAGCTAGTAGGCCAAGGTTGACGAAATAGAACGAAGATTCTAAAGCCCAGGGTGCATCAAAACTAGTAGGCATGGAAGTTTCATAGTTTGTCTGTGTTTATAGCTAGTTTGCTTCTAGTTTTATTTACCTTTATTTGCCTAGCTAGCTAGACTTACCGTAACCTTTAGCTATAAACACCACATATCTATGTACAGTAACCTTTAGCTGTACACACACCACATATCTATGTAACCTTTAGCTGTACACACCACATATCTAGCTAGACTTGCTATTATATGTAGTGTATAAAGTTTGATGGTACTGAAATAAACAGCAAACTGTGGCGTTCACATTTCTACCGCACACGATCATCACCTGCAAACAATTGAACACTTATTAATACTTACGAATATATATGTATGTCGACCTTTTACCTGTTAAGAGAGTTTCTGATTAAGTAGTTGAAAAGACTCCTACAGTGGTGACCACCGACGAGCTCGAACCGTCGTTTTGAGCACGAACACGCCATGGCCGAGGTCAACGCCGTCGCCCTTAAGCTGCCGAGCTTCTGGACCGCGGACCCTGAAATGTGGTTCGCCCATGTCCAAGGGCAGTTCAACTCGAGGGCCCCACCCATCACCCTGGACGCCACCAAGTACGGCTACCTGGTGTCGGCACTCGACCAGCAAGTCATCCACCGGCTGCGCAGGAAGATCCTCGACGCGCCGGGCGAGGGCAAGTATGACCACCAGAAGGCCGCCTTGCTCAAGGCCTATGGCCTCACAGAGGAGCAGAAGGCCTTCAAACTGGCTGGCATCACCTCCCTTGCCACGGGCATGAAGCCCACCGCCCTCCTCGACGAGATGGAGGGGCTGGCAGAGGATTCGTCATCAAAGGCTTTTGCGCTACACTTCCGCAGGGCCATGCCACCGGAAGTGACAAAGAGTTTGGCCGGCCGGGATTTCCCGTCCATATCTGACCTCGCCATCGCCGCTGACCGGGTCATCGAGGACCTCGCCCTCCTCCAGCCAACGGATGGAGCCATCATGGCCGCAGTGGACACAAAGGGCCGCAGATCCACACGTACTTCTCGCCCTGTCACCGACGACAGCACGGATAAGCCCTACTGCTTCTACCACACCAAGTTCCGGCAGCAGGCCAGGAACTGCCGGGGCACCTGCCAGTGGGCCCACGACCACTCGGGAAACGCCGATGCCGGCCGCCAGTAGAGTGGGCGGTCGGCATACACCAAAGCTCACCTCAGACCCTCTTGCTTCGGGGCTCCGTCTACGCCCTAGCCGACGCTGACCAACATGCTGTTCCTCTCCTCTTTGTGAGCGACCGCAGCTCTGGCCGCAAATTCCTCGTCGATGGTGGGTCCACGACCAGCGCTTTCCCAGCCACCCGCCAGGATCGGGACCAACCCAGCTCCGCACCACTGGTTGCGGCAAATGGGTCCACGATCGCCACATATGGCGACCGGGAGATCCCGCTGGACCTCGGGTTCCAGCGAGCCACGTGGTGGTTCACGATCGCGGATGTGCTTCACCCCATCCTTGGCCTGGACTTCCTCTCGGCCCATGGGCTCTGCATCGACTTTGCGGCCCGCAGACTGTTCAACCGCTCCACCATGAAGGGTATGTGCATCATGCCGGATGTCCACACGTCCTTCGGCTCCAATGCCATGATGCCAGTCGATGACTGCTGGCGGGCCATCCTCGTGGACTACCCCTCGTTGGTGGAGCCGACTTTCCGCTCTCTGACAGTGCCACACGGGGTGTGGCACCACATCCCCACGACCAGGCCTCCGGTCCACGCACAGGCGCGGCGCCTCCCCCCTGATAAGCTCGCTGCTGCCAAGAAGGAATTTGCAGCCATGGAGGCGGCTGGGATCATCAGGAGGTCTTCCAGCCCATGGTCTTCCCCCCTGCACATGGTCAGGAAGAGCGACGGATCTTGGCGTCCATGCGGCGACTTCCGCCGCCTCAACGCCACCACCACCCCCAACCGCTACCCTGTTCCAAACATCCAGGACTTCAATGGACACCTGGGGGGCTGCACCATCTTCTCCAAGATTGACTTGGTAAAGGGTTACCACCAAATCCCGGTGGAAGAACAGGACATCAGGAAGACAGCCATCACCACGCCTTTCGGCCTGTGGAAGTTCCTACGGATGCCATTTGGCTTATCGAACGCCGGCCAGTCGTTCCAGCGGCTCATGGACAACATCCTCCAAAGATTCCCCTTCGCCTACGTCTACCTGGATGACATTCTGGTGGCCAGCCAGACGGAACAGGAGCACCAGCAGCACCTGCGGCAGGTGTTCCGGATCCTGGCAGAAAATGGCCTCATCCTCAACATCGACAAGTGCGTGTTTGGACAACGGTCGCTGGACTTCCTGGGGCACCGGATAACAGCTCAAGGCATCATTCCCCCCCAGGACCGAGTGGAGGCCATTCGCCGTTTTCCACGTCCACACACGGCCAGGCAGCTGCAGGAGTTCCTTGGCGCGGTGAACTTTTACCACCGGTTTCTCCCACATGCAGCTGCCATCCTTCGCCCTCTCCATGAAGTCCTCCAAGGCAACCCACGCCTTCTCCCGTGGACAGCAGTGGAGCAGTCCGCATTCGAAGCAGCCAAGACAGCATTAGCAGATGCCACGATGCTCGTCCACCCTCGCACCTCTGCTCCTACATCTGTGACCACGGATGCCTCCGAAGTGGCTGTCGGGGCCAGCCTGGATCAGTTCATTGATGGCCAGTGGCAGCCCATCGCCTTCTTCTCGAGGAAGCTGAAGCCGCCCGAACGACGCTACTCAGCATTCGACCGCGAGCTGCTCGCTATCTACCTGGCCATCCGCCGTTTCCGATTCTTCCTCGATGGACGTCCATTCCGGGTGTTCATGGACCACAAGCCGCTGACCACAGCTTTGGCCTCGAACGTCGACCACTCCCCTCGACAGGACCGCCACCTCTCGTACATCGCTGAGTTCACGACCGAGCTACACCACCTCCCTGGCAGGGACAACGTAGTGGCCGATGCCCTGTCGCGCTCTTACGAGGCCGACATCAACTCCATCATCCCACAGGCGATCGACTTTGCCGACATGGCGCTGGCTCAACGGACGGACAATGACATCCTCACCTTCAGGACCAAGCGTGACACCGGCCTGATCCTCCAGGACATCATGATTAGCGGCTCCCGACTCCTCTGCGACACCAGTCAGGGCCGTTCCCGACCACTGGTTCCAGCTGCCTGGCGCCGTCCAGTTTTCAATGCCCTTCATGGGCTCTCTCATCCTGGTGGTGCTGCTACCCAACAGCTCGTCGCAGCGCGCTTCGTCTGGCCGCTGATGAACCGGGACATCAAGAAATGGGTCAAGTCCTGCACAGCCTGCCAAGCCTCCAAGATCAGCACGCACGTGTCCGCACCGCTCCAGGTATTTGACACACCCGACCGCCGCTTTGACCATGTCCACGTCGATGTGGTTGGACCGCTGCCGCCAGCCCAGGACTGTTCTTACCTCTTCACCATGGTGGACCGTTTCATCCGGTGGCCAGAGGCAGTCCCGATGTGCGACTCCGTCACGCCCACCTGCGCCCGTGCTCTCTTCTGGGGTTGGATCGCCCGCTACGGTGTCCCCACGTGGATCACGTCTGACCGCGGTCCGCAGTTCACGTCCGAGCTGTGGGCCGAGCTGCACAAGCTCCTCGGCACCAAGGACTCGCATACCACATCGTACCATCCCCAGGCCAACGGCATGGTCGAGCGGTTCCACCGGCAACTGAAGGCCTCCCTCATGGCACGCTTGGGCGACAACCTGAACTGGATGGACGAGCTCCACGTCGTCCTCCTCGGGGCCCGGACTGCCCTGAAGGCGGACATCGGCTGCTCGTCCGCAGAACTAGTCTACGGCACCACCCTCCGCCTTCCAGGGGAGTTCTTCGACCCTCCGGTGGCCGACGATGGCCGCCCCCGAGAGTTTCTCCCTCAACTACGGGAGGCCATGGCACAGTTGCGAGCAGTCCCCGGATCCCGACACGTCCAACACTCATCTCACGTCCCAGCTTCCTTGGCTGACTGTACGCACGTGTGGATTCGCAGGGATGGCTACCGCCGCCCACTGCAACGACCCTATGATGGGCCCTTCGCCGTCATTTCTCGGGATCCGAAGTTCTTCACGGTTGCCCTGGGCACCAGGGTCGACAACGTCTCCATCGACCGTCTCAAGCCGGCCTTTCAGGAGGACCTGGGTGTGTTCATGCCGCCGTCCCCATGCACCCTGGCTCAACCTCGCAGACTTCGCCCTGATGCACCTGCTTTCGTGCCGCAGGCACCGCCGCCGCCTGCTCTCATGCCCTACCCACAAGTTACTACCCGAAGCGGCCGAGAAGTCAGACGCCCCGTCCGCTTCCAGGACTGATTTCGGGGATCTCGCATGCTGGGGGGGGAGTGATTGTGGCGTTCACATTTCTACCGCACACGATCATCACCTGCAAACATTTGAACACTTATTAATACTTACGAATATATATGTATGTCGACCTTTTACCTGTTAAGAGAGTTTCTGATTAAGTAGTTGAAAAGACTCCTAAAAAACAGTGTATAAAAGTTATAAAAATGGTTATGAAGTTAAATGTACACAAGCAAGTTTAATTGTTCTGTTTGCATGATCTGCTGTTATGTCCTGCTTGTTTGCAGATGCTGCAGATATGCCTCTTCTTTGCCAGTGGTGGGACACTTGTATCATTGGTGTCTAGAGTAGAGATTGGTGTAGGAGTATCAGCTCTACTGGTGGGCCTTGGTTCATCAGGCAGAGGGCAAGTGATGTCCTTGTCTTGGTCTGGACAAAACGGCCTGCTCTGATTGTACAGATACCATAGCCGCTCATTGGACAACGATTATCTATGTAACCTTTAGTACACACCACATATCTATGTAACCTTTAGCTATAAACACCACATATCTATATAACCTTTAGATGTACACACCACATATCTATGTAACCTTTAGCTATAAAACCACATATCTATGTACAGTAACCTTTAGCTGTACACACCACATATCTATGTAACCTTTAGCTGTACACACCACATATCTATGTACTAGCTATACACACCAAATCTATGAAACCTTTAGCATACTTACCACAATCTATGTAACACACACCACATATCTATGTACTAGCTGTACACACCAAATCTATGTAATCTTTAGCATACACACCACCTATCTATGTAACCTTTAGCATTACCACAGTCTATGTAACATTTAGCTGTACACACCACATATCTATGTAACCTTTAGCATACACACCACATATCTATGTAACCTTTAACTACACACACGACATATCTTTAGCTACACACACCACATATCTATGTAGCCTTTAGCTGTACACACCCACATATCTATGTAACCTTTAGCATACACACCACAAATCTATGTAACCATTAGCTATACACACCACATATCTATGCTGTAATCTGTAAAATTTATATTACACACACACAGAGAGGGAGAGACTGCAGATGTTGCTGTGATTAACCCTAGTCTTTGTCTAAGTCCTAACCCTAGTCCTTGTCCAAGCCTTAAGACTAATCATTGTCCAAGCACTAACCCTAGTCATGGACAAAGCCCTAATGCTTGTCTTTGTCAAAGCCCTAACCCTAGTCATGGTCCAAGCCCTATTGCTAGTTCTTGTCCAAGCCCTAACTTTATAATTATCCAAGCCATAACCCTAGTTATTGTACAAATCTGAACCCTAGCCATTGTCCAATCCTAAACCCTATCATTGACCAAGCCTTAATCAGAGTCATTGTCCAAGCCTAGTCATGGTCCAGTCATCGTCCAAGCCCTAACTCAAGTCATTGCCCAAGCCCTAACCCTGGTAATTGTCCAAGCCCTAACCCTAATAATTGTCCAAGCCATAATCCTAGTCATTTTCCAAGCCCTAACACTAGTCATGGTCCAGTCATGGTCCAAGCCCTAACTCAAGTCATTGCTCAAGCCCCGACCCTAGTATTTGTCCAAGCCCTAATCCTAGTCATTTTCTAAGCCCTAACACTAGTCATGGTGCAGTCATGGTCCAAGCCCTAACTCGCCCAAGCCCTGACCCTAGTAATTGTCCAAGCCCTAATCCTAGTCATTTTCCAAGCCCTAACACTAGTGGTGGTTCAATTCCTAATTATTAGATGATCTACATTGTAGGAAGCTACCTATAGCTTTCACTGTATAAAAACTAATTATATACGGTCCCTCTGGTTTTATGAAAAACATTTAGCTATGGATGTATCTAGTGGAATATTCTGCCTACTACTATTATATATGTTATTTGTAGATATACCATCTCTGCTGATAGAGATCTATACAAGGAAAAGATTAAGCAAGCTTTAACTTGTCTATATACACACCACATATCTATGTAACCTTTAGCATACACACCACATATCTATGTAACCTTTAGCTGTACTCACCACATATCTATGTACCCTTTAGCTATAGACACCACATATTTTAGGAACAACAATGGAAGGAAGCAAGTGATTCTTCAAAATCTGAATGTGCTTTCAGAATGTTCCTTCATAGCTACTACCCCTGGATTCGTGGAATAAAAATGAAAGTGATGGAACTTTTTTATTCCGGGAACCTTTTTCATGTAAGGGGCAAAAAAGTCAGTCCAATCAAACGTTGGCACAACAACTGTCTCATCCTCGGACGAAACAAGTTGGGCAACATTACACACAGCCGAGTCATTAACAACTTGTGCGATATCTTTCAAGCTGCCAATCATAGTCCTTCTGTAGTGTCGCTTTAGGAGGCCAAAACACCAATCTGGCACAAATTTAGTATGTCCAATTGCGAGGAATTACAGAGTTACCTTTGAGTGCCTTCCAGTCAAACATCGCCACATCAAATACTGCATAACACAGCTGTTTTTGTTTTGACCAGTGCAGTTGTCACAATGGAGGAAAACTTCATATTCGCCAAGGCCATGGTGTTCGAAAAAATAATGGAGCCGGCTCACCACTGCATTCGCTCCTTTTCCAGCCTCATCCGTAACGAAATTGATCTGTCGAGGGAGAGCTTCGGAAATATGCTGCACTTTCTTGGAATCAAAAAAAGATCGGGCTGGGCTGCAGATCAGATGGGTAGTGAACTTGCTGTGCATAATCGAATGAGTAGTGCACAGCAAGATTGTTGGAGTTTGAAGGAACTTTAGAGTGAGGTGGTGGGGGTGAAAATGTGCCACAAGCCGAGAAAAAACTAATCACTTGTCGCCTACAGTTACCACACACAGTTTTGTAGAACGACCTCTCTAGCTGGACAACCCTGAGATGCTCTTCAGCTTCTCGTATGGTAGCAGATTTTTCAACGTCCGAACAGTTGGCAGCTCGAAGGATCGCTGAACTATTTTTCTGACAAGTCCTACACAAATCAGACATAGGTTATCACTGCTGGAAGGAGGGACCGCCATAGACTACAGAAAGTGGAGTATGCAGCAGCATGAATACATTATGTACAGCAGATTCATGATACACCCTCCAAATCCCTCGCTTTTATACGCATATCTGATCTGCTATATATATCCTGGAATGCGACCAGGTAGAAGAATAGCATTCTGGTCAGCATAGTTTAGCAGAAAACAGACAACGTATTCCACAGAAAAAAGCAAAAGTGCATGTTTTGGGAGTCGTTTGATGTTTCCATGTATGCGAGGTGAGAGTCGGTTTACCTTGAAGGCCTTGACCAGGTTCTTCAAGCGTGTTTCACCAATAGTATGCAAAAAGCAAAACATGTTGGGATCTACTTGTCGACCGTAGTGATGATATTTTGTGTAGTTTTCCCCCCTACTTGTCAGGGAGTGACGATAATTTGTGGACACATTCTCAGTAAAATTTGAATTTGCCATCAGTTGTCCAAGCAGGGCCATATCCAGCTCATTGCGGGAGAAGGAAGCACGAACGAATGTCACAGGTGTGTTGCACAGAAAATTGCAGAGAACAGTTTCTTCCTTGCCAGCTCTCACAACCACATCCAACATCCATGAAGTTAGTAAAAAGTTCCTTCTCCATTGTGTCATATACTGTTGGCTCAATCTCTACATCTGCTAAAAATTGTACCTGAGTCAGTACTTCAAGGACTTGTTCATCTCTGCCAATCTCTTCCTCTTCTTCGTTCCTACCCTCCTCCTCATCACTTTTGATCTCAGATCCTGCTCCAGCTAGAGGTTCCATTAACCAAATATTGCACACAGGTTCTTCATCGTCACTCCCTGTAATACAATTCATTATAATTATAGTCTCCCACTTGCCTATCATGGTTGTTGTGAAAATTAAGCCCCCTTCCTTTCCAATATTTTATTTTTTTGTCTCTATTTCTGTTACTCTATGACTGTGTTATACTACCTAAAAATGGTTTATAAATGCTGTGCTAGTACATAGATTCATCATTTTCATCCTCATCACTCTAGATCTTTGCACAGTCTCCCATGGTGAAATAATCCTCAAGACATCAGGTAAGGGTTGTTGGTCCTCACCACAGAGGTGAAGCAAAGCATTCACAGCTCTAGCGGTATCCTCAGCACTTGCTTTAGCATCCATAGATAAAACAATGGATTTTATTACTGTGGTATATAATGCAATTCGAACCCAGGAATCTCGGTGGGAAATTCCCACACTTCCGCATTACATAAAACTTCAATTTTGTATGTGCAGAGCTCAAAAAAGAAGTAGAAGTTTTAAGAGACCATGCTTGGCATGAAAGCAGCTGTTTCAAGCGGTCAAATTTGACACAGAGGTAAGACCAATTATACTGGCAAGGTAATAAAAAAAATTGTCATATTATTCAGCTATAGCACAATTCAATACTCTGCTCCAAGTGGGCTGTTTTCTCAGATCCTGTCACATATATCTAATTTCGGATAGCTGGTCATTCACTAGCTTCCACATAATATATATGCCTTTGTGGGAGTGTGTGCCATGAGAGTTATCTACTAATCACTGTAATAATCGCTTGTTAGGCTTAAAAGGAGAAAAATTGTCTACTACAGGAACAATTAAGTTGCATATTCTTCATTAGGAAGTGGTTGCTAGAGCAGAGTTGTCTAAGAACCACTCTTCACCTAGTCTGGCTTACACAACAGTTCACCTAATCTTTGCCTAACCTTCGCACTGTCTAAAGATTTTCCATAACACGGACTGCCAAAGGGGTACACCAGCACCCCAGTGGATCTTTTACAAATATCAACACAAAGAGGCCAAATTGGCCTATGAATCATAATTTATCATTTTTATCCCTTCAACATAGAACCAGAACACACACACTGGTCTAGTCTAAGCTGGAAAGTGAAGTAAAGTAAATAGCTAACATTATTGAAAATCAAATCATGAAAGATGCAAAATTAATCATTGATAATTGAGTCTTTACTGTATTCCTTCTTTGCAAGGAACACAAAGCACTGTATGACTAACAGAATGTTCTTTGCAGACAAAACGTGTACACAGACCTCAGTGGTTGCGACTTTTTCTGTCATTTTTCCTAGAGAACAATTAACATCTACCATAAGTTCGAATCACAATTGGTTGATGTGCAGCACTCTCCAAAGGCAAGAAGCCATGCTTTTGGGCAAGCTGCCTCATTGCTTGTGAAATTCCATGAAAGTTGCCATCAACCCATTTTTGGATTCTGACTTCAATTTCTCTTCTGCAGAGTTCTTCTCCTAGTGCCTCCAAGTGTAGCCGACGTTGTCGCTTGCAGTTTTTCTCCATGATATCTCCATGATATTAGGGTTGTTGGTTCTGTACAATACAAATGTGTTGTATGAAACAGCATCAAGAAGGGGAAAAAACACATTCATAGGCCATCTGCAGGTGTTTCGTCTACAAGAATACTGAACAATAAGTTTGTCAAAGGTATCGACAGCTCCTTTTGTAGCATTATATGCCATGATAATTTCAGGGTTTTTCATTTCAATCTTCCAACCTCCCTGTAAAATGATGTTTTTGCTGTGGTGCTCTGTGGATAGCAGTATCACTGCCTTACTTTTCTTTGGCACATAAGAAACCAATGTTTTTTCCTTCTGGAAACAAAACATACTTTCATGTACTTCACGGCTTTTATTTTTTAGGAATTGGGGTGGAATTGCCCGTTTGTTCGGTTTCAGTGTTCCAACTAGAGTTAGCTTTTTCTCCCATAAGTTTTCTGCCAGGGGAATTGAGGTAAAAAAGTTATCCACTGTAATTCCTCGACTTGTTTTTTCAATTGGTTTTGCCAAGTCAAGCACAACATTCATTCCAATGTTTGTATTTCGTTGTGTTTGATCTCTGTCTTTTCCCAAATAAACCTGCACATTAGACAGGTAAGATGTTTCCACATCGCATAAGCAAAAGTACTTGATACCATACTTGGCTGGTTTGCTGTGCATAAATTGTCGGAATTGGCATTTACCTCGAAATGCATACAGAGTCTCATCAATGCATGTATGACTGTGTGGTTCGAAAGCAATCCGAATGTTGTTTTGAAACTGGGAGAAAATGTATTGCATCTTATGAAACTTCAAGTCCTGCCAGACCCACACCAATGTCATACACTGATGTTATCACAGATGATACAAGAGATTATGAAAATCATTTTATCATACTTGTGCACCTCAGTGGCACTTGCACATGTTAGCAACAATTCCCAAAGTATTTCGACTAACAGAGGATTTCCCACCAGTGCCACTGAGTGCTGCTGTTTCTCTTGCTACATGTGGCTGAATTTCAAGGTAACCATTAGAATCTGGCAGGTCATCATTTGTGGGTTTTGTTACAATACAAGTCATCCTTTTCACCATCTGTTATCATGTGTTTCTTGCTTCTTTAATGAGTTTACACTTGTGAATGCATTAAGTAAAAATGGAACTTTAGGCACATACATGCTGTGCTGAGTTTTTGATGCCATTTAATAGACATAATTATTAGGACCTAAAAGTTTTTTCACAAATTTTCACATCTAGATCTAATACCAATGGTATGAGTTATGCCTGTTGCAATCAAGGGTGGTTAGGCATTTTTAGTAAATCAGGTCATATACAAGAAAACATAAGAAAAGAGGTGAATTATACTGATAAAAAGAGACCAAAATCCAAACTGCAAACTAATTATGGAGCTAACATAGCAGGTCTGCGATCAGCAGATATACATTTTGACAAGATGAGCATATTTTGTTGATGAAAGCTCAATCAGTCCACGAGATTTGTACAATACTGTTGCTATGCCATAGCTGAGCAATACAACTAGAACTTTAAACTTTTGTATCTCAAATTCTTTGAGCGTGCCTAAGGTTCCATTTTTACTTGATGCGTTCACACTTAAAGTAGAGTCCGAAATGAAAAACAACATTCTGAGGACATCACGATGAAAATATATTTTGAAATGTCTAGCTCAATCTCCCTTGGCACCTTGGTATAAACTCACTGTAACACTGTTAATATTCTAATCTCTTATCTAAAACTGTGGTTTTGATAGTTGTTGTACTGTGTGTGATGTTTGTGTCTCTATTTGGACTAGGCGGTGAACCCTCCATTCAAGCTGTGGCTTGAACCCTCTTTCATGTGGACTTGAGTAATATATCACACTAACATTCTATTTTTGGTTGTATGTAAATAATCTATTTCTGGAGGAATTTAATCTTGTGCTGAAAGCCGATATAAGTAGGCTTGACTTTTGTTATAGTGTGCTGTTTTTTATTCGAATGAATTGTTGTTGCTAAAACCATTAACTTTCAAAGTTGGGCACTGCTACATTGGCGTAGTCGGCAGGATCTAGCAGCAGAAAGAATGGCAGCCAGACCACTAGTCCTACCTGACCCATTCAGTGGGGAGGGTAGTTGGGAGCAGTGGAACTTCCACTTCAGAAACATTGTTGCAGTCAATGACTGGGATGAGGCAACGCAGTTGAAGTGGCTGAGGGTGCGTTTAACTGGAAGGGCACAACTAGCCTTCCAGCATCTACTAGCTGATGTCCAAGTGGACTTTGGCCAAGTTATGGCCGCATTGAAGGAGAGGTTCGAGCCCGTGAGCCAGAAGACCAGGTATACAGACGCGCAAGAAGAAGAAGACTGAAAGTTGGGCTGATCTTGGGGAAGACCTTCGGCTTCTCGCAGACAAGGCTTACCCAGCCCTTGAGGAGAGAGCAAGAGAGAGACTGGCCCTCAACGCCTACCTTGGACTGCTGGACAATCCGCAGGTGGCATTTGGCGTGAAACAGAGAGTTCCAGGGTCGATGGACGCAGCCATCACTGCCACCTTGGAGCTGGAGTCCTACCTTCCTCCCTCTAAGCTGTCGGTCTCCAGTGTGACAGAGCCCCTGGAGATGGAGCAGATTGCTGCAGTGAGTCCTAGTATACTGCAGCTAATGATAAACTGTTTGCCCTTGTGGAGAAGTTGGTTGACAGGGTGGAAAAGCTAGAAGTTAGCAATTCTCGGTCTAGTGCGGGAGGACTGACATCATGGAGAGGAACAGAGAGGGCTCCCTACTTGCAGAGGTTCCGCCGGGAGGCGGTCAGCGGTCCCATGGATGGTAGACGGGGCATTACCTGTTGGAACTGCGGTGGGAAGGGACACGTGGCGAGGCAGTGTCGCTGCCCTAAGACAATGCAGTCGGAAAACTAGCAACCCCCTGCACGAAGGGTCGAGTGCAGGAGGGTGGAAAGGACATGACTCAATTACCCCCAGATTTACTTGTATCTTTAGTTACCCCCGCAGGTGGATTCTACCTGCAAGGACTAGTGAATGGATCTTCCATCACATTCCTCATTGATACTGGTGCAGCAGTTACCCTGATGCGTATAGAAGCTTGGAACAAGTTGAATGCCGGAAACCAAGCAGCCACACTAGAACCATGGGCTGAACGGCAGTTGGTGAGCGTTGATAGTACATCCTTGCACGTTTATGGGCATGCTGTTGTGGATCTGGAACCGTTTATCAAGCTGGTGTTGTAGTGGTAAGTCCACTAATCACAGAAGCAATACTGGGCTTGGAGTTTATGCTGAAGCACAATGTATCTATTGATGTGGGGAGGGCTATGTTAAAAATGGGCCAGAAAGCCTCTATCTCAATCACTCAACCCAGCCCATCAAGTTCTACCACGGGTATTGGTAGGGTATGTCTTGAACAAAGTCTTAAGTTACCCCCACTGTCTGAGCAAGTCGTAATGGCTTATGTTGAAGGATTTCCCCAGAAAGGAACGTGTATCATTGAAGAAAAACCTGGGAAAACCCTATTATGTTCGGTAGCCCGATCAATAGTTCAACCTCGAGAGGGCAGGGTACCTGTGAGACTACTGAACCCCAAACCAGAAATGGTTAAGTTGTCTAAGGATCTGCATGTTGGCACAATAGAATCTGTGGATGTACCTACCCAAAAGATCATTGCAGGTATCTCTAATAGTGCAGGCCAAAAAAGTCCTCAAATGGACAAATTTGTGCAACAGATTTTTGAAACTAATGCAGCGGAGCTAGATACAGAAAGGAAAGAGCTGTTTTCTGCACTCCTAGCAGAGTATGGTGATGTCTTTGCTACCTCTAGTGCTGATTTTGGGAGAACTAGCAAGCTTAAGCATGAGATCCACACTGGGAACAACCCTCCTACTAGACAAGCTGCCCGCAGACTTCCACCTCATCGTAGGCAAGAGGCTAAGAAGCTCCTAGACAGTATGCTCGATGATCAAGTGATCCAACCCTGGAAGAGTCCATGGGCGTCACCAATTGTTCTAGTGTGTAAGAAAGATAACAGTTTCCGCTTTTGCGTGGATTATCGCAAACTTAACGAAGTGACACACAAAGATGCCTATCCCCTCCCACGTATCGATGACACACTGAATACATTAGCTGGATCCAAGTGGTTCTCCACAATTGATCTGCTCAGTGGCTACTAGCAGGTAGAAGTAGAGGAGAAGGATAGACCCAAAACTGCATTTGCAACCACAGAAAGCTTATTTGAATTCAAGGTAATGCCTTTTGGGCTCTGTAATGCTCCTGCCACATTCCAAAGATTAATGGATCTAGTTCTAGCAGACCTTCAGTGGTCTCATTGTCTAGTTTATCTAGATGATGTTATCAATGTAGGAAAAACATATGCTGAGCATTTGGCTAATCTTCGGCTAGTTTTTGAATGCCTTCGTCAAGCCGGCCTAAAACTTCAGCCGAAAAAATGTAGCTTTCTGCAGCACAAAGTACAGTTTCTGGGTCATATTGTATCCGACAAAGGAGTTTCTGCTGATCCTAACAAACTTGAGAAAGTAGCTACTTGGCCAACTCCTAGAACAGTGAAAGAAGTTCAACAGTTTTTAGGCTTCGCTGGCTACTACAGAAGATTCATTCAGGATTTTTCTAAGATAGCTCGGCCACTCCACAAGCTCACCGAGTACAAAGCAAATTTCAAATGGACGATTGATTGTCAAAATGCTTTTGACATGCTCAAACATCACCTTACAACTGCTCCGGTATTAGCGTACCCTGATTATAGCAAGCCGTTCATCCTGGATACTGATGCCAGTAACACAGGCATTGGTGCTGTTCTCTCCCAGGAAGACGAACAAGGGCAAGAAAGAGTTATTGCTTATGCTAGTAGATTGTTGAGCAAGCCTGAACGACAGTACTGTGTAACCAGACGTGAGCTATTGGCAGTAGTTGTCTTTACCCATCACTTTAGGTCTTTCCTCCTTGGGCGTTCATTCATGCTCCGGACTGACCATGGGGCACTCACATGGCTAAAAAACTTTAAAGAACCCGAAGGCCAGATGGCTAGATGGCTAGAGCGTCTCCAAGAGTTTGACCTTGTCATAGTACATCGACGGGGAAAGAAACATTCAAATGCTGATGCACTTTCCCGACTTCCCTGTCGCCAGTGTGGGCGTGAAAATCATGGCCAAGAGAGCTTTGTTGCAACAACTCTGCTTTCCGACAAAGTTAATCTAAGGGAAGAACAACTTGATGACCCTACGGTGGGACCGGTGTTTAGAGCCAAATTGCTTGACAAGAAACCACCTGAGCCAGACATAAAAGCACTAGACAGAAATGCTCGTAGGCTCTTCCAATTGTGGGACCAACTTATTGTGCATGATGATAAGCTTTACCGTCAGTACCTAGAAGTATTCGCAGATGGGTCTTCTAATGTCATTCCCCAATTGGTGATACCGGAAAGTAGGAAAGCAGAAGTTCTTACCCAATTGCACGGAGCAACATTAGGAGGTCATCTGGGAGAAGACAAGTCCCTAGCTCGTGTCCGTGAAGTGTTACAATGTCCTTAAAACTGCATCGTCGAATCCCACCAGAGACTTGTAACCAAAGTCCTTCTTAGCCCTAGCAAAGCTGTAGTAGTGGTGAGTTCCTGCCAGGGCAACTCTCATGGAAGAGAAAGTGGGGTTGATGGTGACCAGCGGAATGAGCATTGTGCAGAACAACTGTACTATCACGGCAATCAGGTAGACCAGCCAGTAGGGGAGGTGCCAAGTAGGAGCCTTATAGCCAAGACCTATACAATGTGCGACATAAAGTCCCAGAATGGCAGTGGGGCATCATTGGTGATGAAATAGCTCTGCAAAACCATTTTGGACTCTCTAACTTGCTTAAAACCTACATATATTATCCTTGTTATTGTACCCTTCCACAGATTACTGAACCAGTCTGTAGGTGCTCTGCAGCAATAATGTGGCCATGGACCACGTTCTCGACGTAGGTGAAATCAACAATGTTCTTCCCATCACTATGGAAACAAAAGGGGAAGTGAGAGGAAGTGACCAAAGGAAGGAGATGATGAAGTCAAAGAGAAAGAGAGAATGACGAGGAAATTGAAAGACATGGAGTGGGAGGAAGTGATATGATAGACACCACGCTGAGATCTTGCCTTACCCGATAATGCACTTCATTTTACCAGCTTTAGCAGTAGCGATTATTGTTGGAACAGCTTGGGGATCTCAGGGCCCAAATATTCGATGGGGTCATAGCCACTGTCAATAGATTCCCTAACATTAGCTGCCAGGTGAATCTGAAATGCCACACATATAAGTATTTACAATCATTGTTGAGAGCATTTCTGTTCACTTTGGCTGTGTTTTTATCAGTCATCTTTTGATTAGACTGGTGGCTGGGTCACGATATAGAAAATGAACACACGGCATGACACCTTTAGAATGCACACTCAAGTTCTAAAAAGCATGTCCTGGGAGGTAATGTGGATTGCAAAAGCTTAACCTCTTGATATTGCAAACCAGCCTTTACTTTGCTCTACTTATTGCATATTAGCACGAGTAAAATATAAGCACATATTTATTTATGAGCGAAGAGGAAAACAGTCGATCCTTACCTTGTTATACAAGGACCTACACACTGCACATGCACCATTTATTCACTCAGATAAAACTCTCATAGAACTTTCAACAGATTACAATGTTATATTTTAACCTTCGATCAAGGCAAAATGTCAAGATGAAGTTGATTATCGAGAAAGTTGTTGTAAGATACTTATTTTTTGCCATGGTATTAGCTTGAAAAAGATTCGAGCTTTATCTTAGCCAAAGCAACTATGCGAGGAAGAACGGGAAAATAGCAATAATGAGTGAGAATAAGTGGCAACAGCAAACTGGCCTTGGTCTTCAACTTGAAAATATTAACAAGCTGCATGGTCAATTGGGGGAGTCCAGGTCGTTTTCGTAGGCATGATGTCTCCCTGACTAGACATTCTCAGAGTGTACCTCTCATTTGATCTTTATCACAAACTTTCATAAGAACAACTGCTATATATAATATAAGAGGGTGCACAAAAGGTCCCCCACTCCACCCACACATAAAAAGTAGATATCACTTACTGGACTTTTGGTTTGGAGGTAAGGGGAAAGGCAACTCATGCAAGGTATGGGAGTTTCTCCCACAGAATTTGATTTTGTTTCGTTTCGTTTATACAATGGCATGCACCTTCCAGATTGTAGCAATAAACAGAGATCTATATTGGTAAATTCTTCAATTCATTTTTGACAAGTCAATCGTCAATCCAATATTGTTATTTAAAAATTGTCTCATTTCTATTTTTTGTCACACGGCAACCTACAAGAAGCTACTCAGTATAATTTGTTCCCCATATTTGGTTCCCCCTGGAACTTTTTCTTTGAAAAATATGTTCCGCCTGGAACTTTTTACTTGAAAAATACGTTCCGCCTGGAACTTTTTACTTGAAAAAAAGTTCCCTCTTGAAAAATAAAGGGCTAGGGCAAGGGCTAGGGCTAGGGTTAGGGCTAGGGCAAGGGCTAGGGCTAGGGCTAGGGTGGGAACAAAATTTTCAATAAGGGGGGAACAACACAAATTAAACGTTACAGTACGCAAGCCAAAGAAGAAAAACGGAGCCAAGAGATGCTTCAAATTACAGTCTGCTGTCCTGCTTCAGCCATGAGTCATAACACACTTCCTCTCAAACTTCTCCCTGGATAGATAGTAAGTGTAAGCAGCAGTTATACAGTTGTCTAGTAAGTGTTACTTCAAAGGTTACCTCTTCACCATTAGATTCTTAATAAAGAAGATGATTTAGAACGACAAAACGAGTGCCAATGGCTTAGTCATCCCGAGTATATAATAAACAACCTGATTTGCGGTATATTGTACTATTGCACATGCTCAATAGGACTGGTTATTTAGAGATGGAAACAGAGTTTCAGAGAGCCGGAACTAAATTATTCTGTTACACACTAGTATACTTGGCTAAGATTATTCTGCTATACAAAGTCTCTATGTATTCCACCAACTAATAACGGGAACTTTAAAAAAAAAATTATTATTATTATTATTATTATTTTTATCAAACAACACTTCCAGGCACAGGCAAGATGGATCCCAAGTTACAAAAGATTTGGATGCTCCATTCAAGATGTATGATGTTTTTTGCACGCACACTTTCATTGTATCATGTCAAAGATTTAATGATTTAATGTTGCTATTGCTGAGCCTGTTAAGGCCATCACATATATAATACAGCACAGTGTGAAACTATTTAGTAATTTAATTATTTTTACCCAAAGTTAGGCGATCATGAAGCTTCTTCAAGAGTTCGTTCGACTTTGATGCGCACGCTTGCCATGAACCGGCCAAGCACTAAACTTATTCATATACCATTTAGACGCACTTGCTGTGCTGAAGGCAACCACGCAGCGCCCTCGTGAACGTGCTAAGCACGTGCAGGCATAAAAGTCAGGGCTTGGTCCAAAATATTTCACTAGCGCCATTTTTTTCTTCCTCGGTTGTCAGTTATGTCCTCTAACTCCGCTGTTTCGCCTTCGGCTTTTTGTTCTACCTCGACTAGTCTAACAAAAGTTAGGCCATCTAGGCCAAGAAAGCGGAAGGGTTTTCAGGGCGATTTGTATTTTCTCTCACTGCTCGAATGATGTCACCGATATCAATATTTAAGAGTGACAAAGAAGCGCCCTTTATTGATCGCATCAATCGTTGCAATGTGATTTCTCTAAATGTTCCGCGCTGGTAAGTTCCTTATACTCTAACAACACTTATTAATTAGAGTGTGGCTCTATTATTATACTCTAACAACACTATTATTAATTAGAGTGTGGCTCTATTATTATACTCTAACAACACTTATTAATTAGAGTGTGGCTCTATTATTATACTCTAACAACACTTATTAATTAGAGTGTGGCTTGCATGCGTCAGTAAACCAGCTAGCAAAGTAGTTGCCTTGGAGACAGCTAGTAGCTAGAAGCTAGCGCTCCCCTTGCCATCGTCTGCTGGAGCCTCAGGGATTGCCAAGCTTGACGAGCTGTCTGTTTCCCTGAATGATGCCTCTTGTTCTGACTCCAAAGATGAAGGGCAACCGGCTGATTTCTTGTGAATCGTTGTTGAAGGCAGTGACGAAGAAAGCTCTGCAATTCCTGTGGTTCCCCTCTAACTGTTGTGGAAGATCTTGCCTTCAAAAAAGGGCTGTGCACGAAGATGGACCTGCATTGTACCAACGTGAGTTGTGATGGTGTAGATGCTGTCTTTTCAGACCCACAATCCCAGTCAAGGGAATTGAACCGCAGGTCTGTCCTGGCAGTGAGGTCTGTTGGACAAGGGTGTGTAGCACTTAAAAAAATTGCTTCGCTGATGGGTTTACCGCCATCAGTGTCTCCAAGTTCCTACTCTGATATCAATCAGTGCCTCCATGATGATGCTGACTAGGTCTTGTAGTAGTGCCTCTGCTCACCTTCACAGCATCCAGGGAGTGGGTCCAGATGTTGTCATGGACGTGGCGGTAACCTGCGACAACAGGACCTGGTCTCGGCGTGGGTTTGTAAGCATCTACGGGTTTGTGGTGGTGATTTCTTGGGAGACTGGGCAAGTGCTCGACACTGAGGTCCTGTGCAAGAGCTGCGGGCAGTGTAACAAACATAAATCTGATGACAAAACCACTCCGGAATACAAGCAATGGTTGGAGGAGCACAAGCCTGCTTGTAATATTGATTTTGACGGCTCCTCACCAGCTATGGAGGCAGAAGGCACGCTGAGGATCTTCAGGCATTCAGTGACCAAGAACAACCTTCGTTATACGAAGGTAAGTTTTATAATTTTTGGCTGTGATAGTATACTTGTAATTTTTCAGACACATACTCCCTCATCCTACACACACTGCCTCACTCAAATTGACTTGGGTTATAGGCGATGGTGACGTCAAATCGTTGAAGGCCCTGAACCAAGACTGTCCTTATGGGCAAGACGTCGCCATTGAGAAGCATGAGTGTGTAGGACATGTCCAGAAACGATTGGGAAAGCGGCTCCGTGATCTAAAGCGAAAGACATTTCTGGATTCGGACGGAAAAAAGATCATTTGGAGTCGCCGACTAACTGATACAACATGCCAGACTCTACAAGTCTATTATGGTGGAGCTATCAGGAATCATCCTGGAGACGTCGACGGGATGATAAATGATATCTGGGCATCGTTCTACCACTCCTCCTCCACCGACAGCAATCAGGACCACCAGCACTGTCCAGCTGGTTTGGAGTCCTGGTGCAAGTACAATCGTGCTATTGCTGAAGGCAAGGAACCACCACTGCACCCAACAATCCCGAAGATTCCCTCCGATTTGGCAGTTCATGTAAAGCATGTGTACGAAAGTTTATGTGACCGTGATCTGCTGGATCGTTGTGCTCTTGGGGCCACGCAGAATCAGAACGAAAGTTTTAATTCCATCATCTGGACCCGCTGCCCTAAGACTAGTTTCTGCTCTCTGGTCACAGTTGAGATCGCTGTATCTATGGCCACTATCACCTTCAATCACGGGCAGAAGGGTCTCTCTGGCCTGTTCGAAACCTTTGTTGGTTCTCCACCAACTGGTTTCACTGTCGAGTCCTTCAAGCAATTGGATGCTCGAAGGGTAATGAAGGCACAAAGGTTTGGAGAGGATTGTGTGAAGAAGCGGAGGAAGAAACGTCACTCTGCAGCGTTGTCGGCCGAGTCGGCTGCAGTTGAGGAGGAGGGCATAACTTATGCACCTGGTGCTTTTTAATTTCTTTTTCCACATTTTCTTTTACCGGTCCTTTTCAGGACCACATTTTTGGTTGGTTCTTCGGGACTTCACAATTTCATAAAGTTTAAAAAGCACATAATAACTTACAGTAAGTTATTTTCCTTTCTCTTTGCACACACAAACAGGAATGGTGCCTGCAGAAAGCGATCACCTGCACATCCATACTACAAATATATTGACTTGTTTTCTCTCACACACACAGGAATGGTGTCTGCAGCAAGTTACTGGGCAAGAATCAAGGAAAGACAGTGAAAGAGGAGCTCTCGTAACGAAAAACCCAAACTTCAATGTTTACATGGCTATAACATTTTTTGGTCAAAAACATTGATTCATTGCCTCCCACCCACAATAACTCACTCCTATTATTTTTTTATATCTAATATTTTATACCATTTTGTAGCTCAGACTTTACTCTACCAATTGAATGGTTAAAAAAAATACATTGTGAAGTTATTGATGATCTAAGGTAAAATTTGGTAAAATTTTACATTTGTACTTGCCATTACTAGTGGAATTTTTTTTAAAGATTCTAAACCATTCAATTTGTATATAGCACTATGCATGCTCTAGCCACAGAAGCAATTACAAGCCAATTTAAAATACTAGTAAGGGTGGGGAGTGGGCGGCATCTTTTTCAATGGTGCTTGCTTCTTTGAGTTACCTTGAAGGAGGACACAAAAAAAGTATATGGTATGCATATCATTTGAAAGCATGATAAGTCTGCTATCTTTTGATAGCAAAATTATGTGTTCTGTTCATAGGAATAGAAACAAAAAAGTTATGATCAGTTGTATTCGAGGTTAACTCTTTTTTTAAAGTACCCCATGATGTCAAAATGCATACTTATTTCTTATAAACAATCTCTTCTTACTAAGTCTCTGCCACTTCTGAGTATCTCTGGTTCTCTAATTCAGTTAGCTACTGAGTTCAAGTACCTGGGAATCCTCTTTTCTTCATCTCTATCTTTGACCATCACATTTTTACATCTCTTTCAAGACCCGTAAATTACTTGGTCTTCTCTACCATCATTTCTACTGTCATTTAAACACGTCTACTCTTCTTCGCCTCTACAATTATCTTATCTTTCCTCATCTAGAGTACTGTTCTTTCCTCTGGGACCCTAAACCATCGCATCTTTCATCTCAGCTTGAGAGAATACAATACTTTGCATGTAAATTATTTAGTCAATGCTCCTTTTTCTTCTCACTAAGCTTCTTCTTCCATCTCTATCCTCTCGCCTCCATAATGCTAAACTTATCTTTTTCTATAAACTTATTCACATAACATAGATTTTTCTTCTATCCTCCCACCATGCCAACCTACTCTCAGCTACAGCCTCCAATCCTTCCACCCCAGTAATTGACTGCTAATCCCATAGAGAACTTGGCCTGCATACCATTTATTTGTTCCTAACTACTAGCTAGGCTCTGGAACTGTCCCCAATTACAATTATGATGATCGTACCCCATTTATGTAAGCCTGCATTTTTGAAGGCGAGTGACGTGTTCATATATATTATATTTTTTTACCGGTGGTGAGCATATGGTGATAGATATGACTGCTAGGCATGGAGTGGCAAGCGAAGAAGTTTACGGGCGATGTGATTTTGCAGAGCTTGCTGGTCTTGTTTGTTATTCGTCCTATTTCTGGATAGCTTGTTCTGCTATGTGCTAAAGGTTCACATCAGCTAATAAACAATGCAGCCTGTTCTCCCTTGTGCACAGCCAGGTCGGTGTCCTAGCCCCCACTTTACAAGTCCAATGTCAGTTGCGGTCTAAAGGACTTACTTATGCGTGTGCTGATTTTGTCCTAACTGTAGTCTGAGATGGGATTCTGTGAGCTATGATGAAGTATTTCAGTGTTTTTAAGTGATACAAAGGGGTGTTCAGACAACTGAAGGAGATCAGTTCGCAGATTTTCTGATACAGTGATTAACTTCTATTTTACCTTCATAATGGTCAGGTTAGTTAAAAGGAGATGTATTTCTGACAAGCAAATGCAAGCAGCAAATTTTCACAATGTCTTTTCGGGCAGTTGTCATTTTGGTCAGGATAAGACTAGAGATAAGGTTGTCAAAATATATTTTAGGCATGGTCAATACGAAGACATTGATCACTACGTCATGATATGTGAAAATCTCAGAAGTTAATTCTATTGCCTATGCTACTGACATTGTCGTGGCAATGATCCAGCCAGCTATAACTATAACCAACACCTGCTGTGATACCACTACTTTATGGACTGTCGAAAATGTAAAAAGCTAACACAATTTCTTTCAGAGATAATTTGTTCAGGAAAGCCAAGTAGAGAGCACATCAATATCCATTGCTCTTGCTGATTTCATCATAATAGAGGAGAAAAAAATGGCCTGGAGCATAGATTGCAAAAAGTCGTACCACCTGTGAGAAAATTCCTAAGAACTAATCATTGTGCTATCTGGAAATGTGAACAATGTGGATAAGACTAATCAAACTCAATTTATACAAGGCACTAACTACAGTGTATTTGTAGTTGGTGGTGATATTGTGTGTTAATATATAAGCAGTATTTATTATTCCTACATGGCCATGAAGTAACCATCCTTAGCTATGATGAAGAAAGCAGGCAGGTTGTGATTATTCCTAATCATAAAAGAGGGTCTTGTGTACTAATGGCAGCAACTCGGGTTACTCTCTATTATACCTATTATACAACAAAATAGGTCTAGCTATAGAGAGCAATGTGAGTGAAATCACCTCCTGAATAGAATAATGTTTAATATATCGAATGATCCTTCTTTTGAGTTATATACCACCCACAAATCTGACTAGTTAATGGGTGGGCGCATATATGTATGAATACGCTAATATGATTCAATTATAGTGCAATAACCAATTGGTAATTGGCAATCAATAATAGCAATTGATAATCAACTTAGGCTAGATATATATTTATATAGTCTAGAACCCAGGTTCTGAACATGGGGGGGTCATGGGCAAGTTGTTGAGGAGTCATGAAGGCCTCCAAAATGAACAGAAAACAGACTATTTTAGCTATTTTGGCCTCCATTTCAAATTTTCTCGGTTCTCCTGTACAATCGTGGTCCCAAGTAAAACCGGGTAAAGGGTATCGTGGAATAGTTGTGTGCGCAATCCAACAAAATGAACAAATGAAATGAAAGCTGCACCTAGGATACTTAGCAGACATCTTCGAAGCTTTGAATGCCCTAAATTTAAAACTTCAAGGAAGGAATACAACCATCATCATGCACTCAGATGCCATCAACACCTTCATAGCCAAGCAGGGCCTATGGGGGAGAGAACTGGACAGTGCATATTTCTCATGATAGTTCTCTTGAGAAGTCAATTACCTTGCTACCTGACCACAAGATGGAAATCTGTGTGCGTGAACGTCGAACCACCACCCCAGCAGAGGCAGGACAACTCATAGATGAGTACCGCCATCTCAAACCCACAACAGAGGAGCCCAGACGATTGTGGATGAGATCAGCCCTGACTGGTGGAGGTGACAGATTCAGACTCAGAGGATGGCAGGAGCTTGATAAGATGAAAGGAGAGACTAAATAAGCTCCTGAAGCCAAACCATAGAGACCATCAGCCTTTGACCCTGTACTAGAACCCAGATGTTTTCACTATGGCTACATTGTGGCAAAGTGCCCCAAGAGAATCACAGCTATGGTATGCCACTTTGATTACTTTGTTGACTTGTTTCACCTCCCAGGTATCATTAATGGGAAACAGGTAAAGACTCCGACAATAGACATCGGGTATATGAAAACCAAAGTCAACAGCTGATGGATCTGGAAGGAAGAACTGACTGGCATAGGACCCCATAGCCACACTCACGGACTCCCTCCGGCTAAGGCCACCATCACTGTATACAAGAGGACACTGCATCTCATTGTGGCAGTCAATAAGAACCTGGCCTATGATGCCTTGTTGTGGATGGACATCCCTAACCTTCTCCACCTCGCTCCACAATGGACAGAGAGAATCAACCACAGACCCAAACGAAGTGCCCCTGGCCAGTTACCTATGCAGACCCTTCTGACCAGCACAGTGAAGAGTTGGGCAGCAGCTCTAGTGAGGATGGACATAGCGCATATGACAAGTCCGAGGAGGAGCAAGAAGATGACCCAATGACCACCACTACTCCATAACCGAAAGACCAGGCCACCTCCCTCACCCTGCCACCCTATCAGCATAGCTGCAGAATGATAATGAGGTGCATGGACCACTGCAGACCTCTCACTTTGATGAAAACATCTTTCAGGTGTAAGTACAAAGAGGAAGAAGGTCAAAAGTGAGAAGAGAACTAGCCTGTAAGCAACACCAAACTAACTGGGGCCAACAACTGCTTCTGGATGGAGGGCCCTCCCAGCTCAGGCAGGCTCAGGCAGAAGACCCTTCCCTGGAACATCCATGGAGAAAGTGCAGCAGACCCAGCACACCATTCTTCAAGTTGGATGGACATATCTACAGAAAATGGAAGCACACCAGACAGGAGGAAGAGACCCACCGACTGGTGCTACTGCGGCCCTAGAGGACGACAGTGATGAGGATGGCACACCAGATCCCTTGGACAGGTAACTTAGGACGAAAAAGAACTACAGAGAGACTCATGCTCCGCTTCTTCTGCCAGCCTGTGAAACCCAGTCAGGACCTTATAAGGCAATATGCATACTAATTAGGCAGATATGGGGTCATTGGTACAGTGTGTGCATCTGGCTACTCTACTATAATATCCTTAATGGCAATATGCAGTCCAATTAGGTGGGTATGGGGTTAATGGTGCATTTAGTGTGTGCATCTTGTCTACTAGACTGTAACAATTCTGTCAGTAGGTTGTCAGGGTTCCACTATGGTTGGGGATTCCCAATTTCACACTTGCTTTTCTTGATAAAATTGACATGTAAATCGTGCCACTTCTGCCACTTTTGTAGCCATCATTAGAGCCAATAAACCCATCTAGGCCCATCTCTACTGCATACCTATTGGCATGCTCTTGGATAAGTCATCCACGTACTGGGATATTCTTAGCTTTTACTCTAGTAAATCATTTTCACACTATTTCATCATAACCCGTCTTTCTAACCTAAGCATACTTTTTCTCCTCATGTTCACCAGCTCCCATATATTCTTCATGTCCTCCCTGTCCTTAACAATGTCTGCATTTGTGGTGTCTTGATCACACATCTCTTTGCTATACTGCGACAGGATCAGCCACTATTAGGCTATTCTTTCTTCTAAAGTCTTTGTAGACACCTTTCTAAGTTCTGTAATCAATCATATGCTGTAAGTCATTCCATGCCAGTCTACATGTGTTCAGAATTTTCTGCTGCAGTAATGCATTAATTACAAAAGGGTATGCCTTTGTCTTACAGCCCGAGCAATTTAGTTTGTGATTTTGCTTTAAAATTGTGGTCTTTCACTAGAGGTGAGATCTTATTGAAATGCATCGGTGGCATGCAAATTGTTGTCTCTCAAAAGAGGTGGTCTTCCAAGTGATGGGTCCAAAAGAGGAACTATTATAAGATGAAGTGTCTTTATGTGGAGGAGAGAAAACTCGAGGACATTTTGCAGAGTTCAGGTCCATTCCCCCCCCAGTTTTCAAGTCTAGGCATCTGTGATACACCTCTGTGTGCATATGGAAAGTATCATCTTCATCCAGTGCTCACATCATTTGAAGAACTTTCTTAATATTTCAATACCTTCAGTAAGTCAAGACTATGTATGTGAAACCACACCCATCATAGTCTGTCTGAAGTGTTGCCATGCTTATACACTCTTTATTCAGATGGATCATGAATCACATGATGTGTGAAACACCTCAGCGAGGGTGGATGTGTTGCATTATTTGTTTAATTTGCCCTGATGGCCCAAGTATCTTGGTTGGGACACTGGCATTAAGGTAATTTAAACAAAAAACTAAGATGTCAGCTGAAAATAATAGTACAGCATCAACTAATGTCAAGCTATCGAAGGCTTCCACTCGAGAAAGAAGTTGTACTTCAATATTTGAATCATCAACTGGACCTTCTGGCAGAGCATATACAACTTCCATGTCAGAACTCTTGCTAGGATCAACCGATGCACAAATGGGTTGTAATATCTGGTACAAGTACTTTAAGAGTTTTCCATTTTCCATCTAACTCCCATGGCCCACTGAGGGCTCACCTTGTTGCCAATAACTATGTTAGGCATTGAGTGGTGAGTGAAGACAAAAGCTAGAGCTTGTTGATGAACCGAATAACTATGTCCATCACCTTTCCCTGTCAGTCATGCAGCCTGTTCTTACTTGTCAGTGCAGTTAATTTTGGCAATGAGGGTCTATGTGGGAGGTGGTTTTGGAAGGCTTGTGGGGGTTTATTAGGATCTTGGTTTGTTGTTTATCCTATTTCTGACTGGATTATTCTGTTATCTGGTAAGGGATTACTTTTAACCGTACAGCCAGTTCTCACTTGCATTGCACAGCCAAACCAGTCTAGCTTTGAATCTCCGGGTGTTCTCTCCATTGATCTCTTCACTATGACAACCATTCCCGATTTATGAAAGCCTGTATTAGCTAAGTCAGGTACCCCCTTCATATAATTTTTTTATTGGTGGTAAATGTTCGCGTAGTCCCTTGGTGGCTGGAGCCTACTGCAGCAGAGGTCATCAGCAGCATCGGCAGACTTCAAGAGCAAAGACATGAGGGTTAGAAGGATCCCGATCAGGCATCCTGACATCGATGAGGTTACCTAATTGAACTATTAGCTTCCTGGAACTATTAGCTTACTAATTAAGCTCAGAGAGTAAAACACAGATAAATGCATTATGTCGTAAAACGAGGGGTCACGATGGTCAGTGGTAAATTGTCCATCACTAAGCCATTGATGGATAGTGAGTAATGGATGTAAGTGAAGGTCTTACCTCTAGCCCCAGCCCTAAATTAGAGCTTGTGAAGAGGGTGGAAGAGTACTATGGCACAGCGTTTTAAAAACGGGATTTTATATTGTGCCATCAAAGGATTTCAAAGCAATGCTTAAGTGCTACTTTCAATTCTCTTACTATACACCCCTAGCCCTGCCCAGTTTATTTGCTGCTGCCATCGACATTCCTGTTAGAGAACACTAGGGATATCTTTACTGATCAAGTATTGTGTGGGATGCAACATTCACCAGGGCATTTATTCAACCTGGGTAGGGGTGGTGGGGGGTGCAGAATACCCTGGGGCATTTGGTTTGTTTGTTTTGGGGGTGCCAAAAAGTGGAGATGCCAAATTCACTGGAATACCTGTTTATATATGCCATCAACTAAACAAACCCCCAAAATGTAATGCTATCTATAGATTCGTCCATCAAAACTCACATTAGGCATCATGTTCCTCATTTATCCTTCTGCGGATGAATGTGTCATTTATGAAACAAACAACTTCTTGTAATAAATCTCCACTTATTCTTTG
Source organism: Cladorhizidae sp. MBARI D1340-BT2 (assembly GCA_028752905.1). Classification (NCBI taxonomy): domain Eukaryota; kingdom Metazoa; phylum Porifera; class Demospongiae; order Poecilosclerida; family Cladorhizidae; species Cladorhizidae sp. MBARI D1340-BT2. The sequence continues at coordinate 10,290,309 of JAQNBH010000017.1, forward strand.
CAGGAAATGTTCTGGAGCGGAAGTTACGCCAAAAAAAGATGATTGAAGCAGCACCTCCTAAAAGATGGGTTAAAGTTGTGAGCTTTGATGATTTATATGCTAACAATTTGCCAGAAACCGTTTAGAAAAATATCGTGCTCACCCAATTTGAGCAAGGGTATGTTCCACTGATAGCAAGGTATGGCATTCCTGTAAACACTTGCCTTAAGCTAGGTTAAGTCCACGCAAATTCTCACTTTTCCAATAGACTTTGGTACAAAACGACCATACCTGCTGTGGGATGTTGATCTCTGAAATCATCCCCGACTCCTCCATTCCTCTTGATTTCATAATTGTCTTTCAATCTCCAGAACACTTCAGGAAACTGTTTGAAAACATCCTTGCTCTGTATTTGTGAATGATACACTGTTCAGGGATTCAATAGCTGGTTTGTTCCAGTAGAACTTTTCTAAGCTCTCACCATAAAGATTTCTTGCTTTGATTCATGGTTGTTTCTCTTCAAACTACCTGAACATTTGACAAGAACATTGAGAGTTTGTTGGCTAGGACCAGTAAGTGATCTCCTTGCCCATCTGGTATTACATTATAGTCATTCTCTATAATAATGGTGACATCAACCTTAAACTCGATTTCTTCGTTGTTGAGCACGACCTTAGCTATCCATGAGGTTTTGTTTGTTTCGACTGCTGCAGTCTCCAAGTCTACTGCTAGGAAAGATGCTTCACTGTTTGTTTCACTAATGAAGAGAGAGTGGAGAGTGGTGCCTTTACTCCTATACACAGCTTGAAAATGTGGCACTTGTTGCAAATTGGATCTTTTGCTGGAAATTTCTGATTTTATAACACATCATGTACATCACTGCACCATAGTGCTAAGTGGAGGTTTTGCACCAGGTGTCGTCCTTGGTGACATCCCATGATATTTTATCCTTGATATCAGATTCCTGACTTCTTCCACTGTAGAAGGATCAGAGCTGCTGTGTGAACTGTGCTCTGCTGCTTCTTGATGGTCTCACTTTGCCGAGCTGTTCTAAGAGCCTTGTCAAGGGTTAATTAGGATCTGCAGTTTTTTTGCCAGGCATCTATCTCTTATATATACCAACAACAATTCGAATCTTATCATCACCTCGCATAGTGCACCAAACTTGCAGCACTCGGCAAGAGCTTACAGGTTGACAATAAAAATGTCAACGGACTCTCCTTGTTGCTGTGTTTGGCTATTAAATTTAGCTCTTTGGAAGATGGTACTTTTATGTTTCACAAAGTGTTCTTTGAAGTTTTCTATGACTTGTCATACTTCTTTGCATCTTCTTCACTCGGCTTGAATGACTGGAAAATGTCATCCACTTTGTCTCCCATGGAGTAGGCCAGTGTATTGATGGTTCTTTTCTGATTTTGTAGCAAGGTTGGATGCCTGTTGCAATCATTGGAATCACCTTATCCACTTAGGTAATTCTTGTGGCTTGGAAAAGTTAACGTTTTCCATTGGGATTTGGTAGGATGTCATTTACTTTATTTGGTTGGTAGAAGAATTAGCTCCGTTGAAGTGAGCAAACAAAATCCACACAGTGCTATATGTCTGCAACAAAACCTACATCTAAGAAGGAATTCAGAATGGTTCCTTTGGAGCATAGGTTCCTGTGATGCTTTCCACCCAAGAACATACAGAACCAGTAGCAAAAGCCGGAAGAAGACTGTTCCCAAAGGCAGTTGCAATCATCAGCCATTAAAATAAAACTTTGTAATTTTACTCGCACATCCAATCTAACCAGAAATAAAGTTTTTATTACTATTTTAAATCAATAGAGTCGTCTATTGGGCACGTGTATATGGAAAATGGGCACACAATGGAAAATGGGCACACAATGCAAAATGCTTCAAATTAATCAAAGCCATGTCCGTGTTTGCCCCATATGGCACTCAATTGGTTAAAGGGAATTTCACTTAAAATTTAAAAAGGAGCTGAAATTTGTATCTATCATAACATTTTTTAAATTTATTGTCATACTGTAGCAAAAAGATGGCCTTTTCCAAGAGATTTCCAACGATCTTTATGAAGGCTAGCAAGTCTGTACAGTGAAGATACCTACCTACACTCTCTTCAAAATTGTCCCCTGATCACCTTAACCCTCTAAAATGACAGAATGCCTGTAAATACTTCCCACTTGCAGATTGTGCAAAGGAACTACAAAAGTACGTCACGAGGCAAGAAGTTTTTAGTTGGTCATAAGTTTTACTTCAATGTGTGCTACTGATTCCGGTTTTAAAGTTTAATTTTTTTATTGACCTCCGATTTCCCTTCTGTGTGGCACTCTGAAAGAAAAAGACTTCCAACTGATAACATGCTTGTGTGATTCCTTTACACAACCTATGAATAGGAAGTGGTTGCAGGCACTCCGTGATTTTTGAGAATGATTTAACGATGATCGGGCTACAGTTTTGAAGAGAGTGTAGGTATCTTCATTGCATAGTCTTCATAAAGTAGATCATTGGAAAGCTCTTGAAAAAAGCTATTGCTATGGAATGACATTGAACAGCAAAACCATTTGATATATACAATGTTCAGGTCTTCAAAATAATTATTTTAAAGAATGGGTGACCTACCCCAAAGTTATAATAGTCGTCCTATTTACAAAAGAAGCAGCTGAAATATATAGAGGCAGAATCACATATAGCAACCTCCGACTAGACATTGATACTCGATTGCCAACCCTAACTGCCATGACTTCAAGACAGACAATTCTTAACTCAATCAGGCTCAGGTGACCATCTAGGATTGGTGCTCTTACCTTGCCAAGCTTCTTAGACAAAATCGTATACCTGCCTCTATGTTGAGGAAACAAGCAGCTATGCAATACTCGAGCATCCATTCCCTGACAGACATTAACATTAACCACAGCCTCCTCTCACTCCAGTGGATATAATTCTCGTTCCTCAATCTTGGAACCTGCAGATATTGCCTCAATTCCCCCCCCCCCCCCCCCTACTTACCGTGATGATCATTTCCTATTTACACGAGAGAATATTATTTGAAGTGGGTACACATTTTTTGGGTAAACATACAGAGTACAGAGATATATACATAGCATGTATAAATTCCATGTGCACTGGTGTTCTGTTAGCCCTAGCCCACAGACTAGCCATGCTAGTTGGACGCACTCTTAAATCCCAGCCCATGTGCTACAAGTCAAAGGCATTGAGCAATGTGTAGGTATGTTGTTATAATAGCTGCCCCTACTCTACATGTTATGAAAAAAAGTTGACTCTCATTTTGTTGGCAAATATATCCATGTCAGAAGTGTGCTTCATCCTGCAAATGCTGGCAGCTAATTGAATGTGTGGGCACTTCAAGAGCCAGCCAACAAGAAGTGAAGGCTGACAAATCCAACTCACCAATGACGGCTCCCTTTTCAAGCCAATCAGTATCCCTCTCTCACAATCCACACCCCAGCATCTCTCTTACCATCCGCAACCCAACATCTCTCCCTCTATCCGCACCAGCATCCAGATAGATGTCCACATCATTTCACCGGCAATGTATTTTCCTGTAATATTTTAGAAAATGTTGCTCTGCAGGAGCACATAGTTGGGCCTATTCGGAATCGAAGCAATCCCTTTGTCACATTACATCATACATTCCAGAATAGTTGATATGTCTTCTAATATTTTGAAGCAAGTCATAGAAGAATTGGCAGCTACACCATTTCAATTCAGTATGCAACTGGATGAAAGTATATACTGACATTTCTCAGTGTAGTCAACTACTTGCTTTTATCCGTTATGTTCTTGCTGATGCCTATAATTAATGAGGAATTCCTATTTTGTGAGCCACTATTGGAAACAACAAAAGCCATTGACATATTTGATATGGTGAAAAGTTTCTTTGCCAAGCAAGGTTTTGACTGGAAGAAACATTAGGGTACTTTATGCACAGATGCAGCACCTGCAATGCTTGGTAACACATCTGGTTTGGCTGCTTCAGTGAAGAAAGAAGCTCCTCACATCATTGTCATTCACTGTTTTCTACATTGTCCACTGCCGTGAAAGTTGTCAACTTCATCAGAGCCAGGGCTCTGAATCATCGTCTTTTCAAGATTTTGTCAAGAAATGGGAGCAGAACATGAAGTTCTTCTTTACCACACAGAAGTCCGCTGGCTTTCCAGATGACAAATTTTGAAGTGTTTGATGGAACTTAGGATGGAACTTAGGGCAGAAGTTTAATTTTTTGGGAAAGAAACGAACACCTCACTCTCTGAACAATTTGAAAGGGAGGAGTTCAGATATGGCTTTGCTTATTTGGCAGATTTCTTTGGCCATATGAATGAGGTGTGTCTTTCTCCATGCAAGGCCAAGCAGTCACCATTATGGATGCTGCTGAAACACGATAAACTTTTTTGGCCAAACTGCCACTTTGGAAGAGGAGAATGGAGGCACACAATTATGCAAACTTTCCAATACTTGAGGAAGTGCTTCTGCCAAGTGGATTAGAGAGAGAGAGAGTGCTGTAGGTTTCTCTGCATACAGAAATATGCAGACACCTGGAAACCCTGCAGAACTCTTTCAATGGTTACTTCTGCTCAGATGACCTAAAAGTCGAGGCATGGATTCGTAATCGATTCGTAATCCTTTCCTTGCTGACATTAATTAAATTAGTGATGCATACCTTGCCAAAGATGATCATATCGACTTGAGAACCAAAGAAATGATACAGTTTGAATTCAACACAAAATGCCTTGGATATTTTTGGTGCTCCTTAACACAAGGCTATCCTCACCTAGCAATGAGGGCTATGGGGGCTTTGATAGCATTTGCAACCATGTACGTTTGTGAATCAGGATTTTCAGCTCTTGTTACAATTAAGACTAAAAGTAGAAATCGATTGGATCTTAGACATGACATGCGTGTTGCCGTATCAAAGACAACTGCAGAATTTCAACTTCTAATTCATAACAAACAGCAACAACCATCTCATTGAAATGTATTTTAGAGCAGACATGAATAATCTTTTTCTTTTTTCCCCTTTTTAAATTTATTCAGACCTAATTATATAGTTAAGGATACATTCTTTCCAAATTGTTTATTACATTTTTCTGGGGAAGGGTCCGTAGCTTTTGCCTGACTACCAAAACGATCCGTGACTAAAAAATGGTTAAGAATAACCGATTGAATGCTGACTATATTTGTGGCTTCATTACTTTTTTTAAATTGTCCCAACCGACTCAGTTGATACACAACGAAATTATAATGAGCTTCTCAACAATTAACTTGAATTTTATTCTCTCGATGTTTCGACTAGGTGCTCTAGCCTTCACCAGGAATTGTAAGAATTAAGTTCTCAAACTGTTCAGAATGCAAACACAATAAGCTGCAGTAGTTTGGTAGAAGAATTAGCTCCGTTGAAGTGAGCAAACAAAAGCTACGTAGTGCTATATGTCTACAACAAAACCTACATTTAAGAAGGAATTCAGAATGGTTATTTTGGAGCCTATGCTCCAAAGGAACCATTCTGAATTCCTTCTTAGACACCCAAGATCATACAGAACCAATCGCAAAAGCCAGAAGAAGACCATTCCCAAAGGCAGCAGCCATTAAATAATCTTTGTAATTTTGCTCGCACGTCCTGTCTAACCAGAAATAAAGTTTTTATTACTATTTTAAATCAATAGAGTCATCTATTGGGCATGTGTATACGGAGAATGGGCAAACAATACAAAATGCTTCAAACAAATCACGACCATGTCTGGGTTTGCCCCATATGGTGCTTAATAGGTTAAAGAGAGATAATGCTTAAAATTTAAAAAGGAGCTGAAATTTGTATCGATCATAACATTTTAATTAATTTATTGTCATTCTGTAGCAAAAAGACAGCTTTATTCAAGAGCTTACCAACGACCTACTTTATGAAGGCTAGCAAGTCTGTACAGTGAAGATACATACACTCTCTTCAAAACTGTCCCCTGATCACCTTAATCTTCTAAAATGACAGAATGCCTGTAACCACTTCCCCTTCAGAGGTTGTGTAAAGGAACTACAAAAGTACATCACGAGGCAAAAAGGTTTTTTGTTTGGTCATAAGTTTTACTTCAATGTTTGCCACTGATTCCGGTTTTAAAGTTATTTTATTGACCTCCGATTTCCCTTCTGTGTGGCACTCTGAAAGAAAAAGACTTCCCACTCATAACATGCTTGTGTGGTTCTGTTACACAACCTGTGAATAAGAAGTGGTTACAGGCACTCTGTGATTTTAGACATTGCCTCAATTCCCCCCCCCCACTTACCGTGATGATCATTTCCTATTTTCACGAGAGGATATTATTTGAGGTGGGTGAAGCATACATAATCTTTTACGGGTAAATGTACAGAGTTCAGAGATATATAGATAGCATGTGTAAATTCCACGTGCACTGGTGTTCCGTTAGCCCTAGCCCACAGACTAGCCATCCAAGTAGCAGCATCAGCTAGTTAAGTTTTGGGGATGATTCAAGCACTCCTAAATCCCAGCCCATGTGCTACAAGTCAAAGGCATCGAGCAATGTGTAGGTATTTTGTTACAATAGCTGCCCCTACTCTAAATGACATGAGAAAAAGTTGACTCATTTTAAAGGCAAATATATCCATGTCAGAAGTGTGCTTCCTCCTGCAGACACTGGCAGGTAATTGAATGTGTGGGTACTTCAAGAGCCAGCCAACAAGAAGTGAAGGCTAACAAATCTAACTTCCCCATGACGGCTCCCTTTGCAAGCCATTCATTTAAAATTATACTACCTCTCTCACCATCCAAACCCCAGCATCTCTCTCACCATCCGCAACCCAGTATCTCTTTCACTATCCGCACCAGAATCCAGATAGATGTCCACAACATTCCACTGGCAATGTATAATTTCCTGTAATAGTTTAGAAAAGGTTGCTATGCAGGAGCACATAGGAAGTCTGTACAGTGAAGATACATACACTCCTTTCTGTCCCCTGAACACCTTAATCTTCTAAAATGACAGAATGCCTATGACCACTTCCCATTAACAGGTTGCGTAAAGGAACTATAAAAGTACGTCATCGCGTTATGGGCAAGAGAATAATTTTTTTGGTGAAAAGTTTTGCTTGCCATTGATTCCCGTTCTAAAGTTAATTTATTGATCTCTCATTTCTGAAGAACTTCCAGCTCATAAACTTGCTTGTGTAGTTCTGTTATAATTATAATAATACAACCTGTGAATAGGAAGTGGTTACAGACACTCCATGATTTTAGAGGATGATTTTAAAGGTGATCCGGGTACAGTTTTAAAGATAGTATAGGTATCTTCACTCTACAGACTAGCTAGTCTTCATAAAGTAGATCATTGGAAAGCTCTTGAAAAAAGTTAATATATTTGCTACGAAATGACATTAAACAACAAAACATTATGACAGTTACAAAGTTCAGGTCTTCAAAATATATATATTTTAAAGAATGGGTGACCTGCCCCTAAGTCATAGTGGTCATCCTATTTAAACAAGAAGCAGCTCAAATATATAGAGGCAGAAAACTTATAGATCAGATTTAGTAACCGCTGTCTGGCCATTGATACTTGATAAGATAGAGGTGCATAACCCAACTACTGCGACTTTAACACAGCTAATTCTTAACTCTATCAGGTTTACATCACAGGGAATCAATGGGAAACCCTAACAGGTTACCCAAACTAAAGTGATCCTAACATAAATAACATAAACAATTCAATCAAACTTGACGAGAAGTCCTGCAGGTAACAGTCTTTAAATGGGTGACCATAATAGGTTACTAATTAAAGTGACCCAAACACAGGTAAGGTGACCTTAACATAGTAAATCTGGCACAGTGCATCAAGTAGTTCCTGAAACTGGAAGACTATCAGTGGCCATGTGCATAAGGAGGGAGGGAGAAAAGTGTGAGTAGCTATGTCCATCACAAACCTTGCTCTCTTTGCAAACAGAGGCGCAGACTTTGGATTGGCCAAAATGGCAGCTGTGAAGTGTTTCATGGCTCAGTCAAGGTCACCTGGGTTCAACAAGCATGCCCACACATAGATTACGAGATAAGCACTAGGCAATGTGCATGCTACTAGAGGAGCTGGCTAAGTTCATCATAGTAATGTCATTCACACACCCCATGGCCAATATAACTTGACACATTTCCATAGGTGCCACACCACTCTCTACACATGCTATAGCACACACACATAAAGGCTAGAAAGCATATTAAACACATCAATCTAGCATAGAAAGGCATTTTACCACGCATTAAAATAGAACCCTAAAATGTGTAACTTCCTTTCAAATCAATCTGATCCCCAAGCTTTATGAAGTGAGTGTGTACCTGTTGCTTGGATATAGTCACAAAGCGGTGGGCATCCATCCCTGTTCGATTACCTTGGTAGGTGATGAGTCTGGCTTAGGAATACTTTCGTCTTCAGGTTCTTCATCTGCTGAGTGCCATGCTTTGGGGTCTTCTTTAACAGTTCGATTGCTAGGCTCTGGAGGAGGTGCAGGTTCAGGAATATTAAGACTGAGAGGAAGAGGGTGGGGAAGAGGGTGAATAGAGAGCAAAAGCATCTTAGAAGCCACTCTTTCAAAAAAGAAGATGAATTAAGCTTGGATTATCCTTGCACAGACCGATGAACTGCTCCAGCTGCTCCACATGGCTAGGGTCAAGTTTTGAGTCCATGGTGATACTCGGGGAACCTACTGTTTCAACACATGTCACCACTTCTACAATTTTGTGCCACGTTGATTCAATGCGCATGTCTTACCCCAAGTAAGTAAGCCTTTATCATAATGCGACCACTTTGCTTGATTTCATATTAGTACTTAACTAGAATGAATGCGAGGCACTGTGTGGCGAGCGAAGGTGCAACAAAAAATAATTTGAAATAACCAGCTGCAGGCCCAACACTATACACTGATAGTTGTCATGTGTAACGAGCAGATTCTTACGCGCATATGCATACTAAAAACCATAGCATGTGGGCACAGCTGCAGAAACTATTTCCAAGAAGGAGACTTCAGAAAAGGAGAGGGAGAGAAAAGTCAAAGTGTGCTTTTCTAAAACTGTAGAATAAACAGAACTGAGATTGGAAAGAAAAGGGTGAGTGATTAGGAAAATGTGTAGGAGAAGCACAGCACAACACGATGGAGAACTTTCCTTAGGCTCAGGTGAAGTTTCATTCTGACTTAGCCACTCCATTCATCAGCACTCTCTGGCTATGGACACGTTTGATAAACTATAAATGATCGTCACTGTCAATATTGACTGGTACTCTTTGAAAACTGACTTCTCCATATTATTAATGACCTCAATAATTAAATCAGTGTATAGTGTTAGGCCTGCAGCTATGCTTGGAGTAGGATGTAAATTATGTAGTAAACAATGGTCCTCGGACTACACTTCCCTTCTCACTAAGCTTCATCTTCCATCTCTATCCTCTCGCAGCCATAATGCCAAACTTACCTTTTTCTTCAAACTCTCCATACAGAACTCAGCCTGCTTACCTTTCATTTCTCCCTACTACTATCAGACGATTACTTGAGTGGAAGGATTGTAGGTTGTAGGTTGGTATGCTGGCAGGATAGAAGGAAAATCTATGTTATTATGAAGGAAATGTAGTAGAAGAGAAGGAGGAGAAGAACATAAACATGAATATAAGTTTGAATGGGAAAGGTAGGTTGGAGGAGGTGCATGCATCATAAGCATGAATTAAGACTCTCTTAAACCTTGGAGTCAATCTATCTTCTTCCCAAGGCAAATGCCTTCAGTTCCACCAGTGGTGAACCCAAAAGACCTGGAATATCCACTAGTAAGGGACCCACAATGGTATATCACTTCACACTCACTGTAGTGCAAAGGAAGGCTTACATTACGAGCTAGAAGCTCCACTCTCCTAAAGCCATACACTACGTCCACCTAATAACCACCTATCGCGATATTGTCCAGAATAGAGATGCAAAGTTCTGACTATGTCCTCTACTACTGAGTGAATAATAAAGAAAAACAACACTAGGTCCAAGTGATCACCTTGTTGAACCCCTTCCCTTGACTCTATCACACGATCTCTGAAAAACAGGCTTGATGGAGAACCATATGCTGAGATTACTAGCTGCGGAGCCAAATCCCTAATAGTTTGAAACATCTTACCTCTGGGTAGACTGGTAATCTAAAGCCCAATTTCAATGCACTTAAATTCTAGTTATCAGCTTCAGCACCCTTGGGTACACCAAGCTGGTCTAGTACAGAGCTGGTAGAAGTCTTCATGCATAAACTCTTAGCAGCTTATCTGTGGAGGATACTACCCACAGGAATGGGTCTTATATGTGCCTCCACCTCGTTTTTATAAGTGAGGCAACAAAGAAAAAAGGAATTATGCAATCAGGAATGTCACCAAGGAATGTCACCACAAAGAATGTTGCTGATGAATTAGTTAAAACTTAGAGAAATAACCTTCACCAGACCTCCCCAGTCATGTCCTCCAGTGCTGAGGGCAAAGATCACCTGGGGCATCTTATGAACCAAGATTTGATGGCCCTAGCTACTTAAACTCTCCGATATATATGTTCCATCCAATCTATGAATGCCAATCTATTGCCTGCCAATCAATACACTTGAAAGCATGTTAGCATATTAACCCCCTTTGCAACAGATTCATAGATTGGACGGAACATATTGACCAGTACTTATTATCGACTAGTTATACTGACAGTGAGCGAGTGTGCAAGCCAAATATCCAAACCTACACACACAATATGGGATAGTAGACGGGAATTTACAAAGCCCGTGCTACTCCCACGAAAAAAGAAGAAGGGAGAAAAGCTGTTTGTGCGGCAAGTTTCTCTACATTTGGGGACTATAGCAGTTGTGCGAGTGTTTGTGGGTATTACAAACTGTGCATTATATCTTTTTTGACAGAGCAATATTCTTTTTTTGCTCTAGCTACACTTGCCATGTCACTTAGTTCTTTATCTGCCAAGTTCATGTGGAACTTTTTCTCAGTACATTTATCATTTTTCTACATCATTACACTCTCAGTTGCAATCATCACTTTCTCTGTTTCTCTGTTGCAAAGGGTGTTAATATGTTACCATGTTTTGAAGTGTATTGATTGGCAGGCAATAGATGGGCATTCATAGATTGTGCTTCACAATCTATAGACATAGATTGGATGGAACATATTCATAGCCGAGTCTAAAACTTCTGAAGGAACATCTGGAATGGAAAATTGATATTGAGGAGAGGTTTGTTTTTCTTTAGGATAGCACTTTAACAGTAGCCATGGATCACTATTGTATAGTGAATTGGATGTCGAAATCACACCCACTTCCTGGCATGAGCACGTGAAAACTGCTTGATACAGTTCTGCATAGTATATCACAATTAAGAGAGTATCATAACTACAAACTTGCATGTATGTATATATGTGTATGAAAACTAGAGCACTACAGTCATTAGCAAACATAATTGGAACTTCAATACAGTAAACTAAACAAGTGAAATGTTTGGAAAGATTAATACAATTTTGGTTATCATCTTAACTATATCTATATTTACCACAAAACAATGTTTGATGACCATGGTCAAAGTATCAGAGAGGATGCTCATAGATGGGCTCAGCTCTCTCACACCCTGCTTGTCCAACCTCAGCAGGATTTATGTAGTGCACATCTACAGTTTCATAGGCCTGGTTCATGTCCGTAGATATATCCCTAGACTTATCTTCTTCAGCATTTTCATTCACCACATTCATTATGGGAGCATTTTGATGTCTCTTTCTAATGCAACTGTAGAACAAATAAATTTAATTTTACTAAATAACTAGAGAGGAAGTGTATCTTAGTGGCAGTTGGAGCCCCCACAAGAGACTGACTATGGTATATTTTGTAATGATTATAAGTTCATGAATGAACATACTAAAACAGTAGCAATAGGAATGTAGTTGCTGCAAGAACTCCAATGAGAATACCCACGATAAAACTTGTAGCGATGTTTACACCTGAAGTGAAGGTATCAGCTTGATCATTAAGCTGGTCTAAACAGATTTGGCTTGTAAATGTATTTCCTGGTATGGGACATATCTTGCTCAGTGCAACATACTGTCCAGCAACATTTAGGGTGGGTTCCTCCTGCGATATCAACCATGACCACAGCATGCTTATTAGTGAACTTGATGTGATTGTTCCTTCAGAGTTGGAGTGAACAAGATCAGTGACAAAGTAGACTGATCGGCCAGATGTGCTTAACTGCAGACTTGTTTCTTCTAAACTCTGTGAGCTGATGTTGCAGGCATTACATAGCGTGGACAATAGTTGTGCCAATGATATTTGAAGTTGCTGGATTGAACACACACACACACAAATACACACATGCAAACACACACGCACACACACACAGAGTGAGAGTTATAGAATGTCACTACAAAGACATGGAGGTAGCTTTGCATGCATTTGTAGGATGCCAACACATGTATGTACAGTTTTCCTTGGAACCAAGCAGTATCAGATCAATAAGGACAGCCCAGAATGTTTCACTATGGAAATCTGCAAGCCTACACACACATGGCTATTTTCACATGCAATGAGGATACATTAGCTCAAAGCCAGCTTTTTTATCCTGCAACCAGTCTTCAATAGAACAAGTTGTTTTTAAATTACAAAATAGTTGTTTGTAAAAGGAAATGATGGTCAAATTGAATTGATGAGTGCTGGTTAATTATAGATGTGATAATACACGTATTGGCATATTGTTTAATAATGAGTCAGTATATGCAGCTATCATTCAGTGTGAAGAAATTAAAAACAACAACATCAGAACAGTTAGCTAGACCTACATTTTCATTTCTGTGCTTTTCTTCATTCTGCAGTCAGAGTTTCCATCTTAATCAGGTTGGGAATTAGCTTTTTTTCTTCGTCTTCTTATTTAGGGAATGGCAATTTAGCTGGTGTTCACTGTGTTACTCCCTATGGCATAGCTTCCCTAAGTCATATTCATTGTTTGATTTCCACAGTGATAATTTAAGTCGAGTCTGTAAAATGCTTTAAGCTCAATGGTTCCAAGGTTCAATCAAGAGTGCTAGCTATTAGTGGCGTAGACATTCACTTACAGCAAAAATTATGCTCTTAATCATAACAAACAGCTTTTAATAGAATAATGCTAAAGATAAAAATGTTTTACTGTAAAAAGATGCTTCTTTCTGCAGTCATAATGTCACTATCACAAAGCTGTTAGGATAAATGATGAAAGAGGGTCAGGGTCTGCAATTTCACTGCACACTTTATTTAACAAACTGTAGATGTTGATTAGCATTAAAAATGGAAGGAATGATAGTGTCTGTCATACCATTGTTGTTATGCAACACCCCATGTCTGTATCTTCCAAAATCAGCTGAAGTGCAGCTGGAAAATACATACAATATTGAAAGTGTCATGTAAGAGCTACAGCAATGCCATTTAAGTAAATGATCAACCAAAATCAATTCTGTGAAAGTGTGTAAGTAGAAGAGTCATGGAAGTGGGGGAAGAGCAGTGTAGTATATATAGAGGGGGAGGCATTGGGGCACATGCAATTATGTGCATACAAAGTCATGTTCTTACCTCTTTCAAGGACTAGTGAGGAGTTTGAGACATTGTCTGCCTGACACCTGAACACTCCAAACAAGGATGTGGTTTGATGGCATAAAGACGTCCCATGGGTCTGGGCTAGAACCATGTTGTTATTCCACAGTACTAGGTCAGTTGGCTGACCATTTATTATGTCACATTCAATTGTGTTCATTTCTTCAGAAGTGAGTACCATCTTTTCAAGCTGCAGGTGGAGAATGGGGGTGTCTGTTAGAAGTAACCATAACAACCTTATGTACAACATAAATACAAGCATACTAGTGAGTGCACTGTAAGCTTAGAAGTAAGTGGTCAGGAACTACAGGTCACTATAGAATGAGATATACATTATAAACATTAGGTCATCAGTCCAAATTATAACTTGGATTTGGTTTACTTCCAGACACTTGGATGAAACAGGTCTATCATCTGGTCATAGCTATCATCTATATAATAGTAGGCCATGTCTTTCCATTCATCCATTAGTGTGTCACGATTATACACATGTGCAGATCAAAAATTTATTCATTTGTCACAACTACAGGGAATCCTGGAAAACCATTTGGGTCCCAATTATACAAATACGGAATCCTGAAGAAAATACAGAGTGGCTATTCCACGAGCTACACAGTGCTGAACAACAATTATACAGCATGTAACGGAAAGCAGGAGAGCTGCAGAAGAGGGACATAGAAAGAGAAGGGGTGCAGCAAGTGAACCTGCAAGAAAATTAGACTGGGAAAGACAAGAGAGTGTAAAGCTGATACCAGCAGAGAAACTGAGGATCTATCCGAGAACAAAAGACACTTCACATAAATTTCAGCAAGTGCAAGGGATGAGGAGAGAGCAGCAAACATTGGTAGGAGGTAACTGAAGGCAGCACTGTTATAAAGGATGAAGAGAGATCTGGTAGGAGGGAAGTACTGAGGGATGCATTCAGTATCAGGTGGCCAGGCAAGCATTACCTCTCACCAAAAACATGATTCTCATGAAGGGTTTCAAATCCTACTTGACCCTTTCTGGCATATTATTATGTGTTTATAATTATGATATTAAATCAATTCTCAAACAACAAAGAATAACAATGGTAGATAAAAGGGTCTTCTTGAAAGAATGGTAATGTCAACATTTTATAATCCTAAACGCCCAAAACCTTCCAACCACAATACACAAACATTAATTTTTTATATCTTGCAGAGTTTCTGCGGGTACTTGCTAGTTAATATTATAATATTACAGTATTAGTATTAGTATTAGTAGTAGTATTTTCACCCACTTACTATATATTTTGATATTCCAATATAATATGAAGATTGGAACCAGATCCCTAGAACCTATAAGGTATGATACTGAGGACAGGTTCTTCTATTAATATTCCGGAAAAAAATCCCTGCCTCATAATATACGTATATTCCAGTTACATCATCACTGTTGTTGTAGCTTATCCTCAGTGACTGCATTGTCTCATCACCATACGACACTGTGCTGTTGAAGAAATTCTCATCATATATACGAATGTTATCTTTATAAAGATATGTGATAACAGGAAAACTATACACCTGCACTGCAGTTGAATTGATCTTGATGACGTTGTCAATAGTTATGCTCTTAACGGAAGAGCCTCGATATTCTGGAATATAATGGTCTTACATCCTGTGCTGGCTTATATGAGGGAACAGAAGACTCGTGCACAATAAAAGTGACTGTTGCAAAGAGTGCAAGGCCCTCAAGCATGGGCAGAATATTCATATCACATGTCTAGAGGATAGTGCGTTACACATTTGATCATTGGATCAGCAAGGATATAAAGTAGCTTTCAATGAATAGCAATGCATGGACAAGTGACAGATGTGTGTGTGCGCATGCGTTAGGTAAGGGGTCGTACGTAATAATGTTAATACGCATAGATGTTTGTATATACTTCACTACCTCCCTCCAAGTAGGCTGGATGGCTACTGATTTAGGATTGTTAGTAACCGTACCGGTCCACCGGTTTCGGTCCTCGTAGGCTGCGGCGGGGTAGTGGTGGGGTTGGTGGTAGTTTGGACTGGGCCACGGGAGGGGTATTCTTTGGTGTGGGCAGGAGTGGGCTCCTTAATGGCAGCTTGATCTGTGGGAGGCGCGATGCTTGGGATGGTGTCTTGGCCACGGATGCATATGTTTTCGGCGTTGTCGGTAGTGGGCTGGGTGTCGCTGACTGGGGAGGGATCTTGATCTGTGCAGGAGCCGTGTGGATGTCCAGGCGTCATGGTGATGGAGCTGGGTTGTTGAGGGGTGCCGGTGTGGGCTGGGAGCTCTGGTTCACAGTCGGTGCCGGTGTGGGTGGTCTGTTGGGCGGGGGGGTTGGTGTGGTCGTTGGTGGAGCTGGGGCGATCGTGGCTGGGCCAATGGCAGGTGGCGTATATGCAGGTTGGTGCGTGATGGTGTGGTGTTTTTTTGGATGTCAGGAATGGGTCGTACTTCCGAAGGAAACGACGATTCCGTGTGGTCAGCCGCCCAGAGCCATCCATTCGCACCGAGAACTGGTGGTACTGTAGTACCTCCACCACCGTGCCAGATTTATCCCACTTCGTCGGGTGGCGGCCAGTCTGATTTTGTATCATAACCGCGTCGCCGCAACGAAGTGGAGACAGGCCTTGGGAATGCTCGTCCCATCTGGCACGGCCAGTGACTCTGCGCTTGGAGAGGGCGTGCTCCCGGAGGTCCAGGCGGTCTGACCAGTCCTGATGTGGGCGGTACTTGCTGGGGATGCCAGGTATGAGGTCTTAGGTGGATCTTCCGAACAGGCAATTCGCAGTGGACATGCCTGTTTCGGGGTTGGGGCCATTGCGATACTGCAGTAATGCGCAGTGGAACTTGTCCGAGAGTTCTCCACCGCCGATGCCAGTGTTGCCAGATATCAAGCGCTTCATGGTTTTCACCGCGATCTCCGCGTGGCAGTTGCTGTGTGGGTTGTATGCGGCGGAGATGCGGTGGTGTACGCTCCAGGACAGGAGGAAGTCTCGGGTGGAGTGGGCAGCAAACTCGGGGCCGCCGTCAGAAGTGAGGCTGTCGGGGATGCCGTTGTGGAGAAGGTTTCGCGTAAGGTGCGGATGAGTCCATCGGCCCCGTTCTTGGATGTGGTGACAATTGGCCAGTTGGAGTACCGGTCGACCAGCACAAGATACGCCAATCCTCCGTGGTGGAAAAAGTCGGCGCATATGTGCTGGAAGGGGTACTCCGGGTCAGCTGGCGTCGTGGATGGCATGGCTGGCTGTGACGGCACGTTGCCGTTACAGATGGCACACTGGGTTCTGGTGAGTCCGATATCCTTGGTCATGCCGGGCCAGAAGGTGGATGCTTGGGCCCGGGCGGTCATCCCGCTGGTGCCTTGATGTGCGGCGTGGAGTGCTTGGAGGCAGGTGGGGCGAAGGGCAGTGGGGATCACTATCCTTTCGCCTCGGCATATGACGCTGTCCACGGTGGACAGGGAGTTGAGATAGGGGTGGTATTCTCGGATGGCAGCTGGCATGTGGTGTCTGGCCTCTGGTGGTCCCCCCTCGATCAAGTCTGAGAGTTGCTGGAGGCTGGCGTCAGCCGCTGTGGCGACCTGGATGTCCTCCCAGGTGATCGGGGCGTCGCGGATGGCCGCGGTTAGTGCTGTGGCCAGTCCTTCGGGGTCATTGGCAATGCAGGTGATCCTGTTTGTTGGAATGCATGTGTTGATGGTTGTGTGAGTGTCATCCTGCAGGTGGAGTCGGGCAGGTGAACGATCGCTGGATGGGTGGCGGGATAGGGCGTCGCTGGTGTGATTGCGGACTCCGGGGATGTATACCATCCGGAATCTGAATTGGAGTGTCTTCTCCTTCAGATTCCGGAGGCGGGTGTTGTGGATGTCCTCGAGCGAGCGATCTCCAAATACTTTGAGCAGTGGCTTGTGGTCCACTGCGATCTGGAGGTCGCTGCACCCGAGGACAAAGTGGCGGGCTTTCTCTAGGGCATCCACGACGGCGAGGGCCTCCCCCTCGATGGGGGCGTAGCGTGACTCGGCAGAGTGGGTAAATCGAGACCCAACAAGGACGACCTTCCATCCCTCCTGGCAACAGAGGATTTCCCGGTAAAGGGCACTGGCAATGTTTTAGAACAGCCAGAACCCTATCCCGTCCTTGCTCCAGTCTGTCGCCAGGCAGGTGGGTCGGTCCTTGTCGTATATCCGTATGCCTTCTTCGATGCGTCGGCAGATGTCCAGCTTCGACGGGTCGAAGGCTTGCTGTAGGCTGTCCGTCCAGGTGAATGGTTGTGACGGGCTGAGGAGGTCTCTGAAGGATTGCATCACTGGGGCCATGGAGAAGGCATACGCGACCTGGTTCACGAGTCCGAACCAGGCGCGTACGTCTGTTATGCCGAGTGGTTGTAGGAAGTCTCTGATGGTGGCGAGGTACTTCTTGCTGGGTCGGACGTCTGTCAGGGTGATATCGAACCCGGCAAACTCCACTTCATCCTGTGCGAAGCGGAATTTGCGCGGGTTCAAGGTGATGCCGTTCCGTGAGCAGAGGTCGAGCCATTGGGTGGCCTGATGGTATGCTGTTTCCAGGTCTGGGGACCATAGCAGGGCGTCATCGATGCACTTTGTTTTGCAAGTGACATGCGAGACAATGGCATCATAACGTGCCGTGTATGCATCCCCAGATGCGATGTACCTCTGTGGGGCGGAACGGTAGTGATACCTGCCCCAAGGGGTGATAAAGGTGGTGTAGTGGTGGTCCGACTCTGTCAGGGCAACAGAGTGGTAGCCGTTCTAGGCTTCGAAGATTGTCTTTTTGGTGTTACCTGGAATGGCCCGCGCCTGGTGGAAGGGTGACTGGCAGTGATGGGTCTCCCTGGTGGCGTGCTGGTTCAGTTGCTGGAAGTTGATGGTCCTCCTCAGGGACCCGTTCTTCTTGGTGCAGGTGACCATTTATGGCACCAAGTGTCTGGGGTACCGAAGGGGACCTGTTCCAGCACGCCGAGGCGAACGTCCCTGTCCAGGCCTGCCTTTACCTCATCTTGCCAGTTGATGGGGTTGCTGGTGGGCATGTGGCAAGGTTTGGGAATGGCGGCAGGGTCGATACTGAGGGACAGGGGTGGTCCGGCCATCATTGGCAGGGGCTGGTGCTCGCACACATTGAACGCACTTGCTGCGTATGTCTGCAGCAAGTGGCATTCAAGCAGCCCCCGATTGGCCTCTGTGGCCGGGTATGGTAAGCTGGTAGGTCTGGGTGGTGGAGCGGCTCTCTTGGGGCACAAGCAGGGGCGGGCAGGTGTGGGTGCCGGGTTTTGCTGGGGTATGCTTGTTGGGATGCTCACTGGGGCATTCACTGGTTGAGGTTGGGGGATGCTCACTGGTGTGTGTGATACTCTGGTGTGTGTGACACTCGCTGGTACACTCACTGGTTGAGATGGGGGTTGGTTTCCGTGGGTCATCCGTACTGGGTCCCTGGTCTGGCCGCGTTCCGTGGGGGGTGGTGGTGGGCTTGGTTGGGGTCCGGAGCGGTGTGTGTATGCCTGGTTTTGTGTGTCTGCGACTGTTTCCGACCTTGTCTGGTGTGCCTGTGGTTTGGTAGGCGAGCTGAGGGGGAATTCCAGGGGGATCATGTCGAGGTCTGCACATGTGGCCAGACTTAGATAGAGCTTCGTGGCTGACGGACTGAAATACACCAAACTGCGACGGCATGACAAACCAGGGGGAGGAGCGAGTGGCCAACCAGCTCTGCATAGGCCTGGCAGATGCAGAGATCCAAGAGGATCTCCTTAAGCATCTGGACCACGACCTCTCGGTGGAGGACACCATCAAATTCATCGAGGTGCGGGCTGCAGGAAAGCGTTCAGCCCTGTCCATCTCAACCCCGACCTCCAGCGCCATCTCCCACTACGAAGACGAGGACACATCAGCCGTTGCCAGCTCATACAAGAAGCTGCAACGCCACCCAAACCCTCAACCGCCTAGAGGTACCCCCCCTCGACACCGCCACATCCCAAATCAACAGAGGTCAACCAACACAACCCCGGCACCGAGAAACATCCGACCCAGAGGCAACACCCCACAGAGCAGACCCCCAACCAACCGAGGCGTATGTGCCTACTGTGGGCAGCAGGGACACGGAGAGCAAGAGAGGACGGCCCACCGACGCATCCATTGCCCCGCCTTTGGCACAACATGCTCGGCATGCGGCAGACAACACCACCTCCCACACATGTGCTGGCAGCAAGCGGAAAACGAATCGAGCGTCTCCGAGCAAGCCTGGGGATGCACGAAGGCACCCTACAGCACCAAACCTGGAACAGAACCTCCGAGACGTGGACGCAGAGACGCTCCCCACCCCAACCTAACATCCCAGTCACCATATCTGCCAGATATGAGGACTTCCGAGCATACGGCCTCACCCTCCCCCAGGAGACCCTCAACGTCCAGACCATAGCCATGGCAGACACTGGGTGCCAGAGTTGCCTGGCCGGCCAAGATGTTTTCTTTACTATAAACTTTGTTCTAGACATAGTTTGCCTTAACACAGCATAGCTTTTACTTGTTTGTCTCAATGAAGCCTATTCTCATACAAAACTGCTTTGTGTTCTGATTATTCCTCAAAAATGTATTCTTACAAAATTGCAGAAAAATTATTGGTAGACTTTAAAGCTTATGTAATTAGAGCATGACACTAAGGTCATACATCAAAAGCTATTGTGCCAGGCCAAGCATTGGTCAAAAAAATTAGTTAAAATTACCACTGACATCATATATAATTCCCCATTACCATTCTTATGTGAAGTAGGAAAACCCATGTTACCGAGTCATTGTATGCAACAAACCATATGCAAAAATCATAAATAAGAACAACAATTTAAACAAACAACTTGAGAGCAGCCGTTTCTTTGTGCCCTTTGCGCTGGAGACATCTAGTGTGTTGGGGCCTGAGGCACAATCATTTATAAAGGAATTGGGGAGGAAGTTGCGTGCATCTACCTGATATTTGAACTCCAGGAGGTACCTCCTTCAACGTCTGTCTGTGGCGATACAGAGGTGGAATGCTGCAGCAATTTTGGGCATCTTGTGTCTATCTACACCCCTTAACTTTGTTGTTTTTGTCATGGTTATTGTCATTTTTTGGGTGTGTGTGTGTAATTTGATTCTTTATAACTAGCATGTGTTAAATAGGTGTCAATGCACTAGGTATATTTGTTGCCCTGTATATATGTTCCATCCAATCTATGAATCTGCCCAATCTATAGATTGTGCAAGCACAATCTATGAATTCATAGATTGGATGCCAATATATAGATTGGCACCCAATCTATAGATTGTGCTGCACAATCTATGAATGCCAATCTATTGCCTGCCAATCAATACACTTCAAAACATTGTTGCATATTAACACCCTTTGCAACAGATTCATAGATAGGATGGAACATATCACCAGTACTTATTATCGACTAGTTATACTGAGCAAGTGTGCAAGCCATATATCCAAACCCACCCACACAATATGGGATAGTTGACGGAAATTTACAAGGCCCGCGCTACTCCCACGAAAAGAGAAGAAGGGAGAAGAGCTGTTTGTGAGGCAAGTTTCTCTACATTTGGGGACTATAGCAGTTGTGCGAGTGTTCGTAGGTATTACAAACTGTGCATTATATATATCTTTTTTGACAGAGCAATATTCTGCAAATATATTTTTTTGCTCTAGCTACACTTGCCATGTTACTTAGTTCTTTATCTGCCAAGTCCGTGTGGAACTTTTTCTATCACTTTTTTCTACATGATTACACTCTCAGTTGCAATCATCACTTTCTCTGTTGCAAAGGGTGTTAATATGCTACCATGTTTTGAAGTGGATTGATTGGCAGCAAGATGGGCATTCATAGATTGTGCAGCACAATCTATGAATTCATAGATTGTGCTGCGCAATCTATAGATTGGGCAGATTCATAGATTGGATGGAACATATATAATATGTTAAATTAAAAATAATTTTTTTATAAAATAATAAAATTTAAAAAACTGGAAAAAATACTAGCTATGGTATATATTGACTTGTCAAAAAACAATGGAGATTCTATCATGTGGACCACAACCAGTTAGATGACCCTTTACCATTCATTTAACTCATATGCATCAGTTAGTAACAAAAGACTGACTGTTGCATAGTGAAGATATAGTCTGGCTCTCAGACACAAGGAGAAATCTGGCTGTTGGAATCAAAAGGGTAATCTGTTTTCAGACAACAAAGGAGAAGTTAGGTTGACACCGAAGGAGAGGTGGTGTGGTTGTCAGATTCTGTTAAAAAAAGTTATTGTCTTGGAATTAGTCTTAGCTGGACCTTAACAGGTCCAAACAAATTGTATTTGCTGATAATGTTTAGAGTGACCGCGTCCACACCTGATGCAAACATGATAAAACTGTTCAACAAAACAACGCCCATTAAAGTGATATTAAGAGAAATGAGAGCCAGTACATTCTTTGTGCACAAAACAACGTCCATTAAAGTGATATTAAGAGAAATGAGAGCCAATACATTCTTAGCGCAACCAATGGCAGCCGGTAAACAATTCATTTAACACCTGTTCCTATTCTGATATCTTCACCATACATGCCTAGCTATATTTGCCCAGGTTTGCCTATGTTTTTGTCAAGTTACGTCTTCTTTCAGAAGTTTGATGTAGCAATTTGTCGAGTGCTTCACAAGTAGCCATTGCATTCATGCCATATGACCCTAATCTTCTTTTCTAAAGCATGCCTGCGTCTCTCTGACGGTAGATTTCTGCTATGCCCCTTTTCTGTGTTCTGGTCTTGCCTTATCCAATCTCCTGGACAGAACAACACTTGATTGCTGCTAGAGCAGCTAGCATCAACTCATCTGACTACTGCTTTTGTTTGTTGCTCCAGATGTGGTCAAGAAAGGAGGAACAGACTTCGATACTCACCTCTTCTTTCATCTTAACTGAGGCATCCTAATGGATATGTAACTAGTTGGGTAAAGTAGCTTAGTCAACCAGTTCCATGAAACAAGTGAGTAGTCCTGTACTATTATAGCTCCAGTCAACTATGGCAACAATCTAACCAGAAACAAGGCTATGACAAACTTAACTTGCGAGTGCAACAAACTTGGCAATCAATCAATTACCAAGAAACTAGAATCCTGTCACAGTAATGGAGGAACTGGTGCAGTTGCTTCTCAATGTCAGCAATGTTCTGGAACTATGACATTGCAGGTGACGTTGGTATGCTGATGACTGGTGCACCTTGGTGCCAATAATTGATTGGCAGCTGTTAATTTCATAATAATTCAATATTCATCGATTGGTTAAAATGCATTGTGTGCATTTTCAAACCAACCTAAACTACCCAAATTGAGCATGGGTGGGCTAAACTACAATTTTGGCCATATCCATTCAAGCCAAGGTATGTAGAGACAAATTGAGCTCTGGCCTCTTTGCTGTCTAACACTTGTCTAAGCCAAATTACTCATATCACAAGAATGCATCAAATATCTTAGCATTGCATTACCATGATGACATCATTATCGCAGGCAGATTGTGTTAGCATTTCTTTATGCTCCCACATGGCACTTTCTATATAAATAGATTGCAAATACTATAAGGTGCATTTTGGTTTAAGAATCTGCTTCATTGAGGTGAGCAAACTAAAGTTTGTAGTGCTATGTCAAGCTATAAATCCATCCAGTGTCAGGCTTTTCTCTAGAGAGACCAGATTCAGAGTGAATTCTGGTGGCTATAAGCTTTCCTCGGCAGTAAGGTTTCCAGAAACAGCAGAAAAGGCCTGGAAAAGACAGTCTGCGAGGGCAGAGACGATTTTCAATTTTGGGTGTGTGCTTTTCAACCTGCTCAAAAACTTCAAAAAGCATGACACACCAATTATAAGGGGGAAAACGTACATTGGTGTACATGATTATTGTGGTCTATATAGGTGCACTTGTTTCCTTTTTATGGCGAGCCAATTTAAAATAAAACATTTTGTCTTGCTTCAATTTTTGGTTGGTCTTGTTTCTCTATATGATATAATAGTTGAGCTATCACTCAAACTGTGGCAATGTTGAAAGCTAGTGGAACATGAGTCTCAAGGCCGGTAGAACCATCCAAACCAGCCCTGCTTTATAACCTTTGTTTCATATGTGCTCCAGTCTCTATACACCTAGTACACATGTCATTACTAAAATAACATTGTAGTGTTAGCAAGTGCTGCTGTAGAAATCCTACCTGCTACTTATCAAGGCTTAGCCTAACCTACCTTCTATGCCTCTATCTTGTAGTTTACATGCAAGCTTAAAACAGCTGATTCTACGACACTGATTTCTTGACGACAATCATGTTTGTTTCAGATAGCAGACATTCAAACACGGTTGGTCCCATACGGTTTTGATACACCAGGGTTTACTTTTATTAAATGCATTTTCTAAAAAATTTCATCTTGACTTTTAAAAAAAATTTGCTCTTTGGATAACAAATTTAAATTTATTCTCGAAAAGATATTGTATCTGTTCTATGTCAATTGAGAGTTTGTTGAGAGATTTTGTTACTCTATACCAGACAATTATAGTCAGGCCCTTGATAGAGCTTCAGCTACAAATGGCTACAGGTAAAACAAATAGCATAGTATAGAGTACCTGTTTATCAGACTTAGAACAACAATAGTCCTTGACCCCATACCCAGGAATGTTGTTTTAGCAGCTGAATTAAAGAGACCTCACACTTTGGTTAACGACACTGCTCATCAAACAAGTTGATATCATTTCAGGCAGAAAGTTGTGGTCAACACCTCTAGAATCACTAAACTATGTCCATCATAATGTTCCAAACTGTAGCAAGTTATGATCCTGCATCCTGATCTTCAACTACATAGAATCAATATAAAAATCAGCTAGTACTGATTCAACACTAGCTACTTCTTGCTCATCAGCAACTGTTATTGCAAGCAGCAGTCATCGAGCACTCAGAAGTTGAAGGTACTGCAGCTCAGTCACACAAGACCATCTCACTCACAAAGCCAATGCAATACACGAACACCTTAGCTTGTAGAATCATTACCATGCTTGGTCTAATTTATTGGAAAAATGTGTGAATCAAAAAGAGGATTCAGTCGAACATCTCGAATCACTCTTGGTATGGACCTGAGTTGTACTGACAAGTAGACCCAAGAGAACTGGCTGAGTGAACTTAGCAAAATGTAGAAATTTTGTTCATATACGAGCTGGCATGCCTAGAGGAATATCATTGAGCAGAGAATTGGCGGTAATGGTAAGCTCGTAATGAGAGAGAGACTGCAGTACAAAGTGGGAGAATGCCCATCAGGAAGAAAAGAGGCATCTGGCAGTCATGCTGCAGCAGTTCTTAAGCACAGGTTAGTATAACTCTATGTAGCTTAGCAACAAAACCACTGTAATTGGAGATGAGGGTTATCATATTATAGAAGGAGATGAGGCAAACCATAGTAACATTATCTGTATATGAGAGTGCTTGCAGCATGACATGCAGCTGCAAGGGTATTTTCAGAGGAAGAATGGTAGATGCAAGTGTCCTTGTAAAGAGACCAATATAAATTTAAGTGACCAGTGTGGATGCAACACAGGGCAGAAGCCTTGCAGGTAAATCATATTGTTCCCTGCTCATGTGTGTGTATCCTTCAGCAGGTTGTAGCTCCATCAAGTGCCATTTGATTCAACCAAACTAACCTTATACAACATGTGCAAGAACTGGAAGTAGATGAAGGTGAACATGCAGTATTATGATCACTTCAAATTATGCAGGATTTCGTACAAGGCCTTACAGTAGCAGGACCACAGACACTGTGTATATGTATATTATGTGCATGAACTGCAGAGCAAAGGACATGCTAACTGAAAATGTGTGCTGTGGGAATTGCACGTCACTACTACACATGACAGATTTTGAACAGCATAGTTACTATTGCTATTGAATCGGGTGACATTTTTTGCAAATGTGGTTACCTATTCCTCTAGTTACTTCAGAAAAACAACCTGTAGACAATTTATTTTATGATCTTGTGGACAGTAGGGAAGGGATTATCATAAAAAGTGCTATCCTGTGTTATGTGTTAGAAACAGAAACCCAGATTCAATAATATATACTTAGTTTCAGGGAATATATGGAGGCTTATTACGTTGTTTGGTTTGTTCTGGACTTCTCCTGTGAAAGTGTTTTCAAGTCCTAAAGAGGCTGTAGCTAATCCATGGCTGACTCTAATAATGAAGCAAAGAGAAGATATATGTGCTAACTTGTGTCATGTTCCAAGTATAGGAAGTAAGCTAGATAAAAGAATAGGGTCATGTCTCCTTTTTGGTTTTCTTGTCTAGTTCTCTCCTTCCAAAATGTTGAACTGTTTTGTAAAACAACAACAGGTAAACAAGAACATTTTTAATTAACATCTATGTTGGACTGAATTATTTTCTGGCTAACCAATTTAAATTTGCTCACTGGATGTTTCTTTCTAGGAATTATGTTGGAGTGACTGTTCAAAAAAGTGTATCTCATCCTCACATAAACAACAAGCAGTTAGATGACCCTCTACCAGTTAAAGCAATATTTATGCTTTTTTATATTTGAATAATTATTAGTATATATGATTTCGAACATTATTATTATTATTGTTGTTGTTGTTGTTGTTCTTGTTGTTTTCATTATATTAACACCGGAGAAAAAAATCACGTTGTGATGGGGGATCCCAGATCTCACAGAGGTTGGTTTTCATTCCTCAAACAAAAAACCCCGTATGATACCAATGATATAATAATATAGAAGCAAGCACCCAGTCTTGATATTTCAGTTGGTCTTCTTAAATATCGTGCGGGTTACACTCTGATCAGGAAGCGTATTCCTACAAAACTACCTGGACCCCATTACTTATGTAGCTTCTTGAAGTTCAAGCTGAAGACTGACACAAGTTTGCTGATCTTCTTTTCTGCATCCGAGAGCAACAAAAAAGCCACCTCAGAGAAATGTTGGCTTAAACCTACCATGAAAAATGCACAATAATCTACAACATCGACAAACTTGGGTTCCACGATGTAGAGCACCTAATGGAGTGCTGATCATAGAGCATTAAATCAGTCTCAGTTAGACTCTATCATTATGGAGTTTTATGCATGTGAGCAAAAAGTTGTACTACATGAGGTGTGCATGTTTATTTGAAAATACATGTGTGAGACATGGCAAAATTAATCATGTATGTCATAGTGCTCTAGTCTTAAATCATATAGAAAAGTGTGCAGTGAATAGCAAAATGCTTTGTTCACACAACATTACAATCTTGTAGGAATATAGCAAGCAATTGTTCTAACACGTTGATATGTAGCATTATTTTATCAAATAAAGCATCCATTCATCATAATTTAGCTACAGCAATTACAGTAATTATCTTATTATCTTATATAGCTAATTCTAGAGATATAGTGGACTAGATTCTAAAAGCTTAAGTTTGAAAGTGAAGTGCAATGATCTTTCACCAATCACACCCACATTATATAACCAGCCACCTATATGTATATTAAAATCACTTTCTCAATCAACTTCAATTTTTATTCAGTCGACGTTTCGACTAGATGCTCTAGTCTTCTTCTGGAATAGCTATATAATTATTACAACACTCTGGTTAAATTGATTATCTGCAATGGAGTACAGTATATAATTTGACCAAAACTCCGAAGCTTCATCATATAATAAACCTTTGGTGCACTTAATCTTGATTTATAGTTACAGTTCTTGTGATGACAAAGATCATGTAAGATACTCTCTGGTAGTATATAATCAGGAGTCTCACTCTGCCAACTAAAGGACTTGAACTCTCTACTTGGCTATGCAGCTTCTTGAAGTTCAAGCAGAAGACCGGGACCAGTTTGCTGTTGCCATTGCTTCACATCAAATCATTATATTTCTTCCCTTGTTCTCTTTGACAACTTTCATCTTGTTGGCTGCACTGTAACTTCAATGCTTGATCTTTTCTGCATCCATAGGTATGTGAGCAACCAAAAAAGCTTCCGCAAAAAGAAAGTTGTCTTATAGTGTATAGTTTCACCAATGGATTTCCAGGAACCCTTCTTTATTAAAGTGAGCCTGCAATCGATGCTGTTATTTTAATCAGTGTTGTAACTAAACCAGCTTTGTAGAATGCAGTTAGCTAACCTACAGGCAGCTAGTAATGGTTGGTAGGACCCACAAATATGGCCACTGATTAAAAATTACATAATTAGCTATAACATTTCTACACCAGGTAGGACTATTTGAATATAGTTGAGTCCATGTGGTGAGGTAAAGAATAACACTGGCTGTGTGGTAACTTATTAGATTGCCAGGCAGAGCATATCTGGTGTTAAGGCGGGACTAATCCATTTCTGGGACATTTTTTTAATTCGTTCATAACATTTTTGTTCTATATACTATGATGTTGAAATTAGTACCAAAATGCTGCTCATTCAGAGAGCTTTCCAATCGTATATTTAGTTTTGACCTAGCGCTATCCTGGTCAGAGTTGTGGACAGTTGTGGACACCAAGGTGATTTCACATTATTGCACTTTACTCAACACCTGTGTGACATAACCACTTACAATTTTGACAGCTCTTAGAGAACCCACAGACATGCATTTCGAATGGATGAAAACATCATAACTTGTAAAATGGATTTTTAAGAAAGGTCAGTGTTTTGCTCATGATTAGCAACATTCCAGGGCTAATATCTCCGCCATAGATTTATTTAGTAGATTCTTTCCATTCAAATGAAAGAGTATGAAAAGAGCTTTCAAATGACATATTAAAAGTTGATATAGGACAAAGCATGGCCCAGTTATGTGCACACAAACTTGAAATAACTCATTTTGAGATAACGGCTCTTGAAAAAAGTACATTATTATGTTCTCTATCTTCCTTTCAGATTCGTAACTTCGAATTTATGTAGTCAATAACATGGACAAAAGTGTGTATAACTTTGCAGTGAAGCATTCAAATGCTCTGAAAATTGAAATAGAAATACTACATGAACTATACTATAGAATGAATAAATATCTTTAACTTTTTTTGTTTTTTCGAACAAATGGATTAGTCCCACCTTAATTGGATTCATGAAAAAACCTGAAACAGAAAATTGAAACTGGAATCCCAGGTATCTATTATAGCTACCAAGGGGTAGATAGGGGTGGTGGTGAGATGTTTCAGCTTTTGTCAGCCTTGTAGATGATACTGCAATTTTTTTGGTAATTGAAAATAAAATCTTGGGACTGCCTGAGTACGTCTTCCATAGCTAAAGCTAAAGGTGGGGGGTCCTGTGATCCCCCCAAACCCCCTACCCTGGATAACCTCTGGCTACCTGGAAAATGCTCATGTCACACAATACTCTACGTCAGAGGCATCTTGGATATACTCCTCTCTTTCCTGGAAACTTTCATACACTTAAAGTGGATCCTCAAATACCACACACCTTCTACATAGCCAAATAAATCTGAATAAGTAATCCCCAAGAATTTGGCGGTTTCAAAACTGCATAATTATTAGACTCGGGATAAAATAGTTATCAGGTCAAACATATACCAATTGAAGAATCAGTACTCATTATAGTTCATAGCTGCCAGGGTTGCTTAGATACTTGGAAGATAACAATTCTTATATTTAACTCATTTCTGGTAGCCAAGAAATCCTCCTAAGATTAATCCTGATCATAGTAAGGTGCCACATAACTTGCTTATATGGCACCCTCAGTGGACTTAGCCATAACCTTGATATAAGTATAAATTTACAAAACTATGTCCTAACAGTAAAGTGTATCCTCACTCTGTATATCACCGTGATATTTACTCTCCAGAGGTGGATAGAGTTGGTCATCACCTAGGGTTATGCTCTCTCTGTGTGTCATGAGAGGGAAATGACCGCCCATACCGAGGCTTGTTGCTCAGTTGGGGTATTCTTTATCCCAATGGTAGTTGAATCACTTGAAGGTTGGGGGGGGGGGGGGGTGAGGCCACTCAAGTTATTAGGACCATTGAGTTCCTTTGCCAGATTATGCATAGAAGTGTGTGAATGTTGAGGAACATAGACTTGTTGGTGAGGGTGAGAGATTCTGAAGGTGTAAGGAAGATCACTTTTTTCAACAGATTTCCATTTGCTTTTCCATAAATGCAACTCTGCTGTGGGGTTGTAGGACTTGGAAGGTCATCTGTGTAATATTCTATAAGGTCTTCTATCAGAGCCATTGTGGCCGAATCACTTTCATGATTAGACAGTGGGAACAATATTTAAGCCCATCATTGGCCTTGCTCTGAATTTCTAAAAATATGGGGTTTAGATGAGTTTAATTCATCCAGAAAAGGTATCACTATTGCTCTCCTGTAGTACTCCTCAGGTGTACTTGAAGGCATATTAATTATAGCTCTCCCAACTGCGTAAAGCATTTTCTATTAGCCAGGTTCTCTGCTCAGTGAATTTATGGCTATTACATGCCTTGTACAAACCAAGGTCTCTACAATTCTCAGGGACTGACTGATCATCGCAGACATGTCAGAAGACACAGCAATGCAGGAAATTGGTCTTCACCTATAATGTTATATGGGCATGAAAGTAAACGCATAATTTACTTTATTGACTATAATTATACATACATAGCTACCTTGGTTTCTGTAGCTTCCAGAAAGGATGATGATGATGAGGAAGTGTCTTAGGACAATTCTACTTAAATAATCATTCAAAATAGGACTAGGTCATCATGACACTACAGCCAGCTATTTTGCCTGTTTCATCCTCTTGCTCTGCTAATTTAGTCCTTAGCCAAAATTCAACAAAACTGGCTGCTGTCTTTTACTCATCTCTTCTCTTGCCTACATTTTAAAATGCGTTAGCACTCTCATGTAGGGTTGGCAGGTCAGAGGTCATTCAGCAATACAAACTAAAACTAGCTATAAACTCGATTCTATCCCTATACAGACCCTAAAAAATGTATGTCGCAGAAATCCTTCCAACAATATAGCACACAGAAGCGCAGTTCTCCAAACAACAAAAAAAGGTCGTGCGTAAAATCATCATCAGCATCATCATCATCTTATTGGCTGCATAGATTTCATTTATTTTTATGCCATTTTGTAGAGCGCTATCCGGGAAGGTGCCTTTTGGTATCACTTTAGAGAGCTAAAAAAAGGCGACTTCCAGTTGATTTTTGCATATATGTCTAAGATGCCATCTTTGAACGGCGTGCGCAACCCAAATTGCTCGATCCTTGACCAAATCGCTGTGTTAGACGCGTTGGATTGAGGGTATGGCTTTTGTAGTGAAGAATCAAAGAAGGATTGCTGAATGTAGTTACTGATGGGGGAAGCATTTTAGGATTGTTCCTTATGGCATTCCACACCACTGGACCAATCTGTCCCAAACTTGTCATGCATGCATACCAACTTGCCTGGGGAGTAACCTGGGCAAGATCTGACCAGGACACTCCTCTTCGTGTGGGCATTGCAGGCATATATAGCATCAAAACAGTATTTCAATTCACGAAAGCTTTAAAAAATAGTGGGAACAAATAATATTTTAAAAAACTTTACTAAATAAAAGGACATGTGGGTTGGCTTTGATATTGTGCTGTCATAACAATCACTCCATTACTGCCTCCACACAACCATAAGGGACCTCATAAACTTCAGCAATAATATATTCTTGGATAACAATCCCTACATTACTGCCTCCAGAAGGGACAGCAAAATTGTGATAAATAACTGATGCTAGAGGGTATATATAGCAGCACATTTTCTTCAAAACTAAGCTATAAATATCTTCATACCTTATGTTAGAGTAATCTGGATTTTGTGACGTCCCTTGTGGTTGTGGAGGCAGTAATATAGGGATCGTTATCCAAGAATATATTATTATTGCTGAAGTTTATAATTATTTGTGAGGTCACTTGTGGTTGTGTGGAGGCAGTAATGGAGTGATTGTTATGACAGCACAATATCAAAGCCAAGTCTACCTGTCATTTTAAGTTTTGTTACGTATTATACTTGTATATATATATATATATATATTGCTATGACAATGTCTATAGCTATCATATATTTCCCCAGTTGGGCCTAACGTATTTCCAATGGGCATCTTTTCTATCATTTGCACATCGTTGCTCAGTACACTTGGTCACAGTACCTTAGTTACCTGCTCAAAACTTTAATGGGATGTAACTCAGGTGCAATCGTCTTGATCATCTGGCACTTGTGACAAGTGCTTAGCTAAAGGTATAAAAAGTAACATATTATTAGCTATATGGTTACAGCACTATTCAGTGTCAATGTGATATAATAAATTTCAACTTCAATTAACAAATAAGTAGAATCAATACATTATTGTTAATTTTGTTACACGATTTACGAGTTTCTTAATTAAGCTTTAAAGTTGCGAACAAAATATAATGCTCACTGCTCATAATTGCTCACTGCTCATAATATGGTATGAGTACATTTTTCCCCATTATTTTTCTTATTTCTTACAACCAGTGAGATTGATGTTTATTTTTAAAGCCTATTTAAAGCACTTGCACATCCATGTTGACATTTTAATTATAGATGCTGTGCACTAAACTATTCTTACCCAACTAACAACATCTTTGGCCATAGTAGTCCAGTAATAATCCTGTGTCAGTCATGCTAAGGTACGCTTTTGCCCTTGGTGAGCACCATTGACGTCATGGGCCTCACATAGTACCATTTGATGTTCATCACTAGAGAAAAGGACCAGCCGCTTAACTGTCTCATTTGGATGGTTCATTGTGGATTGGGTGTAATACATTCTTTCACCTACAATATATTAATATTTTTACAAATGAAGTTTTTAAATATTTAAATACAGAATAAATACATCTTGGAATTTCCCATAAAACCTCTGCCAGGTAGCTAGATGATATCAGTGTCCCAATGACACTGTGGTCAGAGGGTCAGAGGTACAAAATAAAGGTTATGACTGAATTTCAGCCCGATCGGATTGTTACTACTACTACTACTACTCTACTACTACTACTACTACTACTACTACTACTACTACTGAAAAATCTTTATTAAAGCAAATGTCTGGGAGGCCAAGA
Organism: Cladorhizidae sp. MBARI D1340-BT2; assembly: GCA_028752905.1. NCBI lineage: Eukaryota > Metazoa > Porifera > Demospongiae > Poecilosclerida > Cladorhizidae > Cladorhizidae sp. MBARI D1340-BT2. The sequence continues at coordinate 10,322,995 of JAQNBH010000017.1, forward strand.
AAACTCATTGAAAATTGATTTTGAGAGAATTTTTTTCTCTCCTCACTCTGGTGGTGGTGGCGATGGTCATGATAGGGTGTGGATGGGTCAAAAATGGGGGGAATGGCTGGAAACGGTCTGGAAGGTCGGGAAAACTAATGTTTTTTATTTATTTATTAGTACTTATAATTATCATGGCAAAAGGGACAAATATGACAGCGGGACTAATATGGCACGACACCGGTTCATTCCCGGTCTCGAAGAAGTAGTTTAGTAGAGATGAAGGTTTAGACTTCCTATTTGAGGATGATTTTGGCCTGTCCGAGATTGACGTTAGTGAAGAAGAGGAAGATGGTGCCTGTGCTTACCTGGGAAGTGGCGTAGTTGACGGTGATGCTATGGCAGCTATAACAGAAGCTGTTGTCACCGACCACAAAGCGAAGCTTCAGAAGGTAGCGATGATCATGAAGACTTCCCCCAAGGTAAGAATAGATAAGAGTTGTAAAGTAAGGCCTAGTAGGCATAATAATAAGAACTATTTTTCCTGGGTAGGTAGTTTCACTCATGGACCCGGAGGTGGATGAGGAGGAAGCAGCAGAGGAGAAGACAGGGTTGGAGGAGAGGTCATTATTTATATATTTTTTATAATGTAGCACTGTCTTTGTCTGAGTTATGCTGAACGTGTAGACCTTCACAGTGCCAAGCATTGCCCTTTTATTTTTTATCTATATTTATTTATAATTTAGCATTGTGAAGGTATGTTATGCACACTTTGCACATACTTTTATTTATTTTTCAGTACTATGGACCCTAGCCCATACTTCCTCTTTATTATGATATTCACATCTTTTTGTTTTAATTGACCAAAAATTGTTGTTGACAAATAGTTTTTGTTGACCAAAAGTTGACTAGCTAACATTGCTGATTTCATGTGTATTCATGTGTATGAAACCAAGCTGAAATATATAGCCCTTTTCAACTTATAATGATATTCACATCTTTGTGGTTTGTTATAATCTGGTTTGTTATAATCAGCCAAAAAATTGGTGTTGACAAACAGTTGTTGTTGACCAAAAGTTGACCGGCTAACATTGCTGGTTCATGATATAAACCCAATCTTTTATTTTATCTCTTATAACAATATTCACATTTCTGTGGTTTGTTGCTAAGCAACTAAAATTTACCATAATGTCCAATCATGCATCAGCTATCACCTGATATATATTTGTTGGGTACTTGTCTTCATGTTGTCCTCTATATTAAAAAAAAAAGTGAAATTGTGTCAAAAAGTCCTCCGTAAATCTGGCAGTGAAAGGATTATGGGATTGGAACAGTGCTTATGAGAGTCTATTGGTGCAGACATTACTTCTCTCTTCATCAGGTGACAGATGCTGAAACTCTTGTCCTCTCTTTAACTTTGTTAATGGCCTTGCTATCTGTGACGTACTTCCTGTCACTTACAGAGAATCATTATTTTCTAATAGAGTTCGTTCCATCAATAACTCCTCTCTAGTTCAACCTTTTGTGTGTACAACATTACATGCAAACTCGTTCTTCCCATCAGCCATTCATCTATGGAACTCACTTCCTTCAGACATTGGTGCAAAATCTTCCTTGCCCTCATTCGAAAGGTCATTAGTTAGGCACATGCACCACTACTTGTTTCATGTTCTCTGTGTTGTTATTAATGTACTATTCCTAGATTGGATACTGGACCCAAACTAGGCATTTGCATCCCATTATAAATTTCTTTCTTAAAAAAATAATGAAAAGATGTGGAGTCTGGAAGGGTAGAAAGTGCAGGAATGGAAGAACTGCTTGCTACAGTTGATGTTGAGACAATAAAGAAGCTAATCACTGATGAAAGCAGGTTAAACTATACAAGTCACAGGAGGGTTTATATTATAACTAACACTTTTTATTTATTTATAATTAATTGCTTACAAGTCACAGGAGGGTTTATATTATAACTAACACTTTATTTATAATTAAATGCTTATTATATATGCAAGTCACAGGGTTTTTTATATTATAATGTTACATTTTTCTTGAACTGTTTTGTCCAATTTCCCTTTAGATTTTATAATTATATTGCCTTTATCAAGCTACTTGATGACATGCAACTTTAAACTTGAAAGGAATCGTGACAAACCACTAAATGAAGTTGTTAAATAAACCACTTACAGAGCAAGTTTGGCCAATTGCTAAATAATTAACCCCTCCTCCCCCCTCTTCTGCATTTGCGCCAAGATATCTTTGTACCATTTGATGCATGCATTTTTGTGGTTTCAGAATACTTTTTTCCTGGATAATTCAGTCTACCTTGCAAACATACTTATGAACATGTGACATAATGAATGGTAGTCTACTTATGGATTTGGTAAAGGATCGTCACATTGAGGCTGTTCCATAACTCTTGTAATTAGTAGCAGCCACACTTAGCAACAAAGTCAGGGCTACTGAAATCAAAACTGGTCACTTGGAATTGGTACAGGGTCACAATGCTGGGTACTGAATCATTTCATACACATTTGGCGCAAGTTCCGACATTGCCGGCCGGGAAGGAAGATTTTTTTGTATTATGTATTCTTCGTATGCACATGCTCAATAGACCGCTCTATTGTATACTTCACTTCCAGGTGGATGGGACGAGTGAGAAAAATAAAAGATAATTTTTTAATGGCTGATAGTCGCAACTGCCTTTTTGAACGGTCTCTTCCTGGCTTTTGCCAGCGTTTCTAGAAGTTCTTTGGTGGAGAGCAGCACAGGCACCTATGCTTACCAGGAATCACTCTGAACTCCTTTGCTCTTGAGCAAGGAGGCATTCTTGGATGGATTTCTTTGCTGTAAATTTCGTTCTAGATGTAGCTCTGCATAGCTTTTGTTTGCTTACTTCAACGGAGCTGATTATTTCTGTTTGAAGAGTTGAAAAAAGTTACAGCTAAAAATACAGCAGACTACAAATAAAGTCGGCATTCAATCAGTAAAAGAAGCACGCTTGTTGGTGCAGGATACCACATAAATTATTTAGGCTGGTAAAGCATTTCAAATAGAAACTGGTATATACTAGGTAAGAGAATGCATTCGTTGTTAAACACACTCCTAATCTTTCTACCCTATGCATTTTTTAAAATTAATCTCACTGTTTTCCTGGTCGGTCAGGACCTAGTGCAGACTGCTGTTGAGCCCTGCAAAGGCCTGATAATCCATCATCTTTCCATATAGCTATATAAAATATGCACATCAATTGTTGCCAGTCTTCATTTCTTGCCGACAGATGCTAAGTGCTCACACTTTCAATTTGCAGGAGCCAACAGATGTTTAAGTGCTTACACTTTCGATTAATAACCAGCATTTGCATGAGCCGACAGATGCTCAAGTGCTCGCACTTTCAATTAATAACCAGCATTTGCATGAGCCGACAGATGCTCAAGTGCTCGTACTTTCAATTAATAACCAGCATTTGCATAAGCCGACAGATGCTCAAGTGCTCGCACTTATTAATAACCAGCATTTGCAGGAGCTGACAGATGCTCAAGTGCTAGCACTTTCAATTAATAACCAGCATTTGCATGAGCCGACAGAAGCTTTAAGAGCTCGCACGCTTCTGTACACACAATTCTGACAGCCCCTCCCACCCCCCTCCCGAGTCTCCTTTTCTCATATTGAGTAGGATGGAAGCAGCTATTATATTTAAATGTGGGCAGGACATTGCTCAATGCCCTTGGCATGCATCGTAAGAGCTATACTTCCGAGTGCTTGAACATCCCCAAGACTTCACTCCACTAGCTGCTGCTGATGGCAGGTTCTTGTTCTGATGCTTAGGACTAACAAAACACCAACAGCCAGCAACAGCATATGGTTTGCATAATGTCGAGGGGATGGCAAATGCACTGGGCTTTGCCTCATGTAATTTCCTCCCCATCCCCGCATCACTCGTGACCTATACCTCGCTTCACTGCAAACCATGCTATCACATATACAATATTTCGGATTCTGTATTTCACCAAAACACCACCACCACATCAACATGGTCTGAGCGTATGCTTGTTAGATGTGGTTACGTTCTGATTCGTTAATAACTGTGAAATATTACGTCAATTGCCACAGGTCTCTATGGTATTTTACTATAGCAAAAAGTGATTTAGGTGTGATATTAGTCTAGGAAATAGCATGGTTCAGGTGTGGTACTAGTCTAGGAAATAGCATGGTTCAGGTGTGGTATTAGCATAGGAAATAGCATGGTTCAGGTGTGGTACTAGCATAGGAAATAGCTGGTTCAGGTGTGGTGTTAGTATAGGAAATAGCATAGTTCAGGTGTGGTATTAGCATAGGAAATAGCATGGTTCAGGTGTGGTAATAGCATAGGAAATAGCATGGTTCAGGTGTGGTACTAGTCTAGGAAATAGCATGGTTCAGGTGTGGTATTAGCATAGGAAATACTGAAATAGCATGGTTCAGGTGCATAGGAAAAAGCATGGTTCTGGTGTGGTACTAGTCTAGGAAATAGCATGGTTCAGGTGTGGTATTAGCATAGGAAATAGCATGATTCAGGCATGGTATTAGCATAGGAAATAGCATGGTTCAGGTGTGGTATTAGCATAGGAAATAGCATGGTTCTGGTGTGGTACTAGTCTAGGAAATAGCATGGTTCAGGTGTGATATTCGTATAGGAATTAGCATGGTTGAGGTGTGGTATTAGTCTAGGAAATAGCATGGTTCAGGTGTGGTACTAGCATAGGAAATAGTGGTTCAGGTGTGGTATTAGCATAGGAAATAGCATGGTTGAGGTGTGGTACTAGTCTAGGAATTAGCATGGTTCAGGTGTGGTATTAGCATAGTAAATAGCATGGTTCAGGTGTGGTACTAGTCTAGGAAATAGCATGGTTGAGGTGTGGTACTAGTCTAGGAAATAACATGGTTCAGGTGTGGTATTAGCATAGGAAATAGCATGGTTGAGGTGTGATATTAGCATAGGAAATAGCATGGTTCATAGTGACATTGGGTATAAATATCACGAGTATTTTAGCTGGACGACAAAAAAATTATCACGAGGCAAAGCCGAGTGCGATTGTTGCCCTAACTACATTACGAGTGGTATTACAAACTTATTACAAACTAAGCTATCGGTGAAGATAAAATACTTCGGTAGTTCTAAACAATTAATTGCTCTAACCTAGCGAGCTGCTACATTCATAATCGAAATTCCATACTACCAGTGAAAAAAGTCTAATAGCATTCTGATTGGCAAACAACTGCAAAATATCACGTCACTCTATGGAGTTTTAGTCCAGAAAGCAATTCAGGTACAGTATTAAAAGTTCAATTCCACTTTTCAACTCACTGGGAGACTAGCCCCACACTTTCCAAAGAAAATATAAAACCACATATGTCAACATACAAATACCTGAAGCATTCCAAGTAGCTCCGGATTTTGCATCAGAATAGATAAATCTGGACCTCCAGCTCCAGGCATCCCCCCTGGCATTCCACCAGGCATCCCTCCCGGCATTCCACCAGGCATCCCTCCCGGCATTCCACCAGGCATCACTCCCGGCATTCCACCAGGCATTCCAGGCATTCCAAACATCCCCCCAGGCATTCCTCCTTTAGCAGCATTCTTCCTATTCTCTTCTTCCATCCTTCCCCTCTCCATTGCCTCTTGACTAGAATGATATCACCATGTCATGAGATCGACAGACAGAGACTAACTCTTCAACTCACATTCGTTTCTTCTTCTCGTTTATCTCTCTTTCTCTTTTCTTCCTGTCCTTCTTCAAGTTGTGCTCGCGGATACATTCAGCCTACAACCACACACAGCAAAACTACAACAACAACAATGGTAGAGGTGACAAACTAACAAGCCTCATCATTGAACTAGAGCATTGTGCTCCACATGTCACCTTGGATTTGATCTCCTTCATCAAGGCATTGACATCACCATCGTAGTCCAGTCTACTCGCAATCTGAATGTTCTTGGCAGCTTCTTCCCAATGGCCTAGCAGCTGATGGGCCCGTCCTCTCCACTTGTAGCTCTGGGCGGAATCTGGATTCAACTTCACGGCTTCATTGCAATCCTTAACAGCAGCATTGGGTTTCTCCAGTTTGATGAATACACTGTCCGGTATGAAAGAGGGAGGACAAACATTTAATGGTTATTATACAATGTGCAGTTACCACAGAGAGAGAAAGCTCAACCCTTAGAATGTGCAGTTACCACAGAGAGAGAAAGCTCAACCCTTAGAATGTGCAGTTACCACAGAGAGAAAGCTCAACCCTTAGAATGTGCAGTTACCACAGAGAGAGAAAGCTCAACCATTAGAATGTGCAGTTACCACAGAGAGAGAAAGCTCAATCCTTAGAATGTGCAGTTACCACAGAGAGAGAAAGCTCAACCCTTAGAGTGTGCAGTTACCACAGAGAGAAAGCTCAACCCTTAGAATGTGCAGTTACCACAGAGAGAGAAAGCTCAACCATTAGAATGTGCAGTTACCACAGAGAGAGAAAGCTCAACCCTTAGAATGTGCAGTTACCACAGAGAGAGAAAGCTCAACCCTTAGAATGTGCAGTTACCACAGAGAGAAAGCTCAACCCTTAGAATGTGCAGTTACCTCAGAGAGAGAAAGCTCAACCATTAGAATGTGCAGTTACCACAGAGAGAGAAAGCTCAACCCTTAGAATGTGCAGTTACCACAGAGAGAGAAAGCTCAACCCTTAGAATGTGCAGTTACAAGAGAGAGAGAAAGCTCAACCCTTAGAATGTGCAGTTACCACAGAGATAGAAAGCTCAACCCTTAGAATGTGCAGTTACCACAGAGAGTCAACCCTTAGAATGTGCAGTTACCACAGAGAGAGAAAGCTCAACCCTTAGAATGTGCAGTTACCAGAGAGAGAGAAAGCTCAACCCTTAGAATGTGCAGTTACCAGAGAGAGAGAAAGCTCAACCCTTAGAATGTGCAGTTACCACAGAGAGAGAAAGCTCAACCCTTAGAATGTGCAGTTACCACACAGAGAGAAAGCTCAACCCTTAGAATGTGCAGTTACCACAGAGAGAGGAAAGCTCAACCCTTAGAATGTGCAGTTACCAGAGAGAGAAAGCTCAACCCTTAGAGGACGATCGATAAAAGCAAAAACTCGGCCAAAGATGATGTCCAGTAAAACAACAACAAATGCCGAGAAAAACTAAATGTTATTCATTATTTTATGTTAGTAGAGTAGACTCGCATATCAGAACGCATGGGGACCTATCATAGTTTGGGTAATGATATGCAAAAAGCATGAATGTGAATGTAAACACATGAATATACTGACTCACGGTGTTCGAAAACCTTACACGACAAGTCTTACTCCTTTTAATATAAGCATCACTCGGACATTGTTGAAAGAAGGGAAAAAAGAAGGGGGGGGATTTTTGGGGGGATTTTTTTTAAAATTTCAATAACCTCCTCAATAATCAATTGTATTCTCTCGACGTTTCAGACTAGATGCTCTAGCCTTCATCAGAGACTCTAAGACTCGCGTGAGCCTTACTATATACCTGTAGATAGCTATTCATCACCTGCTACAAAACCACACCTTGACACACATATCCAGCACGTGAACTGGATGTGAAATTAATTAAATTAAAAAAATATACATATTTTTTAATAATAACAAATAAAATAATAATAAATTAATTAAAAAATTTAAATAAGTAAAAAGATAAAATAAAGATAAAATAAGAATAATTATGGTTGTCATGGCTTCAAGTTCAGGCTCTTGAGAGTGACTCCCCAGCAGCAGACAACCATTCGCTATAAAAACAAATTATGTTATTCCTCCTCCTTCGCTTCGCAATCACTACTCTCCTGGATACGATGATGTGATCTATAATCAAGGTACCAGTTGGTGTGCATGGGTAGCCTTCCGTCTTCCTTCCTGTGTAAGTGACAATCCAGAAAGGGCAACCACCACAATTATATTATCCTTTTACTTATTAATTTAAAAATTATTAATTTATTATTATTTTCAAGCTCCATGGTAAACTTTATGGATGGCCTGATATGTTCAGATGGTCCAGCAACTCCTGCTCACTTCCCTTCTCCACAATGCCGAAGGTATCATCCAGATATCTCTTCCAAAACCTTGACTTCAGTGGGGCAGTTGTGAGTGCCAATTCCTCAAAGAATTGAGTATGAGGGTTGGCTACCACCACTGCTATACCCTCTCACAGCTCGTAGTGTTTTTCTTGATAACTGAAGTAGGTGGATTTCAGGCACAACTCCAACAGTTTAGAAATCCTGTCAGCCCCTAGTGTAGTCCTCTCATGCAAGCTCTCGTCTTTCGTCAACATTCCAAAAATTACTTCCACGGCCTTATCAATGGGAACATTGGTAAAAAGAGAAGAAACATCAAAACTGACAAGACACTCATCCTGTGACAAACATTCACCTTGATAAATTGCCCCAGAATCCTTGACATATGTACTTGTATTGCCAGCTAGAGGTGATATCAAATGTGCTATGAACTTGGAAAGATTATAAGATGGTGCACATATACAAGACACAATAGGCCTAAGGGGAACCTCAGGTTTATGTATCTCAGGGAGCCCATAAATCAGTGGTGGTCTACTTCCAGTTGGCCTAATTCTATTGTATAATGCAGTTGTTATTTCTCCCGTCTTCTCCATATTCTTTAATACACAATTTACCTTGCTTTCCTGTGCCTTGGTAGGATCCTTCTTCAGTATTCCACATGTTTTTGGTTTCCAGCATTCCTGTAAGCTTTGAAATGTAACTGTCCTTTGTCATCAGAACTGTCTTCCCCTTGTCTGCTTGTAAGATCATGGATCTTCCATCTTCCTCAGTTCTCCCAGGGCCTTTCTATGTTCCTTTGTCAGGTTGTCATTCGGTTTCCTTGCTTTTCTCAAAATTCCCCATAATCTTCCTCAAAGCTCATGTGCCTTGCTATCCTCCAGCTTCCTGGCCATCTCTTCCACTGCAGCTAGGTGTCCATTAGGGGTAGACTCTTTGGAGCAGGGACAAAGTTAGGGGGGGGGGGAATTGCTGAAAAGTATATTTTTTCTATCCCCCCCCCCAATTTTTTTTTAAATAATGTGTTTGCGGGTTGAGTTTCAAGTTCCAGAGCATGTGAATTTCCATCAGAAGATATAGCCATTTTTGAAAGATGTTTCCCCCAGTCTAACCCATCTATTAACCCAATTAGACTTTTAAACCAAAACGTAGCCAATTTTACTGACTACCGTACCAGTCATTTGCAGAATGAATTGACCAGGGTGGGTATTGCGCAAGGCGAACACGTTTTTTGAAACGTCATTTCCCCAGATTTGCTTGCAAGTATCATGCTGTAGAGTTATGGGGAAGAGAAAGGAGAAATATTTAACAAGAAATGCCACGTATTCAAGAAGAGGACAACAAGAAGAAAGCCCTGCAGGCGGCTGTTGTTGAACCTGGTACAGCAGCCGTGTCAGGCAAGTTTAATGTTCTATCTCCGTACTAAAAAGTCACTTGCTGTTTCCTTCCTCTGTTAGTGGGTCTCGCAGATCCTGAAGGTGGAGGTAGCACCTTCTGTGAACCTTCACTTACATCGCAATCAATTGAAAATGTCTGAAGAGAGGCCAGTTCCAGTTCCAGTAGTGACACTGACCGGAAAGAAGTTGGTTCTCTTGGATCGTTCAGCTTCTTCTGTGGGTGTTGCTACTAGATCGGACTCTAGGGGTGTTGTTGGAGAACTGGGATAAGGATATCATAGGCTAGCTCAGTTTATTTCTGGGGGTTGGAAGAGTAGTTATAGATATAAATGTAGGTTGTTAGCCTTGTTGATTGTTACTTTGGAAAAGTTGTCTAAACGCTGCTTTTATATATGTATTAAAAAAATTAAAAAGATATTAATATTAGCACCCATGATGCCTAAAGATGATGCTGAGAGTGACATAAAACAGTTACCTTTTATATAGCAAGCACTCAAAAAATAGTTATTGGAGTAATTGCACATTAAAAATGTGTTGTAGGGTGCAAGCTACGTGCAGACGTATTTCCGAGGTCAAACCTTAAACCACAAACTTTGCTTGAGTGTGTGACCGTCACCATTTCGATGCCTTCCCTGGCCTATCTATTTAGAGCACTGGCTATGTCTTCTAAACAAGTCCCTGTAAATCAAGGCTAACTTGAAAAGAAGTAGAAAGCACGGCAGCTGAAGAAAGTGCGCACGCTTGAAGCCAGCATAACAACGCTCTGCTCCGTTCACGAAGGGCAAGCTAATCGACCTAGCTCACTGTAAAGGTGTCTCTAGAACTAGTGTCTAGGCTAATCACTGCCACAGGCTTACACATGAAGGATAGCTTTAGCCGTTCGTGCAATAAAAATAAACAAAACAGCCAATATCTCAATAATTGTTCCCACCTTGTTTAGACCTGCTTTCCCAAATCTGGTCACAGAGTTTCCACAAACTTTGCTATCGATGATAGGGAACTTAACTGGTTGACAGAATTATCACAGAGCACCGAAGGAAAGGCCATGCAATAGCTAACAATCATTTTAGACATAAGATATCTTGCACTCTCGATCTGTTTATTAGCTGCACTGCCTGAAGAACTAGAGTGTCAGAAACTCTTGTCAGCTTCTGCATGGTCTTGCTTTCAGCATTCTGACAATTTTTATCCTGCAAAGCAAAGCCTTAATGACCTCTTTCTTGGTGAGCTTCAGACAGGGAAAGCTGCTTCCAAGTTCCTTCCTAACAAAACCTTCATTGTGTTGTAGGCATCACAGTTAGGCAGCCACGCTTATATGAGTCGGGCATCTGTATACCAATAGAAATAAGGCGTGGCAAAGTGCATAACTCGCCATACAGTGGTGTGCATGCATTTCTGCTTCCGATTGAATGCCAACTTTATTTGTGGCTTGATGTATATTTTTAGATTTTTTAAATTTGTTTTTGTCTCGACGAACACTCAGTTGATATACAACCAAATTATAATGTCCTTCTCAACAATTAACTTGAATTTTACTCTCTCGATATTTCGACTAGATGCTCTAGCCTTCATCAGGAATTGTAAGAATTAAGTTCTCAAACTGTTCAAAATGCAAACACAATAAGCTGCAGTAGTTTGGTATAAGAATTAGCTCCGTTGCAGTGAGCAAACAAATGCTACGCAACGCTATATATCTACAACAAAACCTCATCAAAGAAATCCATCCAGGAGTGCCTCCCTTGCTCAAAAGTGAAGGAATTCAGAATGATTCTTGGTGAGCATAGGTGCCTGTGCTGCTTTCCAACGAAGAAGAACATCAAAACCAGTGGCAAAAGCCATGAAGAAGACCATTCACAAAGACAGTTGCGATCGTCAGCCATTAAAAGTAATTTTGCTCGCAAGTCCTGTCTAACAGGAAATAATTTCCTTAATACTAAATACTCATTTAGTGGACACGTGCATACAGAGATGGGGCACCCAATACAAAATACTTCAAATTCATTAAAACAAATTACAACCATGTCCGTGTTTGCCCCATATGGCGCTTAATTGGTTAAGAGGAATTACCCTTAAAAAAGAGCTGAAATTTGTATCTTATTTATTGTCATACTGTAGCAAAAAGAGCTTTCCAACAGCCTACTTTATGAAGGGTAGCAAGTCTGTACAGTGAAGATACACACCCTCTCTTCAAAACTGTCCTCTGATCACCTTAATGTTCTAAAATGACAGAATGCCTGTAACCACTTCCCATTCAAAGGCTGTGTAAAGGATACTAAAGTACGTCAAAAGCAAGAATTTGTCAAAAGTTTTACGTTAATGCCTGCCACTGATTCCTGTTTTAAAGTTAATTTATTGATCTTCCATTTCCTTGTGTATGGTATTTTGAAAAACTTCCAGCTCATAACTTGCTTGTGTAGTTCTGTTACACAACCTGTGAATAGGAAGTGGTTACAGACACTCCATGATTTTAGAGGATGATATTAAAGGTGATCTGGGTACAGTTTTAAAGAGAGTGAGTTATCTTCGCTGTACAGACTAGCTAGTCTTCATAAAGTAGATCATTGGAAAGCCCTTGAAAAAAAAGCCAATCTTTTTGTACGGAATGATATTAGACAACAAAAACATTATGACAGTTGCAAAGTTCAGGTCTTCAAAATATATATATTTTAAAGAATGGGCGTCCTTCCCCTACGTCATAACGGTCCAAGAAGCAGCTGAAATATATAGAGGCAGAGATAGATCAGATTTAGCAACCTCTGACTGGCCATTGATACTTGATAAGATAGAGGTGTCCACCCCAACTACCATGAGTTTAACACAGCTAATTCTTAACTCAATCAGGCGACCCTAACATGGACATCACAGGGTATCAATGGGGAACCCTAACATGTTACCCAAAGTAAAGGATCCTAACATAAGTATGACAAACAACTCGATCAGTTAAACCAAACATTGATGAGAGGTCCTGCAGGTAAGTCCATAAATGGGTGACCATAACAGGTTACTCTAATTAAAGTGACCCTAACAGAGGTAACTAATTCAAGTGACCTTAATATAGTAAATCTAGCACAGCGCATCAAGTAGTTCCTGAAACTGGAACACTATCAGTGGCCATGTGCATAAGGAAGGAGAGAGAAAAGTGTGAATAGCTATGCCCGTCACAAACCTTGCTCTCTTTGCAAACAGAGGCGCAGACTTGGGATTGGCCAAAATGGCAGCTGTGAAGTGTTTCATGGCTCCGTCAAGGTCACCTGGGATTCAACAACCACGCCCACACATAGATTAGGAGATGAGCGCTAGGCAATGTGCATGCATACTAGGGGAGCCAGCAAAGTTCATCATAGTAATGTCATTCACCGCACACAAATTCCTTAAAATCTGACTTCGCAAAGGCAGTGCCAGCTATGGCCAACCCTTTCCCAGAGATCTAATATAACTTACAGCTCTCAGAACAAACCATTGTGATTAGATTGCATATATAAAACAAGCAGTGCTTTAGAGAATAATCCGGCTCAGACCACTAAAACAAAACACTCGGCAGATGAGTTGTGCACCTCTCCTCCGCTGGAGGTGACATCTTTTTACAGACCCTAGCACGCTTGATTGAAACATCTAAATGACTTTTCAGGGAACAGTATGGATGCTAAATTCCACAAAAGCTTCCCAGTTGTCATTTGGGGCAGCAAGCTAGAGGTCAAACCGTTTGAGGTAGGCAAACAAAAACTATTCTAAAACTACTTGTAAAAGAAATTCATGAAGAGCAAGGAATTCAGAATACTTCCTGGTAGGCATAGGTGCAAGTAAGTATTTAACAGCAGAAGAGCTTCCAGAAACTGCAGAATCAGGCTGTCTCCCACCATTAAGGGAGAGAAAAGTTAATTAGTCTTTATTTTTATACCTGAACATTATCAAATTTGGAGAACACGGCTATCTGACATTATTGTTAATGTAAAGAATGTAGTAAGTGTCCACAGGAACTTAACCTTTCATCCCCAACCCACCTTCAAATCTTTGCCACATGTAGAGACTGTGCCTGCATGATGCAGTGACTGCCTGCATAATGCAATGACTGCCTGCATAATGCAGTGACTGCCTGCATAATACAGTGACTGCCTGCATAATGCAGTGACTGCCAGCATAATGCAGTGCCTGCCTGCATAATGTAGTGCCTGCCAGCATACTGCAGTGATTGCCTGCATAATGTTTTAGCAAGTGTGAATGGTCTCAAAGACTTGCATACACATATGATGGCCACGGTTAAGCAAGGTGCACAGTATTGCTTAACTTGAAATAATACTCTTGTCTCTTCTAGCACCACATGTTGTGAAGAGATCGAACATCATCCGATGAAAAAGGCATTCTCTGTAGATCACCCTAAACAGAGACAGCTAAGCACTAAGAAATGTACCATCAGAAATAGAAATGGATCCTTACACTCTTTCCTCTTGAGCCTTGTCTCTCATGTCCTCCGTCACCTCCAACAAAGGGTCCCCCATGTCTTGTGACACATCTTCATCAGGGGCAATGATTCCTTCCATATCCAACTCTACAGGAAGTGAGAATTGCATGAACCGAGAACAGGTACGGGTTAATTCTCTCTCTTTACCCAAGTCACTTTCAGCATTTTCGTCCTCCTCTTCTTCCTCCTCTTCCATTTTTGTATCCTTAGAACAAGATATTTATTCCGGTTTGATGATGCTGCTAAGCCAGAAACACACATCCCATGCCCGACCTCACTTGATACACTTCCACATGTCCCATACCACACTCTCAACAGCATTCACACACCCCATGCCCAATATAACTTGACACATTTCCACGGGTGCCACACCCTCTACACATGCTATAGCACACACACACAAAGGCTTAAAGCATATTAAACACATCAATCTGGCATCTACCATGCATTAAAATAGAACCCTAAAATGTGTAACTTTCTCTCAAATCAATCTGACCCCCAAGCTCTATGAAGTGAGTGTGCTTGGATATAGTCACAAAGAGGTGGAAATCGATCCCTATTCGATTACCTTGGTAGGTAAGTCTGGCTTAGGAATAGTTTCGTCTTCAGGTTCTTCATCTGCAGTGGTGGCATGAGCTTTGGGGTCTTCTTTAGCAGTTCCATTGCTAGGCTGTGGAGGAGCAGACCTCTCACACGATTTGGTCTCAGGACTTTTCTCACGCTCTCACGACCGCCTACCTATTTCTCACATCGCGCCCAACCGAGATTTGTGTCAAGACTGTGAGAGCTGACATGACCATTGACGTCGACTGGGCATAGGATAGTACTAGTCTCGGCAAGCCAGACCCTTTACCTGCTGCTTAATGGGTAAAGCTGAGCGAGACTAATGATCAGATAGCGGTGTGGAAAGTAGCAGTATGGATGTGAAAAGCTGTAGTACTTCTCAAGTTACCGTGGATAATTTTGAAGACACTGAAACTGAACATTCTAAAAGACACAGTTGGCGTCAATGCTGAAGAACCATATCGTGTGGACATGTTTTGGGGGCATCATAGAGAAATGAAGAAACCTGGTTTTAACTGTTTTTAATATGATCTTTTGTTTAAAGTTGCAAATGTTGTATTGACCATACAGCATTCAAATGCAGGGGAAGAACGAATTTTTCCCCTTATCAACAAGAACAAGACACAAAGTAGAAGTTCCCTGAGTCTGGATGGTACACTTTCATCCCTTATTACAGTGAAGATGCATATCGAGAACCCACTTAGCTGGATTCCATCAGAAGAAGTTCTTAAAGAAGCTAAGAAGGCTACAACGTTTTATAACCAGCAGCATAAAAACCGCTAATAGACAATAAACTGTGCATCTTGCATGCAATATATGAATGTAACTATATTAAAAACTTCTTTCTTTACCTTATAGTATAATACAAGTAGTTCAATGACAAGTCAAAGTAATATAATACCAACACTCCCAGGGGATTGATTAGTGACAAAATGAATGTATTGCTTTTTTATACCTCTTTCTTTATATAGCAGAGGATACATAATTCCTTATAATAATTTATATATATATAACTGCTAATCTAGTGTGTGCTACATGTATATACCCAGGGGATTGATGATTGACAAAAGTGGAAATGATGGAGCAGAAAAGAACAAACATATTATTATAGTTATGACTGAGAGAAATAAAAATTGGGTTTATTTGCAGATGCTTGCTCTTCCCTGCTCCACACAGCTGCCGATAAATGATAGACATTACATATCAATCAGAATTGGTGAATTCAGTAGGCCATGTAATAGTTATTGAAGCTGCAGTATCAGCTCTGAATGATCAATACAAATGTGCAACTCCCATGTCTCACTCCAACCAGAGCATTTCTCACTCCACTTTAGCATGAAATCTCACATTAAGTAAGTTGAGAGGTCTGGAGCAGGTGCAGGTTCAGGGACATTTGCATCAAGACTGAGAGCAAGAGGGTGGGAAAGAAGGTGAATACAGAGCAAAACCTTGAAAAGAGCCATAATTGAGTGAGAGAGAGAGGGACTAAGCTAGCTTTAGCTACAATACATACCAGGTTAAACATACCTTAGAAGCCACTCTTTCAAAAAAGAAAGCTGTGGGAGATGAATTAAGCTTGGATTATCCTTGCACAGACCGATGAACTGCTTCAGCTGCTCTACATGGCTAGGATCAAGTTTTGAGTCCATGGCGATACTCGGGGGAAACTACTCGACCTGTTTCAGCACATGTGTAACACCAATTCTACAATTTCGTGCCAATGCGCATGTCCTAAACCAGGTAAGGTTACTTACCCCAAGTAAGGAAGCCGGAAGCCTTTACCATAATGCAACCACTTTGCCTCGTAAGTACTAGGCCTTGGCACATTATGCTCAAAAATTGAGCTATTATGCTATGCTCCTATGCTCTGAGAACCATATTATTATGCTTCCTAGTCCTGATCATTATGCTCACAATAATAATCATTATGCTCATGCAAACTAACCTTTGACCTTGTCATGTGATTTACCATGTGGCCAAAACAAACAGCTGACCGAGTTAAATATATGCACAGACTGACAGGCCCAGGGGTTCATGGCTTCTGTTTCACTACCAGTGTCTGAGACTGACACAGATATTGTTGCTCTAGGTGAGACTACTGCAATTCGATTAAGGTACGTCACTGGCCTGCTGTTGCAAATAGATTGCTACTGCACTGCAGCCGGAGCAGTACTGGATGAGCTGCGCTGGCAACTGTGTACAAAGGGGCTTCCATTACTTCGAAGTGAAGTATTTTCAGGATTTTACACCTATTATGGATGCATTTAAG
Organism: Cladorhizidae sp. MBARI D1340-BT2; assembly: GCA_028752905.1. NCBI lineage: Eukaryota > Metazoa > Porifera > Demospongiae > Poecilosclerida > Cladorhizidae > Cladorhizidae sp. MBARI D1340-BT2. The sequence goes on from JAQNBH010000017.1 coordinate 10,339,735, forward strand.
AGTGCTCGCCTTTTCAATCCAGGGAAGGTCACTGCTGCTTCAGTAGACACATTGAAGGCATTGCCTTTCTTCAGAGATGAACTCATTAATGATTTGAAGCTAGAACTACCATCTTATTTAGCAGCAGCTGATGGTACTCCAAGGGAAGTGAACTCTTTGGAATGGTGGGAGCATAATAAAGGAACATTGCCAAAGTGGAGTCAGGAATTCAGCAAAGTCATTTTGATTCAGCCATCATCAGCTGATGAAAGAGTTTTTTCGATTTGGAAGAGACATTTTACACAATCTCAGTAATCTGCGCTTCAAGACTACGTTGAGTGGGAGTAATGCTCCAGTTTAACAATTCTTAAAACTGTAATAATTATGTTTTGTAATAATCACATTTGTTGAGTCATTATGGCCAAATATTTTGCTATTATGCTCAATTATGCTCAAGTGGAAAGGAGAGCTATTATGCTCAAATTTATGCCGGCATAATGTGCCAAGGCCTAGTAAGTACTTAACTAGGAACTGTCACAGTGTGTGTGGCGAGCGCGAAGGTGCAACAAAAAATAATTTGAAATACCTAGCTGCAGGCCCAACACTATAATAGTTGTCAGTGTAACGAGCGGATTCTCACGCGACTAAAAACCATAGCATGTGCACAGCTGCAGAAAACAACTATTTCCAGAAGGGATAAAAATAGACTTCGGGAAAGGCTTTCTTAAGTGTGCTTTCTTAAAAAGAGAACTGAGATCGGAAAGAAAAGGGTGAGTGATGCGTAGGAGAAGCACAGCACTACACGATGTAGAACTTTCCTTAGGCTCAGGTGAAGTTTCGTTCTGACTTAGCCACTCCATTCATCAGCACTCTCTGGCTATGGACACGTTTGATAAACTGTAAATGATCAGCACTGTCAATATTGACTGGTACTCTTTGAAAACTGAGGATTATAACTTCTCCAATATTACTAATGACCTCAATAATTACAAATCAGTGTATAGTGTTAGGCCTGCAGCTATGCTTGGAGTAGGATGTAAATTATGTAGTAAACAATAGTCCTCGGACTACACTTCCCTTCTCACTAAGCTTCATCTTCCATCTCTATCCTCTCGCAGCCATAATGCCAAACTTACCTTTTTCTTCAAACTCTCCATAACTCAGCCTGCTTACCTTTCATTTCTCCCTACTACTATTAGCAGACGATTACTTGAGTGGAAGGATTGGAGGTTGTAGGTTGGCATGCTGGCAGGATAGAAGGGAAATCTATGTTATCATGGATAAGTTTAAAGGAAATGTAGTAGAAGAGAAGAAGGAGAAGAACATAACATGAATATGAGTTTGAATGGGAAAGGTATGTTGGAGGAGGTGGAATGCATCATAAATTCATAAGCATGGATTAAAGACTCTCCTAAACCTTGGAGTTAATCAATCTTCTTCCCAAGGCAAATGCCTTCAGTTCCACCAGTGGTGAACCCAAAAGGCCTGGAATATCCACTAGTAAGGGGTAACATCTCAGCATATCACTTCACACTCGCTGAGGTACAAAGGAAGGCCTACATTACGAGCTAGAAGCTCCACTCTCCTAAAGCATACACTATGTCTACTTAATTACCACCTATTGGGATATTGTCCAGATAAGAGATGCAAAGTTCTGACTATATATGTCCTCTACTAATGAGTGAATACTGAAGAAAAACAACACTAGGCCCAAGTGATCATCTTGTTGAACCCCTTCCTTTAACTCTTATCACATGATCTCTGAAAAACAGGCTTGATGGAGAACCATATGCTGAGATTACTAAAGGTAATAGCTGCGGAGCCAAATCCCCGATAGTTTGAAACATCTTACCTCTTGGTAGATTGTTAATCTAAAGCCCAATTTCAATGCTAGTTAGAAGCTTCAGCACCCTTGGGCACACCAAGGTGGTCTACAGAGCTGATAGAAGTCTTCACGCATAAACTCTTAGCAGCTTGTGGAGGATACTACCCACAGGAATGGGTCTTATACCTCCACCTCGTTTTTATAAGTGAGGCAACAAAGGAAATAGGAATTACGCAATCAGGAATGTCACCACAAGGAATGTTGCTGATGAATGTAGTTAAAACTTAGAGTAATTGCCTTTACCAGACCTCCCAGTCATGTCATCCAGTGCTGAGGGCAAACATCACCTGGCCACCTGATAAGCCATTAGGGAAAAATTTGTTGGCCCTAGTTACTTACTCCCCGATATATTCATAGCAGAGTCTAAAACTTCTGAAGGAACATCTGGATTGAAAAATTGATATCGAGGAGAGGTTTGTTTTTCCTTTAGAATAGCACTTTAACAGTAGCTATTGTATAGTGAATTGGATGTCAAAATCACACCCACTTCCTGGGAGCACCTGAAAACTGCTTGATACAATTCTGCATAGTACACAGTAAGAGAGTATCATAACTACAAACTTGCATGTATATATGTATATATGTGTATGAAAACTAGAGCACTACAGTCATTAGCAAACATAATTGGAACTTCAATACAGTAAACTAAACAAGTCAAATGTTTGCAGGGATTAATTGTTATCATCTTAGCTAATATATATATTTACCACAAAACAATGTTTGATGACCATGGTCAAAGTATCAGAGAGGATGCTCATAGATGGGATCAGCTCTCTCACTCCCTGCTTGTCCAACCACAGCAGGATTTATGTAGTGCACATCTACAGTCTCACAGACCTGGTTGATATCCGTAGATATATCCCTAGACTTATCTTCTTCAGCATTTCCATTCACCACATTCATCACTCTGGGAGCATTTTGATGTCTCTTTCTAATGCAACTGTAGAAAAAATAAATTTAATTATAAAAAACGACTAAAGAGGGAGTGAATCTTAGTGGCAGTTGGAGCCCCCACAAGAGACACTGACTATGGTATATTTTGTTGACTATGGTATATTTTGTTGATTATAAGTTTATGAATGAACATACCAAAACAGTAGCAATAGGAATGTAGTTGCTGCAAGAACTCCAATGAGAATACCCATGATAACTATGGCGATGTTTACACCTGAAGTGGAGGTGTCAGCTTGATCATTAAGTGAAGTAGAAGCATATGCAGTAGCCTGATCATTAAGCTGATCCAAACAGATTTGGCTTGTAGATGTATTTCCTGGTATGGGACATATCTTGCTCAGTGCAACATACTGTCCAGCCACATTTAGGGTGGGTTCCTCCTGCGATAGCAACCATGACCACAGCATGCTTATTAGTGAACTTGATGTGATTGTTCCTTCAGAGTTGGAGTGAACAAGATCAGTGGCAAAGTAAACTGATCGGCCAGATGTGCTTAACTTCAGACTTGTTTCTTCTAAACTCTGTGAGCTGATGTTGCAGGCATTACATATCGTGGACAATAGTTGTGCCAATGATATTTGAAGTTGCTGGATTGAACACACACACACACACAAATACACACAAATACACACATGCGTGCATGCACATACACAGAGTGAGAGTTATAGAATGTCACTACAAACACATGGAGGTAGCTCTGCATGCATTTGTAGGATGCCAACACATGTATGTACAGTTTTCCTTGGAACCACACAGTATCAGATCAATAAGGACAGCCAGAATGTTTCACTGTGAAACCTGCAAGCCTACACACACATGGCTATTTTCACATTCAATGAGGATATATACATTAGCCAAAAGTCTGCAACCAGTCTTCAATAGAACAAGTTAATTACAAAATAGTTGTTTGTAAAAGGAAATAATTGCCAAATCGAATTGATGACTGCTGGTTAATTATGGATGTGGTATACATGTATTGGCATATTTTTAAAAATAGTGAGCCAGTATATGCAGCTGTCATTCACTGTGAAGTAAATTTATAAAAACATCAGAACAGTTAGCTAGACCTACATTTTCATTTCTGTGCTCTTCTTCATTCTGCAGTCAGAGTTTCCATCTTAATCTGGTTGGGTATTAGAATGCTTAGCTTTTCCCCCTTCATCTTCCTAGTTAGGGAATGGCAATTTAGCTGGTGTTCACTGTGTTACTCCCTAGGCATAGTCATATTCCTTGTTTGATTTCCTCAGTGATAATTTAAGTCAAGTCTGTAAAATACTTTAAGCTCAATGGTTCTAAGGTTCAATCAAGAGTGCATTCCTTAAGTATCGGTGGAATAGACATTCACTTATAGCAAAAATTATGCTTTAATCATAACAACCAGATTTTACTAAAGATCATAGTGTTCAATACTGTAAAATGATGCTTCTTTCTGCAGTCATAATGTCACTATCACAAAGCCAAGTCTGTTAGGATAAATGATGAAAGAGGGTCAAGTATAGAGGGTCTGCTATTTCACTGCACACTTTATTCAACAAGCTGTAGATGCTGATTAGCATTAAAAATGGAAGGAATGATAGTGTCTGTCATACCATTGTTGTTATGCAGCACCCCAAGTCTGTGTCTTCCAAAATCAGCTGAAGTGGAGCTGGAAAATACATACAATATTGAAAGTGTCATGTAAGAGCCACAGCAATGCCATATAAGTGAATGATCAACTGCTGCTTCAGCCAAAATCAATTCTGTGAAAGAGTGTGAGTAGAAGAGTCATGGAAGTGGGGGAAGAGCAGTGTAGTATATATAGAGGGGCCGGCATTGGGGCACATGCAATACAAAGTCATGTTCTTACCTCTTTCAAGGACTAGTGAGGAGTTTGAGACATTGTCTGCCTGACACCTGAACACTCCAAACAAGGATGTGGTTTGATGGTGTAAAGAGGTGCCATGGGTCTGGGCTAGCACCATGTTGTTATTCCACAGTGCTAGGTCAGTTGGCTGACCATTTATTATGTCACATTCAATTGTGTTCATTTCTTCAGAAGTGAGTACCATCTTTTCAAGCCACAGGTGGAGAATGGGAGTGTCTGTTAGAAGTAACCATAACAACCTTATATACAACATGACTATAGATGAAAGTTTAGAAATAAGTGGTCAGGAACTACAGGCCACTATAGAATGAGCTGTACATTATAAGTATTAGGTCATCAGTCCAAATTATAACTTGGATTTGGTTTACTTCCAGACACTTGGATCTAACAGGTACATCATCTGGTCATAGCTATCATCTACATAATAGTATGCCATGTCTCTCCATCCATTAGTGTGTCAAACTTATACACATGCACAGATCAAAAATTTATTCCTTTATCATGACTTATACAGGGAATCCTGAAAACCATTTGGGTCATATATATACACATCCACCCAAATACAGAATCCTGAAGAAAATACAGCTTAAAACAATTATACAGCATGTAATAGAAAGCAGGAGAGCTTCAGAAGAAGAGGCAGAGAAAGAGAAGGGATGCAGCAAGTGAAACTGCAAGATAATTTGACTGGGAAAGAGGGTGATACCAGCAGAGAAATTAAGGATCTATCTGAACAAAAAACCCTTCATATAAATTTCAGCAAGTGCAAGGGATGAGGAGAGAAAAGCAACTATTGGTAGGTGGAGGTAACTGAAGGCTGCACTATTATAAAGGATGAAGAGAGAGCTGGTAGGAGGGGAGTACTGAGGGCTGCACTCAGCATCAGATGGTCAGACAAGCATTAACTCTCAACAAAAACATGATTCTCGTGAAGAGTTTCAAATCTAATACCTACTTTACCCTTTCTGTTATGTATTGTAATTATGACACTAAATAAATTCACAAACAACAACGAATAGACTATAGCACAATGGTAGAATCTTCTTGAAAGGATGGTGATGTCATAATCCTAAACACCCAAGAAATGAAATAAACACCTTCCAACAACAGTACACAAACATTTATATATCTTGCAGAGTTTCTGCAGGTACTTGCTAGTTATTATTATAATATTATCAGTATTAGTATTAGTAGTATTAGTAGCATTTTCACCCACTTACTATATATTTTGATATTCCAATATAATATGAAGATTGGAAACAAAGACGCACAATTACGAAGGTAGTAATACTGAGGACAGGTTCTACTATTAATACTCTGGGAAATGAATGCCACATATAGGTATATTCCAGTTACATCATCACTGTTGTTGTAGCTTATCCTCAGTGACTGCATTATCTCATCATCATACGACACTGTTCTGTTGAAGATATTCTCATCATATATATAAATGTTATCTTTATAAAGTGCTGTGTAAACGTAAAAACCATTCACCAGCACTGCAGTTGAATTGAACTTGATGACGTTGTCAATAGTTATGCTCTTAACGGAAGTACCTCGATATGCTGGAATATAATGGTCCATGATCACATCCTGTGCTGGCTTATATGAGGGAACAGAAGACTCGTGCACAATAAAAGTGACTGGTGCAAAGAGTGCAAGGCCGTCAAGCATGGGCAGAATATTCATATCACATGTCACTGAACTTTCTCCATCACTCTCTATTGAGTTTATTTTTACTTCATATTTTCCTGCATCTGACGGCACCATATTTGATATGGTCAGTTCTGTTCCATTATCGACTATACGAACTCTACTATTGGAAGTGACACGAGTCCCATTGTGGTACCAGGCCAGGGAACGGATGTGTTCATAACAATCATATCCACCAACTTGTATTCTCATTGCCATTCTTCCATGGAGTGAGAAAGCTCGTGTGATTGAGTCACCTGTATGCAACAAACCTGTATGTGTGTGTGTGTGTGTGTGTGTGTGTGTGACAGTTGTCATTATTTAAACTATGTATTTCTTTTTATTGACAGTATGGAGAAGAACATGTCGTGGATGTGGTTTTATCAGTCTTGCCTTTAAACAGTGTCCCTTGGCCTATATAAGATCTAAACAGATTTTTAACCTTCAAATGCCCAGAATAAACGGGGGAAAGCGAATGATGGCACTGCAGAATTTGGCTGATTTTATAGCTTCTGAAAGTTCTTTGGCTAAGGAAAGATGCACAAGATGTTTTCTTTGCTATAAACTTTGTTCTAGACATAGTTGCTTGTTTGTCTCAATGAAACCTATTCTCATTAAAAAAAACTGCTTTGTGTTCTCAAAAATCTATTTTTACAAAATTGCAGAAAAATTATTGGTAGACTTTAAAGCTTATGTAATTAGAGCACGACCCTAAGGTCATACATCTCTGAACTAAAAGCTATTGTGCCAGGCCAACCATTGGTCCAAGAAATTAATGTACATACTAAAATATTGGTAAAATTACCACTGACATCATAATATATATATATATATATATATATATGTCCCCATTACCATTATTATGTGAAGTAGAAACACCTATGTAACCGAGTCATTGTATGCAACAAACCATAAATAAGAACAAAAATTTAAAAACAAACAACTGGCTATGTTGGATTGACTTGTCAAGAAACAATGGAGACTGTGCCTATATAATATATAGACCACAACCAGTTAGATGACCCTCTACCATTCATTCAACTCATATACATCAGTTAGTACTTTAAATTGTCAAACACTGAAGAAGAGACAGACTGTGAACAGTTAAGATATAGTCTGGCTCTCAGACACAAGGAGAAATCTGGCTGTTGGAATCAAAAGGGTGATCTGTTTTCAGACAACAAAGGAGAAGCTAGGATGACACCGAAGGAGAGGTGTGGTTGTCAGATTTTGTCAGATTTTGGTTAAAAGCGATGTTCATGTCTTAGCTGGACCTTAACACATTGTATTTGCTGATAATGTTTAGAGTGACCACATCCACACCTGATGCAAACATGATAAAACTGTTCAACAAAACAACGCCGATATTAAGAGAAATGAGAGCCAATACATTCTTTGTGCAACCAATGGCAGCAGGTAAACAACCCATTTAACACCTGTTCCTATTCTGATATCTTCATCATACATGCCTAGTTAAATTTGCCCATGTTTGCTTATGTTTTCTTCAAGTAACGTCTTCTTTCAGAATTTTGAAGTAGCAATCTGTCAAGTGCTTCACAATTAGCCATTGTATTCATGTACATATGACCTGACACTCTTCTTTTCTAAAGCATGCCTGTGTCTCTCTGACAACAGATTCTGCTATGCCCCTTTTCTGAGTTCTGGTCTTGCCATATCCAATCTCCTAGACAGAACAACCATCCTTGATTGCTGCAAGAGCAGCCAGCATCAACTCATCTCACTACTGCTTTTGTTTGTTGCTCCAGATGTAGTCAATAAAAGAGGAACAGACTCTGATAGCCACCTCTTCTTCATCTTAACTGAGGCATCCTAATGGATATGTAACTAGCTGGATAAAGTAGCTATTTAGTTAGTCGACCAGTTCCATGAAACAAGTGAGTAGTCTTGTACTATTATAGCTCCAATCAACTATGAGAACAATCTAACCAGAAACAAGGCTACGGCAAACTTAACTTGCGAGTGCAATAAACTTGGCAATCAATCAATTAACAAGAAACTACCTATATACAGTAATGGAGGAACTGGTGCAGTTGCTTCTCAATGTCAGCAATGTTCTGGAAAATTAATGTAAACTATGACATTGCAGGTGACGTCAGTTGTATGCTGATAACTGGTGCACCTTGGTGCCAATAATTGATTGGCAGCTTATAATTTCATAGTTCAATTCATCGATTGGTTAAAATGCATTGAGTGTACTTTCAAACCAACCTAAATTACCCAAATTGAGCATGGGTGGGCTAAACTATAATTTTGGTCACACCCATTCAAGTCCAGGTATGTAGAGACAAACTGACTGGCCTCTTTGCGGTCACACTTGTCTAAGCCAAACTCCTCGTATCACATGAATGCATCAAATATCCTAGCATTGCATTGCCATGATGACAATATCACAGGAAGATTGTATTACCATTTCTTTAGCTCTAGCTATACTCCCACATGGCACTTTCTATAAATAGAATGCAAATTCAATAAGATATATTTTGGTTAAAAATCTGCTCCATTGAGGTGAGTGAACTAAAGTTTGTAGTGCTATGTCAAGCTATAAATCCATCCAGTGTCAGGCCTTTCTCAAGAGAGACCAGATTCAGAGTGAGTTCTGGTGGCTATCAGCTTTCCTCAGCATAAAGGTTTCCAGAAACAGCAGGAAAGGCCTGGAAGAGACAGTCTGCGATGGCAGAGGCGATTGTCAATTTTGTGTGTGTGCTTTTCAACCTGCTCAAAGACTTCAACAACACCAATCACAAGAAAAAAGTAGTACATTGTGGTACATGATTTATTGTGGTCTATATACATGGGTACACTTGTTTCCTTTTTATGGTCACAGCCAATTTAAAATAAAACATTTTGTCTTGCTTCAATTTTTGGTTGGTCTATAAGATTTAATAGTTGAACTCTCACTCAAACTGTGGCAATGTTAAAAGCAAGTGGAACATGAGTCTCAAGGCCAAGTTTATACAAATCCAGTGGAGTAGAACCGTCCAAACCATCACATTTTGTAACCTTTTCATGACAATGTTTCAATGTGCTCCTGTCTCTATACACATAAGTTCCTGACCTAATAGCTGCTGATACACACTAAAATAACATTGTAGTGTTAGCTAAAACACATGTGCTGCTGTACAAACCCTACCTGCTAATCAAGGCTTAGCCTAACCTACCTTCTCTGTGCCTCTATCTTGTAGTTTACATGCAAGCTTAAAATAGCTGATACGCCGACGACACTGATTTCTTGACCACAATCATGTTTGTTTCAGATACCAGAAATTCAAACACGGTTGGTCCCATAGGGTTTTGATACACAAGGGTTTACTTTTATTAAATGCATTTTCTAACTTTTTTCATCTTGACTTTTTTTAATCAATTTAAATTTGCTCTTTGGATTTAAATTTATTCTCGAAAAAAAATTCTATGTCAATTGAGAGTTTGTTGAGAGATTTTGTTACTCTCTACCATACAATTATAGTCAGGCCCTTGATAGAGCTTCAGCTGCTACAGGTAAAACAAACAGCATAGTATAGAGTACCTGTTTATCAGACTTAGAACAACAATAGTCCTTGACCCCAGACCCAGGAATGTTGTTTTAGTGGCAGAATTAAAGAGACCTCACACTTTGGTTAACCGCACTGGCAAACAAGTTGATATCATTTCAGGGAATAAAATGTCAGAAAGTTATGGTCAACACCTCTAGAATCACAAAACTATGTCCATCATAATGTTCCAAACTATAGCAAGTTATGATCCTGCATCCTGATCTACTACATAGAATCAATATCAAAATCAGCTAGTACTGATTCAACACTAGCTACTTCTTGCTCATCAGCAACTGTATTGCACTGGCAAGCAGCAGTCATCGAGCACTCAGAAGTTGAAGGTACTGCAGCTCAGTCACACAAGACTATCTCACACACAAAGCCAATGCAATACACGAACACCTTAGCTTGTAGAATCATTACCACGCTTGGGTCTCATTTATTCGATGCCAGGGAAAATATGTTGGTCAAAAAGAGGATTCAGTCGAACCTCTCGAATCACTCTAGGTATGGACTTGAGTTGTACTGACAAGTAGACCCAAGAGAACTGGCTGATAGCATGGGCAGAGTGAACTTCAGCAAAATGTAGAAATTTTGTTCATATACAATCTGGCATGCCTAGAGGAATATGAGCAGAGAATTGGGTAAACTCGTAATGAGAGAGAAATTGCAGTACAAAGTGGAAGAATGCCCATCAGAAACAAAAGAGGCATCTGGCAGTCATGCTGCAGTTCTTAAGCACAGGTTAGTATTACTCTATGTAGCTTAGCAACAAAACCACTGTAATTGGAGATGAGACTTATCATATTATAGAGGGAGATGAGGCAAACCATAGTAACATTATCTGTATATGAGAGTGCTTGCAGCATGAGTCTGTAGTAATTCTGACATGCAGCTGCAAGGGTATTATCAGAGGAAGAATGGTAGATGCAAGTGTCTTTGTAAAGAGGGGCAATATAAATTTAAGTGACCAGTGTAGCTAACACAGGGCAGAAGCCTTGCAGGTAAATGGTATTGTTCCCTGCTCATGTGTGTGCATCCTTCAGCAGGTTGTAGCTCCACCAAGTGCCACTTGATTCAACCATTAACCTTATCCAACATGTGCAACAACTGGAAGTAATAATCAAGATGAAGGTGAACATGCAGTATTATGATCAAAACTTGAAATTATGCAGGATCTCGTACAGGCCCTTCCAGTAGCAGAACACAGACACTATCTATATATATATATGTATATATTATGTGCATGAACTGCAGAGCAAAGGACATGCTAACTGAAAATGTGTGCTGTGGGAATTGCACGTCACTACTACACATGACAGATATCATGTCATTTTGAACAGTATGCTTACCATTGCTATATTGAATCGGGTGACATTTTTTTGCAGATGTGGTTACTTATTCCTCTAGTAACTTCAGAAAAACAACCTGTAGACAATTTATGATCTTGTGGACAGTAGGAAAGGGATTATCATAAAAAGTGCTATCCTGTTGCAGTGTTATGTATTAGAAACAGAAACCCAGATTCAATTAATATAATTATACGTTTCAGGGAATATCTGGAGGCTGTAAGTTCACAAAGGAGTCTAGACCATAATGTTCATGGATCTAGAATGCAACACAAGTACTTCAGTATAGCTTTGGGCATATTCTTAATAGCACATCCTTGCTGATTCAACTCATCAACTTCGGCACTTTAACGATCTATAGTTATATAGATACTTGACTAATTATTTTTCACAAGAAAACTACAACTGAGTTCCCGGAATGCGTATACCAAATATACTGATTCAAGATGAGGAGAAAGCTAGATTGACTTTTTACTGAGTCAATGTATTACCAGATAATCAAACATACATCAGCCCTACAGATCATACACACTTCCCTGTAAAAAAACTTACCATGCACTTCAATAAATCTATCAGCTGAGCCAAGGAGTGTGTTGTTCAATGTTACTGTACAGGAATACCAGCAGTACCGCAGGGCGTCCTCATAGAAAGTCATTTTAACGCTCCCACCACTCCATGTTGAGTATGCAGATAACTGATCCACAACCCTCCATTGGTAAGTCAGAGGGGAAGACTGTACAGGGTCCACCATACAGGAGAATTGTACTGTCTGTTGAACTCTGAAAGGGCCTTGTCTGGGAATAGTGGTGATCCTCACTGAAGAGGCAGCAGCTTCAGCTCTTCTTTGCAATAGGACATTACCAACTGCAAATATACAATACCTAAGTATATATTGCAGTTCATATGTGACGGAAAGCTAGAGCTTACCTAAAATGGTTGATAGTAGGTACAACACGAGCATGTTTTAATGTCGATTTTCAAGCAAGCAACTAGGATGCTAATTTAAGGTCAGTTCACTAGCAAGATGAGAGCAGCTGGACTCCACGGCGAAGGGTGTACAGTACCACCCCAGATTCGGAACTATCTAAACAGAAGCGCGCTGCAGAGGTAGCGTACGGCTTATAACAGAAGAAAATTATTATGTCGTTAGTATTCCGCACCCCCCCCCCCCCCCCACCCCATCCTTATTACTCTAACCTTATTGCGTTGACTTTAACCTTATTAGCCATTACCTTGGCTCTAATCCCAGAATCTATAGTATTTAAAAATGGGCATCCTGTAGGAGTCATGTGGAGGATCTAGTGTGTTGGTGGTAACAAAGGTACACAGCTTATCTCAGCCTGGGATGCACTCTTTTCAGCTACTCAGTGGCACCCAGGAAGGAAATGTCTGCCATGATTCCCAGCCACCCTGGCAGATGGGTGTATCTCCCTCTGGAAGAGAGCTTTACCAGCAGCTTTGAATATCACCGTGATATTTACTCTCCAGAGGTGGATAGGCATCACCTAGGGTTATGCTCTCTCTGTGTGTCATGAGAGGGAAATGACCACCCACCGAGGCTTGTTGCTCAGTTGGGGTATTCTTTATCCCAATTGTAGTTGAATCACTTGGAGGTTGGGGGGGGGGGGGGGGGGGGGGGGGGTTTGAGGCCACCCAAGTTATTAGGACCATTGAGTTCCCTTGCCAGATTATGCATAGAAGTGTGTGAATGTTGAGAAACAGACTTGTTGGTGAGGGTGAGAGATTCTGAAGGTGTAAGGAAGATCACTTTTTTCAACAGATTTCCATTTGCTTTTCCATAAATGCAACTCTGCTGTGGGGTTGTAGAACTCGGAAGGTCATCTGTATAATATCCTATAAGGTCTTCTATCACCATTGTGGCCGAATCACTTTCATGATTAGACAGTGGGAACAATATTTAAGCCCATCATGGCCTTGCTCTGAATTTCTAAAAATATGGGGTTTAGATGAGTTTAATTCATCCAGAAAAGGTATCACTATTGCTCTCCTGTAGTACTCCTCAGGTGTACTTGAAGGCATATTAATTATAGCTATCCCAACTGCGAAAATAGCCAGGTTCTCTGCTCAGTGGATTTATGGCTATTACATGCCTTGTACAAACCAAGGTCTCTACAATTCTCAGGGACTGACTGATCATCACAGACATGTCAGAAGACACAGCAATGCAGGAAATTGGTCTTCACCTATAATGTTATATGGGAATGAAAGTAAACGCATAATTTACTTTATTGACTATAATTACATACATACCTACCTTGGTTTCTGTATATAGCTTCCAGAAAGGATGATGATGATGAGGAAGTGTCTTGACTTAAATAATCATTCAAAATAGGACTAGGTCATCATGACACTACAGCCAGCTATTATACCTGTTTCATCCTTTTGCTCTGCTAATTTAGTCCTTAGCCAAAATTCAACAAAACTGGCTGCTGTGTTTTACTCATTTTTGTTGCATGTGACAGAAGTGCTGACCACAAGGTCTTGCATTTTTGTGGTATATTGCTCTAAGGCAGGGGCGTACGCAGACTTTTGAAAAGGGGGGTTATGTATATAATTATGTCGGATGTGGATCATGTAGCCGAAAGCCATGGTTAGGATAGTTGGTGAGGATAGTAAGAGGGAAATATATATGTCCCATCCAGCACAAATCGGGAAAACTCCAAAAATATACAGAGATGATTTTTATTAAGCAAACTTCAAAAGCAAACTTCAAAAATATAAATATACAGACAAAATTACTCAAATAATGAGCTGGCACATTGAATTCTGCATGGATGTTGTTCTATGTAAAGTTTGAAAACAGTATCGATATTAATATCCATTCCAAATTAATGTGCATTAATGCTAAAGCAACGAGTCTTTCCTCACTCTCTGTGGATCTCAAGTAGTTGTTTAAACATCGAAGTGCGGAAGCAGATCGTTCACAAGTACAGGAACTGAGTCGGAGTGTAGCAAAAAACTTCAAAAGGGTATAAACATTTGGAAGGGTTTTGGGGCAGCAGAGTTTAAGCGATTCACTCAGAGTTTGAGGACGCTGAAATTTGTAGCCACCTTAACTTCCACGATGTAACTCTTACTCACATTTGGTACAAAGTAACAGCAGGTTCAATATTAACAAAGGACGAAGTAGTGATATGGCTTGGCAAGAGGTATGCAATGAAGCTACCTGGTTGATATGCTTCATTAATAATGTGGTCAAGAAAAGGGATGACTACAGCCCGTTTAAACTAATCCTCAACTGAATTAGTTTGTAGATTCAGATGATGCTGCTGTCGTTGAGTTGTGCATGGCATCGAAATAGTTATATTGGACTGAACTGCCAATCTAGAACTATGCCGAAAGATACGCTGTGAAAAATTATCAACATCTGCTCTCTCTCTTTTCAATTCATTGCAACAGTCGTGTACTATTGTCAAACCCGATTAATGATAAGGACCCGATTAAAATCATAACATAAGAAAAGGGAAGAGATTTTATCACCCCCCCCATTTTTCGCATATCCTGCTCATCACTAATGGCATGTATAACAGAGCCAGCACTTAAAAACAATAAAGCCTTAAAAAAAAGCATGATTCACCAAATGAAATAAACTAACATAATAACTCGATAAACCACAGATCATTACCATATAACCTAATTGACTACAAGTAGAATAAGCAATTACTTTTTTCAAATCATTTTGAACTGTCCCCACACTAGCCGCAAAAAGAGCCGTTACAGCCCCCCCTATAGTTATTATAGTTAAAGCTAAAGGAGAACCCTTAAAAAAAAAGGGCGGATCTTATTATTAAAAAAAAAACAGCCGTTACCATTGTCGCCGCATGTATTAAGGTAGATACATGGGGTAGGACCTTCCATCGCATCTGGTAATCAAGTATGTAAACCTAATTGAGCCGATTTCCCCACTACCCCGAAAAATAATAATAAACTAATTATAGTAAGACCGTCTTTATTAATATAGCCCGGGCCACTCAAAACACTACCAACAGTTGAATATTCTAAGCCCCCAAACTCTTCAATAATCTTTATCATAGCCAAAACTACCCCTATATCCCCCACTTGATTTATTAACATAGCCTTCATTGCCCCCTTATTCACTTTTATCCTTGTAAACCAGAAATTTATTAAAAGATAAGAACATAGCCCCACTCCTTCTCAACCTATAAATAACTGAGCATAATTATCACTTGTGACTAATACCATCATTAAAAAAGTAAATAGTGATAAATAAGACATAAATTGGGGCAGATGAGGATCATCCGACATATACCCAGTTGAATAAATATGAACTAATACCAATATACTAGTTATTACTACCAACATAATTGAAGTTAAACTATCAAATTGTAACCCAAAATAAGTAGTTAACAACTCTGAATCAAACCATTTTCATAACTTTATACAAGTAACTGAAGAGTTTAAAATTGTCTCATAAAAAATCCAACAAGAGACAACCAGACTAATACCCATACAACCAGACGTTAATGTACCTGTCCCCTTTCTCCCAATTTTCCTTCCAAATAATCCAGATACTATTGCACTTAATAAAGGCAGAAATAATACTAATATATACATCGATCTCCTAGATATATAGACTTATTGCATCCGACATAAATTAGAATTGAACTAATATACTAAGATTAACAGTCTTACGCTTTATCCCTTAAGCTACTATGTCTAAATTAAAATTTAAAATTTAAAAATTAAAGCCCAAATAAAATTAAAAACGCAATCATTAAACAAAATAACCCCATTGCCTCGGATATGGTGAATCCCAATATCGCATAGGTAAACAGCTGTTGCTTTAAAGTCGGGTTTCTGGCATACCCGATTATTAAATTTCCAAAAACCTCCAGAGGTAAGGTCTTGGCACTTTCCTTGTAATTTAACAACAACTTCTTTAATATAAAGAAGATACCTAAAGAGAGTGACTAGGGAATACAAAAATGCAAAGGACTCCAACGTTTTCATGTATGCAAGGGCATTTTTCTTATCATCAGCAGTCCAACCATCCTTAAAGTTCAGAAATTCTCTATTTCCATAGAGAACTATCTCACACATTTCAATTCGAAAAGGATGATATAGACAGAAACGCTCCCAACCATTGATCTTCTCTACCCATCGAGTAATGCAAACACGTTGATTATTGAAGACTGCTTTGCGCCAACCTGAGACCTCTTCTGAATGATTGCTGTAAGGAGGCCCTCTCTTTTAGCTGAATACTTAATCCATAATGTGAATCGGATCTACACAGTTCCTTATAGGTGGAACAGAACAGGAACTTAAGATAGCCAGATTAATGGTATGACTTGCACAATGGGTGTACAATGCCTTGGGCTGCTTCTCTCGAAGTAATGCCTGGACACCAGCTATCTCCCTACTCATCATTGAGACCCCATCACACCCTTGCCCTCGCAAATCACTCAGTGATAAGCCAAGCCCCTCCAAGGTCTGTATAATGGCATTTGCTATATCAGCTGCTCGGACTCTCTCAAGTTTTACAAATGAAACAAACTCTTCTCGAATGTCACCATTGGCCATCAACAAAATGAAGGCATATGTGCAAATGCCCTACATTGTGACATGAAACCTCATCAGCTAGAACGGAAAAATATTTTGCTTATTTTATCTCAGATATTGTTTTGGCAAGAATCATATCATAGCCTATAATATTAATAATTTCATTTTGAGTCCTTGGTGATAAGTGTGTTGCATTCTTTGCCTTGGTACAATAAAGATGTCATATAAAATACTGTCTGTCTCAGCAAAAGATTTTAACAGGGCTAAAAAGTTGCCAGGATTCTTTGACGATGCAACATCCTCTAACTTTCCACGAAATGCAATACCCTGTTTGCCTAAGAAAACAATTGCTCATACAATTTGCCTCAGTATATGCCTGTTTTCACTTATTTTACTTGAACAGCAGTGCTTGTCATTACATCTACTTGTGATGCTGGATTCTCATTTAAATGCATCTGCTTGCTGCAAACAATCACGATGGTATTAAAGCTTCGCATGATTGCAACTCATCTTGATCCAGTTAGAAAACCAGATAACCTTTATCTTTACGTTGGCTAGATAGAAGAAACAGAGCACAAGGTGCACAAAAGACACCATCTACCTTAGAACTATAGACTAGCCAAGGATATTTACTGAGCCACGATACATTAAACGGTGATAGCCATGTGAAAAGGTGCCAGGAAGGACACTAGGCATGGTACATTGACTTGTGGTGACATAAGAGAGAGTACCTTGCACCACTAGAAAGCTCATGTCGTCGTTGCCTCTTCATGGTTGAGTTGTAGCTCACTAGTTCCACAACTACTATTAATGCTCACTACATGTGCATCATGTGTAACTGTGCAATGATTAGCTCATTAAGTTATTGTAATTTTGTTTCCACATTATCAATGTACCTGTGTATAATTAAAATTATATTAATGAAATGTGCCAGTGCCTGAAATGAAATCTGAGGGAGGGGGGGAGAAAACCCACAAACACATTCCTATGAATATCATTAAAATGAAAGAAGGGTTCTGCAGAACCCCCAGAACCCCCCTCTGTGTACGCCCATGTAAGGAACAAGTGTGTGTTAGGGGGAGGGGGTGGAGGTGGTCCTGGCAACAGGAAACAGCCCTAGAGACTCCTATATCTCCCCAGCCCCTGTCTTGGGATTCCACACTCCTGTCCGTGGAGTTTTGTGTGATGTACTTGTATGATATCACACTAGGCAGCCCTACAGGGGAGATTCTGCGTGACTTGGAAGTCATTGAGTGATTGTCAGATTTTGGTTTTAGCTTCAATGATCAGAAGTCTGAGATTATCTGTAATGGCCCAGTGAGAGGAGCCATCATCACAACTCTCCCTGGAGCTCGAGTTGTTGATACCACCATCAGTAATATTGACTACATTTCAAAATCCCTCCAGAAGAGTGCCCCAGATGACATGGAGAGAGCCGGTATTTTAGGTCTGAGAATGGACAAAAACACTGTATGAGTTGCTGCAGGGCTTAGACTAGGTTCCTCCTTGTGTCACCCCCACACATGTCATCACTGTTGGACTGAGGTGGACTACCTGGCCACACACATGGGCTTAGTTGTAAGAAAGGCGAAGGGCACCATTGTCATCATGGGGCCATCAATGACATTATACACAGAGCTCTGACTACAGCATGCATCCTTTCAATGCTAGAACCATTAGGTCTACAAATGGTGCGACAGGATGGGAACGATGATCCCATGGAAGAATGGCAAGCCACTAGTATGGCGCAACTTGCCCGGAAACCTTTGCACAGTCCTGCCAATGCTATGCCACCAATAATGCTGGAGCAGTGACTGATCTTGCTGAGAGAGGAAATCAGCTAAGTACATCACCTTAGGTCCCGGCTATTGTGTCTATTGAGACTTTGGGCACCATTGGTGGGATTTTAAATTCCATGTGCCATTATCATAATAATTATTTATTTTGTAATTTACCAGTACTATTATATTCCACCATATGCGACAGGATCTGAGAAAACTGCCCACTTGGGAGCGGATCATCAAATTTCAGTTTATAATAATTATTAGATTAAAGTGCATTCAATTATCTTCAAAATTACGCCAGATTCATACATCTAGGCGCTACCGTTGCCAGGATATGACTGTTTATACACATCCAGGAAGAAATGCCCAAGCATAGAAAAACGATGTTTTTAATGACAGTTCAGGTCTATTCCATATACTCTGTGCTGTGGTTAGAGAGTTGCATGTGAGACTAAAAAAGTGGCGTATATCCAACTTCGCTATAGAAAGAGAACAGTTATTCGGCTAGTTTGAGCAAGAATTAAGGAAGTTACGAAGCTAGTAGGCGAAAGAGAACCTTTAGCGCACGTGACATCTCTATGTAACCTTTAGCATACACACCATATATCTATGTAACCTTTAGCCCACGTGACATCTCTATGTAACCTTTAGCTGTACACACCACATATCTATGTAACCTTTAGCATACACACCACATATCTATGTAACCTTTAGCCCACGTGACATCTCTATGTAACCTTTAGCTGTACACACCACATATCTATGTAACCTTTAGCATACACACCACATATCTATGTAACCTTTAGCATATACACCACATATCTATGTAACCTTTAGCATACACACCATATATCTATGTAACCTTTAGCATAGACACCATATATCTATGTAACCTTTAGCATAGACACCATATATCTATGTAACCTTTAGCATACACACCACATATCTATGTAACCTTTAGCATACACACCACATATCTATGTAACCTTTAGCATAGACACCATATATCTATGTAACCTTTAGCATACACACCACATATCTATGTAACCTTTAGCATACACACCACATATCTATGTAACCTTTAGCATAGACAACATATATCTATGTAACCTTTAGCACACACACCACATATCTATGTAACCATTAACTATACACACCATATATCTATATAACAATTGTAATTTTTATTACAGAGGGAGAGACTGCAGATGTAGCTGTGATTAACCCTAGTCCTTGTCTAAGTCCTAACCCTAGTGATTGTCCAAGCCATAACCCTAGTCACCTCTAGGTCATTGTCCAAGCCTTAAGACTAGTCATAATCCAAGCACTAACCCTAGTCATGGACAGTGATCGATAACCTTCCCGAAGTTCCCCGTCAACCGCCCGAATCCTACGCCTTTCCGAACAGAGCTTTTGGGAAAAAGAAGGCAGTGGAGAGATCTTGCCAAGCGAGCTGGTTCCGTACCTGGTCTTGGCTACATTATAGTGAAGCCAGAGATTCTCTGGTCTGCCACCTCTGCTACAAAGCTGTTAAGGCTAAGCATATAACATTGAAGCCAGGAGATACCGATGCTGCTTTTGTAAGTTTAGCGACTTCCTCATAGATCTTTGAACTTAACTTTTAAAGTTTATAGTACTATTCACTTATTTAGAATGTAGTTATCTCAGGGATTTACGAACTGGAAAGATGCCACACTAGGTATCCAACAGCATGAGAAAAGTCAGTGCCACAAGATAGCAGTTGAGAAGCTAATTACAGTACCAACAACCACACGAGATGTAGGTGAGATGCTCTCTAGTACTTTGGCCCAAGACAGAGCAAAAAATCATGTGGGATACGTGGTCATGACAATCGTGGTGATGGAAATCTGTTTCAACTGATGAAGCTCATAAGTGAAGAGGACTCTATAATTGGGATCATGT
This sequence comes from Cladorhizidae sp. MBARI D1340-BT2, assembly GCA_028752905.1. Classification (NCBI taxonomy): domain Eukaryota; kingdom Metazoa; phylum Porifera; class Demospongiae; order Poecilosclerida; family Cladorhizidae; species Cladorhizidae sp. MBARI D1340-BT2. Next base: position 10,360,257 of record JAQNBH010000017.1, read on the forward strand.
GAAGAGTAAGACTCTGGAAGTTGAAAAATCCATGCGCGTCAATTGTTTTTGCGGTATATATTTTAAAACGCACCTTCCCCTGCTTATCTTAAATGTGCGCACCATGTAGGTACTTTCATTTTGATGGAGCATTCAGAAGGCATCAAGAAAGGATACTCGAAGTAAGTAACAAATACCCCTGGACAGAACAATATTCATTAGCAGCAATACGCAACCAGCAATACACACAACAAAAAATTAACACAACTTCATATTAACACAACTTCATAAAACAACAAATGCAGCATCAATTTTGAGACCAAAAAAACAACAAAACAAAAAAAAACATCAGAAGGCAAACTTATACTGGGTACTGTGTTTTGATTGCATGTAGGATGCTGCCAAAAGCCTCAGCAGTTGTGCGGGCATTCCTCTCCCTCCACATAAATTCCTCACGTATGGAGGAAGTTGACGAACCCCCTTCATCCGTTTAAATTTTATCTTCGCCTGCATTATAGTATATTTGTGTATATATATATATGATGTGTATTTGGTACCTTTATTTAATGAATCTCTATTATTAACTGTGCAATTTAATTTAAACGTTAAAATAAAAAATCTGTCACGTTTTGACCACACCCAACCACATCCACATCCGGGGACTGCCCACCTCAAAATTGGCAGAGCCACCCCTGTATACAGTCTGTATTTCGGAAGTTTGCTGACCTTCGCTTGACTTTATACCAAGGAAAGTGCGAGTTTAATAAAAGGTCACTGACATTTTTGATTTTCCTAAAGGAGTATCTCCTGACAAAGAAGGTCAAATCCGTACACAATGCAAGCCCACCAAATTCCACTAGTGGTGTCAGAAGTTTTCTGGGAATGGCTACATATTGTGCCAAGTTCATCCCCAAGTTTAACAAGGTATCTCAGCCACTTCGAGACCTGATCAAGAAAAACACTCCATTTCAATGGAAGCAGAAACACAACCAATCATTTAACCAAATTAAACATCTATTGACCAGTGATACTGTCATGGCTTATTTTGATCAGGCCAAGAAAACTGAGCTTATCACTGATGCGTCAATATATGGACTGTCTGCTATCCTGTCACAGAAGACTCCAGGTCAGGAAGACAGGAGAATTGTTGCATATGCCAGCAGATCACTATCAGATGTTGAGAGACGATACTCACAAACTGAGAAATAGGCAGTAGTCATTGTTTGGGCCATTGAGCGACTGTATCTTTACTTGTATGGTGATCATTATAAGTTGTACACAGATTGCAAACCTGTTCAACTAATTTTTGATAAAGCCAAATCAAAGCCACCAGCAAGAATTGAATGATGGAATTTACGTCTTCAGGGATATGATTTAACGGTTGAAAGAAACTGAGAATCCGTCCGATTTTCTCTCTCGTCATCCAAGTTCACATGACATTGCAGAGAAACCAAACGTACTAGACTACATCAACTTCATTGTCAGCCATGCGGTGCCGAAAGCTCTGTCTCTGACAGATATACAACAGGCAACTAAAGATGACAACACACTGCAGTGTCTCGCTGAAGTCATCAATGAAAACAAATGGGAATATGTAGAGAGAAAAGAACTAAATGTTGAAGGAGTTGACCACGATGAACTCCAACTGTTCAGTAGAGTCAAGGACGACCTAACAGTGAACAGTGAAACAAATGTTATCCTTCGGGATAATCGTATTATCATGCCTACCTCACTCCAGCAGAGAGCCTGCATTGGCTCATGAAGGCCATCAAGGATTGGTAAAGACAAAGAAACTTTTGCGTGAGAAGGTATGGTTCCCGAGAATTGATGAACAAGTGAAGCAGGTAATTGACCAGTGTATTTCATGTCAAGCAAACGGTCCAGAGAACAAACCAAATCCTTTACAAATGTCTCCTCTACCTCCAGAACCATGGCACACAGTCCATGTTGATTTCTGTGGTCCATTTCCCACTGGAGAATATTTGTTTGTTGTTATCGATGTGTACTCTCATTATCCTGAAGTGGAAATTATACACTCAACCTCAGCCAAAGCCACAATACCAAAGATGGATAGAATATTTGCCACACATAGAATTCCCAGAGTAGTACGAAGTGACAATGGTACCCACCATTTTCTGGTGAAGAAATCAGACAATTCATGCAAGACAATGGTATTGAGCATAAGAGAATCACACCATTGTGGCCTCAAGCAAACTCTGAAGCAGAGAATTTCATGAAACCTGTCACGAAAACCATTCACTCTGCTCGAGCTGAAAGAAGAGAGTGGAAAAAAGATCCATACAGATTTTTACTGAATTATCGAGCAACTCCTTACAGCACTACAGGGTTCACGCCATCAGAACAGTTGTTTAACAGGAAAATCAGGACTAAACTCCCTAAGATGGTGGTCAAATCCAATATATCTGAAGTTGGATCCCAAGTACAAGCAAATGATGACAGGGAGAAGAAAAGAATGAAAGATCATGCTGACAAGAAGTCAAAAGCAAAACAATCCAATATAGCCACCTAAACACCACAGAACCTTTAGCTATACACACCACATATCTATCTAATCTTTAGCATACACACCACATATCTATGTAACCTTTAGCATACACACCACATATCTATGTAACCTTTAGCATACACACCACGTATCTATGTAACCTTTAGCTACACACACCACATATCTATGTAACCTTTAGCATACACACCACATATCTATGTAACCTTTAGCTGATAACATCACATATCTATGTAACCTTTAGCATATTACACCACATATCTATGTAACCTTTAGCTACACACACGACGTAACCATTAGCTATACACATCAACATACCTATCTAACAATTTATATTACACACACACACAGAGGGAGAGACTGCAGATGTAGCTGTGATTAACCCTAGTCCTTGTCTAAACCTAACCCTTGTCCTTGTCTACCTAGTCATTGTCCAAGCCATAACCCTAGTTATTGTCAAATCCATAATGCTAGTCTCCTTATCCAAGCCCTAACCCTAGTTATTGTCCAAGCCAAAACCCTAGACATTGTCCAAACCCTAATTCTAATCATTATTCAAGCCCTAACCATTGTTATTGTCCAAACCGTAACCCTAGTCATTGTCCAAACCTTAAGACTAGTCATAGCCCAAGCACTAACCCTAATCATGGACAAAGCCCTAATGCTAGTCATTGTCAAAGCCCTAACCCTAGTCATGGTCCAAGCCCTATTGCTAGTCCTTGTCCAAGCCCTAACTTTATCATTATCGAAGCCATAACTCTAGTCATTGTACAAATCTGAACCCTAGCCATTGTCCAATCCTAAACCCTAGTCATTGACCAAGCCTTAATCAGAGTCATTGTCCAAGCCCTAACCCTAGTCATGGTCCAGTCATCATCCAAGCCCTAACTCAAGTCACTGCCCAAGCCCTGTCCCTAGTAATTGTCCAGCGATAACCCTATTAATTGTCCAAGCCCTAATCCTGGTCATTTTCCAAGCCCTAACACTAATCATGGTCTAGTGGTCCAAGCCCCAACTCAAGTCATTGCCCAAGCACTGACCCCAGTAATTGTCCAAGCCCTAATCCTAGTCATTTTCCAAGCCCTAATACTAGTCATGGTCCAATCCCTATTATATATAACAATAAATAAATAAAAAATAATAACATATGATAACAATAAAAGATATTTAAAAATGTTACTATTTAATTTTTTTAAATTATATTATGTATCTAGTGGAATATTCTGCCTACTACTATTATATATGGTATACCATCTCTGCTGATAGAGATCTATACAAGGAAAAGATTAAGCAAGCTTTAGCTTGTCATATACACACCACATATCTATGTAACCTTTAGCATCCACACCACATATCTATGTAACCAAACCACATATAATATGTAACCTTTCTCTGCACACGCCACATATCTATGTACCCTTTAGCTATAGACGCCACATATTTTAGGAACAACAATGGAAGGAAGCAAGTGATTCTTCAAAATCTTAAGGTTTGTAGAATCGCTTTCAGAATGTTCCTTCATATCTACTAACCCTGGATTTGAGGAATAAAAATGAAAGCTTTTTTATTCCAGGAACCTTTTTCATGTAAGGGACAAAAGAGTCAGTCCAATCAAACGTTAGCACAATAACTGTCTCATGCTCGGACGAATCAAGTTGAGCAACATTACACACAGCCGAGTCATTAACAACTTGTGCGATATCTTTCAAGCTGCCAATCTTAGTCCTTCTGTAGTGTCGCTTTAGGAGGCCAAAACACCAATCTGGCACAAATTTAGTATGTCCAATTACGAGAGAGTTTACCTTCGAGTGCCTTCCAGTCAAACATTGCGACATCAAATACTGCATAACACAGCTGTTTTTGTTTTGACCAGTGCAGTTGTCACAATGGAGGAAAACTTCATATTCGCCATGGCCATGGAGTTCGAAAAAATATTGGAGCTGGCTCACCACTCGCTCCTTTTCCAGTCCCCAGCCTCCGTAACGAAATTGATCTTGCTAGGGAGAGCTTCGCAGTTAACCTACACTTTCTTGGAGTCAAAAAAAGATCAGGCCGGGATGCAGAGGATCAGATGGGTAGTGAAATTTCTGTGCATAATTGAATGAGTAGTGCACAGCAAGATTGTTCGAGTTGGAAGAAACTTTAGAGTGAGGTGGTGGGGGTGAAAATGTGCCACATGCTGAGAAAAATCTAATCACTTGTCGCCTACAGTTATCACACACAGTTTTGTAGAACGACCTTTCTATAGTGCTTGACATTATAAGTGCCCAAAATTTGTGCTGAAAATTACTTCATTCATGCCCAAAATGAACTTATTTCAGCTGAGGTTTATAATACACATCATATTTTTTAGAACAAAATGAGCTTTTGTTCCATCCTCATAGCTGAAAGTGAACTAATTAGCAGAACTAACCAATCAGATTGACTGTTGCTATGGATACATGTAAACTCTATTTAATGCGCACCTTTTCATGCCTTTTTTAAAAAAAATTGGTTGTTTTGGAGATTGATCTGATGTTTTTGCTATCTAGGTTTAGTACAGTTAAGTGCTACAAACTTGTCATAGATGTCAGACTGCAAGAAATGGAAATGAAAGCGCTGCCAAAGGGCAACTGCTGCTAGGATCAAGGAGATTAAAAAAGCTAAATTTGAATTTGCAGCCTCATCCACCCCAGCTGGACCTTCCACTTTTTTATACTCTGGGTCTTCCACTTCTACATCCTCTGGGCCTTCCACCTCTGTAGCCTCTGGCCCTTCCACATCTAGAGCCTCTGGGCTTTCCATCTCTGCAGCCTCTGGACTTCCCCTTCCACTTCTGAAGCCTCTGGACCTTCCACTTCTGCATCCTCTGGACCTTCCACTTCTGAATCCTCTGCACCTTCCATTTCTGCAGCCTCTGGACCTTCCGTTTCTGCAGCCTCTGGACCTTCCACCTCTCAAGCATCTGATGAAGATGAAGACAGACCCAGGTCAGATATTGACAGCGAAAATGAACGACCAGATTACTCTAGCAGTGAAGAAGAATTTGATCCTCAAGCTGTGTTAGATGATTGGGTCACGAGTTTGCGCTTGTATGATAGAAAGATGCTTGCTGTTATGCTTTCTCTAACCCTACAGAAGCGCTTCAAGTACACGGCTACTGCTTCTGCTCTAGAGTCTGCTTGGATTACCGGCTTTAATGAGAAGACTGTGCGTGGCTACAGAAAGGACTTCCTTGCAAATGATGGGTCGTTCAAAGATGAAAGACGAGGTAAATATAAAAGGCTGTCTCTGTTCAATGATGAAAATCTTCGGCTGGAAGCTTCCATGTGGATTAGAGAACATGCTGTTAAAAAGGGTGAGGCGAACATGACTGCAAGTTCTTTCTGTGCATGGGTAAATAATGAACTATTGCCATCAAATAACCTGCCATCCAACTTTCCTCGCTCCATTGGCCTGCGAGCTGCCACAAGATGGCTTCATCGCTTGGGTATCGTCCCCAGAGTTATAAGAAGGGAGCTTATGTTGATGGTCATGAAAGGGATGATGTTGTTGCACACCGCAATGAGTATTTGGACATGTTCAAGAAGTTACGTAATAACTATCTGCCTCCTCCTCTGCCAAGTGATGAAAGAACCACAACTCTTCCAACAGATGCAGAATTTAGAAAGAAACTAGTACTGATCTACCATGACGAAAGCATCTTTAGCACGAATGAAGGGCAACGTTGGGCATGGGCCACAGGTGGTGATCCGATAATTCAACCGAAGACCAAAGGGGCAGGCATAATGGTGTCTGATTATGTTGAAGAACATAATGGCTTCTTGAGACTCTCAAGTAGTGAAGTATCTCTTGCAAAGCATGCAGACCCAACCTTGCCAACAACAGCACAAGCATTTTTGGAATACGGGGCTGAAAAGGAAGGATACTGGAACAGTGAGAGATTCATGAAAAATGTAGAGGATGCTGTTCAGATCGCCGCTTTCAAGTACCCATCAGACAAGTGTAAAGTAGTTTTTGTATTTGACCAGAGCAGCTGCCATCATGCCTTCGCTGAAGATGCCTTAAATGCTAAGGCAATGAATGTAAAACCTGGGGGAGCTCAACCATGTATGAGGGACACCCATGTATGAGGGACACCATTTTGGGAGGAAGAGTACAGAAAATAGTGAATAGAAGAGGTGTACCAAAGGGAATGAAACAAATTCTAGAAGAGAGGGGTATCAACACATCTAAATTACTTGCTGATGACATGCACACTATTCTTTCATGTCATGATGACTTCAGGAGACTGAAAAGACTCTAGTTGAGCATTACCTGGCATCAAAAGGTGTAGAAGGATTTTTTTACCGAAGTTCCACTGCGAACTGAACCCCATAGAGAGGGTCTGGGGTAAAGCAAAGGTGTACACAAGGATACACACAAATTTTACTTTCGCATGCCTGCGGAATATTATTGATCCTGGTCTGGACTCTGTATCAACGGATTTAATCCGCAAGTTTTTCAGAAGAGTCAAGGAATATGAAATTGCTTATCTAGAAGGGAAGAAGGCAGGAAAAGAATTAGAAAAGGCAGTAAAAGTGTATAAGTCTCATATAGAAGAATTTTTAATGAAGCTTAAAATGAATTCCGAATTTTGAACCTTAATAACTTTTCACTGTTACATATATTTAAAATAATTTTTTAGCCATTTTTTTTTTGCAATCTTTATTTATCCAAACTTAGTAGCAATACAATTGATAGTATCACTTCTTATTATGGGAAATGTATGTGCTTGGAAGAGAAGACCGACTTCCCTGTCGAAATAACTAAGTTTTATGGTTATCAAGTTTGAGTATATAAAATATAATTGGCATTGAGTGTACTAAAGTCCAGAATTCACTGCCAACACATACCTACCTGGTCTGATCCTATCTGCCTATGGCACATGAAAATTAACTTTCTGGTCCAACACTGTATAGGTGTAGATTAACCACCAAGAATGGGAGAAATTTACTTAGTGGTTGCTGACTAATCTCACTCTTTTAAGTACTTTCAGTCAGCTTTGTGCAGTTTTAGTCAACTACCCTTAGGTGGTACAAAGTTAATAGCATTTTTATTTGGAAGGTATATCTATTTAGAATAATTATTTCCACTGATTTTTATATGTATAATGTTTTCTGAAGTCAAGATATTTTATTTTTTATTTTGATGGTCATTTCGGGCACTTATGATGTCAAGCACTATAGCTGGACAACCCTGAGATGCTCTTCAGCTTCTCGTATGGTAGCAGATTTTTCAACATCCAAACAGTTGGCAGCTCGAAGGATCGCTGTACTATTTTGCTGACAAGCACAAATCAGACATAGGCTTCATTATTATCACTGCTGAAGGGGAGATCACCATAGCCTACAGAAAGTGGAGTATCAGCATGAAGACATTGTGCAGACTCGGCAGATTCATGATATACCCTCCAAATCCCTCGCTTTTATATGCTAGATGGCAAAAGTTTTATATCTGGTCTGCTATATATAGCCTGGAATGCGACCAGGTAGAAGAAGAACATTCTGGTCAGCATAGTTTAGCAGAAAACGGACAACGTATTCCACAGAAGAAAGCAAAAGTGCATGTTTGGAGAACCGTTTGATGTTTCCATGTGTGCGAGGTGAGAGTCGGTTTACCTTGAAGGCCTTGACAGGTTCTTCAAGCGTGTTTCACCAATTGTATGCAAAAAGCAAAACATGTTGGGATCTACTTGTCGACCGTAGTGATGATATTTTGTGTAGTTTCCCCCCCTACTTGTCCGGGAGTGACGATCATTTGTGGACACATTCTCACTAAAATTTGAATTTGCAATCAGTTGTCCAAGCAGGGCCATATCCAACTCGTTGCGGGAGAGGAAGGATGAACGAACGTCACAGGTGTGTTGCACAGAAAATTGCAGAGAACAGTTTCTTCCATGCCAGCTCTCACAACCACATCCAACATCCATGAAGTTAGTAACAAGTTCCTTCTCCATTGTGTCATAATTATACTGTTGGCTCGATCTCTACATCTGCTACAAATTGTACCCGAGGCAGTACTTCAAGGACTTGTTCATCTCTGCCAATCTCTTCCTCTTCGTCGTTCCTACCCTCCTCCTCATCACTTTCGATCTCAGATCCTGCTCCAGCTAGAGGTTCGATTAACCGAATATTGCACGCAGGTTCTTCATCGTCACTCCCTGTAATATTCATTAATGCATTTCATTATAATTATAGTCTCCCACTTGCCTATCATGGTTGTTGTGAAAATTAAGCCCAAATATTTTATTTTAGTGTCTTACTCTATGACCGTCTTATACTACCTAAAAATGGTTTATAAATGCCGTGCTAGTACATAGATTCATCATTTTCATCCTCATCCTCATCACTCTAGTTCTCTGCACAGTCTCCCAGTCTCCCATGGTGAAGGGCTAGTTTATATTACTTTTGGAAGATAAAAATCATGAAAAATATGATTATACAGTGAAGCAACCTGCAAACGAAAATATAATGACATGTAATCGTGATCTAGTCACATGAATAGCATTGAAAATGGCAGTCAGCCATTTAATAACTTTGTAGACAAACTGAGAGTGAACACAATATGTCCCTATAGATGATGAGGAATATCTGTAAAAGTGTATTAATAAAGTACTATATAGCATCTATACACAAACCAATGCTCGAGTTACGTCCCCTTGTTCTTGAGATGGATGAAGTGTTCCCTACCATTAGCTGCCAGGTGAATCTGAAATGCCACACATATAAGTATTTACAAACTGCATTGTTGAAAGCATTTCTGTTAACTTTGGCTGTGTTTTTATCAGTCATCTTTTGATTAGACTGGCGGCTGGGCGACGATATAGAAAATGAGCACACGGCATGACACCTTTAGAATGCACACTAAAGTTCTAAAAAGCATGTCCTGGGAGGTAGTGTGCATTGCAAAAGCTTAACCTCTTGATATTGCAAACCAGCTTTTACTTTGCTCTACTTATTCCATATTAGCACGAGTAAAATATAAGCACATATTTATTTATGAGCGAAGAGGAAAACAGTCGATCCTTACCTTGTTATACAAGGACCTACACACTGCACATGCACCATTTATTTACTGATGGTCACTTAGATAAAACTCTCAATGAACTCTCAATAGGGATTACAATGTTATATTTTAACCTTCGATCAAGGCTAAAGCATCTAGCCAAAATGTCAAGAAGAAGTTGATTACCGAGAAAGTTGTTGTAAGATATATTTTTTTTGCAATGGTATTAGCTTGAAAGAGATTGAGCTTTATCTTAGCCAAAGAAACTATGCGAGGAAGACGGAAAAATAGCAATAATGAGTGAGAATAAGTGGCAACAGCAAACTGGTCTTGGTCTTCAACTTGAAAATATGAACAAGCTCTATGGTCAATTGGAGGAGTCCAGGTCGTTTTGGTAGGCATGACGCGTCCCTGACTAGACACTCTCAGAGTGTACCTCTCATGTATCTTTATCACAAACTTTCATAAGAGCAACTGCAATATATAATATTAGAGGGTGCACAAAAGGTCCCCCACTCCACCCTCACATAAAAAGTAGATATCACTTACTGGACTTTTGGTTTGGAGGTAAGAGGAAAGACAACTCATGCAAGGTAGGGAGTTCCTCCCACAGAATTTGATTTTGTTTATACAATGGCATGCACCTTCCAGATTGTAGCAAATAAACACAGTAAATGATAACATCTACAAGACCCCCCAAAAAATAAGTATATAATGCATGCATTATGGATTGAAACCCAATGTCATTTAATGACCCTTTACCATAATTTACAGATTAAAAAACAGAGTATTCATCATCATGATATTAATAAATAATAGAGTTCATTATATAGGGTGCTTCATCTATATTAGTAAATTCTTACTTCAATTCATTTTTGACAAGTCAATCGTCAATCTAATATTGTTATTTAAAAAAAAATTGTCTCGTTTCTATTTTTGGTCACACAGGAACCTACAAGTAGCTACTCAGTATAACAACAAAACTAACCAACCGAATGTTATGTTTATTACTACATCTGCCTATACCATACTGCCACATTATTAGGCACACCTCATTTATAAGTGAATATTCACCCATTAGGAACAGGTCAATTCCACTTCAGGTATCCCCAATTGTTAAATGATTCTAAACATCTTTTTTCCTTGCTTCATGCTCAGTTCTACTGCAGGTCTTCAAATAAAGCACATTAGAACTGCATTATCATTGGGCACCTCATCGTACAGAGTTTCCAGTTCCTAGATCCAAGAAGCAAGTAAGCGCATTCATTGTACTTACAGGATATACAGATGATTCATCAAAGATTTGCAATGATAGCTTGACCTACCAGAAACTAGAAGCCTAACCAAGACATATGGAATTAACGATATGTCAAGCACTCTGGTGTAAATTGAAGGATCAACTGTCAGTGTTTATGGGATTTCCCCCACTTATTCATACTTCAAACAGATGCATCTGATTGTGGAGTGGGTGTAAGTTAGGGCAAAGATGAGAATGACTATCCACTAACCACGGTCAGGGCTACTACCATGGGAGAAAAATTAATCCACAGTATTTGAAGGAATGCCTGCAATAAAGCTGGAGGTTCGTATCTTTCATAGGCTTCCTCATCTAGACAGACCATAGGCCACAGCAGTGGCTCAATAGCCTGAAGGAGAGTTACTCACACCTTGCTTGATGGAGGTTGGCTCTACAATCTGAAGGAGAGTAGCATACACCTTGCTCGATGGATTCAAGGTAGAATATCATGCAACAAATGCAAATGCCCTCTCTCGAAATGATCAACAAGATGGTGAGGGGAGGGGGAAAGAAATGTGCAGGATTGCTGACTTTATCTACATAGTCTCCTCCCAGATCCACCATTAGTCTCCTCCCAGATCCACCATTATCCCCTACCAGATCCACCATTAGTCCCTCCCAGATCCACCATTAGTCTCCTCCCAGATCCACCATTAGTCTCCTCCCAGATCCACCATTAACTCCTCCCAGATCCACCATTAGTCTCCTCCCAGATCCACCATTACAGGAAAGTAATACATGCCCCTTTTCGTAAGGTTATTTGAACATACTGATTGGCAACAATTATTATATAATATTATATATATATATTTTTTCAGTGGAGAGATTTTGGCGATGATACCTCAACCACCAATTAACTGTTATCGTAAATACTTGTTTATTTCACAAACAGAGCTCAGCGATATGCAATGATGTTGGTCCTGTCATGGTCAAATGGGTCTGCCAAAGCACACACAAAATATGTTTTTTTATACTGGCGTAGCATGGTATCCAAGGCGTCCGATCGATAACCTCAGTTCTATGAGCAATTACTATGCCAGTTTTCAGTGATTGTGGCATCTGTTGTTTTACCTTCATTTATTTGATTTTTTATAAAAATTCATGAACACACTCAAGTCTGCGTTAAGGTACATGGTTAAGAGTTATGATCGCAAGAACAAAGGTGCAATGTAGTGTTTGAAAGTGATGAGTGAATGGGTCTCTCTCTCAAGTTTCTTGAGGTAAGTTGTTTCCACAAGGTGACAGAGCCAGGCACAAAAGAAAACTTGAACGCCTACATCTTAGCATATGATTGATTCAACAGGGGTATCTCATCTTAGCATATGATTGATTCAACAGGGGTATCTGTCCTTGGTTATTCTTCCTGCTCAGTTTGATATAATGAATACATTGTGAGAAAATAGCCGCTGGCCTTTCATGATTTTGAATACCATACATACTTCAGAAATACGCGATTCTCGATTCTCAAGAAATGGGCTGCTTTCTCCCCTTGATATCATCATGGTTTTACACTTCATCAAAGACCTGCTCAGGGAGCCTAACGATGGCACTTTTGACACAGCAGCAGCATCCCTCAAGTCACTTCAAGCACAGCATCACTAAATGCAGCTATCTGTTATTTTTGTTGTTGTTTTCTTGTGTTTGCTCTTTATGTCAAGCATATGGTGATAGTTAGTGTCATGTTGGTTTTTCAAAGTTGAAGTATTAGCCCGTTTACTAGTAATATATGCAGGCATTGAGTGGCAAGCAAACCAAAAAAATCTAGGGAATGCTGATGAACCGAGTAACTATTTCCATCGTCCTTTCCTGTCAGCGGTGCATCTCGTCCTTACCTGCCTATGAGGGCAAAAAAGTTTATGAAAGCCTATGAGCTAGATTCTAGAGTGCTTGCGGAATGGTTGATAGGGTCTTAGTTTGTTGTTTGACCTATTCCAGGCTGCTATCTGGCAACGGAGATATGTTTGTGGTGGTTATCTGGTAGGGCTATACTGTATGCCTGGCTTGCTTCCCAATCGCTTACACTTAATCTAATGATGTCAAAATGCATACTTATTTCTTATAAACAATCTCTTCTTACTAAGTCTCTGAGTATCTCTGGTTCTCTAATTCAGTTAGCGACTGAGTTCAAGTACCTGGGAATCCTCATTTCTTCATCTCCATCACATTTTTACATCTCTTTCAAGACCCGTAAATTACTTGGTCTTCTCTACCATCATTTCTACTGTCATTTAAACACGTCTACTCTTCGCCTCTACAATTATCTTATCTTTCCTCGTCTAGAGTACTGTTCTTTCCTCTGGGACCCTAAACCATCGCATCTTTCATCTCAGCTTGAGAGAATACAATACTTTGCATGTAAATTATGTAGTCAATGCTCCTTTCTCTTCTCACTAAGCTTCTTCTTCCATCTCTATCCTCTCACCTCCATAATGCTAAACTTATCTTTTTCTAACTTATTCACATAACATAGATTTTTCTTCTATCCTCCCACCATGCCAACCTACTCTCAGCTACAGCCTCCGATCCTTCCACCCCAGTAATTGACTGCTAATCCCAGAGAACTTGGCCTGCATACCATTTAATTTTTCCAACTACTAGGCTCTAGAACATTATGATGATCGTACCCCATTTATGTAAGCTGCATTTTTTAAGGCGAGTGATGTGTTCACATTTTCCTTTTTTATGGGTGGTGGGCATATGGTGATAGATACGACTGCTAGGCATGGAGTGGCAACGAAGAAGTTTACGGGCGATGTGATTTTGCAGAGCTTGCTGGTCTTGTTTGTTATTCGTCCTATTTCTGGATAGCTTGTTCTGCTATGTGCTAAAGGTTCACATCGGCTAATAAACCATGCAGCATGTTCTCTCTTGTGCAACACAGCCAGGCCGGTGCCCTTGCCCCCGCTTTACAAGTCCACTGTCAGTTGCAGTCCAAAGGACCTACTTATGCGTGTGCTGATTTTGTCCTAACTGTAGTCTGAGATGGAATCCTGTTAGCTATGATGACAGTGTTTAAGTTATACAAAGGGGTGCTCAGACAACTGAAGGGATCGGTTCGCAGATTTTCTGAAAATACAGTAATTAACTTCTATTTTACCTTCATAATGGTCAAAGGGTCATAATGGTCAAAGGGAGATGGATTTCTGAGAAGCAAATGCAGCAGAAATGTTTCACAATGTCTTTTCAGGCAGTTGTCATTTTGGTCAGGATAAGACTAGAGATAAGGTTGTCAAAAGATATTTTAGGCATGGTCAATACAAAGACATTGATCACTACGTCATGATATGTGAAAATCTCAGAAGGTAATTCTATTGCCTATGCTACTGACATTGTCGTGGCAGTGATCCAGCCAGCTATAACTATAACCAACACCTGCTGTGATCTCACTTTATGGACTGTCGAAAGTGTAAAAAACTAACACCATTTCCTTCAGAGATAATTTGTTCAGGAAAGCCAAATAGAGAGCACATCAATATCCATTGCTCTTGCTGATTTCCTGATAATAGAGGAGAAAAAAATGGCCTGGAGCATAGATTGCAAAAAGTAGTACCACCTGTGAGAAAATTCCTAAGAACTAATCATTGTGCTATCTGGAAATGTGAACAATGTGGATAAGACTAATCAAACTCAATTTATACAAGACACTAACTACAGTGTATTTGGTAGTGATATTGTGTGTTAATATATAAGCAGTATTTATTATTCCTAGATGGCCATGAAGTAACCATCCTTAGCTATGATGAAGAAAGCAGGCAAGTTGATTATTCCTAATCATAAAAAGGGTCTTGTGTACTAATGGCAGCAACTCGGGTTACTTTCTATTATATCTATTATTATACAACAAAATAGGTCTAGCAATGTGAGTGAAATCACCTCCTGAATAGAAAAATGTTTATAATATATCGAATGATCCTTCTTTTGAGTGACCACCCTCAAATCTGACTAGTTAATGGTGGGCGCATATATGTATGAATACGCTAATATGTGTATTCAATTATAGTGGTTTATGTGCAATCAGCAATTGGTAATTGCAATCAATTGATAATCAACTTAGGCTAGATGTATATATTTATATAGTCTAGAACCAGGGTTCTGAATGTGGGGGTCATGGGCAAGTTGTTGAGGGGTCATGAAGGCCTCCAAAATGAGCAACAGAATGACTATTTTAGCTATTTTTGTGCTCTCCATTTTCTCGATACTCCTGTACAATCGTGGTCGCAAGTGAAACCGGGTAAAGGGTATCGTGGAATAGTTGTACAAATGAAATGAAAGCTACAAATTCAATGATCCTGCTTCAACAAAACTTAAGCTAAGGGCTAGATCTCTAAGCCTGTCTAAGAGATGGCTAGGGAATATAGCTTTATATTCCCTAGCCATCCCTTTAAGGCTTAAGCTCTTGCTTAAGTTTAGCTGTAGCAGGATCACATTGAATTTGTAGCTTTCATTCAAGCCATCAGAGGGTCAAGGTCATCATGTGGTCATCCCATCAGATTACCTCAAGCAATTGGCTTGGTGATCCAAGAATCACACATAAGTAACTCATGAACTCATTAACTCCTTCTGTGTCATGTCTCAAGTGCGTATGTATGTATGTAAGTATATGTATATAGGGCCAAAAAAATCATTTTGTTGATTACTACGTGCACAACTATTCCATGAAACCCTTTACCCAGTTTCAGCCGGGACCACGATTGTAGAGGAGTATCATTTTAGGTGTCTCCCAGTTGTTCACTCACCCACTCAGCCAGAATCAAAACAAACCAGAAGAGAAGGAAAGATCGAGGAAAAGAGAAATCGTCACCACTGCATCACCATGTCCAAGAAACATTCCTACAATGCTTATGAGTGCTTCTCATTGAGTGCTTCTCATTTGTACTGAATGGTGGACTTGAGGTTCCTCAGTGTGTCATCTGTCAGAAGACCCTTGCCAATGAGTCCATGAGACCATTCAAGCTCAAGGAACATCTCAGCAAGCCCAGACCTGGTGAGTAAAGAGATTGACTTTTTCCGACTTAAAGAAGGCCAGCTCAAGAGATCACGGCTGGATAGTCGTGCAGGAGGTGTTGTCCTCCAGGACAAGAAGATCGTTGAGGATCCTACTCAATTTCCTTGCAAATTGCCAAGACCAAGAAACCACACACAATTGGAGAAACACTCGTGAAGCCATGCCTCCTTGAAGCAGCCCGCCTTGTCCGGTCAGAGAAGTGCCAATAAACTTAAGCAGATTGCCATCTCAAAAGACACAGTCAAGCAGTGCATCGACGAAATGTCCGAGAACATCAAGGCACAGGTCGCAGAGAAAATTTGCGCTTCACCCTTCTTCTCCATTCAGTTGGATGAGTCCACAGACGTCGCCCAATGCTATCAGCTAATGGTTTTTGCACGTTACCCCTCTGGGGATTCGGTTGAGGAGGAATTCCTCTTCTGTAAATCCTTAATGACATCAACAGTGAGTGACATCATAGAAATGGTCTCCAACTATATACTTTGAGGAGGAGAAGCTGTCATGAAGAAAGCTGGTTGAGGTGCTATGGCGGAGATCGACTGGTCTCGTTCAAGGCCCCCTTTTCTCTAATTTCCCAAATAACTAAAACTAACAAACCTGCAATGCTTTTGCCTTTTTTCTTTTAGCTATGTTTACTCTACTAGCTGGCTGACCTGTGAAGCCACACCTCCAAGTGGGGGAAACATAGGGGTGTGGCTGCACCAGACTAAACCTTACCTTTATTGTCGTTCCAAATGTTCAGCACCTGGTTCATTACCTCTCAGCGAGATTTACTGTCGATCGACTCCTGTCACTCACCAAATATCTTACTCGTGGCTCAGTCAAAGGCTTTTTTCAAAGCCACCTCAGGCCCTAAGTAAGTTGATCTAAACTGAGCAGTTATTGAGAATATTATGCTATTGAATAGATTGCCAACTATATACTGCTAGCTAGTAGAGTTAAATTTCCACATTTAATGATAGGAAACAAAAAAAGACCAACAAGAACACAACTTTTCCATCTCCAGCTGTGGTACCTGTCACTCTTCCTGCTTCAGTCCATTGTGTCTCCTCCGAGCCCTCTGTCTGTCACAGAGTACTTTCTATCTGTGTCTCCCACCCAGCCCTCTCTGTGTGTGTCTCCCACCCAGCCCTCAGGCTCTGTGTCTCCTCCGAGCCCTCTGTCTGTCACAGAGTACTTTCTATCTGTGTCTCCCACCCAGTCCTCTCTGTGTGTGTCTCCCACCCAGCCCTCAGGCTCTGTGTCTCCTCCTGAGCCTACTGAGTCGGTGCTATTACTACCTTCATGTTACGCTTCTGTCCTGCCCTCTCATTCCGCTTCTCATCTGCCCTGCACTTCCTTGTCCACTTTTTCTGCTGCTTCTTCGTCAAGTGCTTCAATTGATTTTGAGAAGTGTAATGATATTGGCTTGCTTATGCGCTCAATGCCCCAAACAGATATCCTGAATTTGGCTCCAGAGTGCAAGTATTCACTTTTAGTTAATAATGGATTTAATGCATGGTCTCGGAAAACTAAAAAGTTTGCCTGTCACAACTGTACGCAGTACCATCAGCTGGCTTTAGCTCGGGCAGATGCTTTAAAGTATTCCCACGTGTGTCCATAGTCTTCTATTAAGAATTGTTTGCTGCATATAGACGAGAGTAACATAGCAACAAATAGGTACATTATAAGATGTATGGCTAGCCTAATGCAATACTTCTTTGTGGCAAGCAATGTATAGCTATTCGAGGTCACAGAGATGATAGCACGGCTGATTCTGAGGTTAACTGAGGGAATTTTTAGCACTTCTTGAATACTCTACGAGGTCTGGAAATGTTGCATTAGCCATGCATTTGAAAGATGCTTTAAAAAACTTATACTAGCAAAACTACCCAAAATCAACTCATTGAATGCATAGGTGATCATATTAGAGATAGTATAATACAGGAAACTAAACAAGCTAATCTATTCTTAGTGACGAAGTCGTTGATATATCCAGTAAGGAGCAGGTGTCAGATGGTAATTGTAATATTCTTAGATTTCATAAGTACAGAAAGGATCACTGGAGAGGTTTTGGCTCTTGCAATAAAAGAAGCACTGAATAAGTTTGACTTAGACTTTGAAGATTGTAGGGGGCAAGGCTATGATGATGCTAGCAATATGTCTAGTGCAAGAGGTGTGCAGGGTCGTCTCTTGGCAGAAAATCCTAAAGCCACATATATCCACTGTAATAGTCACGTGCTTAATTTGACGCTTGTAGTTTACCTCCTATTCGTAATATGAATTCTACTGTTACTGAGACAGCATACTTCTTCCATTATAGTGCTAAACGGCAACTATTTCTTGAGAAAGTAATTGATAAGGAAACTAGCGTTGTTAAAGTTAAGGATCTTTGTCAAACAAGATTGATTTATCGGCACGAAGCTTATGAAATTTTATAATCAATTCCTTGTAACTGCAATGGAAGAACATGATCCTACATATGGGGATATGAACTGGGATATGAAAACAATTGTGGCTTGCTCAAGATGTACCTTTCCTTTCCTTTTATAATATCTTTCATAGCAACAATGAATTCTATGTCTATTATAAAACCTGTAAGTATAAAATTAAAAAAGAAAAGTAGTGATATAGTTAAAGCTTATATGGATGTTAAAGACGTACTGAATGAACTTTGTGCAGTTCGTCAAAGTGAGGAAATGTTACATTCATGGTACAGTAGACCCTCGCATATCCGACCCTCGTTTATCCGATGACTCGGTTTATCCGAAGTAACAGAGCAGGGTTCAAAGGTGACATTACGCGCATACTCCACGTTTTTTTTTTGCCAGCTGCTCCCGTTTCTTTTTTTCTAGCGGACGGCTCGAGATCAAGAGAGAGAAAAGGATGGCTGAGTCTGGAGCTCCACGAAAAGAGAAAAGGAAAAGGAAAGTTTTGTCGATTGACTCGAAGCTGACGATTTTGGACTCCCTCACTAAAGGAGTCAGCCAAGCTAGTCTGGCTGAGGAGTACGGGGTAGGTAAGTCTACGATTAGCGAACTAAAGAAGAGTGAAAAAAAGATTAAGGAATATGCTAGTACGCTCGACAGTCAAGGTGTGAGCACATCTAGAAAGATTATGCGACTAGCTAAGGAGGATAAGCTAGAAGAAGCCCTCTATATGTGGTTTATTCAGAAGAGAAGCCAAGGAACAGCTATTAGTGGACCTCTACTAGCAGAAAAAGCTCTGGAGTTGCATCAGAAAATGCAAGGAGAAGCTGACTTTAAGGCTAGCAAAGGTTGGATGTGGAGATTTTGTAGGCGTCATGGGATTAGGCAACTGGCCCTTCAAGGAGAAAAGCTTTCTGCTGACGCTTCTTCCATTGATAGCTTCAAGAAGAAACTGCAAGAAACAATGGAGGAAGAAGGTTTAACTCTGGAGCAACTCTATAATTGTGATGAGACTGGCCTGTATTACAAGATGCTGCCAGAAAAAACTCTAGCATCCAGGTATGAGAAAGGAGCTGATGGAATGAAAAAACAGAAAGATAGAGTAACCTTGATGGCATGTTCTAATGCAACAGGAAAACACAAGCTGCCCTTATTGCTCATTGGAAAATCAGCTAATCCCAGGTGCTTCAAAAATGTAAATAGAGGTGCTCTTCCAGCCAAATATTATGCACAGAAGAGTGCATGGATGAACACAGCTATTTTCACTGATTGGTTTCATGGTGAGTTTGTTCCATCAGTAAAAAGGTATTTAAGTAGCAGAAACTTACCTGGAAAGGCCCTTCTTCTGTTGGACAATGCACCCTCTCATCCTTCTACTGATGTTCTGGAGAGCAGTGATAAAAGTATCACTGCTCTCTACTTACCACCCAATACAACATCACTCATCCAGCCAATGGACCAAGGAGTGCTTGTAACCCTGAAACGACACTACAAACGAGCCTTACTAAGGAAGTTGCTTCTTCTGGATGGGGATGGACATTCTATGGTCTCATTTGTCAAGACGATAGATATCAAGAATGTCCTTTACACTTCTGCAGACTCCTGGGAGCAAGTTAAGGAATTAACACTAGCAAAATCATGGATGAAATTATTGGGGAGTTCTACACTACCTCCTGACTCCCCTCCACAAGACAGCAACGAGGAACCTGCCATTGAAGAACTTGCTCAATCATTGGACCAAAACCTTACAGAAGATGATATCAGAGGCTGGATTGAAGCTGATACGAGTGACCCTGGTCATCAATTGTACACTGATGAAGAAATAATCAGTCAAGTGTCGGGGATGGAGGATGTGCCTTCAGAAGATGATGTGGGAGAGGAGGAGAAGGAGTCCCAACATTGTCCCACAAGTGGACAGGCTGCTGACATGCTTGATAAATGCCTTACCTGGTATGAGTGTCAGCCTGAAGCCACAGCCACCTCACTGATGCTTCTAAAGGAAATAAGAGATTTAGCTGTTAGAAAGAGATACATGAACTTCAAACAATTAAAAATACAATCTTTTCTTAAGAAATAAACAAATTTATGATATACATGTACAGTACTTGTACAATGTAATAATTTTGCATATCCGAACTTTTTGCATATCCGAATAGCCTCTGGTCCCAAGCTGTTCGGATATGTGAGGGTCTACTGTATGTGCAAGCTGAAGTTATAGCTCATGATGTTGGTGTGGTTCCTGAAGTCCCACATGTATCTGCTCGACAAACATACAGAAATAATGTTGAGTATAGTTCTGTGGAAGAATACTATTGAAGAACTGCTGTGCTTCCTTTATTGGACCACTTAAATTGGACTACTTAGTTCAACAAATGAATGATAGGTTTGGTAAGACTCAAACAGTAGCAGCCAATTTAATCAATCTTATACCTTCTATAATCACTACTCGGGATGATATATCTTTTGAGGACTTGATTTCTTTATATAATGATGACTTGCCAAGTACTG
Source organism: Cladorhizidae sp. MBARI D1340-BT2 (assembly GCA_028752905.1). Lineage (NCBI taxonomy): Eukaryota > Metazoa > Porifera > Demospongiae > Poecilosclerida > Cladorhizidae > Cladorhizidae sp. MBARI D1340-BT2. The sequence goes on from JAQNBH010000017.1 coordinate 10,381,004, forward strand.
CACTTGTGTCTACTGAGGTGTGGAGGTGGAGGGCAAAGTGGCAGAGTCAAGATGCTGACAAGCGGCCATCCACCCTTCAATCAGCTCTGAAAGAGTGTGACAAGGATTACTTTCCTAACCTTTACGTACTGCTGTGCATCGCATGTATTATTCCAGTCACATCATGTGAGAACGACAGGGCCAATAGTACCTTAAAAACCTTAAAACTTTCTTACATAGTAGTATGGGGCAGGACAGATTATCCGCATTAGCATTGATGCATATTCATTATATAGTTTTCCTGTTGATCTTGATGATGTTGTTGATAGATCTAAACTTAAATGTAATAGGAGAATAGCTTTATAAGTATGTACATAATGTATTAATAGCATTTCTCTTCCAATTATTTTTTCCCTTCAGTTATTGACCCTTGGACTTCATGATTCAGATTCACAATTTTTATATATGTCATTGTGATAACCAATCATGTTGTTCGTTTATTTAGTCTTAAATTTTTTCTCTCTATGTACAGTTTGTATATGCTGTATTTGATATAATAATATATCTATATTTCTATATTTAAAAGAGGCCCCCCCCCCAAGAATTCCTAGATCCGCCCCTGGTCAGGTGTGCACAGATGGGGCCCCTGCCATGCTTGGTTCTCGTTCTGGATTCATCACTCTTGTCAAGAAGAAATATGCTGATATAGTCACAACACACTGCCTCATTCATCATGTAGCCTTTGCCTCCAAGACACAGCCAGCTGCACTCAAGAAGACCATGGCTGCCAGGTGGTCAACTACATCAAGAGCAGTGCCCTCAACACAAGGCTCTTCTGCCAGTTCTGCTGGGGCATGGATGCCACGCATCAGGATCTACTCTTTCACACAGCCATTCGCTGGCTCTCGAAAGGGAATGTGCTTGGGCATTTTTTGGAGCTTGCCGATGGATATATTTCTGGAGAGCCAAGGAAAGAAGGCCGAGCATCTCCTTCAGGCTGTACGAGACTCAGACTTCAAGCTGCACCTAGGATACTTGGCAGACATCTTCGAAGCTTTGAATGCCCTAAATTTAAAACTTCAAGGAAGGAATACAACCATCTCAGATGCCATCAACACCTTAGAGCCAAGCTGGGCCTATGGGGGAGAAAACTGGACAGTCCAAATTTCTCTCCTTTCCACCGTCTAACTGCTCAAGGTGCTGGGTAAGAAACAACTGGGCAAGGAGCTACAGAAGGACATGAAAGCACACCTTTTGTCTCTCAAAGAAGAATTTGTCCGATACATTTCCGGGTTTGATATGGAGAGCAACCAGATGATAGTTGCCAGAAACCCTTTCCGATGCTCGGATTTGGTGGACAACCTCCATGAAGATGTGCAAGAGGAGTTCCTTGAGCTCATCAATAATACAGCAGCTGAAGAGGTGGTTCAGCTACTCAGTTTGTCAGACTTTTCGGCAAAAATTTACCCAAGCTTCCCCAAAACAAGTGAAGTAGCCTTGAAAATTCTAGTCCCCTTTTCATTGACCTACCTCTGTGAAAGTGGCTTTTCATCCAAAAGTTCATCCCTTTTGGTTATTAAATCAAAGGCAAGAAACCGATTGGACCCTGAATCAGGATCCCATTGAATTGATATATACTGCCTGGTGTCTGATGCTGTGATAAAAAATGTGATATGCCCTATGTATATTATTGAGGGGGGGGGGCTCACGGAAGGTTTTGAGATTCTGAAATGGGTCGTGCCCCCCCCCCGAAGGTTAAGAACCACTTCTAGAAGAAGTTATCAACATGACCATATAAGTACATAGTAGCTGACCAATCTGTGAGAAACGACCAAGAAAGGTCAGTTCAGTTCACCAGTTTACTTTGTTCATTCAGTTGTTTTTATCATCTCTAGCATATTCCCTCTCTACAATAGTTAGATCCAACAACTCAGTCTTGTCATGAGTAAAAGAGCAAAATCATAGAGATACTTGGATGCAGTTTTGGTCGCCACATCTGGTGTGCTCTCCATTTCATCATCATTTTCATCACAATCATTTCCCCCCCTTTTCTTCCCTGATGTTACCCAGCGAGTTTTCATCCCAGGTTTTGAAATTGATAGAGCTAACTCTCTATCACAGTTCACATACTCCTGCCAGGTCAGGCCAGTTTCAGCCATAGCTTAGACTCAACCTCGTCATCTTCATTAACCGTGCATTCAATTTTTTAACCACATGATCGCATTTCCTTTGCCAATTCCAATGCACAAGGAATGGCGAAGAAGCTGTTTCTTCTAATTGTTCCAACATTTTGAATGGTTCCAGCATCGCAAGGCTACAATCTAGGTTGTTGTTGGGAGGAAGAAACAACCACTTGATCTGATAAACTTTCAATGCCTTCAATTTTGCACCCATGTGCCGGACTAGGTAATAAATTTATAACGCATAATGAAAAAAGTCGTTGCATGCGCTAGAGCTTCCTAGGTTGCAGGGATTCAGGTTTTTGAGGACCCTCCACTTTAGGGTCTAGTAACTTGCCTATAGCTAGACCTATGAAACATATTTTAGCATCAAAAGAGAGCATGCAGAGAGACCTATCTTTTGAGCTATATATCAAGTCCATACCATGAAGTTAGCAGAATCTACGGAGCTCTAAAGTTGTAACTACAAGTTTTTTTTTTAAAGTAAAAAAATACCAACAGAACTCCTTAAGAGTTTTCCATTTCCCATCACACCCATGGTCCAATGAGGGCTCACCTTATTGCCAATAACTATGTTAGGCATCAAGTGGTGAGTGAATATCAAGTCCATACCATGAAGTTAGCAGAATCTACGGAGCTCTAAAGTTGTAACCACAAGTTTGTTTTTTTAAAGTAAAAAATACCAACAGAACTCCTTAAGAGTTTTCCATTTCCCATCAAACACCCATGGTCCAATGAGGGCTCACCTTGTTGCCAATAACTATGTTAGGCATCGAGTGGTGAGTGAAGACAAAAGCTAGAGCTTGTTGATGAACCGGGTAACTATGCCCATCACCCTTCCCTGTCAGTCATGCAGCCTGTTTTTACTTGCCAGTGAATTAATTTTTTTACATGAGGGTCTATGGGGAGGTAGTTTTGGAGGCTTGTGGGTGTTTATTAGGATCTTGGTTTGTTGTTTATCTTATTTCTGGCTGGCTTATTCTGTTATCTGGTAAGGGGTTCTTAAGATTAACTATTAACCGTACAGCCAGTTCTCACTTGCACTGCGCAGCCAAGCCAGTCTAGCTTTGAATCTCCGGGTGTTCTCTCGATTGATCTCTTCACTATGACAATCATTCCCGATTTATGAAAGCCTGCATTAGTTAAGGCAGGTATACCCCCTTCACATTTTTTATTGGTGGTAAATGTTCGCGTAGTCCCTTGGTGGCTGGAGCCTAGTGCAGCAGAGGTCATCAGCAGCATGGGCAGACTTCAAGAGCAAAGACTGGCTATTGGAGGGGGAATACCTATATGTGGGTTGGATGAGGTTACCTAATTGACATGATGAGGTTACCTAATTGATCTACTAGCTTTCTAAGCTCAGAGCTTGTGTATTTAAAACACAGACTAAATGCATTATGTCGTACAACTAGGGGTCATGGTGGTCAGTGGTAAATTGTCCATCACTAAGCCATTGATGGCTAGTGAGTAATAGATGTAAGTGAAGGTCTTACCTCTAGCCCTAGCCCTAAATTAGAGCTTGTGAAAAGGGTGGAAGAGTACTATGGCACAGAGTTTTAGAACGGGATTTTATATTGTACCATCAAAGGATTTCAAAGCAATGCTTAGTGCTACTTTCAATTCTCTTACTATACACCCCTAGCCTTGCACAGTTTATTTGCTGCTGCCATCGACATTCCTGTTAGAGAACACTAGGGATATCTTTACTGATCAAGTATCGTGTGGGATGCCACATTCACCAGGGCATTTATTCAACCTGTGTAGGAGGGGGTGCAGAATACCCTGGGGCATTTGGTTTGTTTGTTTTGGGGGTGCCAAAAAGTGGAGATGCCAAATTCACTGGAATACCTGTTTATATATGCCATTAACTAAACAAACCTCCAAAATGGAATGCTATCTATAGATTCGTCCATCAAAACTCACATTAGGCATCATGTTCCTCGTTTATCCTTCTGCGGATGAATGTGTCATTTATGAAACAAACAACTCCTTCTAATAAATCTCCAAGAATTTCACTTATTCTTTGCAGGAAATGTTCTGGAGCGGAGGTTACGCCAAAAGAAAGATTATTGAAGCAGTATCTTCTAAAAGATGGGCTAAAGTTGTGAGATTTGATGATTTAGAAGCTAACTCAATTTGCCAGAAACAGTTTAGAAAAATATCATGCTCACCCAATTTGAGCAAGGGTATGTTCCACTGATAGCAAGGTATGGCATTCCCTGTAAACACTTGCCTTAAGCTAGGTTAAATCCATGCAAATTCTCGCTTTACCATTAGGCTTTGGTACAAAACGACCATACCTGCACACCATTCTGTGGGATGTTGATCTCTGAAATCATCCCCGACTTCTCAATTCCCCTTGATTTCATAATTGTCTTTCAATCTTCTCTAACTTTAGAACACTTTAGGAAACTGTTTGACAACATCCTTGCTCTGTATTTGATTGATGAATGATACAATGTTCAGGGATTCAATAGCTGGTTGTTCCAGTAGAACTTTTCTAAGCTCTCACCACAAAGATTTCTTGCTTTGATTCATGGTTGTTTCTCTTTCAAACTACCTGAACATTTTCCAAGAACATCGAGGGTTTGTTGGCTAGGACCAGTAAGTGATCTCCTTGCCCATCTCGTATTACATTATAGTCATTCTCTACAATAATGGTGGAGTGGTCTCCTGCATCAACCTTAAACTCGATTTCTTCGTTGTTGAGCACGACCTTCGCTATCCTTGAGGTTTTGTTCATTTCGACTGCTGCAGTCTCCAAGTCTACTGCTAGGAAAGATGCTTCACTGTTTACTTCACTAATGAAGAGAGAGTGGATAGTGGTGCCTTTACTCCTATACACAGCTTGAAAATACCCTTCTTTGGCACTTGTTGCAAATTGGATCTTTTGCTGGAAATTGCTGCTTTCCATAGCACATCATGTACAACACTGCACCATAGTGCTCAGTGGAGGTTTTGCACCAGGTGTCATCCTTGGTGACATCCCATGATATTTTTCTCCTTGATATCAGATTCCTGACTTCTTCCACTGTAGAAGGATCAGAGCTGCTGTGAACTGTGCTTTGTTGCTTCTTGATGGTCTCACTTTGCCGAGCTGGTGTAAGGGCCTTGTCAAGGGTTAATTAAGATCTGCAGTTTTTTTGCCAGGTATCTATTTCTTATATTATATACCAACAACAATTCGACTCTTATCATCACTTCGCATAGTGCACCGAACTTGCAGTACTCTGCAAGAGCTTACAGGTCGACAATAAAATTGTCCACAGACTCTCCTTGTTGCTGTGTTTGGCTATTAAATTTAGCTCTTTGGAAGATGGTATTTTTGGTTTCACAAAGTGTTCTTTGAAGTTTTCTATGACATTGTCATTCTTCCTTGCATTTTCTTCAATCAGCTTGAATGACTGGAAAATGTCATCCACTTTGTCTCCCATGAGTAGGCCAGTGTATTGATTTGGTTCTTCTCTGGTTTTGTAGCAAGGTTGGATGCCTGTTGCAATCATTGGAATCGCCTTATCCACTTAGGCCATTCTTGTGGCTTGGAAAAGGTAACGTTTTCCAGTGGGATTTGGTAGGATGCCATTTACTCTATATAGCTAGGTTGATCAGGATCCCACCTCTGACATCATGTAACATCATTGGTAAGCTGCTAGTTCAGTTAGTCAACCATCTAATTATTGTGCACAGTACATTAAATAGACGGGCAATAACCTTTGTATGGGTAACATGAATAGCACTAACGTAACTGTTATTGATTTATAGATAACATGGTCAGCAATAGACTCAGTTACATACACTAAGTACAGTCCAGTACATTTACCAATGTTGAACACAAATATTTTCATGACCCTTTACCTATTATATAGTGAAGATCAATATAGTTTTATATTTATTTTTTATTATTTATTTATTAGTTCATTATATAAATGGTCCAGTAAATGTCTGTTGTCTACATTGGTTACATTGGTTATTGCTTGTTTAGTCATTAAAAAAGTGTTGTATATGCATACTCCACCACCTCCACCTGCTTGTTGGTTGTTGTTATACATACAGCGCCCATCTATGCAGGTAGACTGAACTCTGACCACAACTCAAAGTGAAGCATCTAATCTTGGTTTCATTATCAACTTGGTCTTCTCTCTCAAGCCAACCACTAGCTTTTGGCCTACTTCGCACTCCCTTTCAGCCCATTCAACAACAACTTTGAACTCAAAAGCTGCAATATAGCTCATACGCATTCCAAGTTCACTTGATATATAAGCTGCGATTTCCGATTATTTCTGCCTAATTAAGGTTGCGATTGTGCAGCCAACACCAAAGTGCTCTGCTATAATATTTGTGCAGTGCCCTCCACTGTGCTGTGGTGCCATCCGTTGTGGTGTGGTATAATGTTTGTGCAGTGCCCTCCATTGGTCTCTGATCTGTTAAAGCTAAAGGGCATTGCACTAGCACAATATATATATTTTTGACGAGTCATTGTGGCTGTGTTTTGTTTATGCTTATGGTTGAGCTATAAGCAGTCAGTTACCGAACTGCCCTAGTTGCCGGTTCGCTCTCTTCTTCAACCTCTTCCTCTGGAGAGGCAAATGGGATATGCTCTGCCACTATCATGCTCTTGATACAAGCTGGCTAGTAGCTTCTGAACAGATGAAAACAAACTGAAAGCTGATGTGCAGGCAGAACAACACAAAGTAGACCACTAACCACTAGGAAACTAAAACTAAACAAAAGAGAGCCAATAAGACCTGAACACAACCAGAATCTAACACAACAAACCATTATTTATGTAATACTAAGTCATTGTCCATTTATCTAATCAACTTTAAATCTACTCCCCCAACTCGTATTCACTGCATTACCAGATCCCACATTTAGTTGATGTAGACTCGTATGCAGCCAGTTCCATCCTGTCCTGTGCTTGCTGTTCAAGGAAGTGGCAGCAACAAGAGGCACTCCATCAAAGAATGGTGCTCTTACCTTGCCAAGCTTCTTCGACAAAATCGTACACCTGCGAATCGGGTCAACATAGTTTACCACAAACTTTGCTAACGATGATAGCGAACATAACTGGTTGACAGAATTATCATAGAGGACCGAAGGAAAGGCCATGCAATAGCCAACAATTACTTCAGACATAAGATATCTTGCACTCTCTATCTGTTGATTAGCTGCACTGCCTGATGTATTAGAGTGTCAGAAACTCTTGTTAGCTTCCGCATGGTCTTGCTTTCAGTTTTCTGACGATTTTCCCCCCTGCAAAGCAAAGCAACTCTTGGTGAGCTTTAGACAGGGAAGCGGCTTCCAAGTTTCTTCGTAACGAAACCTTCATTCTGTTATAGGGCATCCCAGTTGGGCAGCCATGCTTATGAGTTGGGCATCTGTATACCAATAGAAATAAAGGCGAGACAAAAACATAAATCGCCACGCAATACCGTGCACGCATTTCTGCTTAACCGATTGAACGCCGACTTTATTTGTGGCTTCATTACATAAAAAAATTAAAAAATTGTCTCGACCAACTCAGTTGATACACAACGAAATTATAATAACCTTCTCAACAATTTTATTCTCTCGATGTTTCGACTAGATGCTCTAGCCTTCATCAGAATTGTAAGAATTAAGTTCTCAAACTGTTCACAATGCAAACACAATAAGCTGCAGTAGTTTGGTAGAAGAATTAGCTTAATTGCAGTGAGCAAACGAAAGCTATGCAGCGCTATATATCTACAACAAAACTTACTACGAAGGAATTCTGAATGGGCATAGATGCCTGTGCTGCTTTCCACCCAAGAACATACAGAACCAGTGGCAAAAGTCGGAAGACCTTTCCCAAACGCAGTTGCGATCGTCAGCCATTAAATAATCTTTGTAATTTTGCTCGCACGTCCTGTCTAACCAGAAATAAAGTTTTTATTATTATTATATTTATTACTATTTTAAATCAATAGTGTCATCTATTGGGCACATGTTTATGGAGAATGGGTACACAATACAAAATGCTTACAATTAATTCACCCAAGAACATACAGAACCAGTGGCAAAAGTCGGAAGACCTTTCCCAAAGGCAGTTGCGATTGTCAGCCATTAAATAATCTTTGTAATTTTGCTCGCAGGTCCTGTCTAACCAGAAATAAAGTTTTTATTATTATTTTATTTATTACTATTTTAAATCAATAGTGTCATCTATTGGGCACATGTTTATGGAGAATGGGTACACAATACAAAATTCTTACAATTAATTCAAACAAATCACGACCAAGTTCGTGTTTGCCCCATATGGTGCTTAATCAGTTAAAGAGGGATCATGCTTAAATAAAAAGGAGCTGAAATTTGTATCTATCATTTTTATGTAGTTAATGTCATTCTGTAGCAAAAAGATAGCTTTATTCAAGAGCTTTCCAACGACCTACTTTATGAAGGCTAGCAAGTCTGTACAGTGAAGATACACACCCTCTCTTCAAAAACTGTCCCTTGTCCGTTGATCACCTTAATCCTCTAAAATGACAGAATGCCTGTTACCACTTCACATTCAGATGTTGTGTAAAGGGACTACAAAAGTACGTCATGAGGCAAGACATTTTTTGTTTGGTCAAAAGTTTTACTCCAATGTGTGCCACTGATTCCGGTTTTAAAGTTATTTTATTGACCTCCGATTTCCCTTCTGTGTGGCACTCTGAAAGAAAAAAACTTCCCATCATAACATGCTTGTGTGGTTCTGTTACAACCTGTGAATAAGAAGTGGTTACAGGTACTCCATGATTTTAGAGAACGATTTAACGATGATAAGGATACAGTTTTAGAGAGATTGTAGGTATCTTGCTGTATAGTCTTCATAAAGTAGATCATTGGAAAGCACTTGAAAAAATCTATTGCTACGGAATGATATTGAACAACAAAACCATTATTATATTTACAAAGTTCAGGTCTTCAAAACAAATTGTTTTAAAGAATGGACGACCTACCACAAAGTTATAATGGTCGTCCTATTTACACAAGAAGCAGCTGAAATATAATTTATAGAGGCAGAAAATCTATAGATCACATTTAGCAACCTCCGACTGGCCATTGATAATCATTGCTCACCCTAACTGCCGTGACTTCAACACAGACAATTCTTAACTCATTCAAGCTCATTCATGCGACCATCAAGAAATGGTGCTCTCATCTTCCCAAGCTTCTTTGACAAAATCATATTTTTGCCTTTACGTTGAGGAAACAAGCAGCTATGCCATACTCGAGCAGCTATGCCGTACTCGAGCGACCATTCCCTGACAACCATTAACCACAGCCTCATCTCACTCCAGTGCAGACATTTCTCATTGTTTTCTCATTGTTCAATCTTGGAAACTGCAGATATTGCTTCAATTTCCCCACCCCCCCCTCCCCCGATTATTTCCTATTTACATGAGCGGACATTATTTTAGGTGGGTGAAACATACATCTTTTTTACGGGTGAATGTATGGATTACAGAGATATATACATAGCATGTGTAAATTCAACGTTCACAGATGTTATGTTAGTCCTAGCCCACAGACTAGCCACTCCTAAATCCCAGCCCATGTGCTACAAGTCAAAGGCATTGAGCAATGTGTAGGTATTTTGTTACAATAGCTGCCCCTACTCTACATGTTATGAAAAAAAGTTGACTCTCATTTTGTTGGCAAATATATCCATGTCAGAAGTGTGCTTCATCCTGCAAATGCTGGCAGCTAATTGAATGTGTGGGCATTTCAAGAGCCAGCCAACAAGAAGTGAAGGCTGACAAATCCAACTCACCAATGACGGCTCCCTTTTCAAGCCAATCAGTTAAAATTATATCCCTCTCTCACAATCCACACCCCAGCATCTCTCTTACCATCCGCAACCCAACATCTCTCCCTCTATCCGCACCAGCATCCAGATAGATGTCCACAACATTTCACCGGCAATGTATTTTCCTGTAATATTTTAGAAAATGTTGCTCTGCAGGAGCACATAGTTGGGCCTATTCGGCGCTGAGCATGAAGGGCAAAAGACATTTTGAATAGCAGTGATGAGTGATAAAGGGATGATCAAAACTAAAAAGCCTGTCAATACCTCGTTACACAATTATTTTACTGATTCAATGCCATGGAGTGAAAACTGGACATCAGTCTCTAGTTAAAATTTGAACTAGGCCCTAGTTCTTGGTGTGCACGGGCCCATTAGATCGCTAAATCACAGTAAAAAGCTACTTCCACCTGGACAAAACCTCTGGGACAAACGTCATCTTTATGCTGGTTCCTTGAAAAGAAGGTCTATGCCTACAGTAGGGATACCTTGAGAGATGAAGTGAGCATGGATGGATTAATAGACTGCAAGTTTGTTCTACACATAGCATTATGTAACTTTTGTTTGGCATTAGTCAATTGCCAGGATTGTATAGCTAAGCTGCAGCGTATTCTGTTAGCATTCTAAGGATGTCATAGCTCAGTTTATTTCTGGAGGGGGTGGGGAGAAGTTTTAGCTATAAATGTAGGTTGTTGGCCTAGTTGATTGTTATTTGGGAAAAGTTGTCTAAACGCTGCTTATATACATATTATTAAAAAAAGATATTAATATTGGCACCCATGATGCCTGAAGATCATACTGAGAGTGAGATAAAACAGTTAACTTTTAACAAGCACTCAATAATTAATTATTACAAATTTTCCAACAAACATTTTGTAGGTGCAAGCCACGTGCACACGTATATTTCCGAGGTGAGGCCTTATACTACTAACTTTGCTTGAGTGTGTGACCGTCACCATTTCGATGCCTTCCCTGGCCTATCTATTTAGAGCACTGGCTATGTCTTCTAAACAAGTCCTTGTAAATCAAGGCTAACTTGAGAAAGCACGGCAGCTGAACAAAGTGAGTCCATTTTTCATGCTCAAAGCAAGCATTACAACACTCTGCTCTATACATGAAGGGTAACATCATTGACCTAGCTCACTGCAAAGGTATCCTCTAGAACTAGTGTCTAGGCTAATACCTGTCACATGCTTACACATGAAGGATAGCTTTAGCCGTTGGTGCAATAAAAATAAATAAAACGGCCAATATCTCAGTAACTGTTCCACCTTGTTTAGACTGGCTTTAGCAAAACCGGTCACATAGTTTACCACAAACTTTGCTAATGATGATAGGGAACATAACTGGTTGACAGAATTATCATAGAGGATCGAAGGTAAGGCCATGCAACAGCCAACAATCATTTCAGACATAAGATATCTTGCACTCTCGATCTGTTTATTAGCTGCACTGCCTGATGTATTAGTGTGTCAGAAACTCTTGTCAGCTTCTGCATGGTCTTTCATTCAGCATTCTGATTTTTCACCGTGCAAAGCAAAGCCTTGACCTCACTCTTTATGAGCTTCAGACAGGGGAAGCTGCTTCCAAGTTTCTTCCTAATGAATCCTTCATTCTGTTGTAGAGCATCACAGTTGGACGGCCATGCTTATGAGTTGGCAACTGTATACTAAATAGAAATAAAGGCGTGGCAAAGTGTATAACCTGTCACACAATGCCGTGCACCCATTTCTGCTTAACTGATTGAACGCTGACTTTATTTGTGGCTTCATTAAATTTAAATAAAAAAATGTCTCAACCAACTGAGTTGATACACAACGAAATTATAATGACCTTCTCAACAATTAACTTCGAATTTTATTCTCTCGATGTTTCGTCTAGACGCCAACAGGAATTGTTAAGAAACTGCAACACAATAAGCTGCAGTAGTTTGGTATAATAATTATTAGCTCCATTGCAGTGAGCAAACAAAAGCTATGCAGCGCTATGTCTACAACAAAACTTACATCTAAGAAGGAATTCATAATGGTCATTTGGAGCATGGGTGCCTGTGCTGCTTTCCACCCAAGAACATACAGAACCAATCGCAAAAGCTGGAAGAAGACCGTTTCCAAAGGCAAATAATATTTGTAATTTTGCTTGCACGTCATGTCTAACCAGAAATAAAGTTTTTATTACTATTATAAGTCAATAGAGTCAACTATTAGGCATGAGTATATGGAAAATGGGCATACAATGCAAAATGCTTCAAATTAATTCAAACATATCACGGCCATGTCTGTGTTTGCCCGATATGGTGCTTAATTGGTTAAAGAGAGACCACGCTTAAAATTTAAAAAGGAGCTGAAATTTTCATCTATCATAACATTTATTTATTGTCATTCTGTAGCAAAAAGATAGCTTTATTCAAGAGCTTTCCAACGACCTACTTTATTAAGTCTAGCAAGTCTGTACAGTTAAGATACATAAGGATACACTCTCTTCAAAACTTTATCCTACACCTTAATCGTCTAAAACGACAGAATGCCTGTAACTACTTCACATTCAGAGGTTGTCTAAAGGAACTACAAAAGTACGTCATGAGGCAAGTGTTTGGTCAAAAGTTTTACTTCAATGTGTGCCACTGATTTCCGTTTTAAAGTTTTGTATTGACCACCGATTTCCCTTCAGTGTGGCACTCTGAAAGAAAAAGACTTCCAACTTATAACATGCTTGTGTGGTTCTGTTACACAACCTGTGAATAAGAAGTGGTTACAGGCACTCCATGATTTTAGAGAATGATTTAACGATGATCGGGCTATAGTTTTGAAGAGAGGGTAGGTATCTTTGCTGTATAGTCTTCATAAAGTATATCATTGGAAAGCTCTTTAAAAAACCTATTGCTACGGAATGACATTGAACAACAAAACCATTAAGATATTTACAATGTTCAAGTCTGCAAAAAAAATATTTTAAAGAATCGGCAACCTACCCTTAAGTTATAATGGTCGTCCTATTTACACAAGAAGCAGCTGAAATATATAGAGGCAGAAAACTTATCGATCATATTTAGCAACATCCGACTGGCCATTTATACTTGATTGCCCACCCTAACTGCCGTGACTTCAACACAGCCAATTCTCAATCAGGCTCATTCAGGCGACCATCGAGAAATGGTGCTTTCACCTTGCCAAGCTTCTTAGACAAAATCATATACCTGCCTCTACGTTTAGGAAACAAATGCCATACTCGAGCATCCTTTCCCTGACAGCCATTAACCACAGCCTCATCTCACTCCAGGGCACACAATTCTCGTTCTTCAATCTTGGAACCTGCTAATATTGCCCCCCCCCCCCCAAATACCGTGATGATCATTTCCTATTTACACGAGAGGATATTATTTGAGGTGTGTGAACCATACATATTTGTTTTATGGGTAAACATACATGAGTACAGAGATATATACATGTACATAGTATGTGTAAATTATATGTTCTGTTGGCCCTAGCCCACAGATTAGCCATCCAAGTAGCAGCATAAGCTATATAGTTAAGTTTTGGAGACGAGAGTTCGAGCACTCTTAAACCCCAGCACATGTGCTACAAGTCAAAGACATTGAGCAATGTGTAGGTATTTTGTTATAATAGCTGCTCCTACTCTACTGTTATGAGAAAAAGTTGACTCTCATTTTAATAGCAAATATATCCATGTCAGAAGTGTGCTTCCTCCTGGCAGCTAATTGAACGTGTGGGCAGTTCAAGAGCCAGCCAACAAGAAGTGAAGTCTAACAAATCCAACTTCCCCATGACGGCTCCCTTTGCGAGCCTAAAATTATACTCCCTCTCTCACCATCCAAACCCAAGAAACTCTCTTACCATCCGCACCCCAGCATCTCTCTCACTATCCGCACCAGCATCCAGATAGATGTCCACAACATTTCACCGGCAATGTATATTTTCCTCTAAATAGAAAAGGTGGCTATGCAGGAGCACATAGTTGGTCCTGTTCGGCACTGTCTCACACAATAAAGGGAAAAAGACATTTTGAATAGCAGTGATGCGTGATAAAGGGATGATCAAAACAAAGAAGCCTGTCAATACCTCGTTACACAGTTACTTCAATGCCATAGAGCGCAAACTGGACACCGGTTGCTAGTTACAATTTGAACTAGGCTCTAGTTCTTGGTGTGCACGTGCCCAGTAGATCGCTAAATCACAGTAAAAAGCTACTTCCTGCTGACCTCTGGGACAGACGTCATCCTTATGCTGGATACTTGAAAAGTAGGCCAACTATCTATGCCTACAGCAGGGATACCTTGAGAGAGAAAGTGCGCATGGATGGATTCATCGACTGCAAGTTTGTTCGACACATAGTGCTATGTAACTTTTGTTTGGCATTAGTCAATTGCCAGGATAGTATAGCTAAGCTGCAGAATATTCTGTTAGCATTCTAAGGATGTCATATCCCAGTTTACTTGGAGGGGGGGGGGGAGAAGTTATAGCTTAAATGGCCTTGTTGATTGTTATTTGGGAAAACTTGTCTAAATGCTGCTTTTATAAAATATAGGCACCCATGATGCCTAAAGATCATGCTGAGAGCGACATAAAACAGTTAACTTTTAGCAAACACTCAAAAATTATTATTAAACATTTTTCAAACGCGCTTAGGGTGTAAGCTATGCACAGACTTATTTCCGAGGTGAAGCTATAATTATACCACAAATTCTGCTTGAGTGTGTGACTGTCGCCATTTAGTTGCCTGCCCTGGCCGATATATTTAGAGCACTGGCTATGTCTTCTAAACAAGTCCCTGTAAATCAAGGATAACTTGAAAATAAGTAGAAAGCAAGGCAGCTGAAGAAAGTATGTCCATTTTGCATGCTCAAAGCCAGCATAACAATACTCTGTTCCATTCATGAAGGGCAATATCATTGACCTAGCTCACTGTAAGGTCTCCTCTAGAACTAGTGCCTAGGCTAATCACTGCTACAGGCTTACACATGAAGGTAAATAATTAAAAAAATAAAACAGCCAATATCTCAGTAATTGTTCCCACCTTGTTTAGACCGGTTTTAGCAAATCCGGTTACATAGTTTACAACAAACTTTGCTAATGATGATAGCGAACGTAACAGGTTTACAGAATTATCATAGAGGATCGAAGAAAAGGCCATGCAATAGCTAACAATTACTTCAGACATAAGATATCTTGCACTCTCAATCTGTTAATTAGCAGCACTGCCTGATGTATTAGAGTGTCAGAAACTCTTGTCAGCTTCTGCATGGTCTTGCTTTCAGCATTCTGATGATTTTTCCCCCTGCAAAGCAAAGCAAAGCCTTAATGACAACTCTTGGTGAGCTTTATACAGGGGAAGCGGCTTCCAAGTTTCTTCCTAACGAAACCTTCATTCTGTAGGGCATCCCAGTTGGGCAGCCATGCTTATGAGTTGGGCATCTGTATACCAATAGAAATAAAGGCGAGACAAAAACATAAATCGCGACACAATGCCGTGCACGCATTTCTGCTTAAACGATTGAACGCCGACTTTATTTGTGGCTTCATTACATAAAAAAATTAAAAAATTGTCTCAACCAACTCAGTTGATACACAATGAAATTATAATGACCTTCTGAACAATTAACTTGAATTTTATTCTCTCGATGTTTCGACTAGATGCTCTAGCCTTCATCAGGAATTGTAAGAATTAAGTTCTCAAACTGTTCAGAATGCAAACACAATAAGCTGCAGTAGTTTGGTAGAAGAATTAGCTACGTTGCAGTGAGCAAACAAAAGCTACGCAGTGCTATATGTCTACAACAAAACCTACATCTAAGAAGGAATTCAGAATGGTTCATTTGGAGCATAGATGCCTGTGCAGCTTTCCACCCAAGAACATACAGGACCAGTAGCAAAAGCCGTCCCAAAGGCAGTTGCGATCGTCAGCCATTAAAAAAATCTTTGTAATTTTGCTCGCACGTCCTGTCTAACCAGAAATACAGTTTTTATTACAATTTTATTTATTACTATTTTAAATCACTAGTGTCATCTATTGGGCACATGTTTACGGAGAATGGGTATACAATACAAAATGCACAAAATTAATTCACGACCATGTTCGTGTTTGCCCCATATGGTGCTTAATCGGTTTAAGAGGGATCACGCTTAAAATTTAAAAAGGAGCTGAAATTTGTATCTATCATAACATTTTTATAGCAAAAAGATAGCTTTTTTCAAGAGCTTACCAACGACCTACTTTATGAAGGCTAGCAAGTCTGTACAGTGAAGATACACACCCTCTCCTCAAAACTGTCCCTTGATCACCTTAATCCACTGAAATGACAGAATGCCTGTTACCACTTCACATTCAGAGGTTGTGTAAAGGGACTACAAAAGTACGTCATGAGGTAAAAAGTTTTTTGTTTGGTCAAAAGTTTTACTACAATGTGTGGCACTGATTCCGGTTTTAAAGTTATTTTATTGACCTCCGATTTCCCTTCTGTGTGGCACTCTGAAAGAAAAAGACTTCCCACTCATAACATGCTTGTGTGGTTCTGTTACAACCTGTGAATAAGAAGTGTTTACAGGCACTCCATGATTTTAGAGAACGATTTAACGATGATAAGGATACAGTTTTAGAGAGACTGTAGGTATCTTTGCTGTAAAGTCTTCATAAAGTAGATAATTGGAAAGCACTTGAAAAAATCTATTGCTACGGAATGATATTGAACAACAAAAACATTATGATATTTACAAAGTTCAGGTCTTCAAAAAAAAATTGTTTTAAAGAATGGACGACCTACCACAGAGTTATAATGGTCGTACTATTTACAAAAGAAGCAGCTGAAATATATAGAGGCAGAAAACCTATAGATCACATTTAGCAACCTCTGATTGGCCATTGATAATTCATTGCCCACCCTAACTGCCGTGACTTCAACACAGAACTCATTCAGGCGACCATCAAAGAATGGTGTTCTTATCTTCCCAAGCTTCTTTGACAAAATCATATTCTTGCCTTTACGTTGAGGAAACAAGCAGCTATGCCATACTCGAGCAGATATACCATACTCGAGCGACCATTCCCTGACAACCATTAACCACAGCCTCATCTCACTCCAGTGCAGACATTTGTCATTGTTTTCTCATTGTTCAATCTTGGAAACTGCAGATATTGCTTCAATTCCCCCCCCCCCCCCCCCCCCCCCCAATTACCGTGATGATTATTTCCTATTTACATGAGAGGACATTATTTTATTTTTTATGGGTGAATGTATAGAGTACAGAGATATATACATAGCATGTGTAAATTCCACATTCACAGATGTTATGTTACAGCCCACAGACTAGACATCCAAGTAGCTAGTTAATTAAGTTTTGGGGATGATTCGAGCACTCCTAAATCCCAGCCCATGTGCTACAAGTCATAGGCATTGAGCAATGTGTAGGTATTTTGTTACAATAGCTGCCCCTACTCTAAATGTTATATGTCAGAAGTGTGCTTCCTCCTGCAAATGCTGGCAGCAGCTAATTGAACGTGTGGGCACTTCAAGAGCCAGCCAACAAGAAGTGAAGGCTGACAAATCCAACTCCCCAATGATGGCTCCCTTTTCAAGCCAATCAGTTAAAATTATATCCCTCTCTCACAATCCACACCCCAGCATCTCTCTTACCATCCGCAACCCAACATCTCTCCCTCTATCCGCACCAGCATCCAGATAGATGTCCACAACATTTCACTGGTGATATATATTTTCCTATATAGTTTAGAAAATGTTGCTCACATAGTTTGGCCTGTTCGGCGCTGAGTCTCCCATAATGAAGGGCAAAAGACATTTGGAATAGCAGTGATGCATGATAAAGGGATGATCAAAACACAAAAGCCTGTCAATACCTTGTTACACAATTATTTTACTGATTCAATGCCATGGAGTGAAAACTGTACATCAGTCGAGTTAAAATTTGAACTAGGCCCTAGTTCTTGGTGTGCACGGGCCCATTAGATCACTAAATCACAGTAAAAAGCTACTTCCACCTTGACAAAACCTCTGGGACGAACGTCATCTTTATGCTGGTTCCTTGAAAAGAAGGCCAACTATCTATGCCTACAGCAGGGATACCTTGAGAGATGAAGTGTGCATGGATGGATTAATAGACTGCAAGTTTGTTCTACACATAGCATTATGTAACTTTTGTTTGGCATTAGTTAATTTCCAGGATTGTATAGCCAAGCTACAGCGTATTCTGTTAACATTCTAAATATGTCATAGCTCAGTTTACTTCTGGTGGGGGTGGGGAGTATAAATATAGGTTGTTGGCCTTGTTTATTGTTATTTGGGAAAACTTGTCTAAACGCTGCTTATATACATAATTTATTATATATAAAAAGATATGGCACCCATGATACCTGAAGATCATACTGAGAGTGACATAAAACAGTCAACTTTTAAAAACCACTCAAAAATTAATTATCACACATTTTCCAAATACTTTGTAGGTGTAAGCTACGTGCAGACGTATATTTCCGAGGTGAAGCCTTATACCACAAACTTTGCTTGAGTGTGTGACTGTCACCACTTCGATGCCTTCCCTGGCCTATCTATTTAGAGCACTGGCTATGTCTTCTAAACAAGTCCCTGTAAATCAAGGCTAACTTGAAAGGAAGTAGAAAGCATGGCAGCTGAAGAAAGTGTGTCCATTTTACACGATCGTAGCCAGCATAACAACGCTCTGCTCCATTCATGAAGGGCAACATCATCGACCTAGCTCACTGTAAAGGTATCCTCTGGAACTAGCATCTAGGTTAATTACTGCCACAGGTTTAGACATGAAGGATAGCTTTAGCCGTTGGTGCAATAAAACAGCCAATATCTCAATAATTGTTCGCACCTTGTTTAGACTGGCTTTCCCAAATCCAGTAACATAGTTTACCACAAATGTTGCTAACGATGATAGGGAACGTAACTAGTTGTCATAATTATCACAGAGCACCGAAGGAAAGGCTATGCAATAGCCAACAATCACTTCAGACATAAGATATCTTGCACTCTCGATCTGTTTATTAGCTGCACTGCCTGATATAGATTGTCAGAAACTCTTGTCAGTTTCTGCATGATCTAGCATTCAGCATTCTTATACTGCAAAGCAAAGCCTTGATGCCCTCACTCTTGGTGAGCTTCAGACAGGGGAAGCTGCTTCCAAGTTCTTTCCTAACAAAACCTTCATTGTGTTGTAGGGCATCCCAGTTAGGCAACCATGCTTATGAGTTGAGCATCTGTATACCAATAGAAATAAGGCATGACAAAGTGCATAACTCACCACACAATTCTGTGCATCCATTTCTGCTTAACTGATTGAACGCTGATTTTATTTGTGGCTTCATTACATTCAATTTTTTTTTGTCTCAACCAACTCAGTTGATCACAACAAAATTATAATGACCTTCTCAACAATTAACTTGAATTTTATTCTCTTGATGTTTCGACTAGATGCTCTAGCCTTCATTAGGAATTCTAAGAATTAATTTCTCAAACTGTTCAGAATGCAAACACAATAAGCTGCAGTAGTTTGCAGGAGAATTAGCTCCGTTGCAGTGAGCAAACAAAAGCTACGCAGCGCTATGTCTACAACAAAACCTACATCTAACAAGCAATTCATAATGGTTCCTTGGGAGCATATGTGCCTGTGCTGCTTTCCAACATACAGAACCAGTGGCAAAAGCCAGGAAGAACAGCGTTCACAAAGGCAGTTGCGATTGTCAGCCATTAAAAAAAAATTGTAATTTTGCTCGCACATCCTGTCTAACCGGGAAAAAAGGTTTTTAATACTATTTTAAATCAATAGAGTCGTCTATTGGACATGTGCATACAGAGATTGGGCACCCAATACAAAATAGAATTAAAATAAAATTAAAACAAATTATGAAAATGTCCGAGTTTGCCCCATATATGGTACTTAATTGGTTAAGGGGATTACCATTAAAATGTAAAAAGGAGCTGAAATTTGTAACTATCATAACATTGTTGTTATTTTGTAGCAAAAAGATAGCCTTTTTTCAAGAGCTTTCCAATGAACTTTATGAAGGCTATAGCTAGGGCTAGGGCTAGGGCTAGGGCTAGGACTATAGCAAGTCTGTACAGTGAAGATACTTACATTCTCTTCTGTTCCCTGAGCATCTTTAATCCTCTAAAATGACAGAATGCCTGTAACCACTTCCCATTCACAGGTTGTGTAAAGGAACTACAAAAGTGCGTCATGAGCAAGATTTTTGGTGAAATGTTTTGCGTCAATGCTTGCCAATGATTCCTGTTTTAAAGTTAGTGTGTGGTATTCTGAAACACTTCCAGCTCATAACTTGCTTGTGTAGTTCTGTTATATATACAACCTGTGAATAGGAAGCACTCTGTGATTTTAGAGGATAATTTTAAAGGTGATCCGAGTACAGTTTTAAAGAGAGTGTAGGTATCTTCGCTCTACAGACTAGCTAGTCTTCATAAAGTAGATCGTTGGAAAGCTCTTGAAAAAAGTTAAGCTACGAAATGACATTAAACAACAAAAACATTATGACAGTTACAAAGTTCAGGTCTTCAAATTTAGAATGGGCGACCTTCCCCTATGTCATAATGGTCATCCTATTTACACAAGAAACAGCTGAAATATATAGCGGCAGAAAACTTATAGATCAGATTTAGTAACCCCTGTCCGGCCATTGATACTTGATAGACATTGAAGCTGAAGATACACTTTCTGAATGGAAATTATTCAGGTGGCTCATATTTATGCAGTACAGGAGCAGTTCTATACATCAAGTCCTGTTAAGATAGAGGTGCATAACATAACCACTGTGACTTTAACACAGCTAATTCTTAACTCAATCAGGGGACCCTAACATGGACATCACAGGGAATCAATGGGAAACCCTAACAGGTTACCCAAAGTAAAGTGATCCTAACATAAATAAAACAAAACAAAACAATTCAATCAAACGTGACGAGAAGTCCTGCAGGTAACAGTCTATAAATGGGTGACCATAATAGGTTACTAATTAAAGTGACCCTAACACAGGTAACTAACTCAAGTGACCTTAACATAGTAAATCTAGCACAGTGCATCAAGTAGTTCCTGAAACTGGAAGACTATCAGTGGCCATGTGCATAAGGAGGGAGGGAGAAAAGTGTGAGTAGCTATGTATCACAAACCTTGCTCTCTTTGCAAACAGAGGCGCAGACTTTGGATTGGCCAAAATGGTAGCTGTGAAGTGTTTCATGGCTCCGTCAAGGTCACCTGGGTTCAACAAGCATGCCCACACATAGATTACGAGATAAGCACTAGGCAATGTGCATGCTACTAGAGGATCTGGCAAAGTTCATCATAGTAATGCCATTCACACATACACACACCCCTTGGCCAATATAACTTGACACATTTCCACGAGTGCCACACCAACCCTCTACACATACTATAGCACACACACACAAAGGCTAGAAAGCATATTAAACACATCAATCTGGCATAGAAAGGTATTTTACCATGCATTAAAATAGAACCCTAAAATGTGTAACTTCCTTTCGAATCAATCTGATCCCCAAGCTTTATGAAGCGAGTGTGTACCTGTTGCTAGGGTATAGTCACAAAGAGGTGGGCATCTATCCCTGTTCAATTACCTTGGTAGCTTAGGAATACTTTCGTCTTCAGGTTCTTCATCTGCTGAGTGCCATATACTTTGGGGTCTTCTTTAACAGTTCCATTGCTAGGCTCTGGTGGATGTGCAGGTTCAGGAATATTATGACTGAGAGGAAGAGGGTGGGGAAGAGGGTGAATAGAGAGCAAAACCATGAAAAGAGCCGTGAATTGAGTGAGTGTGAGAGAGAGAGAGAAAGGGCTTTAGCTGATACCAGGTTATACATACCTTAGAAGCCACTGTTTTAAAAAAGAAAGCTGTGGGAGATGAATTAAGCTTGCACTGACCGATGAACTGCTTCAGCTGCTCCACATGGCTAGGGTGAAGTTTTGAGTCCATTGTGATACTCAGGGGAAACTACTCGACCTGTTTAGCACATGTACACCACTTCTACAATTTCGTGCCACGTTAATTCAATGCGCATGCCCTAAACCAGGTAAGGTTACTTACCCCAAGTAAGTAAATCTTTATCATAATGCGACCAGTTTGCCTGATTTCATATTAGTACTTAACAAGAATGAATGCAAGACACTGTGTGGCGAAAGAAGGTGCAACAAAAAATAATTTGAAATACCTAGCTGCAGGCCCAACACTATAATTATATACACCGATAGTTGTACGAGCGGATTCTTATGCCGCATATGCATACTAAAAACCATAGCACATGCACAGCTGCAGAAACTATTTCCAGAAGGGATAGAAATAGACTTCAGAAAAGGAAAAGGAGAAAAAAGTCAGAGTGTGCTTTATTAAACTATAGAATAAAGAGAACTGAGATTGGAAAGAAAAGGGTGAGTGATAGAAAAATGCATAGGAGAAGTACAGTACCACATGATGGAGAACTTTCCTTAGGCTCAGGTGAAGTTTCATTCTGACTTAGCGACTCCATTCATCAGTACTCTCTGGCTATGGACACATTTGATAAACTATAAATGATCGTCACTGTCAATATTGACTGGTACTCTTTGAAAACTGAGGATTATACCTTCTCCATATTACTAATGACCTCAATCAGTGTATAGTGTTAGGCTTACAGCTATGCTTGGAGTAGGATGTAAATTATGTAGTAAACAATGGTCCTCAGACTAAAATTCTCTTCTCACTAAGCTTCATCTTCCATCTCTATCCTCTCGCAGCCGATGCCAAACTTACCTTTTTCTTCAAACTCTCGATACAGAACTCAGCCTGCTTACCTTTCATATTTCTCTACTATTAGCAGACGATTAGTGGAGTGGAAGGATTGGTTGTAGGTTGGTGTCAGGCCCCAGCCCTAACTGGCTGAAAGACAGCCCTGAGAAACTGGGAACATCAAACGATAGGAAGCCCTAATGGCTAATATTAATAAACATGCTACAATGACTTGTTCATCACATCACAATAGAGTCATAAACACATATCTTCTAATCACATCACAATAAACTCATCAATACCTATTCATCTTCTAATCACTTCACAATTGTCTATACATTCATCACCTTTCTTGTAAGAGCGGGATTGCAATGTTATTTAAACCTCTCTGCAATCCCAACACAGGTGTTCCCTTCTGCTACTGAATTTCAGTCTACTTCTATTGTGTTTAGTTTGACTTGATTAAAGTTAACTTAAGGCATAAAAACCTTACTGTTTAGCTTGTGCTAGGATTGAGAGGGAACTCTGGTGGCAGCATTACCGGAGAACAATACCTGCTGGAGAGTACAGTGGGTATACCGTTCTTATTGTTGTGCCTCGGTGGTTGGGGCATTAACATCTGGTGGCAGCGGTGTTAGACTTGGACATCGATTATTCGCTACTATTGATAAGAGAAATCTCATCACAGAAAGAGCTTCAGCTAGTGGTTGGCAAAGTTCTTGTGGTTGTTGAGTTGCTAGCGCGTATTCCGCGTATGTTATATTGCTATATTGTTGCATATTTTTGTGTTATTGCTATATTGTTGCATACTTTTGTTGACATATTGTGCTGCATTGATAGTTGCGAGCTGATTATTTTAGTGGAATGGAGGACAGTGAGTTTGGAGCATTAGATCACCGGCCAATTACCAGAAGCCAAGACAAACAACCTTTGGGACTGACAGAATCGTGGCTAATGATACTGGAGTTCATGAGGAGAGATGAGAGCAGGAGACAAGAAAAATTTGAATGGGAGGAACGAAGAGAATGGTGGCGAGAGGAGAAGGAAACCAAGTGGAGAGACTGGAGTTGGTTAACATGATGAGGAGGCTTTACCAGTCAAGGCCTTGGACACTTTATGATGATGGACGACATGGACCCTATGCAGATGAAAAACGAGATGAATCGTCAAAGAAACCCTCTCATCATGGTAGCGACAATACAGCGACCTAACCCAGACAGAGACAGCAGGAGTTTGCAGGTCAAGTCGGTCATAGACAACAGCTGTGTATGGAAAAAGTGTTCGTTCCTACCTGATTAAAAAGGGCCATAAACGGCCAGACTGCCCATCCAGAGAGAAATTGGGTTGGCCACAGAAATAAGTCAGCATGATTCCTTAGTTCAGGACAATGTTACACCTGACATTGTCCCTATAGGGTTGGTGGTTCGGCCCATCAGACAACCCTGTTTGTATGTAGCAGGAAAACTTGGTAAGAAAAAATGCCAGATGAAAATAAATACAGGAGCTGGGCAAACTGTGGTAGATGCAAAGCTAGTAGAGCCCAGTGATTACCATTGGTACAAATGTTACCTTGACCAAGCTTGATGGCAGTACTGTGCTGAGTCCCCTTGCAAGGGTGTGGATTACTTTTGGCTGCTCTATCAAACCCATCATGTGGTAGCAGTTGTTGACAAGGCTCCTGAAGAGGTTCTCTTAGGGTTAGATGTAGGGTACCTTGACTATTTAATGCAGCTGGAGAAAGAGCAAGAATGAGTGAGGAAGCGGCAGATGAAAAATCAGCAGGGCATGTTCTTGCAACCAGAGAGCAGTCAGCTAAAGATGCAGCAGAAAAGAGAGCTGACGTAGCACTAAGCGAGGAATCAGATGCTCATCCATTTGATTTTGGTGATGATTTGTTCAGCTCAGAAGCATGTGTTGGGGAAGATGTTCAGACCGTACAGGATGGTACACCAATAGACATACCCCTTCCCACACTATGTACAAACACTGTAGACCGAGATAACCTCATAGCCCAGCAGGAGACAGATGAGTCCCTAGCTAGTCTCAGATCCCTTGCTGATAAAGATGAGCTAGGTTACTTTCGGAAAGATGGTGTTAGCCCATAGGCAAGAGATTGAAGGAGGGCAGAAATGTGACAGAATAATAGCTCCCACTCCTAGACAGAAAGAGATTCTGAAGTTGGCCCGGGTGGATGACATGATTTCCCAACTGGGAGAAGCTTGTTATTTATCTATAGACCTGAACAAAGGGTTTTACCAGATTCCCCTGGCCAAAGCGGACCAGGAGAAGTCAGCATTGACATTCCTAGGATACACTATTGGTCGAGTGTCAGCGTCAGACTGCAGGGTGGCAGCAATCAAACAATTTATTAAACCTGTCCCTAAACGCGACATGCATGCCTTTCTGGGTACAACAGGGTTTTCCCGAAGGTTTATACCCAAATTTGCACACCATTCTGTGGAACTGACATCAGCCACACGAAAAGCAGCTCCAAATGTAGTTGTTTGGATGGATAGTATGCATGTTGAATTTAACTATTTATGTAACTCTCTATATGTTATGTCCACTCTCACTATCCCTATATACTCCCTGGGATAAGTTCTTGTTACAGAACGATGCTTCTGCTCGAGGCATTGCTGGTGTCCTCAGTGTAGTGAGGGAGGAGGAAGAGCTACCCATTGGTTTCTTCTCAAGGAAATTGCGCCCAGCAGAAGCCAGGTACTCGGCGACGGAGTTGGAGTGTCTAGCCATGGTGAAATCCATCCAACACTTTGGAGTGTACCTTATTGGACAGGAATTCTTGGTTGAGATGGACCACAAGGCCCTCTCCTACCTATACACCTCAAAGCGTGGCCTGACCAGGCTCAAGAAAATGACCTACCAATCTCTTCGGAAGAGGGAATTGTCAGATCCCAGCCCTGACTGGCTGAAAGACAGCCTTGAGAAACTGGGAACATCAAACAATAAGAAGCTAATAATTATTAATAAACATGCTACAATGACTTGTTCAACACATCACAATAGACTCATAAACACATATCTTCTAATCATATCACAATAAACTCATCAACACCTATTCATCTTCTAATCACTTCACAATTGTCTATACATTCATCACCTTTCTTGTAAGGGTGGGATTGCAATGCTATTTAAACCTCTCTGCATCCCAACTCAGGAGTTCCCTTCTGCTACTGAATTTCAGTCTACTTCTAGTTTGACTTGATTAAACTTAAGGCCCAAGAACCTTACTGTTTAGCTTGTGCTAGGATTGAGAGGGAACTCTGGTGGCAGAATTACTGGAGAACAATACCTGCTGGAGAGTATAGTGGGTATACCATTCTCATTGTTGTGCCTCGGTGGTTGGGGCATTAACAGTTGGCATGGTGGGAGGATAGAAGGAAAATCTATGTTATTAAGTAAAGGAAATGTAGTAGAAGAGGAGGAGAAGAACCTAATATGAATATAAGTTTGAATGGGAAAGGTATGTTGGAGGAGGTGCAATGCATCATGAGCATGGATGTAACTATATAAGATTCTCCTAAACCTTGGAGTTATCTTTTTCCCAAGGTAGTGCCTTCGGTTCCACCAGTGGAGAACCCCAAAGACCTGGAATATCCACTAGTAATGGACCCACAATGGTAAGATCTCGGCATATCACTTCACACTCACTGTAGTGCAAAGGAAGGCCTACATTACGAGCTAGAAGCTCCACTCTCCTAAAGCATACACTATGTCTACCCAATAACCACCTATTGGGATATTGTCCAGATAAGAGATGCAAAGTTCTGACTATATATGTTCTCTACTACTGAGTGAATAGTGAAGAAAAACAACACTAGGCCCAAGTGATCATCTTGTTGAACCCCTTCCCTTAACTCTTATCACACGATCTCTGAAAAACAGGCTTGATGGAGAACCATATGCTGAGATTACTGAAGGTAATAGCTGCGGAGCCAAATCCCTGATAGTTTGAAACATCTTACCTCTTGGTAGATTGTTAATCTAAAGCCCAATTTCAATGCACATAAATTCTAGCAGCTGCAGCACCCATGGGGACACCAAGGTGGTCTAGTACAGAGCTGGTAGAAGTCTTTACGCATAAACTCTTAGTAGATTGTCTGTGGAGGGTACAACCCACAGGAATGGGTCGTATACCTCCACCTCGTTTTTATAAGTGAGGCAACAAAGAAAATAGGAATAATGCAATCAGGAATGTCACCACAAAGAATGTTGCTGATGAATGTAGTTATAACTTAGAGAAATAACCTTCACCAGACCTCCCCAGTCATGTCCTCCAGTGTTGAGGGCAAACATCACCTGGCCACCTGATAAACCACTAGGGAAAGATTTGATGGCCCTAGTTACTTACTCCCCGATATATTCATAGCAGAGTCTAAAACTTCTGAAGGAACATCTGGATTGAAAAATTGATATTGAGGAGAGGTTTGTTTTTCCTTTAGGAAAGCATTTTAACAGTAGCCATGTATCATTATTGTATAGTGAATTGGATGTCGAAATCACACCCACTTCCTGAGAGCACCTGAAAACTGCTTGATACAATTCTGCATAGTACACAGTTAAGAGAGTATCATAACTACAAACTTGCATGCATATATGTATATAATTATGTGTATGAAAACTAGAGCACTACAGTCATTAGCAAACGTAATTGGAACTTCAATACAGTAAACTAAACAAGTCAAAGTTTGCAAAGATTAATATAGTTTTGGTTATCATCTTAGCTATATATATATATTTACCACAAAACAATGTTTGATGACCATGGTCAAAGTATCAGAGAGGATGCTCATAGATGGGCTCAGCTCTCTCACTCCCTGCTTGTCCAACCTCAGCAGGATTTATGTAGTGCACATCTACAGTCTCATAGGCCTGGTTGATATCCGTAGATATATCTCTAGACTTATCTTCTCCAGCATTTCCATTCACCACTTTCACTCTGGGAGCATTTTGATGTCTCTTTCTAATCCAACTGTAGAACAAATAAATTTAATTCTACTAAACAACTAAAGAGGGAGTGTGTCTTAGTGGCAGTTGGAGCCCCCACAAGGGACACTGACTATGGTATATTTAGTAATGATTATAAATTCATGAATGAACATACCAAAACAGTAGCAATAGGAATGTAGTTGCTGCAAGAACTCCAATGAGAATACCCATGATAAAACTTGTAGCGATGTTTACACCTGAAGTGGAGGTATCAGCTTGATCATTAAGCTGATCGAAACAGATTTGGCTTGTAAATGTATTTCCTGGTATGGGACACATCTTGCTCAGTGCAACATACTGTCCAGCCACATTTAGGGTGGGTTCCTCCTGCGATAGCAACCATGACCACAGCATGCTTATTAATGAACTTGATGTGATTGTTCCTTCAGAGTTGGAGTGAACAAGTTCAGTGGCAAAGTAGACTGATCGGCCAGATGTGCTTAACTTCAGACTTGTTTCTTCTAAACTCTGTGAGCTGATGTTGCAGGCATTACATAGCGTGGACAAGAGTTGTGCCAATGATATTTGAAGTTGCTGGATTGAACACACACACGCACACAAATACGCACATGAGCGCATGCACACACACAAAGTGAGAGTAATAGAATGTCACTACAAACAGATCTGCATGCATTTGTAGGATGTTTTCCTTGGAACCATGCAGTATCAGATCAATAAGTACAACCCAGAATGTTTCACTATGGAAACCTGCAAGCCTACCCACACGTGGCTATTTTCACATTCAATGAGGATACATTAGCCAAAAGCCAGCTTTTTTATCCTGCAACCAGTCTTCAATAGAATAAGTTGTTTTTTTAATTACAAATTAGTTGTTTGTAAAAGGAATTGATGAGTGCTGGTTAATTATGGATGTGGTATATATACATGTATTGGCATATTTTTTAATAGTGAGCCAGTATATGCAGCTGTTATTCATGGGAAGTAAATTTTAAAAAACATCAGAACAGTTATATAGCTAGACCTACATTTTCATTTCTGTGCTCTTCTTCATTCTGCAGTCAGAGTTTCCACCTTAATCAGGTTGGGTATTAAAATGCTTAGCTTTTTTCCCTTCGTCTTCCTAGTTAGGGAATGGCAATTTAGCTGGTGTTCCTACTCCCTATGGCATAGCTTCCCTAAGTCATATTCCTTGTTTGATTTCCTCAACTATAATTTAAGTCAAGTCGGTAAAGTGCTTTATGCTCAATGGTTCCAAGGTTTAATTAAGATTGCATTGCTTAAGTATCAGTGGAATAGACATTCACTTATAGCAAAAATTATGCTCTTAAATCATAACAACCAGATTTTACTAGATAATTCTAAAGATCATAGTGTTCAATACTGTAAAATAATGCTTCTTTCTTTCCACAGTCATAATGTCACTATGACAAAGCCAAGTCTGTTAGGATAAATAGTGATGAAAGAGGGTCAAGTATAGAAGGTCTGCAATTTCACTGCACACTTTATTCAACAAGCTGTAGATGCTGGTTATCATTAAAAATGGAAGGAATGATAGTGTCTTTCATACCATTGTTGTTATGCAACACCCCAAGTCTGTATCTTCCAAAATCAGCTGAAATGGAGCTGGAAAATACATACAATATTGAAAGTGTCATGTAAGAGCTGCAGCAATGCCATGTAAGTAAATGATCAACTGCTTCAGCCAAAATCAATTCTGTGAAAGAGTGTGAGTAGAAGAGTCATGGAAGTGGGAGAAGAGCAGTGTAGTATATATAGAGGGGGAGGCATTGGGGCACATGCAATTATGTGCATACAAAGTCATGTTCTTACCTCTTTCAAGGACTAGTGAGGAGTTTGAGACATTGTCTGCCTGACACCTGAACACTCCAAACAAGGATGTGGTTTGATGGTGTAAAGAGGTGCCATGGGTCTGGGCTAGCACCATGTTGTTATTCCACAGTGCTAGGTCAGTTGGCTGACCATTTATTAGGTCACATTCAATTGTGTTCATTTCTTCAGAAGTGAGTACCATCTTTTCAAGCCGCAGGTGGAGAATGGGAGTGTCTGTTAGAAGTAACCATAACAACCTTATATACAACATACAAGCGTAATATAGATGGAAGCTTAGAAATAAGTGGTCAGGAACTACAGGCAACTATAGAATGAGCTGTACATTATAAACATTAGGTCATCAGTCCAAATTATAACTTGGATTTGGTTTACTTCCAGACACTTGGATGTAACAGGTCCATCATCTGGTCATAGCTATCATCTACATAATAGTATACCATGTCCACCCATCCATTAGTGTGTCACGTTTATACACATGCACAGAGCAAAATATTTATTACTTTGTCACGACTACAGGGAATCTTGGAAACCATTTGGGTCACAATTATACACATGCACCCACGAAAAGAATCCTGAAGAAAATACAGAATGGCTACTCCACGAGCTGCACAGTGCTGAACAACAATTATACAGCATGTAACAGAAAGCAGGAGAGCTGCAGAAGAGAGACCGAGAAAAAGAAGGGGTGTGTAAGTGAGAACCCGAAATTTGACTGGGAAAGACAAGGAGTGTAAAACTGATACCAGCAGAGAAACTGAGGATCTATCTGAGAACAAAAGACACTTCTGAAAGGTTTCAAATCTATTACCTACTTTACCCTCTCTGGCATATTATTATGTTATGACACTAAATAAATTCACCAACAACAAAGAATAGACTATAGCACAATGGTAGATAAAAGGGTCTTCTTGAAAGAATGGTAATGTTAACATTTTATAATCCCAAACGCCCAAAAAATGAAATAAACACCTTCCAACCACACACAAACATTTATATATCTTGCAGAGTTTCTTTGGGTAGTTGCTAGTTATTATTATTATTATACTATTAGTAGCATTTTCACCCACTTACTATATATTTTGATATTCCAATATAATATGAAGATTGGAAACTCAAACCAATAAATAAGACGGTCGGTAAGGTGGTAATACTGAAGACAGGTTCTTCTATTAATATCCCAGCTATAAATCACTGCCACATATACGTATATTCCAGTTACATCATCACTGTTGTTGTAGCTTATCCTCAGTGACTGCTTTATCTCATCACCATACGATACTGTGCTGTTGAAAATATTCTGATCATATATACGAATGTTATCTTTATAAAGTACTGTGTTAACGTAAAAACTATTCCTCAGCACTGCAGTTGAATTGATCTTGATGACGTTGTCAATAGTTATGCTCTTAACAGAAGTGCCTCGATATTCTGGAATATAATGGTCCATGATCACATCCTGTGCTGGCTTATATGAGGGAACAGAAGACTCGTGCACAATAAAAGTGACTGGTGCAAAGAGTGCAAGGCCCTCAAGTATGGGAAGAATATTCATATCACATGTCACTGAACTTTCTCCATCAATCTCTATTGAGTTTATTTTTACTTCATACTTTCCTGCATCAGATGGCACCATATTTGATATGGTCAGTGCTGTTCCATTATCCATTATGCGAGTTCTACTATTGGAAGTGACACGAGTCCCATTATGGTACCACGCCAGGGAACTGATGTAACGAGCAATATAACCATATGCACCAACTTGTATATCATTTATTCTCATTGCCATTCTTCCATGGAGGGAGAAAGCTCGTGTGGTTGAGTCATCTGTATGCAACAAACCTGTGTGTGTGTGTGTGTGTGTGTGTGTGAGAGTTGTCATTATTTAAACTGTATATGTAGTTCTATTTCTACAATTTTTATTGACAGTATGGAGAAGAACATGTCTTGGATGTGGTGTTTATCAGTCTTGCCTTTAAACAGTATCCCTAGGCCTGCATAAGATCTAAACAGATTTTTAACCGTCAAATGCCCAGTTCTCTACTAATGAAATAAAGGGAGGAAAGCCAATGTGATGGCAACTGCAGACTTGGGCTGATTCTATAGCTTCTGAAAGTTCTTTGGCTGAGGAAAGATGCATTTTCTACACTATAAACTTTGTTCTAGACATAGTTTTCCATAACACAACATAGCTTTTACTTGTTTGTCTTAACGAAGCCTATTCTCATACAAAACTGCTTTGTGTTTTGATTAGCTATTCCTCAAAAATCTATTTTTACAAAATTGCAGGAAAAGACTTTAAAGCTTATGTAATTAGAGCATTAAATTTTAAGGTCTTCTCCCAGGAAAAAAAAGGGGGGGTTCTAAAATGCTCACAACTTGCCAAGTTTTAAGGTGACAAGTTCTAAACTTCACATGGTGTTAACAGTATGTCTGAACCTTTTCTAGACACAATTGTGGGTGTAGCTTTTCTTTATTACAGTAGAAATGGGTGTGGCAAATATTCTTGGGACCCTCCAGCAAGGACAGCTGTTACTTGTGCTGTGTTGATGTTGTGGTTTAGTCAGTTGATATAATAAGTAGTATTGTGCATTGACATTTAGTACAGCAAATATGTGCAATATTTAGATGAATTGTGCCTTTTACGATAAAAGCATGAAACTTTGTGCACAGTCAGAGTATACCTTTTAAAACATTATTGGCTATAGGGACATCTCTAATTTGACCCACAACAAAAATGGCAGCGCGATTTTCAAAATGGCCGCCAACGATAGAGTGAACCTTCAGTATCGTTTCTTGAAACAGACTCCATTGCACAAAATGTATGGCACATGTAAATAGAAGGTACAATCTTGTGGCCTAGACCTAATTTTTACCTACATGAGGCATAATTTTCATCTACATGAAGTACAATTAGTAAGAACATCAACACTCCTGAGACTACAGTCATGTGATTCTGCCACCTGAGACTACAGTCATGTGATTCTGCCACATGGTACCAGCTGGAGTAGCTACAGCGAGAGAAAGGCCTCTTTGAAGGTAAGTATATATACATAGTTAATAGAAGTAAACCCAATAGCTAATCCATACTTACCTTCTCTTAGAGTGGTAATGGCAAAGATCTACAAAGTGGTGGATCCTCTTAGGTCTCAGGCATCAGCGCAAGTTCTGGTAACTGACTGGAGCAAGTGCTTTCTGTGCCAGGAAGATTCAACAGAGGCTCTTCAGTGTCCAGCTGAGTCCCGTCGTGGCACTCAGGGGGTAGGCTACTCAACCATTGCAGATCTTCTGAAGGGTTTGGAACTGATGTAACTGGACGCATTCACTCCACCAAGCTCAAACACAGACTACTGGGATATTTTCCTGACATGGAAGCTCACAAGCAAGGATGAGAAGTAGTCCTCATTTCTAACAAAGATATTGGATCTGCACTGAGGAAGGCTTGTGAGCATGATGCTGACAACGATGCCTTTCATCTTGCCAGGGCTGCTAAGATAGTAAGAAGAG
Organism: Cladorhizidae sp. MBARI D1340-BT2; assembly: GCA_028752905.1. Lineage (NCBI taxonomy): Eukaryota > Metazoa > Porifera > Demospongiae > Poecilosclerida > Cladorhizidae > Cladorhizidae sp. MBARI D1340-BT2. Next base: position 10,414,079 of record JAQNBH010000017.1, read on the forward strand.
ACATGTTCAAGTTGAAAAACCAATTCAATGGTTGGTTTGAAATGAAAAGCCAGGAAAAATCCGTCCCAACCTTCTCTCTTGTCTCTAGTGGCTATGGTTTTGTGTGGACCTAACATTAAAGTACAGTCAAGTTCAACCACATTGTCCCAGCCAGTTCTGACCATTTCACAGTTGCTGATGCACAACAGTTTGGTGCGATCCCGGAAGAATCGTGCTTCAAGTATGGTCAAACATAGCCAGGAAAGAGAAACTCCCTTGCCCATCTATCTAGGTGTGAAGTGGCTCTCATTTCCATGTTACCTCTCTTCCATGACCAACCTAAGTCAGTAGCCATGATCCGTCACTCCATGAACATTGTGAAGACAGCAGTTGAAGTCTTGAATCCAGGTCAGGTTCCAGTTCTTGCGTGTGATCAGCCACTGTATTCGCTTGCAAAGCAGATTCAGTGGACCTGGCCCAAAAGTCACGGTGAAAAACAATTTGTAATCATGTTTGGTGGACTACATATTGAGATGGCAACTCTCAAGGTACTTGGAGATCTTTTGGAAGACAGTGGGTGGACAGGAGCACTCACTCAGGCCGGTATGCAGGACCTGGAACAGCAAATTCATTCTTGAAAGCAGCGCATGTGACACATACCCGACGGGCCCAACAGGTCACAGCCAGTAGTCTCTATCTACTCCTGCAGAAGGCATATGCTAAGTACAGAGAAGAAGCTGAAGGTGAGGTGATGTCAATGGAAGAGTGGCGCACGGATGCCCCCATTTCAAATTCTGGCGCATTATTCTGCAGCTGGAACTGGCTTTGATGATCTATGTGAGAGCCATACGAAAGGGAAACTTTCAACTCTACATAGAGTCCCTGACAAAGATTGTTACATGGTTCTTTGCTTTAGACCATACCCATTACTCCAGATGGGTGCCTGTTCACTTGCGCGATATGGTTTCACTAAAGGAGTGCCATCCCAACGTCTATGAAGAGTTTGTGAAGGGGAATTTCACCGTGAAGAAGTCGAAGCATGCGTTTTCTGTGATTGCAATTGACCATGCACATGAGCAGAACAATGCATCAGTGAAAGGAGATGGTGGAGCTGTAGGCCTGACCGAAAACCCATCAGCTCTACGACGTTGGATGGTGTCTGGTCCTGAGATGGCTCGTTTGATTGGAGAGTTTGAGAGTTCAGTCATGGAGAAGCAGGACAGCGATTGCCGTCACCACGAGCAGAAAAGGCACACTCAAGTAGCTTGTGAAAGCAATGAGTGCAGCATTGGAAGATATGGGGAACCCATTCACTGAGGACAGCAATGATCTTCTTGTGCTGGACAGCAGAATATTGCAGATGCAGCAGTGGCAGACACAGTACAGCAGATTGAGCAAGTAGGGCTTGAACTATATGAGGCAGATGTGGACGAGAGACTGGTCAACCAGAGAATACCAATCTCTAATACGATCAAACGCAACAACCTGTTTTGTTCAGTCGGCCTCCAGTCACAAGCAAACAGCAGCAGATTTCAAGCTTGAAGAACAACTGCTCTCTCTTTTCCAGGCTATACATTACCTCTCAAGTTTGTGATGGTGACCTTGACGAGTTCTTTCAGCATGAAAACCAGCCTTGCCCACCATCACTTTCGCAGATGGGTGTTTTGAGAGGAGGGAAAAAGTCAGACTTGTTAAGCTGCTTACAAGACCTTACACCTGTCAATGTCCCCCATAGTCCCACTGGAGAAGTTACATGCACCATTCTTGATGGTGCTGCAATTGTCCACATGCTGCCACCTCGTACTGCCAAAACCTTCCAGGACTATGCAACTGATATTTTTTTGTGTCATATATCACATCACAGCTTCAGCATGTGACCAGACTAGACATTGTCTGGGATGAGTATATATCTGACAGCTTGAAGGCTGGTGCTGGAAGCAAGAGGGGAAAGGGGGTGAGGAGACGTGTTGAGCCATCAAGTGCAGTTCCTGGAAATTGGTCGGCATTTCTCCGAATTGCAGACAACAAATCTGAGTTGTTCTATTTGGTTACAATGGCAGTCGGCATTGATACTAGCAAGCAGATTATCTCCACGCATCATGTCAATGTGATTTGTAAGAATCGGCAAGATATCTCGTCTCTAGCTCCATGCACCCATGAGGAGGCTGACACCCGCATGTTCCTCCATCTGGAGGATCCTGTGTGGGATGGACACAACAAAGTGTCAATACGCACAGTAGACACTGATGATGTTGTAGTTTTGGCAGTAACATCAGCTCAACGGCTTGACCTTGCTGAATTGTGGATTGCCTTTGGTGTTGTGAAGGATTTTCGGTTCTTTGCTGCACATGAAATAGCCAAGGTACTTGGTCCTGATAAGTGCATTGCATTGCCAATGTTCCATGCCTTCACTGGATGCGACACAGTTTCTTTCTTTGGAGGCAAAGGCAAGAAAACTGCGTGGGACACCTGGAAGGCATACAAAGAGGTGACTCCAGCATTCTCTGCCTTGGCAGCTAGACCAACTCCACAAACTGTCAGGAATGGCTTGGACCACTTGAGCGATTCGTAATTTTGCTGTACGACCGTTCCAGTAGCCAGGAGTGTGTAAATGAGGCTAGGAAACAGCTCTTCACCCAGAAAGGGAGGGCAATTGAGTGTTTGCCACCTACGCAGGCTGCACTTACCCAGCACATCAAGAGGGCTGCTTACCAGGCTGGTTACTGCTGGGCCCAGATGGTAATCAAGGCCCCCAAACTTCCATCACCAAATGAATGGAGATGGAAGACCGACGAAGGCTGGGAAGCACACTGGACAACATTACCAGAAGCTGCACAAGCTTGTAGGGAGCTGATAAAATGTAGCTGCAAGAAGAGCTGCAGAGGTCGCTGCAAGTTGCATGAAAGCTGCTCTACCATGCACATCACTTTGCTTTTGTGGTGGCAATTGCACTGACTAAACTTCTCTTCCATCTCATAATCATATTTACCTTGACACAGTTAGTTTATAATCAGTACATCATATTCCTATAGTGATTATTGCATTGACGATTATAACTATTGACGGCCATTTTGAAAAAACGGTAGCCATTTTTCTCACAGGACATATCTGTGATGTCCCTATAGCCAAAAATCATTTTCATATAATGCTTTAGCACTGTATAAAGTTTCATGCTTTTATCGTTAAAAGCACAATCGTTGCACATATTTGCTGTACTAATTGAGAGGCTAGAAGGAATGAATTTTAGAAATTCAAACTCCCTTCAACACCAAATTTCTGACACATTTGGGACTTAAAACACTTTGTATCATTGTATTACAGAAGGGACTATATTAAAAATAGAAATCAAGAATGTCATTGCACAGATTTCATTGAGAGGACTCCAGCAATAATATTATGACTTATCTAATCAAAGTATGGGGATGAAAAAATTGTCCTAGGGTCAAACAAGATAGTATACGGTAAAATGCAATACAAAATAATGTTAACTTGAACATTGGTTGTACAAGGTATGGAGGGCCTTGATACTGTTACAATAGGTTCAGTTGACACTACTCTTTCACAATAGGGTTCAGTTGGATTTTTGGGGTAGCACTAGGTCCAGGATCACTGGCATCAAATCCCCCCGCACCATAGACCACACCCTCTCTCTCTGAATGTTTGTCTTGAAGCCCCTTTCTGATCCGTCTCCTTCTTTTTCTCAGTGCCTTGGCCATGAGTTATCATGAATATAGGTTAGATTAGACTGTTTTTAGCTAGACAGCTGGAATCTGCATGCATTGTAGTATTTTATGGTACAAAAAAGAAAAATATGTTGTTGTTTTTACATTTCCCTGGGAGATTACCTTAAGATCATACATCTCTGATCTAAAAGCCATGCCAACCATTGGTCCAAGAAATTAATATACATAGTAAAATATTGGTAAAATTACCACTGACATCAATTTATATAATTTGTCCCCATTACCATTCTTATGTGAAGTAGAAACACCCATGTGACCGAGTCATTGTATGCAACAAACCATCAATAAGAACAAAAATTTAAAAACAAACAACTGGCTATGTTGGATTGACTTGTCAAAAAAAAATGGAGACTGTGCCTATGTAGACCACAACCAGTTAGATGACCCTTTACCATTCATTCAACTCATATACATCAGTTAGTACTTTAAATTGTCAAACACTGAAGAAGAGACTGACTGTTGAACAGTTAAGATCTCAGACACAAGGAGAAATCTCGCTGTTGGAATCAAAAGGGTGATCTGTTTTCAGACAACAAAGGAGAAGCTAGGTTGACACCGAAGGAGAGGTGTGGTTGTCAGATTCTGTTTAAAAAAAGTAAGTGTCTTGGCATTATATGCTGCGATGTTCATGGACCTTAACAGGTCCAAACACATTGTATTTGCTGATAATGTTTAGAGTGACCGCATCCACACCTGATGCAAACATGATAAAACTGTTCAACCCATTAAAGTGATATTAATAAGATAAATGAGTTCTTTGCAACAATTGGCAGCAGGTAAACAACCCATTTAACATCTGTTCCTATTCTGATCTGATATCTTCACCATACATGCCTGCCCAGGTTTGCGCCTATGTTTTCTTCAAGCAACCTCTTCCTTCAGAAGTTTGAAGTAGTAATTTGTCAAGTGTTTCTCAATTAGCCATTGCATTCATGCACATTTGACCTGACAACCTTCTTTTTGAAAGCATGCCTGTGTCTCTCTGACAACAGATTCTGCTATATCCCTTTTCTGTGTTCTGGTCTTGCCTTATCCAATCTCCTGGACAGAACAACCATCCTTGATTGCTGCAAGAGCAGCCAGCATCAACTCATCTGAAAACTTCTTTTGTTTGTTGCTTCAGATGTGGTAAACAAAGGAGGAGCAGACTTCGATACCCACCTCTTCTTCATCCTACCTGAGGCATCTAATGGATATGTAGCTAGCTGGATGGTGCCAATAATTGATTGGCAGCTGTTAATTTCATAGTTCAATATTCATAGATAGGTTAAAATGCACTCTGTGCATATTCAAATCAAACCAACCTAAACTACCCAAATTGAGCATGTGTGGGCTAAACTACAATTTTGGCCACACCCATTCAAGTCCAGGTATGTAGAGACAAACTGACAGGCCTCTTTGCTGTCACACTTGTCTAAGCCAAATCGCTCGTATCACAAGAATGCATCAAATATCCTAGCATTGCATTACCATGATGACATCATTATCACAGGCAGATTGCTACCCCCTACATGGCGAGTACAAATACAATGCAAATACAATAAGGTGCATTTTGGTTCTAGAATCTGCTCCATTGAGATGAACGAACTAAAGTTTGTGGTGAGATGTCTAGCTATCTGTACAACAATACTTACTGAGAAATCCATCCAGTGTCATGCCTTTCTCAAGAGAGATGGGATTCAGAGTGATTTCTGGTGGCTGTCAGCTTTCCTCTGCAGTAAGGTTTCTAGAAACAGCAGGAAAGGCCTGGAAGAGACAGTCTGCGATGGCAGAGGCCATCGTCAATTTTGGGTGTGTGCTTTTCAACCTGCTCACTCGCCTTGTCAAACTGGAAGTTATTATTTTATATCATCTACTAATCATGTGCAGATATGTCTAACATACATTTTTATATTCTTTAAAGTTTGAAGGGGAGAAAAACAATCTCACTGATATGCTCTATGATGGGTATGGCACCCACGCACCCATCAGAGCCATTAGTATAATATATATTATAGGAATGATGGCTATGTGGCAATCGATATATTGAATCTACTATAAATCTTGAATGCTTTGTGTTAAAAATAATCCATATGAAAATATTTCAAACCTTCGCCAAGCAAAACTACAATTTTAGCCATATCCATTCAAGCCCAAGTCTTGGTCACCAGAAAATAATTTAAGTGACTGACCACGAGACAATACCCAATTAAATTCTGAAGAGAAATGAGCTGAAAAGCTATGAATGAGATAGCTGGTCAAGGCTACCATGTTCATATATAGGGCTAAATGGAGAGAAGTAGCTAGTTGGGAATTGCTGAATTACAACAGAGACACTACTAATCTAAGAGATCAAGACACAGCTCTGGTGAAAAAAATGGCATCTTATAACATCAGAACCAAGGACAGTGACAAAGCTGTGTTCACTTCTCTAAACTTTAAATGTATTAGGAGAGAGCACTTTTCAAGCTCCTCTCTTCTTTACACTGCCTGGTCGAGCAGTACCTAATGATAACCTTTTTATATTTAATTTTTCCAGTGGTTGTAAATTTACTCCCATAGGGAAGAGTAACAATGTTGTAGCCCATGGCATTTTTAATTGTGCTTCTTTTTATTTTATAGCCCCTGGTTTTATTAATATGTATATAGCTTTTGGTTAGTGTGTACAGTGTTGCCATAGTATTGAGCAAGCCCAGTATTGCCATTACACTGAGCATGCCCAGTATTTTAGTTATATACTTGGTTACACTATACTGTTTATTTTTAAAAGTTTGCATTGGTGTATATCTCATATACCATAGCAACAAAAATTTGAGCATGCATAGTTTCTTTTTAGCTAGCTACTATTTACTACAGTGAAATGCGAGCCAGCCTTGTTGGAGTGCCCATATAGCTGCAGGTCAGCTTATTACTGATTTAAGTGACTGTACCTGGACATTAGTGATGTCTGCTCTTTTTTGGCAAATTCACCTGAAGAATCTTTGTGTGAAAGGAATGAGTAGTTTGAATATACAAGGTGTGGCCATTCTACTTAGTAAGAACTAACTAGCTAGCTACCGAATTTTTTCTCACACTTCTCACACTTTAAATAACCAGTTTTAAACTTATGATTAATAGATAAATTACATGAATTCTCGTCCAATTTGCACTTGTAACAGTCAAAATTGCATCATCCAATTACTCGGGATCTTCCTCGTCCACAATTATTTTGTTCTGACATGCGATTAGCTCATTTCCTCCCTTTTTTAATTTTCGTATATTAGAGGACTATCAACAATGATCATACAGATAGTGAGAGTATATTACCTCCGTAGGGATGACTATATTAACTGTGTACTCATTTTGTAGCCTCTGTTTTTTAATTTTGCAGCTTTAGGTTAGTGTGTACTGCAGTGCTGTAGTACTGAGCATGCTCAGTATTTAGTTACACCTGGATGCTGTTTATTTGTAATGTTTGCATTGGTTCCTTTACATAGCAACAAAAACTTGGGAACGATCAGTTTCTTTTTTAATTTTCACTAGCAACACATAGTTACTTTTTATTAGAATAGATAAATGTAACTTGGTATATAATAGTATGGAGGATTTTTTGAGCCAGCCTTGCCGGAGTGCCTAAAGCAAGTTTATTTCCAAAATAAGTGCTATAACCTGACATTGGCTCTTTTCTTTTTGGCAAAATTTACCTGCAGTATCTTTGAATGAGAGGAATGAGAAGTCTGTTGAATTTAAAAACATGGAAAATGCTGATATGATGAGACTTCTTGAGAACAATTATAACAAAATGCACCAAGTTCTATATACTGCTGCTCGGCTCAGAAAATATGAAAAATCGGCTCAGCATAATAACCTATAATAAATAGACCTTCACTTATATTCTAGTCCAATAATTGTACAAAGACAAAATTTCACTTTTGCTTCACTCGTGCAAATTTTACTTGTTCAATTATACACAACTCAAAACCATCTGATTAACTATACTTTTGTGTGTATGTGTGTGTGCGTGATGGGCGTGTGATGTGTGTGTGTGTGCAAAGTATACCAAAAAGGTCTTCGGCAAGTAGTAAATTGCCTGTCTCCCTCTGTATTAATGTAATTAGCCTGCCCACAGCAATGTATTCTTTTTGCTCTTGTCTGTTGTTGTACGTGTGTGTGTGTATGTGCACGTGTGTGCATGTATGCAGGAGTGTTGGGAGCCTACAGAGTGCTGCTACTATAATAGTCAAGTGGTAGTTTCTGAATTTCAAGAAAGTGTAAGTTATAACTTGTAATAATTATTTCCTATATTTATTTGTGACATTTCTGGGTTGGTCAATTGTGAATGGAGCTCACTGGAACTTTTCTAATCTTAAAGTGAAATACACATATATAATGGATAGGTAAGAAAGTCTTATATATGGTTTCACGTGTGCTGGTGATAGTAAACCGTGGATGTAATGTCAGGGACCCTAACCCTGACTGAGGACACGCTCTGACAACTGAGTGCTTAATGAATAGGAGTAGTGAGAACTCACATGATAAGAAGGAGGATGTGGTTAATTGTTTGTCAACCACCAGAAGCTATAGAGAATATACTAATGAGACCACATATGATAATTCTGATTACCATCGATCTGATTGGCAGAACTTTGGAGACAGAAGGCGACCCGAAATGTCATTTCAGGAGTGCCCAGCCAGAGGCTGATGTGTGATGATGTCATCAGCTGGACTGTGAAAAGAGTAGAGAGTTATTAGTCTAGGTAATACTAGAACTGAAGTTGTAAGTATGTATTGAGAACTGTATTGAGAACTGTATTTTGAGTATTACTGAGTTGTATTATTATGAAAGGACGGCACACCTCGTTTGTGCCTTATTTACACCTATTCTCATAAGTTGCTAGCTAAGGGCTAGACGGTGTTCGACTAGGTCCAATACCAGGGAACACAGACATAAGAGTGTGTCTGTTCTTGGCTCCAGGGTCAACTGTGATAGGAAGATTACAGTTGGGCTGGGGCGACGCAGCTGTCCTTACTACACTGAGCTAAATCAGCTAGCGTAGGGTAGAGTATGGAAGTAGACATTCAAAAAAGGAAGCTGACATGTCGGAAGCATGTTATCAAAGTGTGTTTTCTTTAGTCATGAAACAGTCCTCTAAGTGATTACTGATGTTTTATTGCTAGTAGAAAGCTCACCATCTTCTGGAATAGTAAACATGTTTATTAGTTCTCTGTGTTTGTACAGGGATATTCCCTCTTCCTTTTGTCCAGTACTTTATAGATAAAATCCACTCTTGTAGGTATGTATAATGTTAGTATCTATCCTAAAAAGTATATATCCTAAAAAGACATGCAAACTCGGGTAGATAAAATTTACAAGTTACAATGAACACACCAGAAAATATAAAATGGCTGTTTGGATTGATTCTTGTTTCAATTTTTTTTCCCTCTCAAACTTGGCCCATCAAGCTCAATTGAAGTAACTACTGCCAACATTTAATCTACTCAGATTTTAAGTTGGTCTGTTCAAGCTTAACTGCTGTCATAAAATGAATCAGGTAGGTGAAGATGGCACCATTAGTCAACCTAAGTTGGTGAGGCATTATCACATTGACCATCCCATTCCATTAAGACTTCAAAAATCATGACACACCAATTATAAGAAAAAGCAGAACATTGGTGTACATAATTATTGTGGTCTATATACATGGGTACACTTGTTGTTTCCTTTTTATGGCCAGCCAATTAAAAATTTTATCATGCTCCAATTTTTGGTTGGTCTTGTTTCTCTATATGATATAGTTGAACTATCACTCAAACTGTGGCAATGTTGAAAACTAGTACATGAGTGTCAAGGCCAAGTTTATGCGAATCCAGTGGAATAGAACCTCACATAGAACCTCACATAACCAGCCCTGCTTTATCACATTTTGTAACCTTTTCATGACAATGTTTCATATGTGCTCCTGTCTCTATACATAAGTACCTGACCTAATAGCTGCTAATACACATGTCATTAGCACTAAAATAACATTGCAGTGTTAGCTAAATACACATGTGCTACTGTACTAATCCTACCTGCTACTTATCAAGGCTTTAGCCTAACCTACCTTCTGTGCCTCATCTTGTAGTTTACATGCAAGCTTAAAACAGCTGATACACTGATTTCTTGACCACAATCGTGTTTGTTTCAGATACCAGAAATTCAAGCACGGTTAGTCCCATACATAGGGTTTTGATACACAAGGGTTTACTTGATTAAATGCATTTTCTAACTTTTTTTAATCTTGACTTTTTCGATAATCGATTTAAATTTGCTCTTTGGATATATTATAGCAAATTTAAATTGATTCTGAAAAGATATTGTATCTGTTTTATTTCAAATGAGAGTTTGTTGAGAGATTTTGTTACTCTACACTAGTCAGGCCCTTGATAGAGCTTCAGCTTCAATCAAATGGCTACAGGTAAAACAAACAGCATAGTATAGAGTACCTGTTTATCAGACTTAGAACAACAATAGTCTCTGACCCCAGACCCAGGATTGTTGTTTTAGTGGCAGAATTAAAGAAACCCCACACTTTGGTTTACCACACTGTTTATATATTATTTCAGGGATTAAAAATGTCAGGAAGTTGTGGTCTAGAATTACTAAACTATATCCATGATCATAATGGTCCACATAGCAAGTGATGATCCTGCATCCTGATCTTCAACTACATAGAATCAATATCAAAATCAACTAGTACTGATTCAACACTAGCTACTTCTTGCTCATCAACAGCTGTATTGCACTGGCAAGCAGCAGTCATCGAGCACTCAGAAGTTGAACTACTGCAGCTCAGTCACATACTACAAGACTAATCTCAAACACAAAGCCAACACAATACATGAACACCACATTTATTCGATGTCAGAAAAAAATTGTAGGTTTGTATAAATCAAAAAGAGGAAATGTTACATCTAATTATGCAACTTTTCATCAGTGGCCATACTTGTGGGTCCTAGACCAACATTACTAGCTCTGTAGGTTAGCTTACTGCATTCTACAAGCTTTGAAGCTTCTAGATTGGATTTAGGTATAACACCGATTAAAATAATAATATTGATCACAGGCTTCCTTTAATTAATAAAGAAGGGCTCCTGGAAATCCATTGGTAAAACTATACACTGTAAGCCAACTTTCTCTTTGCGGAAGCTTTTTTGGTTGCTCACACCTATGGATGCAGAAAACATTAGCATCGAAGTTACAGTCCAGCCAACAAGATGAAAGTTGTCAAAGAGAATAATGGAAGAAATATTAATGTTTGAAGTGAAGCAATGGCTACAGCAAACTGGTCCAGGTCTTCTGCTTGAACTTCAAGAAGCTTGCATGGCCAAGTAGAGAGTCCAGATCCTTTAGTTGGCACAGTGATTCCTGATTATATACTCCCAGAGAGTATCTTACATGATCTTTGTCATCACAAGAACTGTAACTACAAATCAAGATTAAGTGCACCAAAGGATTATTATATTATAATATTATAAATCATCATAATTATTATGATGATTTTGGGGAAATAATTCAAGCTACAGAAGTTGTTGGTCAAATTATATCCATTGCAACTTATCAACTTACCCAGAGTTGCTATATGCATATAGGTGGCAAATTATAGCCTGAAGATTTCTTATTATATTCATCACTTGTTATATTTTTTGTTGCTCTCTTGCCTACGGATGCAGAAAAGAAGATCAGCAAACTTGTATCAGTCTTCAGCTTGAACTTCAAGAAGCTACATGGCAATGATGGGGTCCAAGTCGTTTTGTAGGAATATGCTCATTGATCAGGGTGTAAACCGCGCGATATTTAAGAAGATCAACTGAAATACCAAGCTTGCTTCTATATTATTATATCATTGGTATCAGTGTTTCATACAGGATTTTTTTTGTTTGAGGAATGAGGGTAAGGAAAACCAACCTCTGTGAGGTCTGGGATCCCCTATCCCCACGTGGGTTTTTTCTTTGGTGTTAATAATAATAATAATGAAAACAACAAGAACAACAACAACAATAATAATAATAATATCAAAATCATATATACTAATCATTATATTCAAATATGAAAAAGCATAAATATTGCTTTAATTAGTGATGGGTATACAAATGCACATAAACGGTTGTTGGAAGTCGAGCCTTACGGTCCTATATAGTGTCTTTGGGTGGTGCTAGGGGGGTTAGTCGTGTGTCTATAGTTAAAATGCAAACCTACTATAGTGGAGCAATTAGAAATAATAAGGACCTAGAGGGGATGATTTGCGATGTGAAAGCGATTTTTTATCACTCTTAGTCAACTATGGAACATCCCAACACGAGTATTGTCCTACAGGAGTTTTGAGTTGGTGTAAGTTTAATCCAGCTTGTGCTAAAGGTGAGGTACCACCAGTACTATGATTCCTCTGGACAAGGCTATGTATGTTAGGAGGTTTTTGATAAATTAATGTCTGAGGATTTTTTGTGCAAATGTTTAGGTGGTTATACACAGAACCAAAATGAGAGTTTAATTCTGTTGTGTGGAGTAGAGCGGGTAAGACAGAACATATGAGTGCAACAAGTGTCAGGCTTGCCGTCGAGAGGCAGCAGAGTTCAATGGAGGGCGGAGCATTGTATGGTCCTGGCATGGGGGACCTGTAACAATTTTATTTTGTTTATGTGTCTTTTGCTTTCTATTGTCAAACAGATTTCAAACAGAGATTACTGGAAGATACTTTTGTTTATGTGTATTTTTGTCAAGCTTAGGAATTAGTGGAGGATGACTTTTGTTTGTGTTCTATTTTTTTCAGGGATTACTGGAGGGTGTCGGAAGACATGTGTTGAGGGTGACGATGGATGGACCTGGGCATGGGAGCCCTGACGTGTTTATGTTTGCTAAATCAATATTAGCAAAGCAACATAACAAGTCTGATGCGTATTTAATTTATGTGTATGTATATATATATATTGTTGGTTTTCAGGTTGTAGTTAGGATGTAGGGTACTGCTGTTGTTGAAAAAATAAAGGACTGTGAAAAGTCAATTGGTTGCTTTCAACGTTTTGTTTGTACACACATAATTCTAGTAATGAGGGGGTGTATTCTGGTGAAGCAGGGTGTGTTTCTGGCAGCTGGGATGTGATTACAAACTGCTTGGACTTCAAGGCTCAATATCTCTGAAGTGATTTTTGAAAAACCGTTCAAATGATAACTTGAATATATTTTATCCTTTCATTAAAAAAAAATATATCATTTGAAAGCAAATTTTATATTCTACAACTTGTGCGAGAGTTTTTTTTTTGATAGGATTACTAAAAAAAGACATAGATGAAAATGTAAAGTGATGTCATAAAGCTATGTTCAGAAAATGCAACAAAAAAACTTTTTTTCAAAATTTCAAGACGCGCAGTAATTATGATTGACTAATAGACCGAATAAGAGCCTCGCAAAAGTCGTTACTGCAACGTGGTTTACTTAACGGACGGTCCGCACTGGAAGAGCGCTAGGAAAAAATTATGGCGAAACAAAATAACAAAAGAGACTAAAGCACAGACCGCAAGCTATAATTTGATATATAAATCGGGAAACTAGAGTGAATGCGAGCAAAGATATGGTACTTTATATGCGACTACGCGATACGCAGCACTCTTTCCCCCTTTAAACAGTATCCCTAGGCCTGCATAAGATCTAAACAGATTTTTAACCTTCAAATGCCCAGTTCTCTACTAATGAAATAAAGAGGGGAAAGCGAATGTGATGGCAACTGCAAACTTGGGCTGATTCTATAGCTTCTGAAAGTTCTTTGGCTGAGCACAAGATGTTTTCTATACTATAAACTTTGTTCTAGACATAGTTTTCCATAATACAACATTGCTTTTACTTGTTTGTCTTAACGAAGCCTATTCTCATACAAAACTGCTTTGTGCTATTCCTCAAAAATCTATTTTTACAAAATTGCAGAAAAAGTATTAAAGCTTATGTAATTAGAGCATGACCTTAAGATCATACATCTCTGAACTAAAAGCTATTGTGCCATGTCAACCATTGGCCCAAGAAATTAATATACATACTAAAATATTGGTAAAATTACCACTGACATAATATGTCCCCATTACCATTCTTTAATAATGCGAAGTAGAAACACCCATGTGACCGAGTCATTGTATGCAACAAACCATCAATAAGAACAAAAATTTAAAAACAAACAACTGGCTATGTTGGATTGACTTGTCAAAAAAACAATGGAGACTGTGCCTATGTAGACCACAACCAGTTAGATGACCCTTTACCATTCATTCAACTCATATATTATATACATCAGTAGTACTTTAAATTGTCAAACACTGAAGAAGAGACTGACTGTTGCACAGTTAAGATCTCAGACTCAAGGAGAAATGTGGCTGTTGGAATCAAAAGGGTGATCTGTTTTCAGACAACAAAGGAGAAGCTAGTTTGACACCGAAGGAGAGGTGCGGTTGCCAGATGCTGTTAAAAAAAGTAAGTGTCTTGGCATTATAATATGCTGCGATGTTCATGTCTTAGCTGGACCTTAACAGGTCCAAACACATTGTATTTGCTGATAATGTTTAGAGTTACCGCATCCACACCTGATGCAAACATGATAAAACTGTTAAACAAAACAACGCCCAATAAAGTGATATTAAGATAAATGAGTTCTTTGCAACAATTGGCAGCAGGTAAACAACCCATTTAACATCTGTTCCTATTCTGATATCTTCACCATACATGCCTAGTTAAATTTGCCCAGGTTTGCCTATGTTCTTCAAGTAACCTCTTCCTTCAGAAGTTTGAAGTAGCAATTTGTCAAGTGTTTCTCAATTAGCCATTGCATTCATGCACATATGACCTGACAACCTTCTTTTCGAAAATATGCCTGTGTCTCTCTGACAACAGATTCTGCTATGCCCCTTTTCTGTGTTCTGGTCTTGCCTTATCCAATCTCCTGGACAGAACAACCATCCTTGATTGCTGCAAGAGCAGCCAGCATCAACTCATCTGATAACTTGTTTTGTTTGTTGCTTCAGATGTGGTCAACAAAGGAGGAGCAGACAACCTCTTCTTCATCTTACCTGAGGCATCTAATGGATATGTAGCTAGCTGGATGGTACCAATAATTGATTGGCAGCTGTTAATTTTATAGTTCAATATTCATAGATAGGTTAAAATGCACTCTGTGCATTTTCAAACCAACCTAAACTACCCAAATTGAGCATGTGTGGGCTAAACTACAATTTTGGTCACACCCATTCAAGTCCAGGTATGCTGACAGGCCTCTTTGCTGTCACACTTGTCTAAGCCAAATCGCTCGTATCACAAGAATGCATCAAATATCCTAGCATTGCATTACCATGATGACATCATTATCACAGGCAGATTGCTACCCCCTACATGGCGAGTACAAATACAATGCAAATACAATAAGGTGCATTTTGGTTTAAGAATCTGCTCCATTGAGATGAACGAACTAAAGTTTGTGGTGAGATGTCTAGCTATCTGTAGAACAAAACTTAGTACAAAGAAATCCATCCAGTGTCATCCCTTTCTCAAGAGAGATGGGATTCAGAGTGATTTCTGGTGGCTGTCAGCTTTCCTCAGCAGTAAGGTTTCTAGAAACAGCAGGAAAGGCCTGGTCTGCGATGGCAGAGGCAATCGTCAATTTTGGGTGTGTGCTTTTCAACCTGCTCACTCGCCTTGTCAAACTGGAAGTTATTATTTTATATCATCTACTAATCATGTGCTAACATTCATTTTTATATTCTTTAAAGTTTGAAGGGGAGAAAAACAATCTCACTGATATGCTCTATGATGGGTATGGCACGCACAAACCCATCAGACTAAACATAGCCCATTAGCTGTATATATATATATATATATTATAGGAATGATGGCTATATTATGGCAATCAATATATTGAATCTACTATAAATCTTGAATGCTTTGTGTTAAAAAATAATCCATATGAAAATATTTCAAACCTTCGCCAAGCAAAACTACCATATCCATTCAAGCCCAAGTCTTGGTCACCAGAAAATAAAATAATTTAAGTGACTGACCATGAGACAATACCCAAATAAATTCCAAAGAGAAATGAGCTGAAAAGCTACGAATGAGATAGCTGGTCAAGTCTACCATGTTCATAGAGCTAAATGGAGAGATAGCTGAATTACAACAGAGACACTACTAATCTAAGAGATCAAGACACAGCTCTGGTGAAAAAATGGCATCTTATAACAGCAGTACCAAGGACAGTGACAAAGCTGTGTTCACTTCTCTAAACTTTAAATGTATTAGGAGAGACATATTTCAAGCACTTTTCAAGCCCCTCTCTTCTTTACACTGCCTGATTGTGCACGAGCAGTAGCTAATGATAACCTTTTTATATTTAATTGTCTCAGTGGTAGTAAATTTACTCCCATAAGGAAGAGTAACAATGTTGTAGCCCATGGCATTTTTAATTGTGCTTCTTTTTATGTTATAGCCCCTGGTTTTATTAATATCTATAGCTTTAGGTTAGTGTGTACAGTGTTTCCATAGTATTGAGCATGCCCAGTATTGCCATTGCACTGAGCATGCCCAGTATTTTAGTTACTTTGTTACACTTGGATACTGTTTATTTAAAAAAAGTTTGCATTGCAAAAATTTGAGCATGCTCAGTTTCTTTTTAGCTAGTTACTATTTACTACAGTGAAATGCAACCCATCCTTGTTGGAGTGCTGCAGGTCAGCTTATTACTGATTTAAGTGACTGTACCTGGACATTAGTGATGTCCACTCTTTTTTGGCAAATTCACCTGAAGAATCTCTGTGTGAAAGGAATGAGTAGTTTGATTGTGGAAGAAGAATATACAAGGTGTGGCCATTCTACTTAGCTATCAAACTAAGAACTACCTTAAAATAACTAGCTTAGAAAGATAGCTACCGTCTCACACCTGATTTAAACTTATGATTAATAGGCAAATTACATGAATTCTTGTCCAATTTGCACTTGTAACAGTCAAAATTGCATCATCCAATTACTTTGGATCTTCCTCTTACAATTGTTTTTTTCCTCACATGCGATTAGCTACTTCACCTCATTTCCTCCCTTTTTTATATTTCGTATGTTAGAGGACTACATAAATTTATCAACAATGATCATAGAGTTGTATAGTGAGAGTATATTACCTCCATAGGGATGAGTATATTAACTGTGTACTCATTTTGTAGCCTCTGGGTTGTTTTTTTGCAGCTTTAGGTTAGTGTGTATTGCAGTGCTGTAGTACTGAGCATGCTCAGTATTTAAGATCCATAGTTACACCTGGATGCTGTTTATTTGTAATGTTTGCATTGGTTCCTTTATATAGCAACAAAAACTTGACAACGATCAGTTTCTTTTTTAATTTTCACTAGCAACACATAGTTACTTTTTATTACAATAGAGAAATGGAACTTGGTAATAGTATGGAGGATTTTTTGAGCCAGCCTTGCCAGAGTGCCTAAAGCAGGTAAGTTTATTTCCAAAATAAGTGCTATAACCTGACATTGATGATAATTATTAGCTCTCTTTTTTTGGACAAAATTTACCTGAAGTATCTTTGGTGGAATGAGAAGTCTGTTGAATTTAAAAACATGGAAAATGCTGATATGATGAGACTTCTTGAGAACGATTAATACACCAAGTGCTGCTTGGCTCAGAAAATATGAAAAATTGGCTCAGCATAATAATTTGCCTAACCTATAATAAATACACTTTCACTTATATTCTAGTCCAATAATTGTACAAAGTTCACTTTTGCTTTACCTCGTGCAAATCTCCAAATTTTACTTGTTCAATTATTCACAAATTGGACTCAAAACCATCTGATTAACTATACTTTTGTGTATGTGTGTGTGTGTGTGCATGATGGGTGTGTATGATGTGTGTGTGTGTGCAAAGCATACCAAAAAGGTCTTGGGCAAGTAGTAAATTGCCTGTCCCCCTCTGTAATAATGTAATTAACCAGCCCACAGCAATGTATTGCAAGGTATTCTTTTTTTCTCTTGTGTGTTATTGTATGTGTGTGTGCATATGTGCATGTGTGTGCATGTGTGCGAGTGTTGGGCTCTTGCGAGCCTACAGAGTGCTGCTAATATTTGTCTTATGTAGCTACTATAATAGTCAAGTGGTAGTTTCTGAATTTCATTATATATAAAGAGGGTGTAAGTTATAACTGGCAATAATTATTTCCTATATTTATTTGTGGGTTGGTCAATTGTGAATGGAGCTCACTGGAATTTTTCTAATGTTAAAGTGAGATACACATATATAATGGATTGGCAAGAAAGTCTTATAAGTGGTTTCACTTGTGCTGGTGATAGTAAACCGTGGGTGTAGCAAGCATGTTATCAAAGTGTGTTTTCTTTAGACATGAAACAGTCCTCTAAGTGATTACTGATGTGTTATTGCTAGTAGAAAGCTCACCATCTTCTGGAATAGTAAACATGTTTATTAGTTCTCTGTGTTTGTACAGGGATATTCCCTCTTCCTTTTGTCCAGTACTTTATAGATAATATCCACTTTGTAGGTATGTATAATGTTAGTATCTATCCTAAAAAGACATGCAAACGTGGGTAGATAAAATTTACAAGCAAGTTTACAATGAACACACCAGAAAATATAAAATGGCTGTTTAGCCAAGTACTGATTGATTCTTGTTTTTTCTTCACCTCTCAAACTTGGCCCATCAAGCTCAATTGAAGTAACTACTGCCAACATTTAATCTACTCTTCAAGTAGAGATTTTAAGTTGTTCTGTTCAAGCTTAACTGCTGTAATAAAATGAATCAGGCAGGTGAAGATAGCACCATTAGTCAACCTAAGTTGGTGAGGCATTATCACATCGACCATCCCATTCCATTAAGACTTCAAAAATCATGACAGACCAATTACAAGAAAAAGCAGATTATTATGGTCTATATACATGGGTACACTTGTTTCCTGGCCAGCCAATTTAAAATAATTTTTTTTGTCTTGCTTCAATTTTGAGTTGGTCGCTGGTAATGAGAGACAGACTGCAGTACAGAGTGGAAGAATGCCACCAGGAACAAAAGAGGCATCTGGCAGTCAAGTGTAACTATCTTATGATTAATTGTCGATCTCAAAAGCAATGCTGCAGCTCTGTAAAGGAATGCAGCACAGGTCAGTATCACTCTATGCAGCTGAGCAACAAAACCACTGTAATTGGAGATGAGGCTTATCATATTGGAGAAGGAGATGATGCAAACCATAGTAACATTATCTGTATAAGAGAGTGCTTGCAGCATGAGTCTGTGTTGATTCTGACATGGGTATTTTCAGAGGAAGAATGGAAGATGCAAGTGTCCTTGTAAAGAGACCAATATAAATTTCAGTGAGACCAGTGTGGATGCAACACAGGGCAGAAGTTGTAGGTAAATGATATTGTTCCCTGCTCATGTGTGTGGATCCTTCAGTAGGTTGTAGCTTCACCAAGTGCCACTTGATTCAACCATACTAACCTTATCCAACATGTGCAAAAACTGGAAGTAACAATCCAGATGAAGGTGAACATGGATGCAAAACTCTAAATTATTTTGCAGGAGTTCGTACAAGGCCTTCCAGTAGCAGGACCACAGACACTCTGTATGTATATATTATGTGCATGAACTACAGAGCAAAGGACATGCTAACTGAAAATGTGTGCTGTGGGAATTGCATGTCACTACTACACATGACAGATATCATGTCAGCATGCTTACCATTGCTATATTGAATCGGGTGGCTTTTTTTTTTGCAGATATTACCTATTCCTCTAGTAACTACAAAAAACAACCTGTAGACAATTTAGTTTATGATCTTGTGGACAGTAGGGAAGGGATTATCATAAAAAGTGCTATCCTGTGCAGTGGTATGTGTTAGAAACAGAAACCCAGATTCAATTAATATATACTTAGTTTCAGGGAATATATGGAGGCTTATTACGTTGTTTGGTTTGTTCTGGACTTCTCCTGTGAAAGTGTTTTCAAGTCCAAAAGAGGCTATAGCTGATCCATGGCAGACTCTAATAATGAAGCAAAGATAAGATATATGTGCTGACTTGTGTCATGTTCCAAGTATAAGAAGTAAGCTAGATAAAAGAATAGGGTCATGTCTGCTTTTTGGTTTTCTTGTCTAGTTCTCTCCTTCCATAATGTTGAACTGTTTTGTAAAACAACAACAGGTAAACAAGAACATTTTTTATTAACATCTATGTTGGACTGAATCATTTTCTGGCTAACCAATTTATATTTCCTCACTGGATGTTTTTCTCTAGGAATTATGTTGGAGTCACTGAGCAATATTTATGCTTTTTTAATTCTTAGTATATATGATTTTGATTATTATTATTGTTGTTGTTATTGTTGTTCTTGATGTTTTCATTATTATTATTATTATTACTGGAGAAAAAAATCACGTGGGGATTGGGGATCCCCCTTACCCTAATTCCTCAAACAAAACAATCCTGAATGAAACACTGATACCAATGATATAATAATATAGAAGCAAGCACCTAGTCTTGATATTTCAGTTGGTCTTCTTAAATATCGTGTGGGTTACACTCTGATCAGGGAGCATATTCCTACAAAACTACCTGGACCCCATTACTTGCCATGTAGCTTCTTGAAGTTCAAGCTGAAGACTGATACAAGTTTGCTGATCTTCTTTTCTGCATCCGTAGGCAAGATAGCAACAAAAAGGCCTTCTCAAGAAATGTTGGCTTAAATCTACCATGAAAAAGCACAATAATCTACAAACTTGGGTTCAAGGATGTAGAGCACCTGATGGAGTGATGATCACAGAGCATTAAATCAGTCTTAACTCAGTTAGACTCCAGTTTTATGCATGTGAGCAAAGCATTATATTGGTTTAGTTGTACTACATGAGGTGTACTTGTTTATTTGAAAATACATGTGGGAGACATGGCAAAATTAATCATGTATGTCATAGTGCTCTAGTCTTAAATCATATACAAAAGTGTTGCAAAATGCTCTGTTCACACAACATTACAATCTTGTAGGAATATAGCAAACAATAGTTCTGATACATTGATATGTAGCATTATTTTATCAAATAAAGCATTTCGCAACTTCCCTTCACTAAGATATATTGGTCAACCATTCGTCATAATTTAGCTACAGCAATTACAGTAATTATCTTATTATCTTATATAGCAATTCTAGAGATATAGTGGACTAGCTTAAATGTTTGAAAGTGAAGTGCAATGATCTTTCACCAATCACACCCACATTACATAACCAGCCACTATAGTATAGGCCCTAGATTATAATAAGGTATGAAGAAATCTTCAGACACCTATATATAATTATGTATATTAAAATCACCTTCTCAATCAACTTCAATTTTTATTCACTCGATGTTTCGACTAGATACTCTAGTCTTCATCTGGAATAGCAACAATCTGGGTAAATTGATTATCTGCAATGGAGTACTGTATATAATTTGACCAAAACTCCGAAGCTTGAATTATTTCATCATAATTTATAATAAACATTTGCACTTAATCTTGATTTGTAGTTACAGTTCTTGTTATAGCAAAGATCATGTAAGGTACTCTCTGGGAGTATATAATCAGGAGTCACTGTGCCAACTAAAGGACCTGGACTCTCTACTTGGCCAAGCAGCTTCTTGAAGTTCAAGCACAAGACCAGGACCAGTTTGCTGTTGCCATTGCTTCACTTCAAAACATTAATATTTCTTTCATTGTTCTCTTTGACAAGTTTCATTTTGTTGGCTGCACTGTAACTTCGATGCTTGATCTTTTCTGCATCCATAGGTATATGAGCATGCTGTTATTTTAATCGGTGCTGTAAATAAATCCAATCTAGAAGCTTCAAAGCTTGTAGAATGCAGTTAGCTGACCTACAGAGCTAGTAATGGTTGGTAGGACCCACAAGTATGGCCACTAACATAATTAGCTACACTAGGTAGGTCTATATTGAATATAGGTGGTGAGGTAAAGAATAACACTGGCTGTGTGGTCACTTATTAGATTGCCAGGCAGAGCGTATCTGGTGTTAATTGGAAACCTGAAACAGAAAATTGAAACTGGAATCCCAGGTAGCTACCAAGGGTAGATGGGAGGGGGGGAGATGTTTCAGTACTTAAAATTACTTGATGTGTGTGCCTGTAACTTCATAATGGACCCTTAAAATTTGGAATATAACTTCTGCCGTATATCTACAATTTTTAAAAACCCTTTTTTTAATCATTTATTCACATTTATTCCCACCCTTAAGACTTTTCTCTTTTGTCAGCCTTGTAGATGACTCTACAAGCACATTAAGTTTTTTTATTTTTGTAATTGAAAAAAAAATCTTGGGACTGCCTGAGTGCATCTTCCATAGCTAAAGGTAGGGGGTCCTCCCAAATACCCCCTTATATACCCTGGATAACTTTACTTATATAAGTTATCCCCAAGAATTTGGCGTTTCAAAAGTGCATATTAGACTCAGGATAAAATAGTTATCAGGTCAACCATACACCAAATGAAGATAAGTTGCTTACTCATTATACTTCATAGCTGCCAGGGTTGCTTAGATACTTGGAAGATAATAATTCTTATAGTCAACTCATTTCCGGTGGCCAAGAAATCCTAAGATTAATCCCGATCATAGTAAAGTGCCACATCACTACCTTAAATGGCACCCTCAGTGGACTTAGCCATAACCTTGATATAAGTATAAATTTACAAAACGGTGACCAAACAGTAAAGTGGATCCTCACTCTGTATCTGTAAATAAACTTGATTGAATAATTTACTTCATTCTGTTAACTAGAAAAGAGGGAATGGACTGACCAATGTGTAACTCTTACTTTGTAGATTAAGCTTCTTATTTATCATGAAATAGTTGCATTATTTTGAACAATATGTAGCTACTTAGCACTTAAACGATTCCCTTTTATGTGGTCCACATACTTTTATACTTGTCTTGCATGAGCCTACGTAAGTCACTGTATGAGTTGATTAGCCAAGCTAAGAAATCTTAGGTTCAGCAAAGTGATGCGGCCCAAGCTGATGGTGTTTTATGACATCAAATCCTTCCTTCAGCAGAATGTGTGGTCATAAGTCCCAACAAACAAGTTTGTATATAGATGATTTTATATTCTTAATGAATACACATGCACATTCATATATTCACTTTGTAATTAAGTTAACTATATGTATGATTAATAAAAATCTTTCCCCCCCTCCTCTATTACTATAACACCTGTAACATAAACTTGGTCACAAAGGAGTCTAGACCATAATGTTAACGGATCTAGAATGCAACACAAGTACTTCAGTATAGCTTTGGGCATATTCTTAATAACACATGCTTGCTGATTCAACCTACAACTGAGTTCCCAGAATGCGTATATAGAAAAGCTAGATTGACATTTTAACGTTCTATAGTTATAATAATATTTATAGATACTTGACTAATATTTCACAAGAAAAGTACAACTGAGTTCCCGGAATGCGTATACCATTCAAGATGAGGAGAAAGCTAGATTGATGAGTTAATGTATTACCAGATAATCAAACATACATCAGCCTTTCATATCATACACACTTCCCTGTAAAAGACTTACCGTGCACTTCAATAAATCTATCAGCTGAGCGAAGGAGTGTGTTGTTCAATGTTACTGTACAGGAATACCAGCAGTACCGCAGATAGTAATCATTGAAAGTCGTAACAAAGCTCCCTCTACTAGGGCTTGATTCTCCACCTGAATATTCCAAATTCCTCCATTGGTAAGTCAGAGGGGAAGACTGTACAGGGTCCACCACACAGGAGAATTGTACTGTCTGTTCAATTCTGAAAGGGCCTTGTCTGGGAATAGTGGTGATCCTCACTAAAGAGGCAGCAGCTTCAGCTCTTCTTTGCAATAGTACGTTACCAACTGCAAATATACAATACCTAAGTATATATTGTAGTTCATATGTTACTGGAAATAGCTGGAGCTTACCTAAAATAGTTGATAGTAGGTACAACACGAGCATGTTTAAATATCGATTTTCAAAGAACAAGCAATTAGGTTGCTAATTTAAGGTCAGTTCACTAGCAAGATGAGCTCTACGGCGAAAGATGTACAGTACTGCCCCAGATTCGGCTAAAAGAAGCGCGCTGCAGGCTCGACAGATTTCCGTACTATATACCGTATATATGCATGCGTACGGGCTTATTGCCCTTTTGGTGATCACCAGGTTGGCTGCGGTGGCAACGGTGATAGGATCTTTCGGCATGACTCTCTTAGGGACGCACTATATTCTGCAGCTCAGTCCGCTGCTTTGGCGCCCAAGAGAGAAGTGCCGGCTCTCATTTCAGGATCCGCTAGCCGCCCAGCTGATGTTTTCCTACCAATATGGAAAAGGGGCCAACCAGCTGCCATTGACGTCACAGTCATCTCTCCCTTCAACAGGCGACAATTGCTGCAGCCTCCACCACTCAAGGTCATGCACTATCTGTTGCCAGAGCCAGAAAGATGGCTGCTCATTCTGCGCCCTGTCACACAGTGGGGGTCAACTTCATCCCAGTAGCAGTAGAGGCAACGGGAGGTTGGAGTGAGGAGGGGCTGGACACCATCCAGGCAATTGGACGACTCCAAGGGCAGCGCCGAGGGATACCTCCAGCGGAGTCTACACGCCACCTCTTCCAACGTTTGGCCATCTGCTTTTGGAGAGGTAACGCAGTCATGTGGTTGCGTCGTCTTCTAACCCTATCTCCTAGGGTGGACGGGCAGGCCTGAATATGGACTATTTCTGTTGTTGTTGGTTCTGTTGTTGCTGTTATACACTAATGATTTTTAATTTGTAAAAAATATATATATATATATATATAATAAAAAAATATAAAAAAATAAAATAAAAATAATAATAATAAATAAATAAATAAAAATTTCACAAGAAAAAGAAGAAAAAAAGTTTGGAAATGAATAAAATTATTATGTCGTTAGAATTCCGCCCCCCGCCCCCCACCCCCCCACATCCAACCTTATTGCGTTGACCCTAACCTTATTAGCCATTACCTTCTAATCCCAGAATCTATACGTATTTAAAAATGTGCATCCTGTAGGAGTCATGTGGAGGATCCTGTGTGTTGGTGGTAACAAAGGTATCAACCACATCTCAGCCTGGGATGCACTCTTTTCAGCTGATCAGTCAGCGGCCTTGGCACCCAGGAAGGAAATACCTGCCATGATTCCTGGTTCCTTCAGCCACCCTAGCAGATGGGTGTATCTCCCTATCTGGAAGAGAGGTTTACCAGAAGCTTTGAATATTACCGTGATATTTACTCTCCAGAGGTCGATCCTAGAAGGGTCGGTCATCACCTAGCTCTCTGTGTGTCATGAGAGTAAAATGACCGCCCATACTGAGGCTTGTTGTTCAGTTGGGGTATGCTTTATCCCAATGGTAGTTCAATCCCTTGGAGGCTTGGGGGGGGAGGGGGTTTGAGGCCACCCAAGTTATTAGGACCATTAAGTTCCCTTGCCAGATTGTAGAAGTGTGTGAATGTTGAGAAACATAGACTTGTTGGTGAGGGTGAGAGATTCTGAAGGTGTACTAGGAAGATCACTTTTTTCAACAGATTTCCATTTGCTTTTCCATAAATGCAACTCTGCTCTAGGGTTGTAGAACTCGGAAGGTCATCTGTGTAATATCCTATAAGGTCTTCTATCAGAGCCATTGTGGCCGAATCACTTTCATGATTAGACAGTGGGAACAATATTTAAGCACATCATTGGCCTTGCTCTGAATTTCTAAAAATCTGGGTTAATTCATCCAGAAAATGTATCACTATTGCTCTCCTGTAGTACTCCTCAGGTGTACTTCAAGGCATATTAATTATAGCTATCCCAAGTGCGAAAAGCATTTTCTATTAGCCAGGTTCTCTGCTCAGTGAATTTATGGCTATTACATGCCTTGTACAAACCAAGGTCTCTACAATTTTTAGGAACTGACTGTATCATCACAGACATGTCAAGACACAGCAATGCAGGAAATTGGTCTTCACCTATAATGTTATATGGGCATGAAAGTAAACGCATAATTTACTTTATTGACTATAATTATACATACATAGCTACCTTGGTTTCTGTAGCTTCCAGAAAGGATGATGATGATGAGGAAGTGTCTTGAGACTTAAATAATCTTTCAAAATAGGACTAGGTCATCATGACACTACAGCCGGCTATTTTGCCTGTTTCATCCTCTTGCTCTGCTAATTTAGTCCTTAGCCAAAATTGTACAAAACTGGCTGCTGTCTTTTACATCTTTGTTGCATGTGACAGAAGTGCTGACCACAAGGTCATGCATTTTTGTGGTATATTGCTCTAAGAAACAAGTGTGTTTTAGGGGGAGGGGGTGGGGGTGGTCCTGGCAACAGGAAACAGCCCTAGGGACTCCTATATCTCCCCAGCCCCTGTCTTGGCACTGCACACTCCTGTCCGTGGAGTTTTGTGTGATGTACTTGTATGATATCACACTAAGCAGCCCTACAGGGGAGATTCTGCGAGACTTGGAAGTCATCGAGTCATTGTCTGATTTTGGTTTTAGCCTCAATGATCAGAAGTATGAGATTATCTGTAATGGCACAGTGATGAGGGGAACCATCATCACAACTCTGCCTGGAGCTAGAGTTGTTGATACCATCAGTAATATTGACTACATTTCAAACAAAGCAAAATCCCCCCAGAAGAGTGCCCCAGATGACATGGAGAGAGCCGGTATATTTCCAGCTTAGGCCTGAGAATGTTACAACAACACCGTATGAGTTACTGCAGGGCTTAGACTAGGTTCCTCCTTGTGTCGCCCCCACACATGTCATCACTGTTGGACTGTCTGAGGTGGACCACCTGGGCTTAGTTGTAAGAAAAAGGAAGGGCACCATTGTCGTCATGGGGCCATCAATGACATTATACACAGAGGTCTGACTACAGCATGCATCCTTTCAAGGCTAGAACTATTAGGTCTACAAATGGCATAACAGGATGGGGCAACGATGATCCCAAGCCACTAGTATGGGCGCAACTTGCCCGGAAACCTTTGCACAGTCCTGCCAATGCTATGCCACCAATAATGCAGGAGCAGTGGCTGTCCTTGCTGAAGAGGGGAAATCAGCGTACATCACCTTAGGTCCTGGCTATTCCTTCATACCTGTGTCTTTGGGCACCATTGGTGAGATTTTAAATTCCATGAGCCACTATCATAATATTTATTTTGTAATTTACCAGTACTTTTATGTTCCACCATATATGACTGGATCTGAGAAAACAGCCCACTTTGAGCGGATCATCAAATTTTAGTTTATAATACTAGATTAAAGTGCATTCAATTATCTTCAAAATTACGCCAGATTCATAGCTCTAGGCGCTACCGTTGCCAAGATATGACTGTTTAAACACATCCAGGAAGAAATGCCCAAGCCTATCAACCAGGTCTATTCTGTATACTCTGTGCTGTGGTTAGAGAGTTGCACGTGAGACTAAAAAAGTGGTATATATCCAACTTCGCTATGAGAACAGTTATTCTGCTAGTTTGAGCAAGAATTAAGGAAGTTACGAAGCTAGTAGGCCAAGGTTGACGAAAGAGAACCAAGATTCTAAAGCCCAGGGTGCATCAAAACTCGTAAGCATCGAAGTTTCATAGTTTGTGTGTGTTTATAGATTGTTTGCTTCTAGTTTTATTTACCTTTATTTACCTAGCTAGCTAGACTTGCTATTATACCTAGTGTATAAAGTTTGATGGTACTGAAATAAACAGCAAACAGTGTATAAAAGTTTAAAAAAAGGTAATAAAAATGGTTATGAAGTTAAATGTACACAAGCAAGTTTAATTGTTCTTTTTGCATGATCTGCTGTTATGTTCTGCTTGTTTGTAGATGCTGCAGATATGCCTCTTCTTCGCCAGTGGTGGGAGACTTGTATCGTTGGTGTCTAGAGTTGGAGAGAGTGGTGTAGGAGTATTAGCTCTACTGGTGGGCCTTGGTTCGTCAGGCAGAGGGCAAGTGATGTCCTTGTCTTGGTCTGGACAAAATCGCCTGTTCTGATTTTACAGCCGCTCATTGTACAACGATTATCTATGTAACCTTTAGCTGTACACACCACATATCTATGTAACCTTTAGCTATAAACACCACATATCTATGTACAGTAATCTTTAGCATACACACCACCTATCTATGTAACCTTTAGCATACATACCACAATCTATGTAACATTTAGCTGTACACACCACATATCTATGTAACCTTTAGCATACACACCACATATCTATGTAACCTTTAGCATACACACCACTCATCTATGTAACCTTTAACTACACACACGACATACCTTTAGCTACACACACCACATATATATGCAGCCTTTAGCTGTACACACACCACATATCTATGTAACCTTTAGCATACACACCACAAATCTATGTAACCATTAGCTATACACACCACATATCTAGGAATTGCAATAATCTGTAATATTTATATTACACACACACAGAGAGGGAGTGACTGCAGATGTTGCTGTGATTAACCCTAGTCTTTGTCTAAGTCCTAACCCTAGTCCTTGTCTAATCCCTGACCCTAATCATTGTCCAAGCCATAACCCTATTCACTGTCCAAGACACAATGCTAGTCCTTATCCAAGTCCTATATAACCCTAGTCATTGTCCAAGCCAAAACCCTAGACATTGTCCAAACCCTAATTCTAATCATTATTCAAGCCCTAACCATTGTCATTGTCCAAACCATAACCATAGTCATTGTCCAAGCCTTAAGACTAATCATTGTCCAAGCACTAACCCTAGTCATGGACAAATCCCTAATGCTTGTCCTTGTCAGAGCCCTAACCCTAGGGTCCAAGCCCTATTGCTAGTTCTTGTCCAAGCCCTAACTTTATAATTATCCAAGCCATAACCCTAGTTATGTACAAATCCGAACCCTAGCCATTGTCCAATCCTAAACCCTAGTCATTGACCAAGCCTTAAATCAGAGTCATAGTCCAAGCCTAGTTATGGTCCAGTCATCGTCCAAGCCCTAACTCAAGTCATTGCCCAAGCCCTAACCCTAGTAATTGTCCAAGCCTAATAATTGTCCAAGCCATAATCCTAGTCATTTTCCAAGCCCTAACACTAGTCATGGTCCAGTCATGGTCCAAGCCCTAACTCAAGCCATTGTTCAAGCCCCGACCCTAGTATTTGTCCAAGCCCTAATGCTAGTCATTTTCTAAGCCCTAACACTAGTCATGGTCCAGTCATGGTCCAAGCCCTAACTCAAGTAATTGCCCAAGCCCTGACCCTAGTAATTGTCCAAACCCTAATCCTAGTCGTGGTTCAATTCCTAATAATAAATAATATATATAAAAATAAATAAATAATAAATAGAACATAATTATTATGATAACAATAAAAGATATTTAAAAATGATACTATTTATTATATTATTTCTTGTTCTACAACTGTTGGAAGCTACCTACAGCTTTCTCTTTCACTGTATGCGAATTAACTTATAATTATTTGATGATCTACAATTGTAGGAAGCTACCTATAGCTTTCACTGTATAAAAACTAATTATATACTGTCCCTCTGGTTTTATGAAAAACATTTAGCTATGGACGGAATATTTTGCCTACTACTATTATATATGTTATTTGTAGATATACCCTGATAGAGATCTATACAAGGAAAAGATTAAGCAAGCTTTAACTTGTCTATATACACACCACATATATATGTAACCTTTAGCATATACACCACATATCTATATAACCTTTAGCTGTACACACCACATATCTATGTACCCTTTAGCTATAGACACCACATATTTTAGGAACAACAATGGAAGGAAGCAAGTGATTCTTCAAAATCTGAATGTTTGTAGAATTGCTTTCAGAATGTTCCTTATAAAAATGAAAGTGATGGAACTTTTTTTATTCCAGGAACCTTTTTCATGTAAGGGGCAAAAAAGTCAGTCCAATCAAACGTTGGCACAATAACTGTCTAATCCTCGGACGAAACAAGTTGAGCAACATTACACAAAGCCGAGTCATTAACAACTTGTGCGATACCTTTCAAGCTGCCAATCTTAGTCCTTCTGTAGTGTCACTTTAGGAGGCCAAAACACCAATCTGGCACAAATTTAGTATGTCCAATTGCGAGGAATTACAGAGTTACCTTTGAGTGCCTTCCAGTCAAACATCACCACATCAAATACTGCATCTGCTTGTGGAGGGGAAATGCCATGATGTGGATCAGCCGCCTCCCTCCCCATGCCCCCATGGTGGATGGACAGGATTGAATTGTTTTATAGATGTGACTTCTGGATTGAAGTAATTAATAAAATAAAAAATAATAATAAAAATTAAAAAAAATACTGCTGTTTTTGTTTTGACCAGTGCAGTTGTCACAATGGAGGAAAACTTCATATTCGCCAAGGCCATGGTGTTCGAAAAAATAATGGAGCCGGCTCACCACTGCATTCGCTCCTTTTCCACAGTTCCCAGCCTCATCCGTAACGAAATTGATCTGTCAAGGGAGAGCTTTGCAGTTAACTCCAAATATGCTGCACTTTCTTGGAATCAAAAAAAGATCGGGCCGGGCTGCAGAGGATCAGATGGGTAGTGAACTTGCTGTGCATAATCGAATGATTAGTGCACAGCAAGATTGTTCGAGTTGGAAGGAACTTTAGAGTGAGGTGGTGGGGGTGAAAATGTGCCACATGCCGAGAAAAAACTAATCACTTGTCGCCTACAGTTACCACACACAGTTTTGTAGAACGACCTCTCTAGCTGGACAACCCTGAGATGATCTTCAGCTTCTCATATGGTAGCAGATTTTTCAACGTCCGAACAGTTGGCAGCTCGAAGGATCGCTGTACTATTTTGCTGACAAGTCCAACACGAATCAGACATAGGCTTCATTATTATCATTGCTGGAAGGAGTGACCGCCATAGCCTACAGAAAGTGGAGTATGCAGCAGATTCATGATACACCCTCCAAATACCTCGCTATTATATGCTAGATGGCATATCTGATCTTTATATCCTGGAATGCGACCAGGTAGAAGAATAGATTCTGGTCAGCATAGTTTAGCAGAAAACGGACAACTTATTCCACAGAAGATAGCAAAAGTGCATGTTTTGGGAGTCGTTTGATGTTTCCATGTATGCGAGGTGAGAGTCGGTTTACCTTGAAGGCCTTGACCGGGTTCTTCAAGCGTGTTTCACCAATAGTATGCAAAAAGCGAAACATGTTGGGATCTACTTGTCGACCGTGGTGATGATATTTTGTGTAGTTTTTCCCCCTACTTGTCAGGGAGTGACGACAATATGTGGACACATTCTCACTAAAGTTTGAATTTGCCATCAGTTGTCCAAGCAGGGACATATCCAACTCGTTGCGGGAGAGGGAAGCATGAGCGAATGTCACAGGTGTGTTGCACAGAAAATTGCAGAGAACAGTTTCTTCCATGCCAGCTCTCACAACCACATCCAACATCCATGAAGTTAGTAACAAGTTCCTTCTCCATTGTGTGATATACTGTTGGCTCGATCTCTACATCTGCTAAAAATTGTACCTGAGTCAGTACTTCAAGGACTTGTTCATCTCTGCCAATCTCTTCCTCTTCGTTGTTCCTACCCTCCCCCTCATCACTTTCGATCTCAGATCCTGCTCCAGCTAGAGGTTCCATTAACCGAATATTGCACGCAGGTTCTTCATCGTCACTCCCTGTAATATTCATTATAATTATAGTCTCCCACTTGCCTATCATGGTTGTTGTGAAAATTAAGCCCCTTTCCTTTCCAATATTTTATTCTAGTGTCTCTATTTATGACTGTGTTATACTACCTAAAAATGGTTTATAAATGCCGTGCTAGTACATAGATTCATCATTTTCATCCTCATCCTCATCACTCTAGTTCTCTGCACAGTCTCCCATGGTGAAATAATCCTCATGACATCAGGTAAGGGTTGCTGGTCCTCACCACAGAGGTGAAGCAAAGCATTCACAGCTCTAGCGGTATCCTCAGCACTTGCTTTGGCATCCATAGATAAAACAATGGATTTTGTTACTGTGGTAATGCAATTCGAACCCAGGAGAAATTCGAACACTTCCGCATTACGTAAAACTTCAATTTTGTATGTGCGGAGCTCAAAATAGAAGTAGAAGTTTTAAGAGACCATGCTTGGCATGAAAGCAGCTGTTTCAAGCGGTCAAATTTGACACAGAGGTCAGACCAATTATACTGGCAAGGTAATAAAAAATTGTCATACTATTCAGCTATAGCACAATTCGATACTCTGCTCCAAGTGGGCCGTTTTCTCAGATCCTGTCACATATATCTAATTTCGGATAGCTGGTCATTCACTAGCTTCCACATATGCCTTTGTGGGAGTGTGTGCCATGAGCCTAAAACAGAGTTATCTACTTATCACTGTAATAATCGCTTGTTAGGCTTAAAAAGGAAAACATTTGTCTATTACAGGAACAATTAAGTTGCACAAGGAAGTGGTTGCTAGAGCAGAGTTGTCTAAGAATCACTCTTCACCTAGTCTGGCTTACACAACAGTTCACCTAATCTTTGCCTAAAGCGGTAAATGCTAGATAGCACCAGCTTACATTACCAACAATTCCCTGCTTCCCCCCCCCCCCCCCCCATCCCCTCTCCCCATCCCATTCTAGTTCCTGTTGTTTCATTTGAATGTGAAGGGAATTGTCTAAAGAAAACTGGAACAGGTTATTTATGGTCTGTGGGGAGGGAGGGGGCAAGATAATTTGCCATAAAAAAGTGGGTCAAACCAGAATAGAGCATATATATATACTAGCATACTACAAAATACATACACACAACCAACAAAGAATGGCAGTATAGAAATAAAACAACAACACAAGCATAATGAGCAACAAAACAATTATTATGGGATGGATTACAATATCATCAGCCAGACCCACACCACTGTCATACACTGATGTTGTCACAGCTGATACAAGAGATTATGAAAATCATTTTATCATACTTGTGCACCTCAGTGGCACTTGCACATGTTAGCAACAATTCTCCATAGCTCCCAAAATATTTCGACTAACAGGGGATTTCCCACCAGTGCCACTGAGTGCTGCTGTTTCTCTTGCTACATGTGGCTGAATTTCAAGGCAACCATTAGAATCTGGCAGGTCATCATTTGTGGGTTTTGTTACAATACAAGTCATCCTTTTCACCAACTATGTTATCATGTGTTTCTTGCTTCTTTAATGAGTTTACACTTGTGAATGCATTAAGTAAAAATGGAACTTTAGGCACATACATGCTGTATTGAGTTTTTGATGCCATTTAATAGACATATTATGACCTAAATGTTTTTTCACAAATTTTCACATCTAGATCTAATACCCTGGGCGTTTTTAGTAAATCAGGTCATATACAAGAAAACATAAGAAAAGAGGTGGATAAAAAGAGACCAAAATCCAAACTGCAAACTAATTATGGAGCTAACATAGCAGGTCTGCAATCAGCAGATAACATTTTGACAAGATGAGCATATTTTGTTGATGAAAGCTCAATCAGTCCACGAGATTTGTACAATACTGTTGCGACATCACGATGAAAAAATATTTTGAGATGTCTAGCTCAATCTCCCACGGCACCTTGGTATAAACTCACCACTATGAAAATCACAATGAAGATGCAAATTAGGATGGTAATGATTCAGTCAGGACTAGTCTTATAGCTAATTGGATGCATTCTGTGTCTCATATACTCTCCATATTTGGGAACCTGTGCTCAAATTTATTATAGTATAAGGAACCGGGTCATGTTTTTTATCAGCCAATAGAGTAAAATTTGAAGATTGGAACAAAAGTCATATACTCTACACTATTTGATTAATTAACATGGAGTTACAGTGAAGTGTCTTTCCGTTAACACCCACCAACACTCAGATTAATGGAGCCACATCCAGTAGGTATAGTTCTCATCTGACCTGAGCCACACTTAACAACTGCCAGTGGCATCATGGTGTTAATGGTAGAGGTATGGATATGTACTGGACCCTACTCAAGATCCTCTAAATGAACACACCAACTATATCCCAAGATTTGACTTAAGTCCATGACTTGGGAGACACCAATTCTATAAATTCTATAAATACAGGACCATTCTGCACTCTCACTGGCTTAAAGTCCACCTGTAAGTGCCGCTCTGATGAAATAATTATACTCAATAGCATTCATCTCTGCACTTGGAAGTTTAGTCTGGCCTTTAATTAAGATGATCTACCCATTGGTATATAAGAACTGCAGGACAATCATAAGTACAGGACAGTCATAAGTATAATATATATACTGAGGAATGATGACCTGACCCCATGAACAGAATTGGAGATCCATCACTTAAGTCTGGGGAAATGGGGACACATCATTGACCAAGTGCCGAGAGCATATAAAAAAGTGAACAAGCAAATGGGCAACTCTAGGAAGAAAACTTGCCTCCATATTTGCAGGTGAGAGAGAGGCAACTAAAAGCAATATCATGTCTTCAACTAACTTTGTTGCAGATCAAGAAAGTTCAATCTTATTAAGTCATGTGGCTAAGCGAAATGTAGTATAATTTCAAAGCACATTACCTTTGATAATGCCAAATTCATTCTCCAGTCATCTACGTGTGCGATAATATTATACCTTCCCTATAAGCATACGTTCCCTATAAGCAGCACAAACCTGCTTAGTTTATATTATGTCCATAAAAAATCTGTATACAGCGAAGTAACCTGCAAACGAAAATATAATTTAAAAAGTAGTCATGTAATCGCGATCTAGTCATATGAATAGGATTGTAAATGGCAGTTAGCCATCTTTAATAACTTTGTAGACAAACTGAGAGTGAACAGGATATATCCCTGTAGATGATAAATGAGGAATGTCTGTATAAAAGTGTATTAATAAAGTACTAGCATATATGAGATGGCTCTGAAGTGTTCCAATGTCCTTGAAACTGCATCGTCAAATCCCACCACAGACTTGTAACCAAAGTCCTTCTTAGCCCTAGCAAAGCTGTAGTAGTGGTGAGTTCCTGCCAGGGCAACTCTCGTGGAAGAGAAAGTGGGGTTGATGATGACCAGCAGAATGAGCATTGTGCAGAACAACTGTACTATCACGGCAATCAGGTAGACCAGCCAGTAGCGGAGGTGCCAAGTAGGAGCCTTATAGCCAAGACCTACACAATGTGCGACATGAAGTCCCAGAATGGCAGTTGGGCATCGTTGGTGATGAAATAGCTCTGCAAAACCATTTTGGACTCTCTAACTTGCTTAAAACCTGCATACATTATCCTTGTTATTGTACCTTTTCCACAGATCACTGAACCAGTCTACAGGTGCTCTGCAGCAATAATGTGGCCATGGACCACGTTCTCGACATAGGTGAAATCAACAATGTTCTTCCCATCACTATAGAAACAAAAGTGGAAGTGAGAGGAAGTGACCAAAGGAAGGAGATGATGAAGTCAAAGAGAAAGAGAGAATGAAGAGGAAATTGGAAGACATGGAGTGGGAGGAAGTGATATGATAGATGCCTTACCCGATAATGCACTTCATTTTACCAGCTTTAGCAGTAGTAATTATTGTTGGAACAGCTTGGGGGTCTCAGGGCCCAAATATTCGATGGGGTCATAGCCACTGTCAATAGGTTCCCTACCATTAGCTGCCAGGTCAATCTGAAATGCCACACATATAAGTATTTACAAACTGCATTGTTGAGAGCATTTCTGTTCACGCTGGCTGTATTTTTATCAGTCATCTTTTGATTAGACTGGTGGCTGGGTCACGATATAGAAAATGAACACACAGCATGACACCTTTAGAATGCACACTCAAGTTCTAAAAAGCATGTCCTGTGAGGTAGTGTGGATTGTAAAAGCTTAACCTCTTGATATTGCAAACCAGCCTTTACTTTGCTCTACTTATTGCATATTAGCACGAGTAAAATATAAGAACATATTTATTTATGAGCGAAGAGGAAAACAGTCGATCCTTACCTTGTTATACAAGGACCTACACACTGCACATGCACCATTTATTCACTCAGATAAAACTCTCAATGAACTCTCAATATGGATTACAATGTTATATTTTAACCTTCGATCAACGGGTTCACAATATGACGCTCGCCCATCGTAATGTATCGTCCTATCGTATCGTATCGTTCTATCGTATCGTATTGTTTCTGGTTCACAATATAGCGTTCGATTGGCGAGTTTTGACAAGTTGCTCACGTGATTATTATAATAATAATAATAATAATAATTATTATTATTATGATAGTAGTTGTTGACTGATCGCGAAGACGCATTTCTTCCTGAGTTCATCTAGTAGTTCTAGCTGCGATAGTTCCTCGAGTTCATCTAGTAGCTCTAGCTGTGACAGTTCTTCTTCTTCTTTAGTAGCGAAGACGATTTGACCAGGTAGCTAAATTGCATCATCCTAAGGTAACTATCTGATCTTGCTTCCATAACCACTTGAATCCAAGCATTTTCCTTCGGCTTGTATATCGCAGAAGAGACCTCCACAAGCAGGGATATTTGCGCACAGCCTCAATCAACTTCTCCTCGTTCATAGTTAAATTCTAGTGAAGGTCAAAGTCTTTCACGTGACCTTCCGCTTGCCAGCATTCTGATTGGTCGGACGCTTGACACTCGACGCTCCAGATCCTATTCCATCGTATCATATCACAATATGACGATACGTTACGATAGGACGATACGATACGTAACGATGGCTGAGCGTCAAACTGTGAACCAGCCTTAAAGCATCTAGCCAAAATGTCAAGAAGAAGTTGATTATCGAGAAAGTTGTAAGATACTCACCATGGTATTAGCTTGAAAAGATTGAGCTTTATCTTAGTCAAAGCAACTATGCGAGGAAGAAAAGAAAAATAGCAATAATGAGTGAGAATAAGTGGCAACAGCAAACTGGCCTTGGTCAATATTAACAAGCTGCATGGGAGTCCAGGTCGTTTTCGTAGGCATGATGTCTCCCTGACTAGACACTCTCAGAGTGTACCTCTCATTTGATCTTTATCACAAACTTTCATAAGAGCAACTGCTACATATAATATAAGAGGGTGCACAAAAGGTCCCCAACTCCACCCCCACATAAAAAGTAGATCACTTACTGGACTTTTGGTTTGGAGGTAAGGGGAAAGACAATTCATGCATGGTTTGGGAGTTTCTCCAACACAATTTGATTTTATTTAGTTTCGTTTATACAATGGCATGCACCTTCCAGATTGTAGCAATAAACAGAGTAAATGATAACATCTACAAACCAAGAAAAATTCTTTAAAAACAAATATATATATTGGATTGACAGGAAATGTAACCAATTCATTTATACGACCCCTTTACCACAATTTACAAATTAAAAAAACAACGGGATTAGAGTATTTGTCATCATGATATTAATAAATAATAGTGTTCATTATATAAACTCACTCACTGCAGGGGTGGCTCCGCCAATTTTGAGGTGGTCAGGACAGGATGTGGGTGTGGTTAGGTGTGGTCAAAACGTGACCAGATTTTTCATTTTCACATTTAAATTAAATTGCAACAGTTAAGAATTAAATTAAGGTACCAAATACATGTTGTGTGCGTTCACTTTTAATGACAAATTCATTGGCAACTTAGTTTAGAACAATTTTGTCCGTAAGATCTTTGTGGACGTGCAATGTCATTAAACTGTTCAATCATTGTTTAACACAAATATGACCTCACACAATGCATTGCCGTTCACTGGTACTATTCGTAGCAGGCATAACTAGTAGAAGTTTAGCCAAAAGCATTACGTCACTAGTTAATTCCTTCTCAGCAGGTGACAATTCTTTCAAATAATTATAACATTATGTCTGAAATGTGGTGTTGTTACTTGGTGTACAGTTGCAATGTAACTATGTTTAGCCGTAAGAAGTCTAGCCTGAAAGATGGGTTTACATGGGGGTGTTGTGCGTGTAAAACTGTAAAGTCGATTCGTCATGGTTTGTATGTCTATGTCGATATCTTTAGATATAATAATCGAGATAATCGAGATAATAATAATATATCTTATTGAAGGGAGCTTCTTCTCAAAGTCAATGCTGAATTTGTAGACATGGCTTCTTTTAATATATTGGTGGGACAGAGAGAGTACCAGGTTACTGGCTACTGCAAGTGAAGCAGGGTGCAGTCGACCAACTGCGATTAAGTGGTTGCGGGAGGTTTGTTCAACAGCCCTTTGTAGCTGTCCAAAATGTTGAATCCTACTGGAATAGAGTAAGTTATACCGCAAGATATATACAGTATATAGATAATTCAGGTGAAGATAAAGTTTAAAAGGATGAAGGGGGTTCATCGTCAACTTCCTCCATACCTTGATGAATTTATGTGGATGGAGAGGAATGCCCGCACAACTGCTGAGGCTTTTGGCAGCATCCTACATGCAATCAAACACAGTACCCAGTATATGTTTGCCCTCTGATGTTTTGCTGTTTTTGGGGGTCTCAAAGTCGATGCTGCATTTGTTGTTTTATGAAGTTGTGTTAATTTTTTGTTGTGTATTGCTGCTATATAATGAATATTGTTCTGTCCAGGGGTATTTGTTACTTACTTCGAGTATCCTTTCTTGATGCCTTCTGAATGCTCCATCAAAATCAAAGGACTCACTCTACATGGTGCGCATGCATTTAAGAAAAGTGCCTTTTAAAATATATACTGCGAAAACAATTGACGCGCATGGATTTTTTTACTTCCGGAGTCTTACTCATTACATGATCCCAATTACCTTGGAGTTCTCTTCACTCATGAGCTTCATCAGATTTCCATCACCACGATTGTCATGACCACGTATCCCCACATACCTGCCTTGAATAAAAACTTTATACTGCTCAGAACCTTTAGAAGGTAGTGCTTATTTTTTGCTCTCTCTTGGGCCAAAGTACTAGAGAGCATCTCACCTACATCTCGTGTAGTTGTTGGCACTATTATTAGCTTCTCAACTGCTATCTTGTGGCACTGACTTTTCTCATGCTGTGGATACCTAGTGTGGCATCTTTCCAGTTCGTAAATCCCCGTAAATCCCCGAGATAACTAAAATATAAAGCATTCTAAATAAGTGAATAGTACTATAAACTTAAAAAGTTACTTAAGTTAAAAGATCTATGGAAGTCGCTAAACTTACAAAAGCAACATCGGTAGCTTCTGGCTTCACTGTTATATGCTCTGTTATATGCTTAGCCTTAACAGCTTTGCAGCAGAGCTGGCAATGCAGAGAATCTCTGGCTTCACTATAATGTAGCCAAGAACAGGTACGGAACCAGCTCGCTTGGCAAGATCTCTCCACTACCTTCTTTTTATCCGAAAGCTCTCTTCGGAAAGGCGAAGGATTCGGGCGGTTGATGGAGAACTTCAGGAAGGTTATCGATCACTTCAGATGCTACACCAAAGCTCGAAGCCATGCCACAGCCTGACCGTACAGGCAAATAATAGCTAGTCAATCGGGTAAGGGTCGTAATCGCGCATGACGCAGCATGTTGACCACACCCATTTGCAATCTTAAAAAAGTGGTCCGGCCAAAACCAGAGTGGTCGGACCGTCACCGCCACCATGTAAAGGGTCATCTATATTGGTAAATTATTGTTATTTTTAAAATAATTTGTCTCGTTTCTATTTTTTGTCACACGGCAACCAAGAAGCTACTCAGTTAACAACAAAACTAACCAACCGTAATGTTATGTTTACTACTACATGTGCCTACACCATACTGCCACATTATTAGGCACACCTCACTTATTTCACCATTAGGAACAGGTCAATTCCGCTTAAGGTATCCCAAATTGTTCAAAACCTAGACATCTTTTTTTCTTGCTTCATGCTCAGTTCTACTGCAGGTCTTCAAATGAAGCACACTAGAACTGCATTATCATTGGGCACCTCATGGTACAGAGTTTCCAGTTCCTAGATCCAGTAAGGGCATTCCTTGTACTTACAGGCTATATAGATGATTCATCAAAGATTTGCAATGATAGCTTGCCCTTTAAACTGACCTACCACAGAAACTAGAAGCCTAATCAAACATAAGGAATGAACGATGTGTCAAGCACTCTGGTGTAAATTGAAGGATCAACTGTCAGGGTTTATGGGATTCCCCCCACTTATTCATACTTCAAACAGATGCATCTGATTGTGGAGTGGGTGCAAGTAAGGGGAATGCCTATCCATTTACCACAGTCAAGGCTACTACCACGGGAGAAAAATTAATCCACAGTATTTGAAGGAATGCCTGCAATAAAGCTGGAGGTTCGTATCTTTCGTAGGCTTCCTCATCTAGACAGACCGTAGGTCACAGCAGTGGCTCAATATATAGCCTGAAGGAGAGTTACTCATGCCTTGCTTGATGAAGCTTAGCTGTACAACCTGAAGGAGAGTAACATACACCTTGCTTGATGGAGCTTAGCTGTACAACCTGAAGGAGAGTAACATACACCTTGCTCGATGGATTCAAGGTAGAATATCATGCCAAAAAAAATGCAAGTGCTCTCTCTCGAAATGATCAACATGGAAGTTGTATATGCTCTGCCAGAAGGTCCAGTTGATGATTCAAATATTGAAATACAACTTCTTTCTCAAGTGGAAACCTTCGATAGCTTGACATTAGTTGATGCTGTACTATTCAGCTGACGTCTAGATTTTTTAAAATTACCTTAATGCCAGTGTCCCAACCAAGATACTTGAGCAAATTTAAACAAATAATGCAACACATCCAGCCTCGCTGAGGTGTTTCACACATCATGTGATTCATGATCCATCTGAATAGAGAGTGTATAAGCATGGCAACATTTCAGACAGCCTATAATGGGTGTGGTTTCACATGCATAGTCAGTCTTTACTTACTGAAGGTATTGAAAGTTCTTCAAATGATGTGAGTACTAGATGAAGATAATACTTCCCATATGCACACAGAGGTGTATCACAGATGCCTAGACTTGAAAACTGTGGGGGGGGGGGGGATGGACCTGAACTCTGCAAAATGTCCTCGAGTTTTCTCTCCTCCACATAAGGACACTTCATCTTATAGTAGTGCCTCTTTTGGACCCATCACTTGGAAGACCACCTCTTTTGAGAGACAACAATTTGCATGCCACCGATGCATTTCAATAAGATCTCGCCTCTAGTGAAAGACCACAATTTTAAAGCAAAGATCACAAACTAAATTGCTCGGGCTGTAAGACAAAGGCATACCCTCTTGTAATTAATGCATTACTGCAGCAGAAAATTCCGAACACATGTAGACTGGCATGGAATGACTTACAGCATATGATTGATTACAGAACTTAGAACGGTGTCTACAAAGACTTTAGAAGAAAGAATAGCCTATTAGTGGCTGATCCTGTCGCAGTATAGCAAAGAGATGTGTGATCAAGACACCACAAATGCAACATTGTTAAGGACATGAAGAATATATGGGATCTGGTGAACATGAGGAGAAAAAGTATGCTTAGGTTAGAAAGACGGGTTATGATGAAATAGTGTGAAAATGATTTACTAGAGTAAAAGCTAAGAATATCCCAGTAAGTGGATGACTTATCCAAGAGCATGCCAATAGGTATGTAGCAGAGATGGGCCTTGATGGGTTTATTGGCTCTAATGATGGCTACAAAAGTGGCAGAAGTGTCACAATTTACATGTCAATTTTATCAAGAAAAGCAGGTGTCAGGTTGGGAATCCCCAACCATAGTGGAACCCTGACAACCTACTGACAGAATTATATAAGGATGTTACAGTCTAGTAGACAAGATGCACACACTAAATGTACCATTAACCCCATACCCACCTAATTGGACTGCATATTGCCATTAAGGATATGTAGCCAGATGCACACACTGTACCAATGACCCCATATCTGCCTAAGTAGTATGCATATTGCCTTAAAAGGTCCTGACTAGGTTTCACAGGCTGGCAGAAGAAGCGGAGCATGAGTCTCTCTGTAGTTCTTTTTCGTCCTAAGTTACCTGTCCAAGGGATCTGGTGCCACCCTCAGCACTGTCGTCCAGTAGGGCCGCAATAGCACCAGTTGTTGGGCCTGTAACGTTTAATTTGTTCTCCCCCAAAGTTGTTCTCCCGAACACTTGCTAGGATCAATCCATGCATAAATGGGTTATGTATATCTTGTAGAAGTACTTTAAATGTTTTCCATCTCTCATCAAACAACCATGGTCCACTGAGGGCTCACCTTGTTGCCAATAACTAATAATGAATGTTAGACATTGAGTTGTGAGCGAAGACAAAAGCTAGAGCTTGTTGATGAACCAAGTAACTATGCCCATCACCCTTCCCTGTCAGTCATGCAGCCTGTTCTTACTTGCCAGTGCAGTTAATTAATGTTTTGGCAATGAGGGTCTATGGGGGAGGTGGTTTTGGAAGGCTTGTGGGGGTTTATTAATTAGGATCTTGGTTTGTTGTTTATCCTATTTCTGGCTGGCTTATTCTGTTATCTGGTAATGGGTTGATAAGATTAACTATTAACCGTACAGCCAGTTCTCACTTGCACTGATCAGCCAAGCCAGTCTAGCTTTGAATCTCCGGGTGTTCTCTCGATTGATCTCTTCACTATGACAACCATCCCGATTTATGAAAGCCTGCATTAGCTAAGGCAGGTAACCCATTCACATTTTTTTTAATTGGTGGTAAATGTTCGCGTAGGCCTTTGGTGGCTGGAGCCTACTGCAGCAGAGGTCATCAGCAGCATCGGCAGACTTCAAGAGCAAAGACTGGCTATTGGGGGGATTGCTTGCATGAGGGTTAGAAGGATCCCGATCAGGCCTCCTGACATCGATGAGGTTACCTAATTGAACTATTAGCTTACTAATTAAGCTCTGAGCTTTAAACACAGCATTATGTCGTACAACTAGGGGTCACGGTGGCCAGTGGTAAATTGTCCATCACTAAGTTATTGATGGCTAGTGAGTAATAGATGTAAGTGAAGGTCTTATCTCTAGCCCTAGCCCTAAATTACAGCTGGTGAAGAGGGTGGAAGAGTACTATGGCACAGCGTTTTAGAAACGGGATTCTATATTGTGAAAAAGGATTTCAAAGCAATGCTTAAGTGCTACTTTCAATTCTCTTACTATACCCCTAGCCCAGCCCAGTTTATTTGCTGCTGCCATCGACATTCCTGTTAGAGAACACTAGGGATATCTTTACTGATCAAGTATCGTGTGGGATGCCACATTCACCATGGCCAACCTGGGTAGGGGTGGTGGTGGAGGGTGCGCAGAATACCCTGGGGCATTTGATTTCTTTGTTTTGGGGGTGCCAAAAAGTGGAGATGCCAAATTCACTGGAATACCTGTCTATATAATGCTATCAACTAAACAAACCGCCAAAATGGAATGCTATCTATAGATTCATCAATCAAAACTCACATTAGGCATCATGTTCCTCATTTATCCTTCTGCGGATGAATGTGAAACAAACAACTCCTTCTAATAAATCTCCAAGAATTTCACTTATTCTTTGCAGGAAATGTTCCGGAGCGGAGGTTACGCCTGATTGAAGCAGTATCTCCTAAAAGACGAGTTCAAGTTGTGAGCTTTGATGATTTATATGCTAACTCAATTTGCCAGAAACCATTTAGAAAAATATCGTGCTCACCCAATTTGAGCAAGGGTATGTTCCACTGATAGCAAGGTATGGCATTCCCTGTAAACACTTGCATTAAGCTAGGTTAAGTCCATGCAAATTCTCACTTTTCCAATGGACTTTGGTACAAAACGATCATACCTGCGCAACATTCTGTGGGATGTTGATCTCTGAAATCATCCCCCGACTCCTCCATTCCCCTTGATTTCATAACTGGCTTTCAATCTCCCCTAACTTTAGAACACTTTAGGAAACTGTTTGACAACATCCTTGCTCTGTATTTGATTGATGAATCACACAATGTTCAGGAATTCAATAGCTGGTTGTTCCAGTAGAACTTTTCTAAGTTCTCACCACAAAGAGTTCTTGCTTTGATTCATGGTTGTTTCTCTTCAAACTACTTGAAAATTTTCCAAGAACATCGAGGGTTTGTTGGCTAGGACCAGTAAGTGATCTCCTTGCCCATCTGGTATTACATTATAGTCATTATAATAATGGTGAAGTGGTCTCCTGCATCAACCTTAAACTCGATTTCTTCGTTGTGGGCATGACCTTCGCTATCTATGAGGTTTTGTTTGTTTCCGACTGCTGCAGTCTCCAAGTCTACTGCTAGGAAAAATGCTTCACTGTTTGTTTCACTAATGAAGAGAGAGTGGAGTGGTGCCTTTACTCCTATACACAGCTTGAAAATGTGGCACTTGTTGCAAATTGGATCTTTTGCTGGAAATTTCTGCAACACATCATGTACATCACTGCACCATAGTGCTCAGTGGAGGTTTTGCACCAGGTGTCGTCCTTGGTGACATCCCATGATATTTTTCTCCTTGATATCAGATTCCTGACTTCTTCCACTGTAGAAGGATC
Source organism: Cladorhizidae sp. MBARI D1340-BT2 (assembly GCA_028752905.1). Lineage (NCBI taxonomy): Eukaryota > Metazoa > Porifera > Demospongiae > Poecilosclerida > Cladorhizidae > Cladorhizidae sp. MBARI D1340-BT2. The sequence continues at coordinate 10,458,320 of JAQNBH010000017.1, forward strand.
AGAGCTGCTGTGTGAACTGTGCTCTGCTGCTTCTTGATGGTCTCACTTTGCCGAGCTGGTGTAAGAGCCTTGTCAAAAGTTAATTAGGATATGCAGTTTTTTTGCCAGGCATCTATCTCTTATATATACCAACAACAATTCGAATCTTATCATCACTTCGCATATTGCACCAAACTTGCAGCACTCGGCAAGAGCTTACAGGTCGACAATAAAAATGTCAACAGACTCTCCTTGTTGCTGTGTTTGGCTATTAAATTTAGCTCTTTGGAAGATGGTATTTTTATGTTTCACAAAGTGTTCTTTGAAGTTTTCTATGACTTGTCATACTTCTTTGCGTCTTCTTCACTCAGCTTGAATGACTGGAAAATGTCATCCACTTTGTCTCCCATGGAGTAGGCCAGTGTATTGATTTGGTTCTTTTCAGATTTTGTAGCAAGGTTGGATGCCTGTTGCAATCATTGGAATCACCTTATCCACTTAGGCCATTCTTGTGGCTTGGAAAAGTTAACATTTTCCAGTGGGATTTGGTAGGATGCCATTTACTCTAGCTAGGTTGATCAGGATCCCACCTCTGACATCATGTAACATCATTGGTAAGCTGCTAGTTCAGTTAGTCAACCATCTAATTATTGTGCACAGTACATTAAATAGACGGGCAATAACCTTTGTATGGGTAACATGAATAGCACTAACGTAACTGTTATTTATTTACAGATAACATGGTCAGCAATAGACTCCGTTACATACACTAAGTCCAGTCCAGTACATTTACCAATGTGGACAACAAATATTTTCATGACCCTTTACCTATTATATAGTGAAGTATTTATTAGTTCATTATATAAATGGTCCAGTAAATGTCTGTCTAAATTGGTAAATATATTTTTAGTCGTAAAAAAGTGACATACTCCACCACCTCCACACTGCTTGTTGGTTGTTGTTATACATACAGCGCCCATCTATGCAGGTAGAGTGAACTCTGACCGTGAACATCTAATCTTGGTCGCATTATCAACTTGGTCTTCTCTCTCAAGCATCACACTAGCTTTTGGCCAACTTCGATCTTCCTTTCAGCCCATTCAACAACAACTTTGAACACAAAAGCTGCAATATAGCTCATACGCATTCCAAGTTCACTTGTTATATAAGCTGCGATTTCCGATTATTTCTGCCTAATTAGGTTGCGATTGTGCAGCCAACACCAAAGTGCCGTGGTATAATATTTGTGCAGTGCCCTCCACTGTGTGCTGTGGTGCCATCCGTTGTGGTGTGGTATAACGCTTGCACAGTGCCCTCCATTGAATTTTTCTTGTCTCTGATCTGTTAAAGCAAAAGGGCATTGCACTAGCAAATATATATATTTTTGACGAGTCATTGTGGCTGTGTTTTGTGGTTGAGCTATTATAAGCAGTCAGTTACCGAACTTCCCTAGTTGCCGGCTCACTCTCTTCTTCAACCTCTTCCTCTGGAGAGGCAAATGGGATATGCTCTGCCACAATCATGCTCTTGATACAAGCTGGCTAGTAGCTTCTGCAATGGATGGAACAGATGAAAACAAACGGAAAGCTGATGTGCAGGAAGAACAACTCAAAGTAGACCACTAACCACTAGGAAACTAAAACTAAACAAAAGAGAGCCAATAAGACCTGAACAGAACCAGAATCTAACACAACAAACCATTATTTATGTAATACTAAGTCATTGTCCATTTATCTAATCAACTATAAAATCTACCCCACCAACTCGTATTCACTGCTTACCCATCATTACCAGATCCCACATTTAGTTGATGTAGACTCGTATGCAGCCAGTTCCATCCTGTCCTGTCCTTGCTGTTCAAGCAACAAGAGGCACTCCATCAAAGAATGGTGCTCTTACCTTGCCAAGCTTCTTCGACAAAATCATACACCTGCTCTCAATAATTGTTCCCACCTTGTTTAGACCGACTTTCTTTCAGGGATCCGGTCACATAGTTTACCACAAACTTTGCCAACGATGATAGGGAACATAACTGGTGGACAGAATTATCACAGAGCACCGAAGGAAAGGCCATGCAATAGCCAACAATCGTTTCAGACATAAGATATCTTGCACTCTCGATCTGTTTATAGCTGCACTGCCTGATGAACTAGAGCGTCAGAAACTCTTGTCAGCTTCTGCATGGTCTGGCATTCAGCATTCTGACAATTTTTATCCTGCAAAGCAAAGCCTTAATGACCTCACTCTTGGTGAGCTTCAGACAGGGGAAGCTGCTCGCAAGTTCCTTCCTAACAAAACCTTCATTGTGTTGTAGGGCATCACAGTTAGGCAGCCATGCTTATGAGTTGGGCATCTGCATACCAATAGAAATAAGACGGGGCCAAGTGCATAACTCACCACACAATTCCGTACACGCATTTCTGCTTATCTGATTGAACACTGACTTGATTTGTGTTTGCTCTATATTTTTAGATTTAAAAAAAGTTTTTTTTTGTCTCAATGAACACTCAGTTGATATAGCGAAATTACAATGACCTTCTCAACAATCAACTTGAATTTTATTCTCTCGATGTTTCGACTAGATGCTCTAGCCTTCATCAGGAATTGTAAGAATTAAGTTCTCAAACTGTTCACAATGCAAACACAATAAGCTGCAGTAGTTTGGTATAAGAATTAACTCTGTTGCAGTGAGCAAACAAAAGCTACGCAGCACTATTTGTCTACAATAAAACCTACATCAAAGAAATCCATCCAGGAGTGCCTCCCTTGCTCAAAAGCAGAGGAATTCAGAATCATTCCTGGTAAGCATAGGTGCCTGTCCTGCTTTCCACCGAAGAAGAATATCAGAACCAGTGGCAAAAGCCAGGAAGAAGACGGTAACAAAGGTAGTTGCGATCGTCAGCCATTAAAAACAACTTTGTAATTTTGCTCGCATGTCCTGTCTAACAGGAAATAAAAATTTTAATACTAAATATTCGTTTATTGGACACGTGCATATGGAGAAGGGGCACCCAATACAAAATGCTTCAAATTCATTAAAACAAAAATTTAAAAAATCACGACCATATCCATGTTTGCCCCATAGGCGCTTAATCGGGGGAATTACCCTTAAAATTTAAAAAGGAGCTGAAATTTGTATCTATCATAACGTCATTCTGTAGCAAAAAGATAGCCTTTTTTCAAGAGCTTTCCAACAACCTACTTTATGAAGGCTAGCAAGTCTGTATACAGTGAAGATACATACACTCTCTTCAAAACTTCCCCGTGATCACCTTAACGTTCTAAAATGACAGAATGCCTGTAACCACTTCCCATTCACAGGCTGTGTAAAGGAACTACTAAAGTACGTCACAAGCAAGAATTTGTCAAAAGTTTTACGTCAATGCCTGCCACTGATTCCTGTTTTAAAGTTAATTTATTGATCTTCCATTTCCTTGTGTGTGGTATTTTGACTTCCAGCTCATAAATTGCTTGTGTGGTTCTGTTACACAACCTGTGAATAGGAAGTGGTTACAGACACACCGTGATTTTAGAAGATGATTTTAAAGGTGATCCGGGTACAGTTTTAAAGAGAGTGTAGGTATCTTCGCTGTACAGACTAGCTAGTCTTCATAAAGTAGATCATTGGAAAGCTCTTGGAAAAAGCTAATCTTTTTGCTACGGAATGATATTAGACAACAAAAACATTATGACAGTTGCAAAGTTATGGTCTTCAAAATATATATATTTTAAAGAATGGGTGACCCTTCCCTACGTCATAACAGTCCAAGAGGCAGCTGAAATATATAGAGGCAGACAACTTACAGATCAGATTTAGCAACCTCTGACTGGCCATTGATACTTGAGGTGTCCACCCTAAATACCGTGAGTTTAACACAGCTAATTCTTGACTCAATCAGGCGACCCTAACATGGACATCACAGGGTATCAATGGGGAACCCTAACATGTTATCCAAAGTAAAGGATCCTAACACACGTATGACAAACAACTCGATCAGTTAAACCAAACATTAATGAGAGGTCCTGCAGGTAACATTCCAGTTACTCTAATTAAAGTGACCCTAACAGAGGTAACTAACTCAAGTGACCTTAACATAGTAAATCTACCACAGTGCATCAAGTAGTTTCTGAAACTGGAACACTATCAGTGGCCATGTGCATAAGGAAGGAGAGAGAAAAGTGCGAGTAGCTATGTCCGTCACAAACCTTGCTCTCTTTGCAAACAGAGGCGCAGACTTGGGATTGGCCAAAATGGCAGCTGTGAAGTGTTTCATGGCTCCGTCAAGGTCACCTGTGTTCAACAAGCACACTCACACATAGATTAGGAGATGAGCACTAGGCAAAGTGCATGCATTACTAGGGGAGCCAGCAAAGTTCATCATAGTAATGTCATTCATAACTGCACACAAATTCCTTCAAATCTGACTTCGCAAAGGCACGTCCAGCTATGGCCAACCCTTTCCCAGAGATCTAGTATAACTTACAGCTAACTTTCCTTCCAGAATAAATCATTGTGATTAGATTGCAATATAAAACAAGCAGTGCTTTAGAGAACAATCCGGCTCAGACGACTAAAACAAAACACTCGGCAGATCACTTGTGCACTTCTCCTCCGCTGGAGGTGACATCTTTTTACAAGGCCTAACACGCTTGATTGAAACAACTAAATGACTTTTCAAGGAACTGTATGGCTGCTGAATTCCACAGAGGCTTCCCAGTTGTCATTTGCGACAGCAAGCTAGAGGTCAAACCCTTTGAGGTAGGCAAACAAAAACTATTCTAAAAGTACTTGTAGATTAAGAAATTCATGAAGGGCAAGGAATTCAGAATGCTTCCTGGTAGGCATAGGTGCCAGTAAGTATTTAACAGCAGAAGGGCTTCCAGAAACGGCAGAATCAGGCTGTCTCACACCATTAAGGGAGAGAAAAGTTAATTAGTCTTTATTTTTATACCTGAACATTATCAAATTTGGAGAACACGGCTATCTACCCACCTTCAAATCTTTGCCACGTGTAGAGACTGTGCCAGCATAATGCAGTGCCTGCCTGCATAATGCAGTGACTGCCTGCATAATGCAGTGACTGCCTGCATATTGCAGTGAATGCTTTCATAATGTAGTGACTGCCTGCATAATGTTTTAGCATGTGTGAATGGTCTCAAAGAATTGCATACACATATGATGGCCACGGTTACGCCAGGTGCACAGTATTGCTTAACTTGAAATAATACTCTTGTCTCTTCTAGCAGTGAAGAACTGACTGGCACAGGACCCCATAGCTACCCTCACGGACTCCCTCTGGCCAAGGCCACCATCACTGTAAACAAGAGGACACTGCATCTCATTGTGGCAGTCAATAAGAACCTGGCCTAGAAGAATGTGAACGTCCACCCACCACCCCAGCAGAGGCAGGACAACTCATAGATATGTACTGCCATCTCCAACCCAGAACAGAGGAGTCCAGTTGACTGTGGATGAGATCGGCCCTGACTGGTGGAGGTGACAGATTCAGACTCAGAGGATGGCAGGAGCTTGATAAGATGAAAGGAGAGACTAAATAACCTCCTGAAGCCAAACCATAGAGACCACCAGCCTTTGACCCTGTACTAGAACTCAGGTGTTTTCATTGCAGTGACTATGGCTACATTGTGGCAAGTGCCCCAAGAGAATGACAGCTATGGTATGCCACTGTGATTACTTTGTTGACTTGTTTCACCACCCAGGTGTCATTAACAGGCAACGGGTATAGACTCTGACAATAGACACCAGTATTAAAACCAAAGTCAACAGCCAATGGATCTGGAAGGAAGAATTGACTGGCATAGGACCCCATAGCCACACTCATGGACTCCCTCTGGCCAAGGCCACCATCACTGTAAAAAAGAGGACACTGCATCTCATTGTGGCAGTCAATAAGAACCTGGCCTATGATGCCTTGCTGTGGATGGATATCCCTAACCTTCTCGACCTTGCTCCACAATGGACAACCACAGACCCAAACGAAGTGCCCCTGGCCAGTTACCTATGCCGACATTCCTGACCAGCATAGTGAAGAGTTGGGCAGCAGCTCTAGTAAGGATGGATATAGCGCATATGACGGGTCCGAGGAGGAGCAAGAAGACGACCCAATGACCACCACTACTCCACAACTGAAAGACCAGGCCCACTCCCTCACCCTACCAGCATAGCTGCAGAATGATGATGAGGGGCATGGACCACTACAGACCTCTCACTTTGATGACGACATCCTTCAAGTGTAAAGTACAAAGAGGAAGAAGGTCAAAAGTGAGAAGAGAACTAGCCTGTAAGCAACACCAAACTAACTGGGTCCAGCAACTGCCTCTGGATGGAGGGCCCTCCCAGCTCAGGCAAACTTGGGCAGAAGACCCTTCCCTGGAACATCCATGGAGAAAGTGCAGCAGACCCAGCACACCATTTATGGACAATCTACAGAAAATCGAAGCACACCAGACAGGAGGAAGAGGCCCACCGACTGGTGCTACTGCGGCCCTACAGGATGACAGTGCTGAGGATGGCACACCAGATCCCTTGGACTGGTAACTTAGGCCGAAAAAGAACCACAGAGAGACTCGTGCTCCGCTTCTTCTGCCAGCCTGTGAAACCCAGTCAGGACCTTATAAGGCAATATGCATACTAATTAGGCAGATATGGGGTCATTGGTACAGTGTGTGCATCTGGCTACTCTACTATAATATCTTTAACGGCAATATGCAGTCCAATTAGGTGGGTATGGGGTTAATGGTGCATTTAGTATGCGCATCTTGTCTACTAGACTGTATCATCCTGATATTATTCTGTCAGTAGGTTGTCAGGGTTCCACTATGGTTGGGCATTCCCAACTTCACACCTGCTTTTCTTGATAAAATTGACGTAAATTGTGACACTTCTGCCACTTTTGTAGCCATCATTAGAGCCAATAAACCCATCAAGGCCAATCTCTGCTGCATACCTATTGGCATGCTCTTGGATAAGTCATCCACTTACTGGGATATTCTTAGCTTTTACTCTAGTAAATCATTTTCACATTATTTCATCATAACCTGTCTTTCTAACCTAAGCATACTTTTTCTCCTCATGTTCACCAGCTCCCATATATTTTTCATGTCCTCCTTGTCCTTAACAATGTCTGCATTTGTGATGTCTTGATCACACATCTCTTTGCTATACTGCGACAGGATCAGCCACTATTAGGCTATTCTCTCTTCTAAAGTCTTTGTAGACACCTTACTAAGTTCTGTAATCAATCATATGCTACAAGTCATTCCATGCCAGTCTACATGTGTTCAGAATTTTCTGCTGCAGTAATGCATTAATTACAAAAGGGTATGCCTTTGTCTGGCAGCCCGAGCAATTTAGTTTGTGATCTTTGCTTTAAAATTGTGGTCTTTCACTAGAGGTGAGATCTTATTGAAATGCATCGGTGGCATGCAAATTGTTGTCTCTCAAAAGAGGTGGTCTTCCAAGTGATGGGTCCAAAAGAGGAACTACTATAAGATGAAGTGTCCTTATGTGGAGGAGAGAAAACTCAAGGACATTTAGCAGAGTTCAGGTCCATTCCTCCCAGCTTTAAAGTCTCTGCATCTGTGATACACCTCTGTGTGCATATGGGAAGTATTATCTTCATCTAGTAACTCACATCATTTGAAGAACTTTCAATACCTTCAGTAAGTCAAGACTATGCATGTGAAACCACAACCATCATAGTCTGTCTGAAGTGTAAGCATGGCAACACACTCTATATTCAGATGAATCATGAATCACATGATGTGTGAAACACCTCAGCGAGGGTGGATGTGTTGCATTATTTGTTTAATTTGCCCTGATGGCCCAAGTATCTTGGTTGGGACACTGGCATTAAGGTAATTTAAAAAAACCTAGACGTCAGCTGAAAATAATAGTACAGCATCAACTAATGTCAAGCTATTGAAGGCTTCCACTCGAGAAAGAAGTTGTACTTCAATATTTGAATCATTAACTGGATCTTCTGGCAGAGCATATACAACTGCCATGTCAGAACTCTTGCTAAGATCAACCCATGCACAAATGGGTTATGTATATCTGGTACAAGTACTTTTAAGAGTTTTCCATTTTCCATCTAACTCCCATGGCCCACTGAGGGCTCACCTTGTTGCCAATAACTATGTTAGGCATTGAGTGGTGAGTGAAGACAAAAGCTAAAGCTTGTTGATGAACTGAGTAACTATGTCCATCACCCTTCCCTGTCAGTCATGCAGTCTGTTCTTACTTGCCAGTGCAGTTAATTTAATTAGCAATGAGGGTTTATGGGGGAGGTGGTTTTGGAAGGCTTTTGGGGGTTTATTAGGATCTTGGTTTGTTGTTTATCCTATTTCTGGCTGGCTTATTCTGTTATCTGGTAAGTGGTTGATAAGATTAACTATTAACCATAGAGCCATTTCTCACTTGCACTGCGCAGCCAAGCCAGTCTAGCTTTGAATCTCCGGGTGCTCTCTCGATTGATCTCTTCACTATGACAACCATTCCCGATTTATGAAAGCCTGCATTAGCTAAGGCAGGTAACCCCTTCACATTTTTTAATTGGTGGTAAATATTCGCATAGTCCCTTGGTGGCTGGAGCCTACTGCAGCAGAGGTCATGAGCAACATGAGCAGACTTCAAGAGCAAAGACTGGCTATTGGGGGGATTGCTTGCATGAGGGTTAGAAGGATCCCGATCAGGCCTCCTGACATCGATGAGGTTACCTAATTGAACTATTAGCTTCCTGGAACTATTAGCTTACTAATTAAGCTCAGAGCTTAAAACACAGACTAAATGTACAACTAGGGGTCACGGTGGTCAGTGGTAAATTGTCCATCACTAAGCCATTGATGGACAGTGAGTAATGGATGTAAGTGAAGGTCTTACCTCTAGCCCTAGCCCTAAATTAGAGCTTGTGAAGAGGGTGGAAGAGGACTATAGCACACCATTTTAGAAACGGGATTCTATATTGTGCCATAAGGATTTCAAAGCAATGCTTAAGTGCTACTTTCAATTCTCTTACTATACACCCCTAGCCCTGCCCAGTTTATTTGCTGCTGCCATTGACATTCCTGTTAGAGAACACTAGAGATATCTTTACTGATCACATTCACCAGGGCATTCTTTCAACCTGGGCAGCAGTGGTGGGGGGGTGCAGAATACCCTGGGGCATTTGGTTTGTTTGTTTTGGGGGTGCCAAAAAGTGGAGATGCCAAATTCACTGGAATACATGTTTATATATCCCATCAACTAAACAAACCCCCAAAATGGAATGCTATCTATAGATTCGTCCATCAAAACTCACATTAGGCATCATGTTCCTCGTTTATCCTTATGCGGATGAATGTGTCATTTATGAAACAAACAACTCCTTCTAATAAATCTCCCTTATTCTTTGCAGGAAATATTCTGGAGCGGAGGTTACGCCAAAAAAAGTTGATTGAAGCAGCACCTCCTAAAAGATGGGTTAAAGTTGTGAGCTTTGATGATTTATATGCTATCAATTTGCCATTTCAAAATTAGGGCTTCCTCTAGCCAATTGTACCAATTTCAATTTTTTTGGCACTTAACAATCTGGAGTTATTCTGGATGAGGTTTTTGGGATGAAGGTTTTTGAGGTCCCTCCACTTTAGGGTCTAGTAACTTGCCTATAGTTATACCTATGAAACATAGTTTAGTATCAAAAGAGAGCACACAGAGAGACCTATCTTTTGAGCTATATCAAGTCTATAACATGAAGTTTGCAGAATCTACGGAGCTCTAAAGTTGTAACCACAAGTTTTAAAAAATATTAAAAAATACCATAGTCTCCCTTTGAAAGTATATATAGTCCAACTTCAACAGCGATTTCCCACATTTCCAAAAAAGAGTCTTTTTGAATTTCAAAAAAGGATATCTCTAAGAAAAATTAGTGTGTACCTACTTCATTATATATCATTTTATAGCTCTGTCTTTGCTCTATGATTTGATAGAGTTACTTAAGTAGTAGCTATAAGCACTTTCAAGTTATAAGTTTATTCACAACTGTCCTTAGTAGCAATTAAAAGTGCTGGCACGCAGCCAATTGTACAGCTGGTAGTGCACTTAGCAAGCACTAATTAACTCTATGAAAGCACTTATTAGTGTCTAAGCAATATTCCCAAGAGTTTTGGAAGCCATAGCCATTTAATTTTTTTAGCTAGGCTTTACAGGGTTTTAAGGTCGATTTTTCTCACTTCCCACCAACATTTCTTCATGTCACACACTGTATACTTACCCTATCCTGAATTTTGTAATGTTTTTTGAAGCACTAAGAGAGATCTATCTTTTGAGCATAAAATCACTGGCATAGGGTGTGTAGTTCAGGAGTTACAGCCCTTTAAAGAGTTGAGGGTTTTTTTAAAAGAAAAAAATGGGCCTTAAATAGACGGGCAATAACCTTTGTATGGGTAACATGAATAGCACTAACTTGATTTACATATAACATGGTCAGCAATAGACTCAGTTACATACACTAAGTACAGTACAGTACATTTACCAATGTGGACAATAAATATTTTCATGACCCTTTACCTATTATATAGTGAAGAGCAATAATAGTTTTATATTTTTTTATTAGTTCATTATATAAATGGTCCAGTAAATGTCTGTTGTCTACATTGGTAAATGCTTGTTTATTCATTAAAAAAAAGTGTTATATATGCATACTCCACCACCCTGCTTGTTGTTATACATACAGCGCCAGGTAGAGTGAACTCTGACCACAACTCAATGTGAACCATCTAATCTTGGTAGCATTATCAACTTGATCTCTCTCAAGCCTCGCACTAGCTTTTGGCCTACTTTGCACTCCCTTTCAGCCCATTCAACAACAACTTTGAACTCAAAAGCTGCAATATAGCTCACACGCATTCCAAGTTCACTTGATATATAATCCGATTATTTCTGCCTAATTAGGTTGCGATTGTGCAGCCAACACCAAAGTGCTGTGGTATAATGTTTGTGCGGAGGCCTCCACTGTGCTGTGGTGCCCTCCGTTGTGGTGTGGTATAACACCTGCGCAGTGCCCTCCACTAGGCAATGTGCATGCATACTAGGGGAGCCAGCAAAGTTCATCATAGTAATGTCTTTCATAACCGCACACAAATTCCTTAAAATCTGACTTCGTAAAGGCACTGCCAGCTATGGCCAACCCTTTCCCAGAGATCTAATATAACTTACAGCTAACTTTCCTCTCAGAATAAATCAATGTGATTAGATTGCATATATAAAACAAGCAGTGCTTTAGAGAACAATCAGGCTCAGACCACTAAAACAAAACACTCGGCAGATGAGTTGTGCACCTCTCCTCCGCTGGAGGTGACATCTTTTTACAGACCCAAGCACGCTTGATTGAAACATCTAAATGACTTTTCAAGGTAACGTATGTGGCTGATAAATTCCACAAAGGCTTCCCAGTTGTCATTTGCGACAGCAAGCTAGAGGTCAAACCCTTTGAGGTAGGCAAACAAAAACTATTCTAAAACATACTTGCAGATATGAAGGGAAAGGAATTCAGAATGCTTCCTGGTAGGCATAGGTGCCAGTAAGTATTTAACAGCAGAAGGGCTTCCAGAAACAGCAGAATCAGGCTGTCTCCCACCATTAAGGGAGAGAAAAGTTAATTAGTCTTTATTTTTATACCTGAACATTATCAAATTTGGAGAACACGGCTATGTGACATTATTGTGTAAAGAATGTAGTAAGTATCTACAGGAACCTTTTCACCCACCACCCACCTTCAAATCTTGGCCACGTGTAGAGACTGTGCCTGCATAATGCAGTAACTGCCTGCATAATGCAGTGCCTGCCTGCATAATGCGGTGACTGCCTGCATAATGCAGTGACTGCCTGCATAATGCAGTGACTGCCTGCATAATGCAGTGACTGCCTACATAATGTTTTAGCATGTGTGAATGGTCTCAAAGACTTGCATACACATATGATTGCCACGGTTAAGCCAGGTGCACAGTATTGCTTAACATGAAATAATACTCTTGTCTCTTCTAGCAGTGAAGAACTGACTGGCACAGGACCCCATAGCCACACTCACGGACTCGCTCTGGCCAAGGCCACCATCACTGTAAACAAGAGGACACTGCATCTCATTGTGGCAGTCAATAAGAACATGGCCTATGAGGCCTTGTTGTGGATGGACAGAGGAACGGAGGACATGGAGGACATGGTAGGGCCCTACCACTTTTTGCTGATTTTATTTTTTATTGTTATAATTTTTAGTCTAGTTGCTAGACCAGACCAACATGATGTGTTATCCCTAACTAAGAAAGATAAAATTGTGTAGACTATATAGCAAGACAAATCTAATTGGTCTGTCACTTAAAGTGAAAAGTACATGGAATGTGACCACATGCTTACTCAGGCAAATAAAGTCACATGCTAACCATGATGCTAGATCAGGCAATTAAAATGCTTAGATTGCACCCAGCTGCTTTCTGAATACAGTAGTCAATCTGAGTCAGTGGTTGCCAATTTTGGAGAGCATGGCAAGCAGCTCTAGTTTCACTGAATTGTCAAATTGTCCTCATCAGCCTCTTGGTTTTTCTTTTCCTTAACGCTCATTTAGTAACAAAGTAGGTGTTTTCAAGCTTCTTGGTGCAATGGCCATTTTTGCACTACCAGGAGGCTACAGATCTTGCTTTCTGTTATACTTGTACCACTGCATACAAACAAGGAAAATTGAGGTCTTCCAATGCAGAGCCAGCTTTTGTAAGTCACTGTTAATATTTTTCAATTTGGCTAGCTGTAATCCATCAACGATTATCATCATAGGTCTCAAAGGGCTTCTGCAACTGGAAGAATGCCATTACATCATTTAACAAGCTTCAATAGAATGCTTGCCATAAACAAGCTGTAGAAGTTGTTCTTACACTTCCAGCTACAACCACAAGTATTGGCAATCTACTTGTGAAAGAGCGGGCCAAGAAACAAGGAGAAAACCGTGCAATGTTAATGAAGATCTTTTCAAACATACGCTATCTAGCTGGTCAAGGATTACCACTCAGAGGGAATGGCTCATTTTTAACCCTGATGATGGATGAAACAACTGATAAGGAGCAGGCAACCATTATAATTCGTAGGATCACTGAAAACTTTGAAGTAAGTGAAGAATTTTTAGGTTCACGTTCCATCAATTGATGCAGGTACTCTTACTGAAATTTCAGTGGATACTTTTAATCGATTGAACTTATCCTTCAATCAGTTACATGGTCAATGCTACGATGGGGCAAGTGCAATGAAGGGAGCTAAATCAGGGGTTGCCAAGTGAATAAGTGATATTGAACCAAGGGCAGTGTGCACACACTGCTATGGACATTCAATTAATCTGGCTGTGAGTGATACCTTTAAAGAGATCAAGATAATGAGAGATGTCCTTGACATGACGAAGGAAATAAATCAAGTTTTCACCACGAAGGGAAGGGATCTTCCGAGCTTTGAAGGAAGCTTATGATTCTGAAAGTGGCATGACATCACCAGGAATTCGAATGCTATGCCCAATGAGGTGGACTGTATGTGCAAATGCACTAGCGAGCATTGTCAGCAACTATACTGCATTACAAGCTATGCGGGATGAAGCTTTTGAAATCATAAAGGACACAGAGATGAGAGCTAGGATAAAAGGAGTTTCTGCGCAGATGAAACATTTTGATTTCCTGTTTGGTACAATGCTCAGTCAAGTTATTTTCCTCCACATTGATAACTTGAGCAAGACTCTGCAGAAGGTAAAGATTTCAGCCGCTGAGGGTCAAAAGGTAGAAGAAATGGTTGTAGATACACTGATGTCTCTACGCACTGATGAAATGTATGATTTATTTTGGGACAAAGTTTCAAGAACTGCTTCATCAATAGATGTTGGTGGACCACAGTTACCTCGTAAGCGAAGAGTTCCACAGAGATATGAGGATGGACTGTCCAGTGGAGAGTATCATGAAAGTCCCTGCTCTATTATCGCCAGATATATTTTGAAGCACTGGATAACATTGTCAGCTGTTCAAAGGATCGCTTTGACACCAGGATATAGAGTTTACTCAAAATTGGAGCCTCTTTTATGCAGAGCATGTCAGGGGTTGACTTTGAAGAAGATTTTCAGTCTATTTGCACCTTTTACAAAGACAATTTCAAGCCCTGCATGCCCAGTTACTCACTTCTGCCAGTTACTCACTTTTGGCATCAATTTTGAGTCAGGAAGACCATTGGATCCCAATGAAAATATATTTGACATCGGAGACTATTTTCAAAGTCTTTCTCTTGGTCCATCGAGCACTTCTGGATCAGGTTTGTACAGTTTTGAAGCTGATACTTATCATGCCAGCAACCAATGCAACATCTGAGTGTTCCTTTAGTGTTTTACGTAGGGATAAAACTTACCTTCGTAATACTATGTTACAACAAAGGAGCGCACTGATTCACTCAATCTCAAAGAGGTTGCCAATCAATTTATAAGTAATTCTGAACATAGAGAGAGACTATTTGGAAAGCATCAATAACTGTACAATCATAAGAATAAATAGTGTGATGTCTTTAATACTATGTCTATACTATTCAATATGGTATTGATTTTCAGTTTTTGCACTCCATGTGATATCCTCCCCTAGCCTCATGCATCTTACAGTTACTGTGCATAGCTTGATGGCCAGGTGGTACATTGGCCCTACCACTTAAAATTTGTGTGCTCGATCACTGGGATATCCCTAACCTTCTCGATCTTGCTCCACAATGGACAGAGAGAATCAACCACAGCCCCAAACGAAGTGCCCCTGGCCAGTTACCTATGCAGACCCTTCTGACCAGCACAGTGAAGAATTGGGCAGCATCTCTAGTGAGGATGGACATAGTGCATATGATGAGTCCGAGGAGGAGCAAGAAGACGACTCAATGACCACCACTACTCCACAACTGAAAGACCAGGCCACCTCCTTCACCCTGCCACCCTACCAGCATAGCTGTAGAATGATGATGAGGTGCATGGACCACTGCAGACCTCTCAATTTCATGACGACATCTTTCAGGTGTAAAGTACAAAGAGGAAGAAGGTCAAAAGTGAGAAGAGAACTAGCCTGTAAGCAACACCAAACTAACTGGGGCCAACAACTGCCTCTGGATGGAGGGCCCTCCCAGCTCAGGCAGACTCAGGCAGAAGACCCTTCCCTGGAACATCCATGGAGAAAGTGCAGCAGACCCAGCACACCATTCTTCAAGTCGGATGGACATATCTACAGAAAATGGAAGCACACCAGACAGGAGGAAGAGGCTCACCAACTGGTGCTACTGCGGCCCTACTGGACGACAGTGCTGAGGATGGCACACTAGATCCCTTGGACAGGTAACATAGGACGAAAAAGAACTACAGAGAGACTCATGCTCCGCTTCCCCGAGACTCCTCCCTTTCCCCCGATACTCCTCCCCTTTAGCCATGGATGAACAGATCTTCTGTCTTCTGCCAGCCTGTGAAACCCAGTCAGGACCTTATAAGGCAATATGCATACTAATTAGGCAGATATGGGGTCATTGGTACAGTGTGTGCATCTGGCTACTCGACTATAATATCCTTAATGGCAATATGCAGTCCAATTAGGTGGCTATAGGGTTATGGTACATTTAGTACTTTTGTAGCCATCATTAGAGCCAATAAACCCATCAAGGCCCATCTCTGCTGCATACCTAAAGTCATCCACTTACTGGGATATTCTTAGCTTTTACTCTAGTAAATCATTTTCACACTATTTCATCATAACCCGTCTTTCTAACCTAAGCATACTTTTTCTCCTCATGTTCATCAGCTCCCATATATTCTTCATGTCCTCACTGTCCTTAACAATGTCTGCATTTGTGGTGTCTTGATCACACATCTCTTTGCTATACTGCGACAGGATCAGCCACTATTAGGCTATTCTTTCTTCTAAAGTCTTTGTAGACACCTTTCTAAGTTCTGTAATCAATCATATGCTGTAAGTCATTCCATGCCAGTCTACATGTGTTCTGAATTTTATGCTGCAGTAATGCATTAATTACAAAAGGGTATGCCTTTGTCTGTCAGCCCGAGCAATTTAGTTTGTGATCTTTGCTTTAAAATTGTGGTCTTTCACTAGAGGTGAGATCTTATTAAAATGCATCGGTGGCATGCAAATTGTTGTCTCTCCAAAGAGGTGGTCTTCCAAGTGATGGGTCCAAAAGAGGAACTATTATAAGATGAAGTATCCTTATGTGGAGGGGAGAAAACTCGAGGACATTTTGCAGAGTTCAGGTCCATTCCCCCCCCCCCCCCCCCCCCCAGTTTTCAAGTCTAGGCATCTGTGATACACCTCTGTGTGCATATGGAAAGTATCATCTTCATCCAGTGCTCACATCATTTGAAGAACTTTCTTAATATTTCAATACCTTCAGTAAGTCAAGACTATATGTATGTGAAACCACACCCATCATAGTCTGTCTGAAGTGTTGCCATGCTTACACACCCTTTATTCAGATGGATCATGAATCACATGATGTGTGAAACACCTCAGCGAGGGTGGATGTGTTGCATTATTTGTTTAAATTTGCCCTGATGGCCCAAGTATCTTGGTTGGGACACTGGCATTAAGGTAATTTAAAAAAACCTAGACGTCAGCTGAAAATAATAGTACAGCATCAACTAATGTCAAGCTATTGAAGGCTTCCACTCGAGAAAGAAGTTGTACTTCAATATTTGAATCATTAACTGGATCTTCTGGCAGAGCATATACAACTGCCATGTCAGAACTCTTGCTAAGATCAACCCATGCACAAATGGGTTATGTATATCTGGTACAAGTACTTTTAAGAGTTTTCCATTTTCCATCTAACTCCCATGGCCCACTGAGGGCTCACCTTGTTGCCAATAACTATGTTAGGCACTGAGTGGTGAGTGAAGACAAAAGCTAGAGCTTGTTGAGGAACCGAGTAACTATGTCCATCACCTTTCCCTGTCAGTCATGCAGCCTGTTCTAACTTGCCAGTGCAGTTAATTTAATTAATTTTTTGGCAATGAGGGTCTATGGGGGAGGTGGTTTTGGAAGGCTTGTGGGGGTTTATTAGGATCTTGGTTTGTTGTTTATCCTATTTCTGGCTGGATTATTCTGTTATCTTGTAAGGGGTTACTATTAACCGTACAGCCAGTTCTCACTTGCATTGCACAGCCAAACCAGTCTAGCTTTGAATCTCCAGGTGTTCTCTCGATTGATCTCTTCACTATGACAACCATTCCCGATTTATGAAAGCCTGCATTAGCTAAGGCAGGTACCCCTTTCACATTTTTTTTAAATTGGTGGTAAATGTTCGCATAGTCGCTTGGTGGCTGGAGCCTACTGCAGCAGAGGTCATCAGCAGCATCGGCAGACTTCAAGAGCAAAGACATGAGGGTTAGAAGGATCCCGATCAGGCCTCCTGACATCGATAAGGTTACCTAATTGAACTATTAGCTTCCTGGAACTATTAGTTTACTAATTAAGCTCAGAGCTTGTGTATTTAAAACACAGACTAAATGCATTATATCGTACAACTAGGGGTCACGGTGGTCAGTGGTAAATTGTCAATCACTAAGCCATTGATGGCTAGTGAGTAATAGATGTAAGTGAAGGTCTTACCTCTAGCCCTAGCCCTAAATTAGAGCTTGTGAAGAGGGTGGAAGAGTACTATGGCACAGCGTTTTAGAAACGGGATTTCATATTGTGCCATCAAAGGATTTCAAAGCAATGCTTAAGTGCTACTTTCAATTCTCTTACTATACACCCCTAGCCCTGCCCAGTTTATTTGCTGCTGCCATCGACATTCCTGTTAGAGAACACTAGGGATATCTTTACTGATCAAGTATTGTGTGGGATGCAACATTCACCAGGGCATTTATTCAACCTGGGTAGGGCTGGTGGGGGGTGCAGAATACCCTGGGGCATTTGGTTTGTTTGTTTTGGGGGTGCCAAAAAGTGGAGATGCCAAATTCACTGGAATACCTGTTTATATATGCCATCAACTAAACAAACCCCCCAAATTGGAATGCTATCTATAGATTCGTCCATCAAAACTCACATTAGGCATCATGTTCCTCGTTTATCCTTCTGCGGATGAATGTGTCATTTATGAAATAAACAACTCCTTGTAATAAATCTCCAAGAATTTCACTTATTGTTTGCAGGAAATGTTCTGGAGCGGAGGTTACGCCAAAAAAAGATGATTGAAGCAGCACCTCCTAAAAGATGGGTTAAAGTTGTGAGCTTTGATGATTTATATGCTAACAATTTGCCAGAAACCGTTTAGAAAAATATCGTGCTCACCCAATTTGAGCAAGGGTATGTTCCACTGATAGCAAGGTATGGCATTCCCTGTAAACACTTGCCTTAAGCTAGGTTAAGTCCACGCAAATTCTCACTTTTCCAATAGACTTTGGTACAAAACGACCATACCTGCACAACATTCTGTGGGATGTTGATCTCTGAAATCATCCCCGACTCCTCCATTCCTCTTGATTTCTTAATTGTCTTTCAATCTCCCCTAACTTTAGAACACTTTAGGAAACTGTTAGACAACATCCTTGCTCTGTATTTGATTGATGAATCACACAATGTTCAGGAATTCAATAGCTGGTTGTTCCAGTAGAACTTTTCTAAGCTCTCACCACAAAGATTTCTTGCTTTGATTCATGGTTGTTTCTCTTCAAACTACCTGAACATTTCCCAATAACATCGAGGGTTTGTTGGCTAGGACCAGTAAGTGATCTCCTTGCCCATCTCGTATTACATTATAGTCATTCTCTATAATAATGGTGAAGTGGTCTCCTGCATCAACCTTAAACTCTATTTCTTCGTAGTTGAGCACGACCTTTGCTATCCATGAGGTTTTGTTCATTTCGACTGCTGGAGTCTCCAAGTCTACTGCTAGGAAAGATGCTTCACTGTTTGCTTAACTAATGAAGAGAGAGTGGATAGTGGTGCCTTTACTCCTACACACAGCTTGAAAATGCCCTTCTTTTGGCACTTGTTGCATATTGTATCTTTTGCTGGAAATTGCTGCTTTTATAGCACATCATGTACAACACACCACCATAGTGCTCAGTGGAGGTTTTGCACCAGGTGTCGGCCTTGGTGACATCCCATGATATTTTCTCCTTGATATCAGATTCCTGACTTCTTCCACTGTAGAAGGATCAGAGCTGCTGTGTGAACTGTGCTCTGCTGCTTCTTGATAGTCTCACTTTGCCGAGCTGGTGTAAGAGCCTTGTCAAGGGTTAATTAGGATCTGCAGTTTTTTGGCCAGGCATCTATCTCCTCTTATATATACCAACAACAATTCGACTCTTATCATCACCTCGCATAGTGCACCGAACTTGCAGTACTCTGCAAGAGCTTACAGGTCGACAATAAAATCGTCAACAGACTCTCCTTGTTGCTGTGTTTGGCTATTAAATTTAGCTCTTTGGAAGATGGTATTTTTACGTTTCACAAAGTGTTCTTTGAAGTTTTCTATGACTTTGTCATACTTCTTTGCATCTTCTTCACTCAGCTTGAATGACTGGAAAATGTCATCCACTTTGTCTCCCATGGAGTAGGCCAGTGTATTGATTTGGTTCTTTTCTGATTTTGTAGCAAGGTTGGATGCCTGTTGCAATCATTGGAATCGCCT
This sequence comes from Cladorhizidae sp. MBARI D1340-BT2, assembly GCA_028752905.1. Lineage (NCBI taxonomy): Eukaryota > Metazoa > Porifera > Demospongiae > Poecilosclerida > Cladorhizidae > Cladorhizidae sp. MBARI D1340-BT2. The sequence goes on from JAQNBH010000017.1 coordinate 10,477,980, forward strand.
TATCCACTTCTTGTGGCTTGGAAAAGTTAACGTTTTCCAGCACTGGGATTTGGTAGGATGTCATTTACTCTAGCTAGGTTGATCATGATCCCACCTCTGACATCATGTAACATCATTGGTAAGCTGCTAGTTCAGTTAGTCAACCATCTAATTATTGTGCACAGTAAATTAAATAGACGGGCAATAACCTTTGTATGGGTAACATGAATAGCACTAACGTAACTGTTATTTATTTACAGATAACATGGTCAGCAATAGACTCCGTTACATACACTAAGTCCAGTCCAGTACATTTACCAATTTGGACAACAAATATTTTCATGACCCTTTACCTATTATATAGTGAAGATCAATAATTATAGTTTTATATATTTTTAATTAGTTCATTATATAAATGGTCCAGGAAAAATGTCTGTTGTCTACATTGGTATCTACATTGGTAAATGCTTGTTTATTCACACAAAAAAGTGTTATATATGCATACTCCACCACCCTGCTTGTTGTTATACATACAGCGCCAGGTAGAGTGAACTCTGACCACAACTCAATGTGAACCATCTAATCTTGGTAGCATTATCAACTTGATCTTCACTCTCAAGCTCGCACTAGCTTTTGGCCTACTTCGCACTCCCTTTCAGCCCATTCAACAACAACTTTGAAATCAAAAGCTGCAATATAGCTCATATGCATTCCAAGTTCACTTGATATATATAGCGATTATTTCTGCCTAATTAGGTTGCGATTGCGCAGCCAACACCAAAGTGCTGTGGTATAATATTTGTGCGGTGCCCTCCACTGTGCTGTGGTGCCATCCGTTGTGGTGTGGTATAACGCTTGCGCAGTGCCCTCCATTGAATTCTTTTTTGTCTCTGATCTGTTAAAGCAAAAGGGCATTGCACTAGCATAATATATATATTTTTGACGAGTCATTGTGGCTGTGTTTTGTTTATGCTTATGGTTGAGCTATAAGGAGTCAGTTACCGAACTGCCCTAGTTGCCGGCTCGCTCTCTTCTTCAACCTCTTCCTCCGGAGAGGCAAATGGGATATGCTCTGCCACTATCATGCTCTTGATACAAGCTGGCTAGTAGCTTCTGGAATGGCTGGAACAGATGAAAGAAACGGAAAGCTGATCTGCAGGCAGAACATCACAAAGTAGACCACTAACCACTAGGAAACTACAACTAAACAAAAGAGAGCCAATAAGACCTGAACAGAACCAGAATCTAACACAACAAACCATTATTTATGTAATACTAAGTCATTGTCCATTTATCTAATCAACTTTAAATCTACTCCCCCAACTCGTATTCACTGCTTTCCCATCATTACCATATCCCACATTTAGTTGATGTAGACTCGTATGCAGCCAGTTCCATCCTGTCCTGTGCCTGCTGTTCAAGGAAGTGGCAGCAACAAGAGGCACTCCATCAAGGAATGGTGCTCTTACCTTGCCAAGCTTCTTCGACAAAATCGTACACCTGATCTCAATAATTGTTCCCACTTTGTTTAGACCGACTTTCTTTCGTGAATCCGGTCATATAGTTTACCACAAACTTTGCTAACGATAATAGCGAACATAACTGGTTGGCAGAATTATCATAGAGGACTGAAGGGAATGCCATGCAATAGCCAACAATCACTTCAGACATAAGATATCTTGCACTCTCGATCTGTTGATTAGCTGCACTGCCTGATGTATTAGAGTGTCAGAAACTCTTGTCAGCTTCTGCATGGTCTTGCTTTCAGCATTCTGACGATTTTTCCCCCTGCAAAGCAAAGCCTTAATGACAACTCTTGGTGAGCTTTAGACGGGGGAAACGGCTTCCAAGTTTCTTCCTAACGAAACCTTCATTCTGTTGTAGGGCATCCCAGTTGGGCAGCCATGCTTATGAGTTGGGCATCTGCATACCAATAGAAATAAAGGCGAGACAAAAACATAAATCGCCACACAATGCCGTGCATGCATTTCTGCTTTGTGGCTTCATTACATAAAAAAATTAAAAAATTGTCTCGACCAACTCAGTTGATACACAACGAAATTATAATGACCTTCTCAACAATTTTATTCTCTCGATGTTTCGACTAGATGCTCTAGCCTTCATCAGGAATTGTAAGAATTAAGTTCTCAAACTGTTCAGAATGCAAACACAATAAGCTGCAGTAGTTTGGTAGAAGAATTAGCGCCGTTGCAGTGAGCAAACAAAAGCTATGCAGCGCTATATATCTACAACAAAACTTACATCTAAGAAGGAATTCAGAATGGTTCCTTTGAGCATAGATGCCTGTGCTGCTTTCCAGCCAAGAACATACAGAACCAGTGGCAAAAGCCGGAAGACCTTTTCCAAAGGCAGTTGCGAGCATCAGCCATTAAATAATCTTTGTAATTTTGCTCGCATGTCCTGTCTAACCAGAAATAAAGTTTTTATTACTATTTTAAATCAATAGTGTCATCTATTGGGCACATGTTTACGGAGAATGGGTACACAATACAAAATGCTTAAAATTAATTCAAACAAATTACGAAGTTCGTGTTTGCCCCATATGGTGCTTAATCGGTTAAAGAGGGATCACACTTAAAATTTAAAAAGCTGAAATTTGTATCTATCATTTATTTATTTATTGTCATTCTGTAGCAAAAAGATAGCTTTATTCAAGAGCTTTCCAATGACCTACTTTATGAAGGCTTGCAAGTCTGTACAGTGAAGATACATACACTCTCTTCAAAACTGTCCCCTGATCACCTTAATCTTCTAAAATTACAGAATGACTTTCCATTCAGAGGTTGTGTAAAGGAACTACAAAAGTACGTCACGAGGCAAGAAGTTTTTTGTTTGGTCATAAGTTTTACTTCAATTTTTGCCACTGATTCCCGTTTTAAAGTATATATTTTATTTTATTGACCTTCGATTTCCTTTCTGTGTGGCACTTTGAAAGAAAAAGACTTCCCACTGATAACATGCTTGTGTGGTTCTGTTACACAACCTATGAATAGGAAGTGGTTACAGGCACTCTGTGATTTTAGAGAATGATTTAACGATGATCCAGCTACAGTTATGAAGAGAGTGTAGGTATCTTCATTGTATAGTCTTCATAAAATAGATCATTGGAAAGCTCTTGAAAAAAGCTATTGCTACGGAATGACATTGAACAACAAAACCATTATCATATTTACAATGTTCAGGTCTTCGAAATAATTATTTTAAAGAATGAACAACCTACCCCTAAGTTATAATGGTCGTCGTATTTACACAAGAAGCAGCTGAAATATATAGAGGCAGAAAACTTGTAGATCACATTTAGCAATCTCCGACTGGCTATTGATACTTGATTGCCCACCCCAACTGCAGTAACTTCAACACAGCCAATTCTTAACTCAATCAGGCTCATTCAGGCGACCATCGAGGAATGGTGCTCTTAGACAAAATCATATACCTGCCAACTGCGTTGAGGAAACAGGCAGCTATGCCATACTCGAGCATCCATTCCCTGACAACCATTAACCACAGCCTCAGCTCACTCCAGTGCAGACAATAATTATATTTGTTCAATCTTGGAACCTGCAGATATTGCCTCAATTTCCCCCCTAATTACCGTGATGATCATTTCTTATTTACATGAGAGGATATTATTTGAGGTGGGTGAAACATACATATTTTTTACGGGTGAATGTATGGAGTACAGAGATATATACATAGCATGTGTAAATTCCACATGCAGAGATATTATGTTAGCCCTAGCCCACAGACTAGCCATCCAAGTAGCAGCATCAGCTAGTTAAGGTTTGGGGTTCAAGCACTCTTAAATCCCAGCTCATGTGCTACAAGTCAAAGACATTGAGCAATGTGTAGGTCTTTTGTTACAATAGCTGCCCCTACTCTACATGTTATGAGAAAAAGTTGACTCTCATTTTAATAGCAAATATATCCATGTCAGAAGTGTGCTTTCTCCTGCAAACACTGGCAGCTAATTAAACGTGTGGGCACTTCAAGAGCCAGCCAAGAAGAAGTGAAGGCTAACAAATCCAACTCCCCAATGACGGCTCCCTTTGCGAGCCAATCAGTTAAAATTATACTCCCTCTCTCACCATCTGCACCACAGCATCCCTCTCATGATCCGCACCCCAGCATCTCTCTCATCATCCGCAACCAGCATCTCTCTCATCATCTGCACCCCAGCATCTCTCTCACCATCCGCACCAGCATCCAGATAGATGTCCACAACATTTCACCGGCAATGTATATTTTCCTGTAATAGTTAGAAAGAGTTGCTATGCAGGAGCACATAGTTGGGCCTGTTCGGCACTGAGTCTCCCACAATTAAGGGCAAAAGACATTTTGAATAGCAGTGGTGCATGATAAAGGGATGATCAAAAAAAACTGTCAATACCTCGTTACACAATTACTTCAATGTGGATACCTCGAGAGAGAGAGAGAGAGAAAGTGTGCATGGATGGATTCATCGACTGCAAGTTTGTTCTACACATAGTGTTATGTAACTTTTGTTTGGCATTAGTCAATTGCCGGCATTGTATAGCAAAGCTGGAGCGTATTCTGTTAGCATTCTAAGGATGTCATAGCTCAGTTTACTTCTGGTGGGGGTGGGGAGAAGTTTTAGCTATAAATGTAGTTGTTGGCCTAGTTGATTATTATTTGGGAAAACTTGTCTAAACGCTGCTTATATACATATTATAAAAATATATTAATATTGGCACCCATGATGCCTTAAGATCATCCTGATAGCGACATAAAACAGTTAACTTTTAGCAAGCACTCAAAAATTAATTATTAAACATTTTTCAAATGCGCTTAGGGTGAAAGCTACGAACAGACTTTATTTCCAAGGTGAGGCCTTAAACCACAAACTTTGCTTGAGTGTGTGACCGTCACCATTTCGATGTCTTCCCTGGCCTATCTATTTAGTGCACTGGCTATGTCTTTTAAACAAATCAAGGCTAACTTGAAAAGCATTAGGAAGCACGGCAGCTGAAGAAAGTGCATCCATTTTGCATGCTCGAAGCCAGCATAACAATGCTCTGCTCCATTCATGAAGGGCAACATCATCGACCTAGCCCACTATAAAGCTGTCCTCTAGAACTAGCGCCTAGGCTAATCACTGCCACAGGTTTACACATGAAGGATCATTTTAGTTGTTGGTGCAATAAAAATAAAAATAAATAAAACAGCCAATATCTCAGTAATTGTTCCCACCTTGTTTAGACCTGCTTTCCCAATTCAGGTCACATAGTTTACCACAAACTTTGCTAACGATGATAGGGAACATAACTGTTTGACAGAATTATCATAGAGGAGCATAGGAAAGGCCACGCAATAGCCAACAATCACTTCAGGTATAAGATATCTTGCACTCTCGATCTGTTCATTAGCTGCACTGCCTGATGAACTAGAGTGTCAGAAACTCTTGTCAGTTTCTGCATGGTCTTGCATTCAGCATTCTGACAATTTTTTCCCTGCAAAGCAAAGCAACTCTTGGTGAGCTTTAGAAATGGGAAGTGGCTTCCAATTTCTTCCTAATGAAACCTTCATTCTGTTGTAGGGAATCCCAGTTGGGCAGCCATACTTATGAGTTGAGCATCTGCATACAAATAGAAATAAGGTGGGGCAAAGTGCATAACTCACCACACAATGCCGTGCACCCATTTCTGCTTAACCCATGAGTTCTTAATCTGGGGTCCATGGATGGGATTTAGGAGGTCCATGAACTAGGTACACAACATAACTAAAATATATACATTTAATGCTCATAATTTGTGGAGGACCCTAAGGTGAAGCCCAGGAGTAAGAAATATCTAATTTCACAATGTGGTAACAAACTTTAAGAATCTAAGCATTACCACCAGTTTAAATATGGTGGTGACCAAACTTACGGATACTTTGCAAAATTGTTATGCGTCAGACATCACACTTCATTCATGTGGGTTCATGTGTCTCATCACACTTCATTAGGTTTCCATTTACTGCAGCCCTGATCCATAATTTAGTCCACTTTCACTAGTTTTTATAGCAAGACATCTAGCTCAGCTTGAACCCAAAAAATCTCAAAGAAAAGGAAGTACAATGAAGACTATGTAGCCTTTGGTTTTACTTGCATCACTGAGCATGATGGGACACAAAAGCCACAGTGTTTCTTGTGTGGCAAAGTTCTTGCCAATGGAAGCATGAAGCCAACAAAATTTAAGGAGCACCTCATGTCTGTTCATCCTGAAAATGTATCAGAGAGTGCAGATATATTTCATGCAAAGAAGGCTTGATTTGAGAAGGCTGGGACTTTGCCAAAACTTGGATTTGCACCAACACAAAAGCCTTGTCTTGAAGCTTCTTACAAGGTAGCTCATCAGATTGCCATTGCCAAAGGAAAAAAGCCGCACACAATTGGGGAGACTTTAGTGAAGCCATGTGCACTGGATATGGTTGAGCTGGTTTGTGGATTGGAGCATGTGGATTGGAGCATAGGAAGAAAATTGAAGCAATCCCTTTGTCAAATTACATCATACATTCCAGAATAGTTGATATGTCTTCTAATATTTTGAAGCAAGTCGAGAAGAGTTGGCAGCTACACCATTTAAATTCAGTATGCAACTGGATGAAAGTACTGACATTTCTCAGTGTCAACTACTTGCTTTTGTCCGTTATGTTCACGCTGATGCCATTAAAGAGGAATTCCTATTTTGTGAGCCACTATTGGAGCCACTATTGGAAACAACAAAAGCCATTGACATATTTGATATGGTGAAAAGTTTCTTTGCCAAGCAAGGTTTTGACTGGAAGAAACATTAGGATACTTTATGCACAGATGCAGCACCTGCAATGCTTGGTAACACATCTGGTTTGGCTGCTTCAGTGAAGAAAGAAGCTCCTCACATCATTGTCACTCACTGTTTTCTACATCGCCATGCACTGGCATCAAAAACTCTGCCAACAATCCTTTGTCCACTGCAGTGAAAGTTGTCAACTTCATCAGAGCCAGGGCTCTGAATCGTCTTTTCCAAGATGTTTTGTCAAGAAATGGGAGCAGAACATGAAGTTCTTCTTTACCACACAGAAGTCCGCTGGCTTTCCAGAGAACAAATTTTGAAGTGTTTGATGGAACTTAGGGCAGAAGTTTCATTTTTTTTAAAGAAAAGAACGCCCCTCCCCACTTTCTGAACAATTTGAAAGGGAGGAGTTCATATATGGCTTGGCTTATTTGGCAGATTTCTTTGGCCATATGAATGAGGTGTGTCTTTCGATGCAAGGCCAAGCAGTCACCATTATGGATGCTGCTGAAACACACTACAACTTTTTTGGCCAAACTGCCACTTTGGAAGAGGAGAATGGAGGCACACAATTATGCAAACTTTCCAATACTTGAGGAAGTGCTTCTGCCAAGTGGAGTAGAGAGAGAGAAAGTGCTGTCGGTTTCTGTGCATACAGAAATGTGCAGACACCTGGAAACCCTGCAGAACTCTTTCAATGGTTACTTCTGCTCAGATGACATAAAAGTCGAGGCATGGATTCGTAATCCTTTCCTTGCTGACATTAGTGATGCAGACCTTGCCAAAGATGATCGTATCAACTTGAGAACAAAAGAAATGATACGGTTTTAATTCAACACAAAATGCCTTGGGGATTTTTTGTGCACAAGGCTATCCTCACCTAGCAAAGAGGGCTATGGGGGCTTTGATACCATTTGCAACCATGTACGTTTGTGAATCAGGATTTTCAGCTCTTGTTACAATTAAGACTAAAAATAGAAATCGATTGGATCTTAGACATGACATGCGTGTTACCTTATCAAAGACAACTGCAGAATTTCAACTTCTATTTCATAACAAACAGCAACAACCTTCTCATTGAAATGTATTTTAGAGCGGACATGATTCTTTTTTAAATTCAGACCTAATGTAAATCCCAGCCCATGTGCTATAAGTCAAAGGCATTGAGCAATGTGTAGGTACCGTAATCACTCGAATATAAGTTGCGACTTGTATTTATTTCAGCCAAATCAAAAACACGATCTTCAAACAATGCGCTTGCGCAGTGCCAAGCCAGTCTTGCGCAATTGTGCTGACGCAATTTTTTGTGCGTCATTGTGGTTGTGATTGTTTCATTTCAAACATTAAGCTAATAGTTGGCTGGCAAGAGTTCCTAATCGCTATCATAATCTACAATGAGTTCGTTATGTTCGATCTGTTCTTCATACTCTTCATCCAAGGAAGCAAATGGATCTTCTCCACCACTGTCACTTCCTTCCAACAGCTGGCGAGTAACGGCTGGGATAGCTAAAGCTGCTACTTTATCGACTTTGAGGTAGTGAATTTCTCCATCTTCAGACCTGTCCACCTTCACAGTAATGCCACAAGCAAGGAATGATTTCTTGATCTCGGCAGCCAGCTATCTTAGCTAATGATAAACCACTGCGCGTGTGCAAGAGCGGTGGTATAATTAACTTGGTGTGCTACATTTGGAGTGCAGCTTTCAGGCGACTTCTATTCAGTGTGCGACTTGTATTCGGGTGAATACGGTATTTTGTTATAATAGCTGCCCTTACTCTACATGTTATGAGAAAAAGTTGACTCTCATTTTAAGGAAAATATATCCATGTCAGAAGTGTGCTTCCTCCTGCAGACACTGGCAGCTAATTGAATGTGTGGGCACTTCAAGAGCCAGCCAACAAGAAGTGAAGGCTAACAAATCCAACTTCCCAATTACGGATCCCTTTGCAAGCCAATCAGTTAAAGTTATACTCCCTCTCTCACCATCCACACCCCAGCATCTCACTCACCATCCACACCCCAGCATCTCTCTCACCATCCAAACCCAGCATCTCTCTCACTATCCACACCAGCATCCAGATAGATGTCCACAACATTTCACCGGCAAAGTATATTTTCATGTAATAGTTTAGAAAAGGTTGCTCTGCAGGATCACAAAGGTGGTCCTGTTTGGCACTGAGTCTCCAACAATGAAGGGAAAAAGACATTTTGAATAGCAGTGATGTATGATAAAGGGATGATCAAAACAAAAAAGCCTGTCAATACCTCTTTACACAATTACTTTACTGATTCATGGCCATGGAGTGCAAACTGGACATCAGTCGCTAGTTACAATTTGAACTAAGCCCTAGTTCTTGGTGTGCACGGGCCCAGTAGATCGCTAAATCACAGTAAAAAACTACTTCCTCCTGGACGACAAAGCCTCTGGGACAGACGTCATCTTTACACTGTTTCCTTGAAAAGAAGGCCAACTATCTATACCTACAGCAGGGATACCTTGAGAGATGAAGTGTGCATGGATGGATTCATCGACTGCAAGTTGTTCTACACATAACTTTTGTTTGGCATTAGACAATTGCCAGGATAGGATTGTATAGCCAAGCTGCAGCGTATTCTGTTAGCATTCTAAGGATGTCATAGCCCAGTTTACTTCTGGTGGCGGTGGGGAGAAGTTTTAGCTATAAATGTACCTTGTTGATTGTTATTTGGGAACAGTTGTCTAAAAGCTGCTTATATACATATTTAAAAAAAGGATATTAATATTGGCACCTATGATGCCTGAAGATCATACTGAAAGTAACATAAAACAGTTAACTTTTAACAAGCACTCAAAAATTAATTATTACCCATTTTACAAACGCATTGTAGCATGCAAGCTACATGCAGACGTATATTTCCGAGGTGAAGCTTTATATACCACAAACTTTGCTTGAGTGTGTGACTGTCACCATTTCGATGCCTTCCCTGGCCTATCTATTTAGAGCACTGGCTATGTCTTCTAAACAAGTCCCTGTAAATCAAGGCTAACTTGAAAGGAAGTAGAAAGCACGGCAGCTGAAGAAAGTGCGTCCATTTTGCATGCTCAAAGCCAGCATAACAACACTCTGCTCCATTCATGAAGGGCAACATCATCGACCTAGCTCACTGTAAAGGTGTCCTCTAAAACTAGCGTCTAGGCTAATCATTGCCACATGTTTACACATGAAGGATAGCTTTAGCTGTTGGTGCAATAAAAAAAATAAAAGCAGTAATTGTTCCCACCTTGTTTAGACCGGCTTTAGAAAATCCGGTCACATAGTTTACACAAACTTTGCTAACAATGATAGGGAACATAACTGGTTAACAGAATTATCACAGAGGACCGAAGGAAAGGCCATGCAATAGCCAACAATCACTTCAGACATAAGATATCTTGCACACTCGATCTGTTTATTAGCTGTACTGCCTGATGTGTGAGAGTGTCAGAAACTCTTATCAGCTTCTGCATTGTCTTGCATTCAGCATTCTGACAATTTTTCCCCTGCAAAGCAAAGCCTTAATAACAACTCTTGGTGAGCTGTAGACAGGGGAAGCTGCTTCCAAGTTTCTTCCTAACGAAACCTTCATTCTGTTGTAGGGCATCCCAGTTGGGCAGCCATGCTTATGAGTTGGGCATCTGTATACCAATAGAAATAAAGGTGGGGCAAAGTGCATAACTCGCCACACAATGCCGTGCTGCTTAACCCACGAGTTCTTAATCTGGGGTCCATGGATGGGATTTAGGGGGTCCATGAACTAGGTACACAACATAACTAAAATATATACATTTAATGCTCATAATTTGTGGAGGACCCTAAGGTTAAGCCCAGGAGTAAGAAATATCGAATTTCAAAATGTGGTAACAAACTTTCTGAATCTAAGCATCACCACCTGTTTAAATATGGTGGTGCCAAACTTACTGATACTTTGCAAAATTGTTTATGTGTCAGACATCACACTTCATTCATGTGGGTTCATGTGTCTCATCACACTTCATTAGGGTTCCATTTACTGCAGCCCTGATCCATAATTTAGCGCACTTTCTCGAGCTTTTTATAGCAAGACTTCTAGCTCAGCTTGAACCAAAAAAAATCTCAACGAAAAGGAAGTACAATGATGACTTGTAGCCTTTGGTTTTACTTGCGTCACTGAGCGTGATGTGACACAAAAGCCACAGTGTTTCTTGTGTGGCAAAGTTCTTGCCAATGGAAGCATGAAGCCAACAAAATTGAAGGAGCACCTCATGTCTGTACATCCTTAAAATGTATCAGAGAGTGCAGATATATTTCATGCAAAGAAGGCTCGATTTGAGAAGGCTGGGACTTTGCCAAAACTTGGATTTGCACCAATGCAAAAGCCTTGTCTTGAAGCTTCTTACAAGGTTGCTTATCAGATTGCCAAAGAAAAAAGCCGCACACAATTGGGGAGACTTTAGTGAAGCCATGTGCACTGGATATGGTTGAGCTGGTTTGTGGATTGGAGCATAGGAAGAAAATCGAAGCAATCCCTTTGACAAATTACATCATGCATTCCAGAATAGTTGATATGTCTTCTAATATTTTGAAGCAAGTCATAGAAGAGTTGGCAGCTACGCCATTTCAGTTCAGGATGCAACTGGATTAAAGTACTGACATTTCTCAGTGTAGTCAACTATTTGCTTTTGTCCGTTATGTTCTTGCTGATGCCTTTAAAGATGAAGTCCTATTTTGTGAGCCACTATTGGAAACAACAAAAGCCATTGACATATTTGATATGGTGAAAAGTTTCTTTGTCAAGCAAGGTTTTGACTGGAAGAAACATTAGGGTACTTTATGCACAGATGCAGCACCTGCAATGCTTGGTAACACATCTGGTTTGGCTGCTTTAGTGAAGAAAGAAGCTCCTCACGTCATTGTCACTCACTGTTTTCTACATCGCCATGCACTGGCATAAAAAACTCTGCCAACAATCCTGAAAGAAGTACTGTCCACTGTGGTAAACTTCTAATTCATAACAAACAGCAACTACCTTCTCATTGAAATGTATTTTAGAGTGGACATGAATAATCTTTTGCCAGAATTGTATAGCCAAGCTGCAGCATATTCTGTTGGCATTCTAAGGATGTCATAGCTTAGTTTACATCTGGTAGGGGTGGGGAGCTGTTATTTGGGAAAACTTGTCTAAACGCTGCTTATATACATATTATAAAAATATATTAATATTGGCACCCATGATGCCTGAAGATCATGCTGAGAGTGACATAAAACAGTTAACTTTTAACAAGCACTCAAAAATTAATTATTACACATTTTTCAAACGGATTGTACATATATTTCCGAGGTGAGGCCTTATAACACAAATTTTGCTTGAGTGTGTGACCATCACCATTTCGATGCCTTCCCTGGCCTATCTATTTAGAGGACTGGCTATGTCTTCTAAACAAGTCCCTGTAAATCAAGGCTAACTTGCAATGAAGTAGAAAGCACGGCAGCTGAAGAAAGTGTGTCCATTTTTTACGCTCGAAACCAGCATAACAACACTCTGCTCCATTCATGAAGGGCATCTATTCATGAAGGGCAACATCATCGACCGAGCTCAAGTATCCTCTGGAACTAGCGTCTAGGTTAATTACTGCAACAGGTTTACACATGAAGGATAGCTTTAGCATTTGCTTTAAAAAAATAATAAAACAGCCAATATCTAAAACAGCCAATATCTCAATAATTGTTCCCAACTTGTTTAGACCTGCTTTCCCAATTCAGGTCACATAGTTTACCACAAATGTTGCTAACAATGATAGGGAACGTAACTAGTTGTCAGAATGAAGGAAAGGCCATGAAATAGCCAACAATCACTGCAGACATAAGATATCTTGCACTCTCGATATGTTTATTAGCTGCACTGCCTGATGAACTTAGAGTGTCAGAAACTCTTGTCGGCTTCTGCATGGTCTTGCATTCAGCATTCTGACAATATTTATACTGCAAAGCAAAGCCTTAATGACCTCTCTCTTGGTGAGCTGCAGACAGGGGAAGCTGCTTCCAAGTTCTTTACTAACAAAACCTTCATTGTGTTGTAGGGCATCCCAGTTGGACAGCCATGCTTATGAATTGGGCATCTGCATACCAATAGAAATAAAGACATGGCTAAGTGCATAACTCGACACACAATTCCGTGCTTTCTGCTTAACTGATTGAACGCTGACTTTATTTGTGGCTTCATTACATTAAAATGTCTCAACCAACTCAGTTGATACACAACGAAATTATAATGACCTTCTCAACAATTAACTTGAATTTTATTCTCTCGATGTTTCGACTACATGCTCTAGCCTTCATCAGGAATTGTAAAAAAAAAGGTTCTCAAACTGTTCAGAATGTAAACACAATAAGCTGCAGTAGTTTTGTGTAAGAATTAGCTCTGTTGAAGGAATTCAGAATGGTTCCTTGGCAGCATAGGTGCCTGTGCTGCTTTCCACTGAAGAAGAACATACAGAACCAGTGGCAAAAGCCAGTAAGAACAACGTTCACAAAGGTAGTTGTGATTGTCAGCCATTAAAAAATCTTTGTAATTTTGCTCGCACGTCCTGTCTAACTGGAAATAAAGTTTTATTACTAAATATTTGTCTATTGGACACGTGCATACAGAGAATGGGCACCCAATACAAAATATAATTAAAATAAAATTTAAAAAAATTATGAAAATGTCCGAGTTTGCCACATAAGGGGGATTACCCTTAAAATTTAAAAAGGAGCTGAAATTTGTAACTATCACAACATTCACAACATTCTTGTTGTTTATTGTCATTTGGTAGCAAAAAGATAGCCTTTTTTCCAAGAGCTTTCAAATGAACTTTATGAAGGCTAGGAAGTCTGTACAGTGAAGATACATACACTCCTTTCTGTCCCCTGAACACCTTAATCTTCTAAAATGACAGAATGCCTATAACCACTTCCCATTCACAGGTTGTGTAAAGGAACTACAAAAGTACGTCATGGGCAAGATAATAATTTTTTGTGTGGATGATTATCCGGGTACAGTTTTAAAGAGAGTGTAGGTATCTTCGCTGTACAGACTAGCTAGTCTTCATAAAGTAAATCATTGGAAAGCTCTTGAAAAAAGTTAATATATTTGCTATGAAATGACATTAAACAACAAAACATTATGACAGTTACAAAGTTCAGGTCTTCAAAATATATATATTTTAAAGAATGGGTGACCTGCCCCTAAGTCATAGTGGTCATCCTATTTAAACAAGAAGCAGCTGAAATATATAGAGGCAGAAAACTTATAGATCAGATTTAGTAACCGCTGTCTGGCCATTGATAATTGATAAGATAGAGGTGCATAACCCAACTACTGCGACTTTAACACAGCTATTTCTTAACTCTATCAGGCGACCCTAACATGGACATCACAGGGAATTAATGGGAAACCCTAACAGGTTACCCAAAGTAAAGTGATCCTAACATAAATAACACAAACAATTCAATCAAACTTGACGAGAAGTCCTGCAGGTAACGGTCTTTAAATGGGTGACCATAATAGGTTACTAATTAAAGTGACCCAAACACAGGTAACTAACTCAAGTGACCTTAACATAGTAAATCTAGCACAGTGCATCAAGTAGTTCCTGAAACTGGAAGACAATCATTGGCCATGTGCATTAGGAGGGAGGGAGAAAAGTGTGAGTAGCTATGTCCATCACAAACCTTGCTCTCTTTGCAAACAGAGGCGCAGACTTTGGATTGGCCAAAATGGCAGCTGTGAAGTGTTTCATGGCTCAGTCAAGGTCACCTGGGTTCAACAAGCATGCCCACACATAGATTACGAGATAAGCACTAGGCAATGTGCATGCTACTAGAGGAGCTGGCAAAGTTCATCATAGTAATGCCATTCACACATACACACACCCCTTGGCCAATATAACTTGACACATTTCCACGAGTGCCACACAACCCTCTACACATGCTATAGCACACACACATAAAGGCTAGAAAGCATATTAAACACATCAATCTAGCATAGAAAGGCATTTTACCATGCATTAAAATAGAACCCTAAAATGTGTAACTTCCTTTCAAATCAATCTGATCCCCAAGCTTTATGAAGCGAGTGTGTACCTGTTGCTTGGATATAGTCACAAAGAGGTGGTCATCTATCCCTGTTTGATTACCTTGGTAGGTGAGTCTGGCTTAGGAATACTTTCGTCTTCAGGTTCTTCATCTGCTGAGTGCCATGCTTTGGGGTCTTCTTTAACAGTTCCATTGCTAGGCTCTGGAGGAGGTGCAGGTTCAGGAATATTAAGACTGAGAGGAAGAGGGTGGGGAAGAGGGTGAATAGAGAGCAAAAGCATCTTAGAAGCCACTCTTTCAAAAAAGAAAGCTGTGGGAGATGAATTAAGCTTGGATTATCCTTGCACAGACCGATGAACTGCTTCAGCTGCTCCACATGGCTAGGGTCAAGTTTTGACTCCATGGTGATACTCTCTTTCAACACATGTCACCACTTCTACAATTTCGTGCCACGTTGATTCAATGCGCAATGTGTAACGAACAGATTCTTACGCGCATATGCATACTAAAAACCATAGCATGTGGGTACAGCTGCAGAAACTATTTCCAAGAAGGAGACTTCAGAAAAGGAGAGGGAGAGAAAAGTCAAGTGAGGCTCAGGTGAAGTTTCATTCTGACTTAGCCACTCCATTCATCAGGACTCTCTGGCTATGGACACGTTTGATAAACTATAAATGATCGTCACTGTCAATATTGACTGGTACTCTTTGAAAACTGAGGATTATACCTTCTCCATATTTCAAAAATTAAATCAGTGTATTATAGTGTTAGGCCTGCAGCTATGATTAGAGTAGGATGTAAATTATTTAGTAAACAATGGTCGTTGGTCTACACTTCCCTTCTCACTAAGCTTCATCTTCCATCTCTATCCTCTCGCAGCCGTAATGCCAAATTTACCTTTTTCTTCAAACTCTCCATACAGAACTCAGCCTGCTTACCTTTCATTTCTCAGACGATTACTTGAGTGGAAGGATTGGAGGTTGTAGGTTGGCATGCTGGCAGGATAGAAGGAAAATCTATGTTATTATGAAGGAAATGTAGTAGAAGAGAAGGAGGAAAAGAACATAACTTGAATATAAGTTTGAATGGGAAAGGTAGGTTGGAGGAGGTGCATGCATCATAAGCATGGATTAAGACTCTCCTAAACCTTGGAGTTAAATCTATCTTGTTCCCAAGGCAAATGCCTTCAGTTCCACCAGTGGTGAACCCAAAAGACCTGGAATATCGACTAGTAAGGGACCCACAATGGTAAGATCTCGGCATATCACTTCACACTCACTGTAGTGCCAAGGAAGGCCTACATTACGAGCTAGAAGCTCCACTCTCCTAAAGCCATACACTATGTCCACCTAATAACCACCTATCGGGATATTGTCCAAATAGAGATGCAAAGTTCTGACTATGTCCTCTACTACTGAGTGAATAATAAAGAAAAACAACACTAGGTCCAAGTGATCACCTTGTTGAACCGCTTCCCTTGACTCTATCACACGATCTCTGAAAAACAGGCTTGATGGAGAACCATATGCTGAGATTACTAAAGGTAATAGCTGCGGAGCCAAATCCCTGATAGTCTGAAACATCTTACCTCTGGGTAGACTGGTAATCTAAAGCCCAATTTAAATGCACTTAAATTCTAGTTATCAGCTTCAGCACCCTTGGGTACACCAAGTACAGAGCTGATAGAAGTCTTCATGCATAAACTCTTAGCAGCTTATCTGTGGAGGATACTACCCACAGGAATGGATGCGTGCCTCCACCTCATTTTTATAAGTGAGTCAACAAAGAAAAATGGAATTATGCAATCAGGAAGTCACCAAGGAATGTCACCACAAAGAATGTTGCTGATGAATTAGTTAAAACTTAGAGAAATAACCTTCACCCGACCTCCCCAGTCATGTCCTCCAGTGCTGAGGGCAAAGATCACCTGCGGCATCTTATGAACCAAGATTTGATGGCCCTAGCTACTTACTCTCCGATATATATGTTCCATCCAATCTATGAATGCCAATCTATTGCCTGCCAATCAATACACTTGAAAGCATGTTAGCATATTAACACCCTTTGCAACAGATTCATAGATTGGATGGAACATATCGACCAGTACTTATTATCGACTAGTTATACTGACTGTGAGCGAGTGTGCAAGCCAAATATCCAAACCCACACAGACAATATGGGATAGTAGACGGGAATTTACAAGGCCCGCGCTACTCCCACGAAAAAAGAAGAAGGGAGAAAAGCTGTTTGTGAGGCAAGTTTCTCTACATTTGGGGACTATAGCGTGTTTGTGGGTATTACAAACTGTGCATTATATCTTTTTTGACAGAGCAATATTCTTTTTTTGCTCTAGCTACACTTGCCATGTTAGTTCTTTATCTGCCAAGTTGATGTGGAACTTTTTCTCAGTACATGTATCACTTTTTTCTACATCATTACACTCTCAGTTGCAATCGCTTTCTCTGTTTCTCTGTTGCAAAGGGTTTTAATTATGTTACCATGTTTTGAAGTGTATTGATTGGCAGGCAATAGATGGGCATTCATAGATTGTGCTTCACAATCTATAGATTGGGCAGATACATAGATTGGATGGAACATTTTCATAGCCAAGTCTAAAACTTCTGAAGGAACATCTGGAATGGAAAATTGATATTGAGGAGAGGTTTGTTTTTCTTTAGGATCGCACTTTAACAGTAGCCATTTATCACTATTGTATAGTGAATTGGATGTCGAAATCACACCCACTTCCTGGCATGAGCACGTGAAAACTGCTTGATACAGTTCTGCATAGTATATTATAGACACAATTAAGAGAGTATCAAAACTACAAACTTGCATGTATGTAAATATGATGTGTATGAAAACTAGAGCACTACAGTCATTAGCAAACATAATTGGAACTTCAATACAGTAAACTAAACAAGTAAAATGTTTGCAAAGATTAATACAATTTTGGTTATCATCTTAGCTATATATATATTTACCACAAAACAATGTTTGATGACCATGGTCAAAGTATCAGAGAGGATGCTCATAGATGGGCTCAGCTCTCTCACTCCCTGCTTGTCAAACCTCAGCAGGATTTATGTAATGCACATCTACAGTCTCGTAGGCCTGGTTGATGTCCGTAGATATATCCCTAGACTTATCTTCTTCAGCATTTTCATTCACCACATTCACTCTGGGAGCATTTTGATGTCTCTTTCTAATGCAACTGTAGAACAAATAAAATTAATTTTACTAAATAACTAGAGAGGAAGTGTATCTTAGTGGCAGTTGGAGCCCCCACAAGAGACACTGACTATGGTATATTTTGTAATGATTATAAATTCATGAATGAACATACCAAAACAGTAGCAATAGGAATGTAGTTGCTGCAAGAACTCCAATGAGAATACCCATGATAAAACTTGTAGCGATGTTTACACCTGAAGTAGAGGTATCAGCTTGATCATTAAGCTGGTCTAAACAGATTTGGCTTGTAAATGTATTTCCTGGTATGGGACATATCTTGCTCAGTGCAACATAATGTCCAGCCACATTTAGGGTGGGTTCCTCCTGCGATACCAACCATGACCACAGCATGCTTATTAGTGAACTTGATGTGATTTTTCCTTCAGAGTTGGAGTGAACAAGATCAGTGGCAAAGTAGCCAGATGTGCTTAACTTCAGACTTGTTTCTTCTAAACTCTGTGAGCTGATGTTGCAGGCATTACATAACGTGGACAATAGTTGTGCCAATGATATTTGAAGTTGCTGGATTGAACACACACACACACAAATACACACATGCACACACACACGCACACACACAGAGTGAGAGTTATAGAATGTCACTACAAAGACATGGAGGTAGCTTTGCATGCATTTGTAGGATGCCAACACATGTAAGTACAGTTTTCCTTGGAACCAAGCAGTATCAGATCAATAAGGACAGCCCAGAATGTTTCACTATGGAAACCTGCAAGCCTACACACACATGGCTATTTTCACATGCAATGGCAGCTTTTTTATCCTGCAACCAGTCTTCAATAGAACAAGTTGTTTTTAAATTACAAAATAATTGTTTGTATAAAAGGAAATGATGGTCAAATTGAATTGATGAGTGCTGGTTGTGCTAATACACGTATTGGCATATTGTTTAATAATGAGGCAGCTGTCATTCAGTGTGAAGAAAAAAAAGGAAAAAAACATCAGAACAGTTAGCTAGACCTACATTTTCATTTCTGTGCTCTTCTTCATTCTGCAGTCAGAGTTTCCATCTTAATCAGGTTGGGAATTAAAATGCTTAGCTTTTATTCTTCATCTTCCTCTTTAGGGAATGGCAATTTATATGGTGTTCACTGTGTTACTCCCTATGGCATAGTTTTCCTAAGTCATATTCATTGTTTGATTTCCACAGCGATAATTTAAGTCGAGTCTGTAAAATGCTTTAAGCTCAATGGTTCCAAGGTTCAATCAAGAGTGCTTGCTATTAGTGGCATAGACATTCACTTATAGCAAAAAATTATGCTCTTAATCATAACAACCAGCTTTTACTAGAATAATGCTAAAGATAAAATGTTTTACTGTAAAAAGATGCTTCTTTCTGCAGTCACTTCCAAAATCAGCTGAAGTGGAGAAAATACATACAATATTGAAAGTGTCATGTAAGAACTACAGCAATGCCATGTAAGTAAATGATCAACTGCTTCAGCCAAAATCAATTCTGTGAAAGTGTGTGAGTAGAAGAGTCATGGAAGTGGGGGAAGAGCAGTGTAGTATATATAGAGGGGCCGGCATTGGGGCACATGCAATTATGTGCATACAAAGTCATGTTCTTACCTCTTTCAAGGACTAGTGAGGAGTTTGAGACATTGTCTGCCTGACACCTGAACACTCCAAACAAGGATGTGGTTTGATGGCGTAAAGAGGTTCCATGGGTCTGGGCTAGAACCATGTTGTTATTCCACAGTACTAGGTCAGTTGGCTGACCATTTATTATGTCACATTCAATTGTGTTCATTTCTTCAGAAGTGAGTACAATCTTTTCAAGCCGCAGGTGGAGAATGGGGGTGTCTGTTAGAAGTAACCATAACAACCTTATGTACAACATATATACAAGCATACTAATGAGTGCACTGTAAGCTTAGAAATAAGTGGTCAGGAACTACAGGCCACTATAGAATTAGCTATACGTTATAAACATTAGGTCATCAGTCCAAATTATAACTTGGATTTGGTTTACTTCCAGACACATGGATGTAACAGGTCCATCATCTGGTCATAGCTATCATCTATATAATAGTATGCCATGTCTTTCCATCCACCCATTAGTGTGTCACAATTATACACATGAGCAGACCAAAAATTTAAATTTATTCATTTGTCACAACTACAGGGAATCCTGGAAAACCATTTGGGTCCCAATTATACACGTGCACCCAAATACGGAATCCTGAAGAAAATACAGAGTGGCTATTCCACGAGCTACACAGTGCTGAACAACAATTATACAGCATGTAACAGAAAGCAGGAGAGCTTCAGAAGAGAGACAGAGAAAGAGAAGGGGTGCAGCAAGTGAACCTGCAAGAAAATTAGACTGGGAAAGACAAGAGAGTGTAAAGCTGATACCAGCAGAGAAACTGAGGATCTATCCGAGAACAAAAGACACTTCACATAAATTTCAGCAAGTGCAAGGGATGAGGAGAGAGCAGCAAACATTGGTAGGAGGTAACTGAAGGCTGCACTGTTGTAAAGGATGAAGAGAGAGCTGGTAGGAAGGAAGTATTGAGGGATGCATTCAGTATCAGGTGGCCAGGCAAGCATTACCTCTCACCAAAAAACATGATTCTCATGAAGGGTTTCAAATCCTACTTTACCCTTTCTGGCATATTATTATGTGTTTATAATTATGATACTAAATCAATTCTCAACCAACAAAGAATAAACTATAGCACAATGGTAGACTTCTTGAAAGAATGGTAATGTCAACATTTTATAATCCTACGCCCAAAACCTTCCAACCACAATACACAAACATTAATTTTTTATATCTTGCAGAGTTTCTGCGGGTAATTGCTAGTTATTATTATAATATTACAGTATTAGTATTAGTAGTAGTAGTAGTATTTTTACCCACTTACTATATATATATTTTGATATTCCAATATAATATGAAGATTGGAACCATACCCCTAGGACCTACTGAGGACAGGTTCTTCTATAAATATTCCGGGAAAAAATCCCTGCCTCATAATATACGTATATTACAGTTACATTATCACTGTTGTTGTAGCTTATCCTCAGTGACTGCATTATCTCATCACCATACAACACTGTGCTGTTGAAGAAATTCTCATCATATATACGAATGTTATCTTTATAAAGATATGGGTCAATGTAAACACTATTCCCCAGCACTGCTGATCTTGATGACATTGTCAATAGTTATGCTCTTAACGGAAGTGCCTCGATATGCTGGAATATAATGGTCCATGATCACATCCTGTGCTGGCTTATATGAGGGAACAGAAGACTCGTGCACAATAAAAGTGACTGGTGCAAAGAGTGCAAGGCCCTCAAGCATGGGCAGAATATTCATATCACATGTCAATGAACTTTCTCCATAACTCTCTATTGAGTTTATTTTTACTTCATACTTTCCTGCATCAGATGGCACCATATTTGATATGGTCAGTGCTGTTCCATTATCGATTATGCGAGCTCTACTATTGGAAGTGACACGAGTCCCATTGTGGTACCACGCCAGGGAACGAATAAATGCCTTGGTGAATGTGGCATCCCACACGATACTTGATCAGTAAAGATATCCCTAGAGTTCTCTAACAGGAATGTCGATGGCAGCAGCAAATAAACTGTGCAAGGCTAGGGGTGTATAGAAGAGAATTGAAAGTAGCACTTAAGCATTGCTTTGAAATCCTTTGATGGCACAATATAGAATCCTGTTTCTAAAACGCTGTGCCATAGTACTCTTCCACCCTCTTCACAAGCTGTCATTTAGGGCTAGGGCTAGAGGTAAGACCAGGGCCGTATTATCCATAAGGCTGACTAGGCTGAAGCCTAGGGGCCCACCAAGAGTAGGGGCCCACCAAAAACAGGGGCCCATGCGCAACTTTTTCCCCTTCATTGAAAAACGTGAGATTGGTGCGCGCATCTATTTCCAGAGACATAGGGTGTGTTTATCGGTGGGCAATATTTAGTTTCTCCTCGTGTCCGAAGAACTGGAGGCTTGATAGAGGAGTTCTAGGTGCTACTCCTCTCTAGGATTACTTACATTACTCAAATCTCAAAAAGTTTTCAAGTATATGAGCTGATAATAATTTAAAAAAAGTAAAGCGAAGAACTCTTGTTACTGTCGTGGAAATGCACCAGGCCTTCTGGCTATGCAGAACTATTTAATCTGCACACCTCGATACCTGTCTTTCCAGATGTCGTAAGGGATGCTCGGTCTCCACTTGACGTCCTGCAACACAAACCAAACTCAGCCACTCTACCCACTTGGTAGATGCTGGATTCCTCAAGGTAAGAATTTAGTTACCTTACAAATAAGAACTAACAATAGTTAAATATTATTAGTAATGAGATAATGCAAGAGAATAGTAATACACAACAGTATTACAAACTAGTATCTATAGTTTACAAGTGAAGTTCTCGGTGCTGTTGGCTGTATCTTAAGCTCGCTTTCAGTCTACATTGCAGTATCTAAATAACCTAGCTAACATCAATCCTTTTTATAGGCTAGCTAAAACACAATGTCACAAAATACTCTATCACATAATATATCCATATAAGGTCCTATTCTAGTGCTGTTCTGACGTAACATCAGTGGTGAGCAATTGGGTGCTCAATCAGACTCAGTGGCGCTGTGGTCTTTGTGGTGTCCAAAATATCTGGTGTGTGTGTGGAGAGCGTGTGATGGTTTTCTTGTTGTAGTTGCTCTCTTTCTCGGTTGTTCAGGGATGGAGCCGTGATGTCTGGTGGTCGGTTGGCGACATCAGTCAGGATGTCCAGTTTTCCTGACAGGTACCAAGGTGAGGAACTAACTTTACTTCAGCTAACCTAATAGTTTCTTTTGTGGCTGTTAGATCAAGCTAAATAGTGTAGGAATAGTGAATAGTTTAGCTAGCGTATCTAAATAGGGATCAATTCACATATACGGCCAGTAGCCCCGTCAAATTCGTGCGCGTATAATTAACTTAAAATAAATAATTAACTAAAAGCATACACAACCAGGTGTTAATGGACTATCGTCCTTTGAAGACATTAATCAGAGTATTACTGAATATAGACTCTGGACTATCATCCTTTGAATGAATATACACTCAGCATTAGTCCTCAAGATGCATATGTTTCTTGGTTCTACAGCTCAGGCAATGGGTCCTGCTAATGTATCTGTGGTCTCGGGAGTATCCTGTATGCGAGGCAAGCCGAGATGCTGGCATCAGTCCACAAAGAGGGGTGGATATCTACCAGTGGCTGAGGGAAGTCTGTTCGACTAAGCTATTGCAAGCGCCAATTGTGCTTGGAGGGGTGGTGCAAATCGATGAATCGCTCTTCCGACACAAACCAAAGGTTTATAGACAGATATATATAGTATATTTAGAAACCTACTTACTTTACCTTATCTACTTTATCTTATCTTATCTTACCTTATCTGGATCCCATTATCTTACTTTACCTAATCTAACATACAGCACCACAGAGGCAGACCTCCAGCCCAAGAAGTCTGGGTGTTCGGAATGGTCGACATCTCGACCTCACCAGCCTTGGGATACATGCAGGAAGTGGCGAAAAGAGATGCAGCCACCCTACTGCCCATCATACAAGCCCATATTGCACCCAACACAGTCATCCACTCAGACCAGTGAAGGGCTTAAAACCAAGTTCGATCGCTTGCTGGTGTCTCTAGCCACCAAACTGTCAACCATTCCCTGCATTTTGTAGACCCTGGGTAGGGTACCCATACACAAAACATTGAGTCGTATTGGAATAGAGTAAAGACCAAACTGAAGAGGATGAAAGGATGCCATGCACATCAGACTGGAAGCTACCTGGATGAATTTATGTGGCGAGAGCGGCATGGACAGTCAAAACACATTGCATTTAATAATATAATGTTAAATATAAGTCAGCAATACCCTGTATGAATGATATGATAATGAAATGTATGTATAAAATAACAATTGGAAAAAATAGATGGGCCATTAATTAGGTACCATTAACACCTATGCTTTTAGTTAATTATTTATTTTAACTTAATTACACGCGCACGAATTTCACGCGGCTACTGGCCGTATATGTGAATTGATCCCTAAATAGTGTAGGAATAGTTAGCTAGCGTGGCTAAATAGCTAGCTAACTAGCTAGTGCTTCATGAAGCTAGCTAGCTAACGGACCCAAGAAGCTAACCAGCTAGCGCACGCATATAGCTAGCTGGCTAAAGCACCAAGTAGCTAGCAAGCTAGCGCACCCATTTAGCTAGTTAGCAGTTAAATAGCTATCTAGCTTAGCTTTTCTTTCCTGAGAACACTGTGCTTTTTTTTAAATATACTCCTGTCAGGGATCTCTCCACCCATGGAGCCCCCTGACAGATTATTTAACAACCTTAACACTAACATGTACTAATTAACAGACTAATGAACAAGCATTAGACATAGAACAATGTGATTAATTATGTGTTTTGAGTATTTCCATAAAAGGAATTGCTGGGCTCCAGTCTGGTAGCCTATTTAAGGGAGCCAGACTGGAGCAACAGCAGATTGGCTGATGTATTGTAAGTGAATGTGTTGAGTGAATGGCAGTTCTTGGAATATATTTATAATCGCAACTCGGGTTTAGCTATAGAGATAGTGACTCCCTGACAACTGGTGGCAGTGGTAACGAATCTACGGCCAACAACATAGTAATCCACGCTACCGAAAATAACAGAAAAGAAAAAGAAGAATGGCCAACAGAACAAGGAGTAAGGATCATGAACACCTTCCCTCACCCAAAGATTTGGAGGTGACAGGAGAACAAGTAGACAGCAAATTAGGAGACAGTGAACCTGCAGTCAAGGACCAGACATCAGGTGAGGTGCTAAAATTGATTACTCTTCTAACGTCAATGCAGTGCTCAGAGAGGGAGGCGAGACTCCGAGACAAGGCAGAGCAAGCAGAACGCCAACAACGGGATGAAGAGAGATGGCTGAAGGTCATGGAAAATGCTCAGAAAGCAGAGGAGCAACACAGAGAGAGACAGGAACAGTTCCAGGTGCAGCTCGTACAGAGAGAAACAGCACTCCTGGAAAGACAGGAGCAGAAGGAAGCCAGGCTGGTTGCTCAGGCAGAGCAAGATCGCCTCCAACTCAGAGCAGACCAGGAAGTACTGCTAGAAAGACAGGAGCAGTTAAGACAAAAGGAACTCGAGGAAACACGTGAGAAGGAGAGGGAGGATAGAGAGAAAGAGAGGGAGTTGGCTCGAGAAGAAGCTAGTGAACGCCGCCGTAGAGATGAAGAGAGGGAGAGAAGGGAGGATCTCAGGAGAAAAGAGGACAAGGAGTGTGGGAGGCACCTTCCAACACTACCCAAATTAACAGACATCGAGAATGCTGATGCCTTCCTTCTCACATTTGAGCAACAGATGCTCTTGTACGAGGTGGCTCCACGCTACTGGGTGTCAAAACTGACGCCACTGTTGGATGGCAGAATGACCCGAATGGTACTGCAGCTCCCACCCGAGAACAAGACGACCTTCACAAAGGTAAAGGCTGCATTGTTAATTTTTCTTGGTATTGATGAGCAGGCTTTCCGGGTACGCTGGAATGACCTACGGATAAAGCGAGATGAGACGGTCGTCGAAGTGGTTCAGAGAGCTCTGATGCTCTTTGCAGGCTGGAGCGAGAAGGCTGAAACAAAGGAGCAGCAACGAGACATAATAGTGATGGAGAGGGTCGTGCAGATCCTGCCAGAGCAGATCAGAACATGGGTGAGGGACCAGAACCCCACTTCACCATTGCAGATGGCTGAGATAGCAGACCATCATATTGCCAACAGAAGCAGAAACAGTGAGGACAGGAGAGCACGACCAGTATGGCAGGATCAACGAATGGACGACTCGAGGAGGCAGGGGAGTCGACAAGGACCGTCCAGAGGTGGTTATTACAGGCAAGGACCGAGGGACGATGGAGGACCACCCCCACCACCACCTGCAGAGTGGCCATCACCGGGAGCTGCACAAGAGAGGAACTACTCCAGGTTCGATCCTACCAGAGGCCCACAGTGCTATCATTGCCACGACTTTGGGCACATAGCCAGGGAATGCCCCAAGAAGTTGGCTCTCGCCAGCCTATGGCCGACCAAGGACAACAGCTTCATTATCACAGGAAAAGTAAATGGTGAGCGTACCGATAATGTCTTGCTTGATTCTGGGCTGGCCCTCACAATGGTCAGATCAGACCTAGTTGCTAGTTCACAATATACAGGGGACTCACTGAAGTTGACTGACATCAACGGACGTACGCAGAGCTTTCCCCTGGCAAAGGCCAACCTGACCATCATTAATCTCACTAGTAAGAGACTAGTGGCTGTGTCCAATAACATCCCGGTGGAGGTAGCTCTGGGAAGAGACTACCCAGGGCTCCTTACTCTGCTCAACCAGGTACATGCAGAGAGAGATGGAAAAAGAACTGCCACAGGAGTCTGCATCAGAGTCGCCTGCCTGGGAGGGGAAGACGAGACATCCAGCGATCAGATTGATACTGATTTAGAGATTGAAGCAGAACGAACTGATGAAGACAAAGCAGAGGAGATCAAGAGAAGTGATGATGATGTCGACCAGAGAGAGCAGGACACTAATTTACAGGGTGAGCTCCCAACCTTTGATGACGATTTTTTCTCTCCCCCCATTCCTAAGGTACGACTGACTCGTGAGCAGAAGAGAGACAGGAATAAAAGAGAGTCGCGCTTCTGGGGACAGCTGCACCCTGAGCAGGAGGGAGCTGCAGCACTACAGAAAGCCCAAGCTGAGGACCCATCTCTCCAACAGTGCAGAGACCAATCGAAACAGGATGGAAATGAATTCCACTGTCAGGATGAACTGCTGTATAGATCTTGGACAGACCACCGCAGGGCAACAACCATCCAGCAGTTGGTATTGCCAGCAAGCTACAGGTAGGCTGTCCTGCGCCTGTCACACCAGGCCCCGATGGCAGGACACCTTGGTCGAAAGAAGACCACTGCCAGGCTGATGGACCGTTTCTACTGGCCAAAAAATGAGGGAAGAGGTTAGTGACATGTGTAGTAGATGCCAGACATGTCAGAAGGTGGCTAGGAGGAACAAGGCCCGAGCTCACCTGGTACCACTGCCATTGATGGAGCGACCGTACCAGCGTATTGGGATGGACATGATTGGACCCCTCCCCACAACACCGGATGGGTACAGATACATCCTAACGGTGGTGGACTATGCTACCAGATACCCCGAAGCCACAGCACTCAAACAGACAGGCAGTCAGATGGTAGCCGATGCCCTGATGGTTCTGTTCGCTAGATGGGGAATTCCTGAGGAGATACTAACAGACTGTGGTAGTAACTTCATTGGTAAGCTGATGTACCACTTTTATACATTGTTGGGCATCCATCCTATTAGAACCTCCATCTATCACCCACAAACTGATGGTCTGCTTGAGAGATTCAACCAGACCCTCAAGGCCATGTTGAGGAAGGTGACCGATCGGACTGATGGGGACTGGAGGGCTGCCATTCCGTATGTCCTCTTTGCATACAGGGAGACACAACAGGAGTCAACTGGATTCTCTCCAGCAGAGCTGATGCTGGGGAGACAGATGAGAGGTCCCCTTGACACGCTCAAGGAAAGTTGGCAGCATGACCGCTGCTGCCCAGCCAGTGCCATATCCTATCTACAGCTGATGTACAGCCGCCTGCAAGTAACCAGGGAACTGGCCCAAGCACACGACAAGCAAGCTAAACGAATAATGAAGACGTGGTATGACAGGGGAGCCCGGACTCGTGTCTTCTCAATAGGGGACCTCGTCTTGGTACTCATGCCCACTCAAAAGTCAAGCCTGTTCGCCCAGTGGCAGGGCCCATTCCCGATAATGGACAAGCTATCGGCAACAACCTACAGGGTGAGGACAACAGGGAACAAGGTCAGTGAAAAGACATACCATGTGAACATGTTGGCTCCATGGCAGTCACCTTCTGCAGTCTGTATGGCAGGGCTGGCCTACCATGCCTCAGCAGTCTGCATGGCTGGGCTGGTTCACCACGTCGACGAGCAGGATGAGATTCCAACTTGGACAAACCAGACAGCGGAACCCCTACCAAATATCAACCAGGAACTACTGCCAACTCAGGCAGAAGAGCTAAGTCAACTTGTGAAGAGACAGGCCACCCTGTTCTCAAACCAGCCGGGAAAGACGACAGCGACTGAGATAGTAATTGATACTGGTGAAGCGAGGCCAGTTCACCTCCCTCCCTATAGGATGCCCAAGGCACGGCAGGAAGCAGTAAAGGAGGAGGTCAAGAGACTCCTGGATGCAGGTCTCATAGTTCTATCCCATAGCGCCTGGTCATCTCCCGTAGTACTAGTACCCAAGAAGGATGGGAGCCTCCGCCTCTGTGTGGACTACTGATGCCTTAACAAGGTGACATGCAAGGACCCCTTCCCAATGCCCAGGGTTGAGGAGTTAATTGACAGCCTTGCTGGTGCCCGGTTCATCTCTACCATGGACCTGACGAAGGGCTACTGGCAAGTACCTGTACAAGCCACATCGATCCCCAAGACAGCTTTTACAACCAACCTGGGCAAGTATGAGTTCAAGGTGATGCCCTTCGGATTGGTGGGAGCACCAGCAGTTTTCCAGCGGCTCATGAATGAGCTGCTGGCAGACATCTCTTCATTTGCTGCCGCCTACATGGATGATGTGGTGGTCTTTAGTCGCTAAAACATTTTCCATGGACATAACTGTACCCAAGTTACTGGAGCTAATGTGAGGGAACCTCAAACCCGAGTGCCTGAATTGGAAGCAAGAATAACTCTAGTTTATCAAGTGCTAGACAGCTGAAATTAGCACCAGTGGCAGAAAGCCCTACTGCATACAACGACTATTTTCATTATGACTGGGAGACACACCTGCAACACCTAGAAGAAGTCTGCACCCGACTCCAGAAGGCCGGGTTGACGGCTAAGGCAGACAAGTGTTTCCTGGCCATGTATGAATGCCTCTATCTGGGGCACACTGTTGGAAGAGGGCAGGTGCGACCACAGGCAGCTAAGATCCAGGCAGTAGTTGACTTCCGAACACCCAAGACCAAGAAAGATGTGAGGGCATTCATTGGGCTGGCAGGATATTACCGCCGGTTCATTCCGTCATTTGCTCAGACTGCAGTACCCCTAACGGCAGCAACCAGGAAAAACCAGCCAGACAAGTTGGTCTGGACCCCAACCATGGAAGAAGCCTTTACCACTCTCAAACTAGCGCTGAGCAGACAACCAGTTCTCACCGGCCCAGACTTCACTGCTCCCTTCCAACTGCACACGGATGCATCCAACAGAGGCATTGGGGCAGTACTTACCCAGAGCAATACAGCAGGTGATTAGAAACCAATAGCTTACTTTTCCAAGAAGCTTCTTCCCCGGGAAACTAACTATTCCACGGTGGAAAAAGAATGTCTGGCGGTGGTCCGCAGTGTCCAGCACTTCAAAGTGTATCTGCTTGGAACTCCATTTGAAATAATAACCGATCATGGCTGCCTCACCTACCTTGATAATGTTAAGGATGAGGGAGGCCGCCTCTCTCGGTGGTCCCTCCTCTTGCAAGACTATGACTTTGTTATACGACACCGTCCAGGATCCAAGAATGCGAATGCAGATGGGCTCTCCCGCCAAGCCTGGGATGACGACTTCACTGCTAGACCAGATGGGGGGAGTGTCAGGGATCTCTCCACCCATGGAGCCCCCTGACAGATTATTTAACAACCTAACACTAACATGTACTAATTAACAGACTAATGAACAAGCATTAGACATAGAACAATGTGATTAATTATGTGTTTTGAGTATTTCCATAAAAGGAATTGCTGGGCTCCAGTCTGGTAGCCTATTTAAGGGAGCCAGACTGGAGCAACAGCAGATTGCCTGATGTATTGTAAGTGAATGTGTTGAGTGAATGGCAGTTCTTGGAATATATTTATAATCGCAACTCGGGTTTAACTATAGAGATAGTGACTCCCTGACAACTCCTTGCTCGCATTCAGTTGTTAATATAATTATTTTACGTATAGGATTGCAGCAACATCTGTGATGAAGCAACATCTGTCATGTAATCATAACTATGAGACTAGGATGAAGGTATACTTATATAGATTCAGTTTTATACGTCCTCTGTGAGTGGTAGGTCTGGAAGCTGACGGCTAGCCACGGTTAGGGTGAGGTGTCTGGTGCCATCCTGCCATTGCAGAAAGCACAGTCACACCTCTGACTTCCTCACACTTGGTAATGGTCTCCCTTGCCATTCAGCCTGTTGGGGTACCGCTCAGCCAGGTTGGGCCCACTTCGGCAACCTATGCTCAGCATGTGCATTGGTCCTGCTAATGGTAAACTTTAGAGTGGTCGGTCCAAAGAATAGCGGAAGGATGGAGGAACATTAGTTCCTGGTTGAAGGATGAATGGGGTACTCTGTGTGGAGTAATGTCATCTAGAATTTGAAATGAAATAATAATGGTTTATATGTAAAGTTTGCTTGATATAAAACATTTGTCTGTGTAGTAGCTAATAATATTAGTTGTTATTATTGCAGGAATATCATACCTTCCCCAGCAGTTGTCCAGATATATTGGCTAGCATCCACATGGGCTGGTTCCACTTACATCTGATCTTCCTCTCCTCTGCTATCCTCTTCCTGCAGCTCTTCCCTTCCTCGGCTGTCCTCGATCTGCAGCTCTTCCCCTATTACCAGTACCTCCCATTGACATCTGCTGACTTAGACCTCTCACTGTATCTCTCCCCCTATTTCCACTTGCTCCAACATCTTGCACTCTCATTCTTGATCTCTTCAAAATTGCTACTCATATCAATTTCTCATCATCACTACAACTATTTGAGTCACAGTATATACAATCACCAATGCTATTATCATCAGATAACATCTCTAATAGAGTCTTGGAATCATATCCACAGGCCATTCATAGTAGTACTATATTAAAAAAAGAAATTATGGCTCAATTGATGTGAAGCACAGTCAGGGATGGTTCGGCATGATGTAAACAATGGAATGTACTGAGCTTCAACGACAGTTGCTCTTGTGAAACTGGCGCCAGACTCGCAGTCTCAAGCGGCCGGGGTATGAATACGTGAGATCCTGTCAGGCAGTTAGCTGGGTGTGACCACTGCCAGAGGGCCAGCACACAAGGAGTGCGTTTCTTTCGCGGGGGGGGGGGGGGGGGGGGGGGGGTGCCGAAGGGCCCAGAGAACAGAGAAGCTCGAAGCCTAGGGGCCCTGCCTTGGGCTAATACGGCACTGGGTAAGACCTTCACTTACATCTCACTAGCCATCAATGGCTTGGTGATGGGCAATTTACCACTGACCACCGTGACCCCTAGTTGTACGACATAATGTATTTAGTCTGTGTTTTAAATACACAAGCTCTGAGCTTAATTAGTAAACTAATAGTTACAGGAAGCTAATAGTTCAATTAGGTAACTTCATCGATGTCAGGAGGCCTGATCGGGATCCTTCTAACCCTCATGCAAGCATTCCCCCATCCAATAGCCAATCTTTGCTCTTAAAATCTGCCTATGCTGCTGATGACCTCTGCTGCAGTAGGCTCCAGCCACCAAAGGACTCCACGAAAATTTACCACCAATAAAAAATGTGAAGTGGTTACCTGCCTTTAACTAATGCAGGCTTTCATAAATCGGGAATGGTTGTTATAGTGAAGAGATCAGTCGAGAGAACACCCGGAGATTCAAAGCTAGACTGGCTTGGCTGCGCAGTGCAAGTTAGAACTGGCTGTAAGGTTAATAGTTAATCTTATCAACCCCTTACCAGCTAACCGAATAAGATGGCAGGATAAACAACAAACCATGATCCTAATAAACCCCCACAAGCCTTCCAAAACCACCTCCCCCATAGACCCTCATGCCAAAAAAGTACTGCACTGGCAAGTAAGAACAGGCTGCATGACTGACAGGGAAGGATAGTTACTCGGTTCATCAACAAGCTCTAGCTTTGACTTCGCTCACCACTCAATGCCTAACATTCATTATTAGTTATTGGCAACAAGGTGAGCCCTCAGTGGACCATGGGTGTTTGATGGGAAATGGAAGACTCTTAAAGTACTTGTACCAGATATACATAACACATTTGTGCATGGGTTGATCCTAGCAAGAGTTCTGACATGGAAGTTGTATATGCTCTGCCAGAAGGTCCAGTTAATAATGATTCAGATTTTGAACAACTTCTTTCTCGAGTGGAAGCCTTCGATAGCTTGACATTAGTTGGTACTATTATTTTCAGCTGGCATCTAGGTTTTTTAAATTACCTTAATGCCAGTATCCCAACCAAGATACTTGGTCCATCAGGGCAAATTTAAAAAAATAATACAACACATCCACTCTCGCTGAGGTGTTTCACACATCATGTGATTCATGATCCATCTTAATAAAGAGTGTGTAAGCACGGCAACACTTCAGACAGACTATGATGGGTGTGGTTTCACATACATAGTCTTGACTTACTGAAGGTATTGAAATATTAAGAAAGTTCTTCAAATGATGTGAGCACTGGATGAAGATGATACTTTCCATATGCACACAGAGGTGTATCACAGATGCCTATAATTATATATAGACTTGAAAACTGGGGGAAATGGACCTGAAATCTGCAAAATGTCCTCGAGTTTTCTATCCTCCACATAAGGACACTTAATGTTATAGTAGTTTCTCTTTTGGACCCATCACTGGAAGACCACCTCTTTTGAGAGACAACAATTTGCATGCCACCGATGCATTTCTTTCATCAATAAGGTCTCACCTCTAGTGAAAGACCACACAAAGACAACAATTTTAAAGCACTTACGTGTAAATCACAAACTAAATTGCTCGGGCTGTAAGACAAAGGCATACCCTAATGCATTACTGCAGCAGAAAATTCTGAACACGTGTAGACTGGCATAGAATGACTTGCAGCATATGATTGATTACAGAATTTAGAAAGGTGTCTACAAAGACTTTGGAAGAAAGAATAGCCTAATAGTGGTTGATCCTGTCGCAGTATAGCAAAGAGATGTGTGATCAAAACACCACAAATGCAGACATTGTTAAGGACAGGGAGGACATGAGAATATGTGGGAGCTGGTGAACATGAGGAGAAAAATTATGCTTAGGTTACGAAGACGGGTTATGATGAAATAGTGTTAAAATGATTTACTAGAGTAAAAGCTAAGAATATCCCAGTAAGTGGATGACTTATCCAAGAGCATGCCAATAGGTATGCAGCAAGATGGGCCTTGATGGGTTTATTGGCTCTAATGATGGCTACAAATGTGGCAGAAGTGTCATAATTTAAATGTCAATTTTATAAAAAAGCAGGTGTCAAGTTGGGAATCCCCAACCATAATGGAACCCTGACAACCTACTGACAGAATTAGATAAGGATGTTACAGTCTAAATGCACCATTAACCCCATACCCACCTAATTGGACTGCCATTAAGGATATTCTAGTAGAGTAGCCAGATGCACACACTGTACCAATGACCCCATATCTTCCTAATTAGTATGCATATTGCCTTATAAGGTCCTGACTGGGTTTCACAGGCTGGCAGAAGAAGCGGTGCATGAGTCTCTCTGTAGTTCTTTTTCGTCCTAAGTTACCTGTCCAAGGAATCTGGTGTGCCATCCTCAGCACTGTCGTCCTGTAGGGCCTCAGTAGCACCAGTCGGTGGGTCTCTTCCTCCTGTCTGGTGTGCTTCCATTTTCTGTAGATATGTCCATCCGACTTGAAGAATGGTGTGCTGGGTCTGCTGCACTTTCTCCATGGATGTTCCAGGGAAGGGTCTTCTGCCTGAGCCTGCCTGAGCTGGGTGGGCCCTCCATCCAGAGGCAGTTGTTGGCCCCAGTTAGTTTGGTGTTGCTTACAGGGTAGTTCTCTTCTCACTTTTGACCTTCTTCCTCTTTATACTTTACACCTGAAAGATGTCGTCATCAAAGTGAGAGGTCTGCAGTGGTCCATGCACATCATCATCATTCTGCAGCTATGCTGGTAGGGTGAGGGAGAGGGCCTGGTCTTTCGGTTGTAGAGTAGTGGTGGTCATTGGGTCGTCTTCTTGCTCCTCCTCGGACTCGTCATATGCGCTATGTCCATCCTCACTAGATCTGCTGCCCAACTCTTCACTGTGCTGGTCAGAAGGGTCTGCATAGGTAACTGGCCAGGGGCACTTCGTTTGGGCCTGTGGTTGATTCTCTCTGTCCTTTGTGGAGCAAGGTTGAGAAGGTTAGGGATGTCCATCCACAACAGTGATGGTGGCCTTGGCCAGAGGGAGTCTGTGAGTGTGGCTATGGGGTCCTGTGCCAGTCAGTTCTTCACTGCTAGAAGAGACAAGAGTATTATTTCAAGTTAAGCAATACTGTGCACCTGGCTTAACCGTGGCCATCATATGTGAATGCAAGTCCATTCACACATGCTAAAATATTATGCAGGCAGTCACTGCATTATGCAGGCAGTCACTACATTATGCATGCAGTCACTACATTATGCATGCAGTCACTACATTATGCAGGCAGTCACTACATTATGCAGGCAGTCACTGCATTATGCTGGCAGTCACTGGATTATGCAGGCAGTCACTACATTATGCAGGTAGTCACTGCATTATGCAGGCAGTCACTACATTATGCAGGCAGGCACTGCATTATGCTGGCAGTCACTGGATTATGCAGGCAGTCACTACATTATGCATGCAGTCACTACATTATGCATGCAGTCACTACATTATGCAGGCAGTCACTACATTATGCATGCAGTCACTGCATTATGCATGCAGTCACTGCATTATGCAGGCAGTCACTACATTATGCAGGCAGTCACTGCATTATGCAGGCAGTCACTGCATTATGCAGGCACTCACTGCATTATGCAGGCAGTCACTGCATTATGCTTGCAGTCACTGCATTATGCAGGCAGTCACTGCATTATGCAGGCAGTCACTACATTATGCAGGCAGTCACTGCATTATGCAGGCAGTCACTACATTATGCAGGCAGTCACTACATTATGCAGGCAGTCACTACATTATGCAGGCACTCACTGCATTATGCAGGCAGTCACTGCATTATGCAGGAAGTCACTACATTATGCATGCAGTCACTGCATTATGCAGGCAGGCACTACATTATGCAGGCAGTCACTACATTATGCAGGCAGTCACTACATTATGCAGGCAGTCGCTGCATTATGCAGGCAGTCACTACATTATGCAGGCAGTCACTGCATTATGCAGGCAGTCACTACATTATGCAGGCAGTCACTACATTAAGCAGGCAGTCACTGCATTATGCAGGCAGTCACTGCATTATGCAGGCACAGTCTCTACACGTGGCAAAGATTTGCAGGTGGTTGGCGGATGAAAGGTTAAGTTCCTGTGGACACTTAGTACATTCTTTAAATTAACAATAATGTCAGATAGACGTGTTCTCCAAATTTGATAATGTTCAGGTATAAAAATAAACTTTTCTCTCCCTTAATGGTGGGAGACAGCCTGATTCTGCCGTTTCTAGAAGCCCTTCTGCTGTTAAATACTTACTGGCACCTATGCCTACCAGGAGGCATTCTGAATTCCTTGCCCTTCAACCTTCATGAATTTCTTTATCTACAAGTGGTTTTAGAATAGTTTTTGTTTGCCTACCTCAAAGGGTTTGACCTCTAGCTTGCTGCCCCAAATGACAACTGGGAAGCTTTTGTGGAATTTAGCAGCCACATATGTTACCTTGAAAAGCCATTTAGATGTTTCAATCAAGCGCGCAAGGGTCTGTAAAAAGAATCCCCAACCATAGTGGAACCCTGACAACCTACTGACAGAATTATATAAGGAAGTTACAGTCTAGTAGACAAGATGCACACACTAAATGCACCATTAACCCCATACCCACCTAATTAGACTGCATATTGCCATTAAGGATATTATAGTAGAGTAGCCAGATGCACACACTGTACCAATGACCCCATATCTGCCTAATTAGTATGCATATTGCCTTATAAGGTCCTGACTGGGTTTCACAGGCTGACAGAAGAAGCGGAGCATGAGTCTCTCTGTAGTTCCTTTTTGTCCTAAGTTACCTGTCCAAGGGATCTGGTGTGCCATCCTCAGCATTGTCGTCCTGTAGGGCCGCAGTAGCACCAGTCGGTGGGTCTCTTCCTCCTGTCTGGTGTGCTTCCATTTTCTGTAGATATGTCCATCCGACTTGAAGAATGTTGTGCTGGGTCTGCTGCACTTTCTCCATGGATGTTCCAGGGAAGGGTCTTCTGCCTGAGCCTGCCTGAGCTGGGAGGGCCCTCCATTCAGAGGCAGTTGTTGGCCCCAGTTAGTTTGGTGTTGCTTACAGGCTAGTTCTCTTCTCACTTTTTGACCTTCTTCCTCTTTGTACTTTACACATGAAATATGTCATCATGAAAGTTAGAGGTCTGCAGTGGTCCATGCACATCATCATCATTCTGCAGCTGTGCTGGTAGGGTGGCAGGGTGAAGGAGGTGGCCTGGTCTTTCGGTGGTGGAGTAGTGGTGGTCACTGGGTCGTCTTCTTGCTCCTGCTCGGACTCGTCATATACACTATGTCCATCCTCTATAGAGCTGTTGCCCAACTCTTCACTGTGCTGGTCAGAAGGGTCTGCATAGGTAACTGGCCAGGGGCACCTGTGGTTGATTCTCTCTGTCCATTGTGGAGCAAGGTCGAGAAGGTTAGGGATGTCCCAGTGACGGAGCACACAAATTTTAAGTGGTAGGGCCAATGTACCACCTGGCCATCAAGCTATGCACAGTAACTGTAAGATGCATGAGGCTAGGGGAGGATATCACATGGAGTGGAAATCAATACCATATTGAGTAGTATAGACATAGTATTATAGACATCACACTATTTATTCTTATGATTGTACAGTTATTGATACTTTCCAAATAGTCTCTCTCTATGTTCAGAATTACTTATAAATTGATTGGCAACCTCTTTGAGATTGAGTGAATCAGTGCGCTCCTTTGTTGTAACATAGTATTACGAAGGTAAGTTTTAGCCCTATGTAAAGCACTAAAGGAACACTCAGATGTTGCATTGGTTGCTGGCACGATAAGTATCAGCTTCAAAACTGTACAAACCTGATCCAGAAGTGCTCGTTGGACCAAGAGAAAGACTTTGAAAATAGTCTCTGATGTCAAATATATTTACATTGGGCCAATGGTTTTCCTGACTCAAAATCCAATGGTCTTCCTGACTCAAAATTGATGCCAAAAGTGAGTAACTGGCAGAAGTGAGTAACTGGGCATGCAATAGATCGGGCTTGAAATCGTCTTTGTAAAAGGTGCATATAGACTGAAAATCTTCTTCAAAGTCAACACCTGACATGCTCTGCATAAAAGTGGCTCCAATTTTGAGTAAATTCTATATCCTGGTGTCAAAGCGATCCTTTAAACAGTTGACAATGTTATCCAGTGCTTCAAAATATATCTGGCGATAATAGAGCAGGGACTTTCATGATACTCTCCACTGGACAGTCCATCCTCATATCTCTGTGGAACTCTTCGCTTACGAGGTAACTGTGGTCCACCAACATCTATTGATGAAGCAGTTCTTGAAACTTTGTCCCAAAATAAATCATACATTTCATCAGTACGTAGCGACAGCAGTGTCTACATCATGCAGGCAGTCACTGCATTATGCAGGCAGTCACTGCATTATGCAGGCAGTCACTGCATTATGAAGGCACTCACTGGATTATGCAGGCAGTCATTCCATTATGCAGGCAGTCACTGGCAGTCACTGCATTATGCTAACAGTCACTCCATTATGCAGGCACAGTCTCTACACGTGGTAAATATTTGAAGTGGAGGCTAGAGCATTTCATTATTCCCGATGGAGACTAGAGCATTTCATTATTCTTGAAACATTGAGAGAGTAAATTTCAAGTTGATTATTGAGAAGGTCATTATAATGTAGATAAAGTCAGCAATCCTGCACATTTGTTTCCCCCTCCTCTCACCATCTTTTTTGTCAGGTGGGAATTTGCATTTTTTGGCATGATATTCTACCTTGAATCCATCGAGCAAGGTGTATGTTACTCTTCTTCAGGTTGTAGAGCCAACCTCCATTGAGCAAGGCATGAGTTACTCCTTCAGATTGCAGAGCCAAGCTCCATCGAGCAAGGCATGAGTTACTCTCCTTCAGATTGTAGAGCCAAGCTCCATCGAGCAAGGTATGAGTAACTCTCCTTCAGGCTATTGAGCCACTGCTGTGACCTATGGTCTCTCTAGATCAGGAAGCCTATGAAAGATACGAACCTCCAGCTTTATTGAATGAATTCCTTCAAATACTGTGGATTAATTTTTCTCCCATGGTAGTAGCCTTGACTGTGGTAAGTGGATAGGCATTCTCACCTTTGCCCTAACTTGCACCCACTCCACAATCAGATGCATCTGTTTGAAGTATGAATAAGTGGGGGAAATCCAATAAACCCTGACAATTGATCCTTCAATTTACACCAGAGTGCTTGACACATCGTTCATTCCATATTTCTTGATTAGGCTTCTAGTTTCTGGTAGGTCAGTTTAAAGGGCAAGCTATAGTTGCAAATATTTGATGAATCATCTATATAGCTGTAAGTACAATGAATGCCCTTACTTGCTTCCTGGATCTAGGAACTGGAAACTCTGTACCGTGAGGTGCCCAATGATAATGCAGTTCTAGTGTACTTTATTTGAAGACCCGCAGTAGAACTGAGCATGAAGCAAGGAAAAAAGATGTGGAATCATTTAACAATTTGGGATACCTGAAGCGGAATTGACCTATTCCTAATGGTGAATATTCACTTATAAGTGAAGTGTGCAATAATGTGGCAGTATGGTGTAGGCACATGTAGTAATAAACATAACATTACGGTTGGTTAGTTTTGTTGTTATACTGAGTAGCTTCTTGTAGGTTGCCGTGTGACCAAAAATAGAAACAAGACAATTTTTAAATAACAATATTGGATTGACGATTGACTTGTAAAAAATGAATTAGTAAGAATTTACCAATATAGATGACCCTTTATTTGTTTATATAATGAACACTATTATTTATTAATGACAAATACTCTAATCCCGTGTGTGTTTTTTAAATCTGTAAATTATGGTAAAGGGTCGTATATAAATGAATTGGTTACATTTCCTGTCAATCCAATATATATATTTGTTTTTAAAGAATTTTTCTTGTATTGTAGATGTTGCCATTTACTCTGTTTATTGCTACAATCTGGAAGGTGCATGCCATTGTATAAACGAAACGAAATAAAATCAAATTCTGTGGGAGAAACTCCCACTTGCACGAGTTGTCTTTCCCCTTACCTCCAAACCAAAAGTCCAGTAATTGATATCTACTTTTTATGTGGGTGTGGAGTGGGGGACCTTTTGTGCACCCTCTTATATTATATGTAGCAGTTGCTCTTATGAAAGTTTGTGATAAAGATCACATGAGAGGTACACTCTGAGAGTGTTTAGTCATGGAGACATACAAAAACGACCTGGATTCCTCCAATTGACCATGCAGCTTGTTAATATTTTCAAGTTGAAGACCACCAGTTTGCTGTTGCCACTTATTCTCACTCATTATTGCTATTTTTCCATTCTTCCTCGCTTAGTTGCTTTGGCTAAGATAAATCTCAATCTTTTTCAAGCTAATACCATGGCAAAAAATAAGTATCTTACAACAACTTTCTCGATAATCAACTTCTTCTTGACATTTTGGCTAGATGCTTTAGCCTTGGTCGAAGGTTAAAATATAACATTGTAATCTGTTGAGAGTTCTATGAGAGTTTTATCTGAGTGAATAAATGGTGCATGTGCAGTGTGTAGGTCCTTGTATAATATGGTAAGGATCGACTGTTTTTCTCTTCGCTCATAAATAAATATGTGCTTATATTTTACTCGTGCTAATATGCAATAAGTAGAGCA
Source organism: Cladorhizidae sp. MBARI D1340-BT2 (assembly GCA_028752905.1). Taxonomy (NCBI): domain Eukaryota; kingdom Metazoa; phylum Porifera; class Demospongiae; order Poecilosclerida; family Cladorhizidae; species Cladorhizidae sp. MBARI D1340-BT2. The sequence continues at coordinate 10,518,020 of JAQNBH010000017.1, forward strand.
AAGTAAAGGCTGGTTTGCAATATCAAGAGGTTAAGCTTTTGCAATGCACACTACCTCCCAGGACATGCTTTTTAGAACTTGAGTGTGTATTCATTTTCTATATCGTGACCAAGCCACAAGTCTAATCAAAAGATGACTGATAAAAACACAGCCAAAGTGAACAGAAATGCTCTCAACAATGCAGTTTGTAAATACTTATACATGTGGCATTTCAGATTGACCTGGCAGCTAATGGTTGGGAACCTATTGACAGTGGCTATAAGACCCCATGGAATATTTGGGCCCCGAGACCCCCAAGCTGTTCCAACAATAATCGCTACTGCTAAAACTGGTAAAATGAAGTGCATTATCGGGTAAGGCAAGATCTCAGCGTGGTGTCTATCATATCACTTCCTCCCACTCCATGTCTTCCAATTTCCTCTTCATTCTCTCTTTCTCTTTGACTTCACATCATCACCTTCCTTTGGTCACTTCCTCTCACTTCCACTTTTGTTTCTATAGTGATGGGAAGAATATTGTTGATTTCACTTATGTCAAGAACATGGTCCAAGGCCACATTATTGCTGTAGAGCACCTGCAGACTGGTTCAGTGATCTGTGGAAAGTTACAATAACAAGGATAATGTATGTAGGTTTTAAGCAAGTTAGAGAGTCCCAAATGGTTTTGCAGAGCTATTTCATCACCAACGATGCCCCACTGCCATTCTGGGACTTCGTGTCGTGCATTGTGGTAGGTCTTGGCTATAAGGCTCCTACTTGGTACCTCCCCTACTGGCTGGTCTGCCTGATTGCCGTGATACACAGTTGTTCTGCACAATGCTCAGTCCGCTGGTCACCATCAACCCCACTTTCTATTCCACGAGAGTTGCCCTGGCAGGAACTCAACACTACTACAGCTGTGCTAGGGCTAAGAAGGACTTTGGTTACAAGCCTGTTGTGGGATTTGACGATGCCATTTCAAGGACATTGGAACACTTCAGAGCCATCTCAAGAACAAGGGGACATAACTCAATCACCAGTTTGTGTATATATGCTAGTAGTTTATTAATACAGACATTCCTCATTTATCATCTACAGGGACATATCCTGTTCACTCTCAGTTTGTCTACAAAGTTATTAAAGATGGCTAACTGCCATTTTCAATGCTATTCATGTGACTAGATCGCGATTACATGACTCCTTTTTTAAATTATATTTTCGTTTGCAGGTTTCTTCACTGTATACAGATTTTTATGGACATAATATAAACTAAGCAGGTTTGTGCTGCTTATAGGGAAGGTATAATATTGCACACGTAGATGACTGGAGAATGAATTTGCCAAATTACCAAAGGTAATAATGTGCTTGTTAACTACTTGAAATTACACTATATACATTTCGCTTAGCCACATGACTTAATAAGATTGAACTTTCTTGATCTGCAACAAAGTTAGTTGAAGACATGATATTGCCTTCTCTTTCACCTGCCAATATGGAGGTAAGTTTTCTTCCTAGAGTTGCTCATTTGCTTGTTCACTTTTTAAAATTTATTTATATGCTCTCGGCACTTGGTCAATGATGTGTCCCCATTTCCCCAGACTTAAGTGATGGATCTCCAATTCTGTTCATGGGATCAGGTCATCATTCCTCGGTATATATAATATATACTTATGACTGTCCTGCAGTTCTTACCAATGGGAAGATCATCTTTTAATGAACTTCCAAGTGCAGAGATGAATGCTATTGAGTATAATTATTTCATCGGAGCGGCACTTACAGGTGGACTTTAAGCCAGTGAGAGCACAGAATGGTCCTGTATTTATAGAATTGTTGTCTCCCAAGTCATGGACTTCGGTCAAATCTGGGGCTATAGTTGGTGTGTTCATTTAGAGGATCTTGAGTAGGGTCCAGCACATATCCATACCTTACAATTAACACCATGATGCCACTGGCAGTTGTTAAGTGTGGCTCAAGTCAGATGAGAACTATACCTACTGGATGTGGCTCCATTAATCTGAGTGTTGGTAGGTGTTAACGGAAAGGCACTTCACTGTAACTCCATTTTAATTAAACCAAATAGTGTAGAGAATGACTTTTCTTCCAACATTTACTCCATTGGCTGAAAAAAAAACATTTCCCTGTTCCTTATACTGTGATAAATTTGAGCACAGGTTCCCAAATATGTATATATGAGATACAGAATGCATCCGATTAGCTATAAAACTAGTCCTGACTGAATCATTATCATCCTAATTTGCATCTTCATTGTGATTTTCATAGTGGTGAGTTTATACCAAGGTGCCGTGGGAGATTGAGCTAGACATCTCAAAATATTTTTTCATCGTGATGTCCTCAGAATGTTGTTTTTCATTTTGGACTCTACTTTAAGTGTGAACACATCAAGTAAAAATGGAACCTTAGGCACGCTCAATGAATTTGATGCAAAAGTTTAAAGTTCTAGTTGTATTGCTCAGCTATGGCACAGCAACAGTATTGTACAAATCTCGTGGACTGATTGAGCTTTCATCAACAAAATATGCTCATCTTGTCATAATTTCATATCTGTTGATCGCAGACCTGCTATGTTAGCTCCATAATTAGTTTGGATTTTGGTCTCTTTTTATCAGTGTAATTCACCTCTTTTCTTATGTTTTCTTGTATATGACCTGATTTACCTAACCACCCTTGATTGTAACAGGCATAACTCATACCATTGGTATTAGATCTAGATGTGAAAATTTGTGAAAAAACTTGTCTATTAAATGGCATCAAAAACTCAACACAGCATGTAGCTATGTGCCTAAAGTTCCATTTTTTTCACAAGTGTAAACCCATTAAGAAGCAAGAAACACATGATAACATAGATAGTGAAAAGGATGACTTGTATTGTACACAAAACCCACAAATGATGACTTGCCAGATTCTAATGGTTACCTTGAAATTCAGCCACATGTAGCAAGAGAAACAGCAGCACTCATTGGCACTGGTGGGAAATCCACTGTTAGTTGGGAGCTATGGAGAATTGTTGCTAACATGTGCAAGTGCCACTGAGGTGCCAAGTATGATAAAATGATTTTCATAATCTCTTGTATCATCTGTGTTGGTGTGGGTCTGGCTGATGAGATTGTAATTCATCCCATAATAATTGTTTTGTTGCTCATTATGCTTGTGTTGTTGTTTTATTTCTGTACTGCCATTGTTTGTTGGTTGTGTGTGTGTATTTTGTAGTATGCTAGTATATAATGCTCTATTCTGGTTTGACCCACTTTTTTATGGCAAATTATCTTGCCCCCTCCCTCCCCACAGACCATAAATAACCAGTTCCAGTTTTCTTTAGACAATTCCCTTCACATTCAAATGAAACAACAGGAAGTAGAAAATTGGGATGGGGAGAGGGGATGGGGGGGGGGGGGGGGGAGCAAGGAATTGTTGGTAATGTAAGCTGGTGTTATCTATATAGCATTTACCGCTTTAGGCAAAGATTAGGTGAACTGTTGTGTAAGCCAGACTAGGGGAAGAGTGGTTCTTAGACAACTCTGCTCTAGCAACCACTTCCTTGTGAAGAATATGCAACTTAATTGTTCCTGTAGTAGACAAATTTTCTCCTTATTACAGTGATTAGTAGACAACTCTGTTTTAGGCTCATGGCACACACTCCCACAAAGGTGAATGACCAGCTATCCGAAATTAGATATATGTGAACGGATCTGAGAAAACAGCCCACTTGGAACAGAGGATTGAATTGTGCTATAGCTGACAATTTTTTTATTACCTTGCCAGTAAAATTGTATTACCTCTGTGTCAAATTTAACCGCTTGAAACAGCTGCTTTCATGCCTAGCATGGTCTCTTACTTCTCTTTTGAGCTCCGCACATACAAAATTGAAGTTTTACGTAATGCAGAAGTGTGGGAATTTCCCACCTAGATTCCTGGGTTCACCACAGTAACAAAATCCATTGTTTTACCAAAGCAAGTGATGATAGAGCTGTGAATGCTTTGCTTCACCTCTGTGGTGAGGACCAGCAACCCTTACCTGATGTCATGAGGATTATTTCACCATGGGAGACTGTGCAGAGAACTAGAGTGATGAGGATGAGGATGAAAATGATGAATCTAATTCTATGTAGCCAGCATCAATTATCAACCAATAGCGCATCAATTATCACCCAATCAAATATCCGAAAGTGCGCGGAGGAAAGCGGGAGTGTTGGGCGTGAGAGAGTTTGTTTGTAGGCTCGATTTGCACTGAGGTAAGTCTTTTCAGTGATTTATGGAGCTATATTCGGATCAATCCCAATATAAGCCTCCAAGGGTCGAAAAAAATCGTGCGCGTTTTTAATTATGCGAGCTGTCAAAAGGTGTCGAATGTGTTAAAATGAAACTTATAATGAACTGATGGCTGCTTCAGGAACATTAAGATACCCTAGCCCTAGCCCTAGCCCTAGCCCTCGAATATGTTAATGAAACTTGTAATGAAACTTATAAGCATGTGGCTGGTGAACTGCACATTATAATTCCTTATAATTATATTATTTAAAATATATAGTTTTTGTTTTTACCATGATATATCTTATAATTATTTTAGGGCTAGGACTAGGGCTAGGGCTAGGGCTAGGGTATCTTAATGTTCCTGAAGCAGCCATCAGTTCATTATAAGTTTCATTAACACATTCGACACCGCTCGCATAATTAAAAATGCGCACGATTTTTTCGACCCTTGGAGGCTTATATTGGGATTGATCCCTATATTCTAGCTCTTCTACCCTTTCATTTCATAGCTATGCCTCGGAAGGGTGTGCTTGTCTAGGCGAAAATCTCAACCATCGCCGTCATCATCTAGCAACCCAGCTCCTAGGCCATTCATTAGTAAAGCGAAAACAATGGACTGACCAGCAAATGGAAGCAGCAATGAAGGCAGTTGAAGGAGGCCAAGGGATACATAAAACAGCTGGCGGATCATGGGTCCCTGTATCCAGTTTGCAGAATCAAGTAAGTGGCCGAGTAAAACATGGTGGTGACAAAACGGGGTCTAGGCCATACGTATGTTGCCAGGAGGAACATGAACTTGGCTCCTTTTTGAAGCAATGTGCAACTGTAGCAGTGGTGTAGGAAGATGCTTTGATAAAGGGGGGCTCTACTTTAGGTCGAGTAGTAATACACATGAAGAACATTTTAAGCAAAGAAAAACATTCAACATTTTCCAAAATATTTAATTTGCCTCGAGTTAATAGAAACAGTGAGCGAGTTTTGAGTCACCTCACCAACTTACTTTCTGGTTCTGAGCTCTCTTTTAAGTTGTATGGAGCCACCTCTCAAAAAAGTGAGGCAGCTGTCCATTCCAGATTTTTCAGGTAATACAGTGATATTGACACTAGCCTATAATTAGGCCTGTACTGGAGGATAATGTTGATTGTCACGCGTTTGTGTATATAAGTCTACTAGGTTACTAGTTTATAATTATGTCATATTAGGTCCTATATCTAGTATTAAGTCTCGAAAACTAATCCCTTCAGCACCTGAATCGATATTATTATTATTCTGAACTTTTCAACCTGATGAAGTGTGTGGATTGATGTGATTTCCTTGCATGTAAAAGGTTTATGGACAGCCACCATGTACTGATGGTGGCATATACAAGTAAATTAATTAACAGATTGTAGCGGCGCAATTACGGAACAGTAATCGGGACATAACTCCCTTGACTTTTAATAATAAATATTCGAATTGATGATCACCTTTTGTTCATTGTATATTGACACTCTCTGTCTTTCTCATGAAGTTTCAATTCTCTTACTCTATCGGGTAGAAGAGATACAACGGTGACGCAGAACCTCGCAGGGAATCCTAAACATACATTGGTGACCCCAACGTCCACGTCCACAGCGTTACAGCTCAACAGCATCAATTCTTTCCTCATCGGCATTATGGCTGAAGCACAAGCACTTGCAGATGCTTTAATGGCAGCTACAGTCAATGCAGTCGCTCTCAAACTACCAGAGTTCTCGCCTGACCGGTTCGAATACTGGTTTATAGCCATCGAAGTGGAATTCAACCTCCGCGTTCCTGCCATTACCCAGGACTAGACCAAATACAGCTACAGCACTCAAGTCCTGGTCATGGACAGGGTGATCGACATCATCAGGAACCCCCCTGCTGATGGCACTCGCTACCAAGCCATCAAAGATCGCCTCCTTTCCACGTTTGGTCGAACACCCTTGGAGAGGAGCAAGAGTCTTCTAGACTGGCCTGGGATGGGTGATGGAACACCATCAGCACTCCTCAGTAAGATGCTTGCAGCCCTACCCTCTGGAGAGGACTCCGAGCACATCCTGTTTAAGGCCCTTTTCTACGACAGCTTCCAGCAGATGTCCAAGACCACCTGGCTCGTTCTACGGCTCTGACAACCCATCAGCTGGCTGAACAAGCCGATGCCTATTTCATGCTCTCCGGTGCCCGCCTGAGCCAGCCATCATCACTTGTTGGCAACTTCGATGTTGCAGCCATCGATCACAAACGCCAAAAGTGCAGGACTAAGACCGACACCAGTCTGTGTTTCTACCATGGGCGGTATGGAACGGAGGCAAGGAGATGCACCCAAAACAACTGCCAGATGGCCCATATTCCCCTAGCTAAGACACCGCCAGTGGGAAATGCCAACGCTAGCCATGGTGGCTGGCGCAACAATCTCAAGGCTTCTACATATCCAGGATAGGGCCTCGGGACGCTCCTTCCTCATCGACACTGGTGCAGAAGTCTTTCTCGTCCCAGCTTCTCCTGCTGACCACTGTGTAGCCGCTTCCTCTGCCCATTCTGCCCCACTAGTGGCAGCCAATGGGACAGAAATTAAAACCTATGGCACACGTCGCATTCCACTCCAGTTTGGGAGCAAGCGCTTCCAAGGGTCTTTCATCGTCGCTGACGTGAACCAGGCCATCCTCGGGGCAGACTTCTTACATGACAACGGACTGCTAGTCGACCTGGGAGGACAGCGCCTCGTTCACTCTGCCACACATGCCACCATCGCCGCACCCAGCATTGTGTGTAATCAGTAGTGTACCTTTGACCGTAATCAAACCTCCTCAGGTAACCAATGTCTATGCCAACCTACTTGCCTCTAGGCCCAAACTCACTGAGTTGTCTTTTCACAAGGACAGGGTCCCCCATGGGGTCGAGCTTTGTATCGATACTGGTCAGTCTCCTCCTCTCCACTCGCCAGCCCGGCGTTTGTCCCCCGACAAACTCGCTGTCGCAAAGGCTGCATTCAAATAGATGGAAGACCCCGGCACTCCTCCAGTCAATGGGTGTCCCCACTTCACATTGCACCCAAACCTGGTGGTGGTTAGCGCCCATGCGGGGACTTTAGACGTCTCAATGGCAGCAGCAAGACTGACTGCTACCCGGTACCTCACATCCAAGACTTCGCCGGCCAACTCGCTGGTATGACCATTTTCTCATCGATTGACCTGATTAAGGGCTATCACCAGATTCCGGTACGTGCTATGGACATCCCCAAGACAGCAGTGATTACTCCTTTTGGCCTTTTCGAGTTTTTGCGAACACCTTTCGGCCTTGCAAACGCAGCCCAAGCATTTCAGAGACTGATGGACACGGTCTTGCGCGGTCTGCAGGCCGTATTAATTTACCTAGATGACATCCTGGTAGCCAGTATCTCCCCCGATGAGCTTTTTAGGGATCTCACTGCCGTTTTCGATCTCCTTGAAAAGTACAGACTCGTCATTCACCCAGGCAAGTGTATCTTCGGTGTCGATGAGATAACCTTCCTTGGCCATGTGGTCAACGCCGAGGGCATACGACCCATGCCAACTCGGGTGACAGCCATACAAGATTTCCCCCGCCCGGCAGTTATCAAGGAATTGCAAGCCTTCCTCAGAGTAATTAACTTTTACCACAGGTTTGTACCTGCCGCTGCCCAGCTACTTCATCTTCTCTACACTGCTTTGGTTGGCCGTCCCAACAGGACCTCTCCGGTGAAATGGTCGTCCACCATGGACAAAGCATTCCGTGATGCAAAGACTGCTCTGGCCTCTGCTGCCCTCCAGTTCCATCCCCGTGCAGAAGCTCCCACGGCTGTAACCGTTGATGCTTCAGATATGGCCATTGGAGGGACTCTTGAGCAATTCACAGATGGCCTCTGGCGACCACTGGCCTTCTTCAGCCGCAAGCTCCAGCCGGCCCAGACCAGATATAGTGCATTCGACAGAGAATTGCTTGCTGCCCACGCTGCTATCCGTCACTTCAGGTATTTCCTGGAAGGACGCCAGTTCTCACTGTTTACCGAGTCAACCTCCACCATCGTGCTCCACTATCTGAGTACAACAAGCCCATACTCCGATTCGACCATGTGAATGTGAATCTCGTAGGGCCACTCCCACTCTCTAAAGGTTTCACCCACCTCCTCACAGTAGTGGACAGAGTCACTCGCTGGCCAGAAGCAATTCCCCTGGCTAGCACAAGTACCAAAGACGTGGCTGATGCCTTCTTGAGTGGTTGGATTACTCGTTACGGCCTGCCCTCCGATGTCTCCTCTGACAGAGGACCCCAGTTCACATCTCAACTTTGGCAAGATCTCTCCAACCTCATCGGAACCAAACTGCATCGGACTACGGCTTATCAACCCCAGGCGAATGGCCTTGTGGAAAGGTTCCATCGAAGCATGAAAGCGTCCCTCAAAGCACGCTGTCAATCGCCCTCGTGGACATCAGACCTTCATTGGGTCATGCTAGGGCTCCGGACCATGCCGAAGGAGGACCTAGGTACATCCCCAGCAGAGCTAGGGTTTGGATCACCACTCACTGTCCCCGGGAAGTTTGTGGGCCATGGACGGGCAGGACATTCCATGAATTGAGGTTATGTTGAGAAGGGTCTGGGGACAAGATTTTGTATGTGTAGTAAGCTGTGAGTTGTCAGATAAAAGGCCTAGAATTCTAGACCAGGCACCTAGTTGTGCCCACTTGAGCTTCAAGGAGACGGAGTAGCAGAGGCTCGCTCAGCTTTGTTGTAACAGCACTGAAGCTGTGGTCACTTATTCACGGAGGGATGTTTTGAACCTACATGAGGCTCAGATTACATTCCCAGAGCTTTGATATAATTCCTTGAGCACATGACTAAGATTATTAGCCACATTCCACAAGCACATAGAATTATGTAAAATGTACCCAGACCCTTTTCCTAATGTGGAAAGCAGTGGCAGATCCAGAAGTGGCTCGACTAAGTTTATTCAAGTTTCCTTTTAAATGTTTTACGGGCTATATACACAAAAAATCAAAATATTTTTAAGCCTTTCATGAGTTGTCTTTGATCCAATGCGACTAAAGGTTATTTTGGTCACACCCACATTATTACCATGTTCCGTTTCTGTATCTTGAAACCGTAAGAAGAGGAAATATTTTCTGTACCTAGGACCTGTAATAGAAAATATTTTCTCATGATTATTTCAATCAAATGTTAGTACTGTCAGCTCTTCCTTCGATTTTCTAGATCCACCCCTGGAAAGAGACTGGTTTACGAGATAATCGGATAGGTATATCAGTGTTGCCAACCGTCCTGGTAATGTCGCAGAATTTTCTATATGGCCGCTGCAGTCTCAAGTGTGTCTAGTTTAGTCCTCTTTGACACTTATAGAACAACAAAAACAGTTCTAAGACACTTTTTTGCAGAGAAAACTTCCGATATACAATATTGGCTCCAACATCTATGCCGACAACCTTTGACCTTGTTTCAATCGGAAGTGTGGCTCCAATGTGGAACTTCCCAGCCATGCACGTTAGCTGGTAATTGCTTGCATTGCAAAATATTTTGCACGCATAACAGGTCAAACATTTCGCCCGTAACGGGTCAAACATTTTGCGTGTGTAACTGTCCCGGAATTAACTTGAGGAAAGTTGGCAACTCTGATGCATGTAGCTATTGATTTAACCAGGACCTGACCAGTTATAATTAATCTAAATTGAATAGTGTACACAACATTTGATAATTCTCTCATAATTGAATTTGTAGGGTTAGGACAACTTCTGATGATGGGTCTTCTGATTATTAGTTCTGCAAGGCAGCTTAGTAGTCCAGAAGACCTCGATGAAGGTACTTCATCACTGAGTACTTGCCAAGCTTCACTCACTAATACTGAACTTTCCTCTCTTGCTGAAATTACTGATGCTGTAAACATTCCTCCTCTTTCCTATGACATTGGGGTCCTTGCTTCTGGGCTGGTGAAAGTCAGTTCAATCTCAGATACCGACAAGTATAACTACCTTACACACGAGTATCAAGGAACTGACTTCGCTACTTATGAAGTGATAAAGAAAGGAAAACGAATCCCACTTTCATTCCAGTCTTCATGGTTGAAAGAATTTGAGTGGCTGGCATATTCGCCATCCCAGGTGGTGGGTACTGTAAGTATACTGTGTACTGTTTGCTAAGCCAAGTGGAAAAATAGTGCTTTTGGGTTCTCTAGTAAAAAGATCTTTCCAAAACTTTAGCAAGGCTAAAGGCAAGGATGGATATCTTACTACCCACAGTGCTTTCCAGTTCCACCAAGATGCAATGATTATTGGAAAATCTTTTATGAAAACCTACACCCAACCTTAAACCAGGATTGACAGCATTGTACAGAAGCAGCGCCAGGAACTGTCAGATCGAAACAAACACATCCTGTCAGTCATAGTAGACATGGTCAAGCTGTGTGGAGCAGGCAATCCCTTTAAAGGGACACAGAGATGATTGGACAGGTGACCATGCAACAAACCGAGGCAATTTCGTGGCAATAATAGAGCACACTGCCAAGAGTGACCCTATCTTGCGTGAACATTTAGAGCAGGGAAAGAAGAACCAGCGATACACATCGAAAAATACTCAGAATGAGTTAATTGCCACGATTTCCCATAACTTGCATAAGATACTCCTGGAACCTCTGAAAATGGTGCGCTACTATAGTATCATGGCTGATGAGGTTACAGACCACCTTGGAAACCAGGAGATACTATCACTCTGTTTGCGATTTATTGGATCTGAGCCTCATATCAAGGAAGCTTTCATTGACTTCATCCATCTAGAGAGGGCTACTGGACAATAATTATGTGGCCAGTGCTATCCTGGGGCTTCTCTATAAATATGGCTTGGATGTGCAGAACATGAAAGGGCAGTCATTTAATGGTGCTTCAGCAATGGCTGGTGAGAAAAGAGGAGCACAGGCCCTAATCAGGGAGAAAAAAACCCTTGCCATATACACTCACTGTCATTCCCATGTTCTAAGTCTAGCAATTGGGAAGTCGTGCTCTGTTCAAGCTCTCCGAAACATGATTGGCATAATCAATGAGGTATACTTGTTCTTTCACATGTCACCCAAGAGACAACGCTTTCTTGAGCTTGTCCTGCATGTGTGTGCTCCTGAAAGCCGGGTTTCCAAACTCAAAGGTCTCTGTAAGACCAGATGGACTGAAAGGCATGATTGCCTAGAGACATTCAGTGCTCTGTATGAGTATGTCTTCACCACACTGCATGCTATGCTTGAGTCACATGAGTATCCACAGATCGAGGAGGCAGGAGGAGGCAAAGAGAATTGGTCGTGGGACACATCCACTCTGACCAAAGCATAGGGATTGAAGCATTCGCTGAAAACTGGCTCCAATATTGTTGCACTTGCGATTCTTGTGAATGGCCTGGATCACTGAAAGGCTTAGCGCCAAACTTCAAAAGCGAGATATTGATGTGGTAGCTGCATATAAATATATCGACACAGCCATTCATGAAATTCATGAGCAGAGAGACAACTTTGAGTCTGTATGGATTGATTGGTTCAATGATGCTGAGACCATTCCTACCAACATTGGAACATTTCCAAGAAGATGCAAACATCAGAAGCATCGAGCAAGCACTCCTGCTGACACAGCAAGGTAACGATCCATCCTAATATTTAATTTAGGAACACATTAATGATTAAATAAATTATACATAGGAAAATTTTGTACACTGAGTGTAATTTTTTATTGTGTTCATTTCCAGAGACTAAGTACTACAGACGGACAGTTGGGATACCCTTTGTAGACAGCAACTGGATACCAGGTTTTCAGAGGACAGTCGAAGGGTGAAGTCCATCATGTCTCTTGTGCCACCGGTGGTCATTAACTTGACTGATTCTAACTTGTTTGCACTCACTGGAAGATGATCTACACTTCTGGGATGAAAACTTGCCATCACCACATGCCCTCAAGGTTAGTTCCTCTGTACATGACTTTTGATACTTGGTGGACCATTTTTTTGGTCTTGGGTAAATATTTTTGTATCATCTGATATCTCTTTCATTCCTCTTTATTTTTAAGTGATCTTCCCTTCTCACGAGATGAGTCTAGTGGGTGTGCTCACCTGCAATATAATAGGGGTTATAGGGGGGGTAATAGGGGTAATCTTTCTTTTTTTAAAGAAAGTCGTTAAATTGGGCATTATCTGTGGGTACCCTAATAGCACCAATAAATGGCAAGTGTGGTTAAGGTGTAAATTAGTTTCAGTGGTATTGTCACAATTAAGCCCACTTGGCAGTTATAATCGGAAAGCACAGAGAATGGCTTCCTTATTGAGTTATGATCATTAAAAAAATAACCCCCAAAAATGCAAATATGTTCTGGTCTCCCCTTAATGATATTATAGCACCTGATACAATGTAAACATGTATGTGAAATTAGAAACATTTCTTCATTTAGAGAGAGCTCCAGCGCTGGAAAGCCTTCTGGCTCTCAAAAGAAAACGGAATACCACAGAATATGGTTGAAACATTGTCTGATGCTGATGTGGACATCTTCCCCAATATCCGGGAGCTTCTTCTCATTGGATATGTCTCTCCTGTCGGGTCCTGTGAAGCAGAAAGGTCTTTCTCTGTCCTCCGGTATGTTAAGACTTATCTGCGAGCAACTATATCTGAGGAGAGGCTAGCAGGACTGACTATGATGGCTGTGCACTACATGGAGGCACAAAAACTGAACACAGAGGAAGTTATGAAATGTTAAATACGAAGAAATCCCAGGTGCCTCTTCTGCAACTCAATATTATTTGATGATGAGTAAGATAAATGTAAATATATTTTTGAACTGGATTATATAGTTATAACAGTTATAAATAATACACAGTTATAAATAATACACAGTTTTTTACAGTTATAAAAAATAATAATTTTGAATCGAGTTGTTGCACCCCATCATTTTGTATAAACTTGTTTCTTCTTCGCTAAAGTTTTTGTGTATCAATCTGTTCCTGTACAGCTAATGTCTAATAAAGTATCCTTCCCAATGTATAAAAAAAATTGAAAAAGTGACCTGATCACAGTAAAAAGTAAAACCTACCACCCCATCCACACTCCAATGAGGTAGCCCCCCCCCCCTTCTCAAAATCCTAGATCCGCCCCTGCCACCCACTAATCTCAGCCACTGGATTGTGGTGTTTTCAAGCCCCTCAAGAGAAAGTGGACTGAAGTGTGTCATCGATATTTCCATAAGTACCCTGGGAAAGTGATATATAACAAGATTGAATTTCAATATGTTGTTCTCCCAAGCATGGTTGAAGTAGCTTATTCCTTCAAACATCATTGCCGGTTTTAAGAATTGTGGAGTGTACCCATACATCCATCTGCCATTTCAGTTCCAGACAATGACAACACTAGCAGTGAGAAAACTAGTGATCGATCTGATGAGGGGGGGAGCGGAGATGAGGGAACAAGTGGAGATGGGGAAGTAGTGGAGATGAGGCAGGAAGTGGAGATAGGGGAGGTGATGGAGATAGTAGACAAACTATCCATTGAGGGGGGGGCATGAACTGCCATCTGGTGCGGGAGGGCATGGACAACAGTGTGGTGAAGGAGGGAGTGAACTGCAGCCTGGTGAGGAATGGAGTGGACAGCATCCTGGTGACGAATGGGATTGGGGGGGTTCTGCTGAGGCAGGAGGTGCTAGAGCTGGACGTGGTGGAGCATGTGGGTCAGCAGTTCCTTTTGGAAGTAGTGGACAGTCGGGTGCTGTGGGAAGTGGGGGACATCAATGTTTGGATCCTTCACAGACGAGCAGTTAGATCTCTTTCAGCGTCGGTACAAGGAGGGATACAATCTCTCTATTGATCCATGTTACGTCCATTGGCTTGACATACATCATTCTGAAGCACTACCTGTCGATTGCCATGATCTAAGCCCTGCTAGAGATCCAGTCTCGTCTGTGGTGAGTCATCACAACCTAACCCCTGCTGTAACCCCAGATGAAGATGTCTTATCCGTGGCAAGTTCCTTTACAAACATCTCTCCATTATATCCTGTTGTTGCTAGTACTCCAGGGGTTGCTCCAAAACCTAGTTCAGCTTCAAAAGAGTCGACCAGTGCAGGTAGGATGTCCAGTGCAAAGGACTCTTCAAGAGAAGTGAGTGTAGTGTCAAAATACTTTGCTATTCCTGTACAATCTACTCCAAAATGTGCTGCAAGCAGTTTTCCATGTGCCAAACTCTTAACTAGTGAAGATTCACTGCGGACACTTGAAGAAAAAGAAAAGAAGAAGCAAGATGAATTGGAAATGAAGGCAAAACGGAAGACAGAAAGGGAAGAGAAAAAGAAACTAAAGGATGAGGAGTCGAAGAAGAAAGCAAAGAATAGAATCCTAAGAGAACAAGAACGAGTAAAGAAAGCAGAACTGAAGGAAGAAGCAAAGAAGAAGAGAGAAGTGAAGAGGAAGTGTGAGGAAGAAATAGGAAGGAGAAAAGAAGTGAAGAGAAAGCGACAATGCATCACAGTGCACCCCACGCCAGCCACAGAGAGTAAAGCAGGTCAGCAAAGGGAAATTGACACAAATATCTGCTGTACGTGCAATGGCTCATATGAACAAGATGTTATTGAGTGGAATGGTGCAGATTGGCTGGCATGTGTGTGTGGGAACTGGCTCCATGAAGATTGTGTGGATGATTGCATAAGAGATGAAGATGGAAAGGATTGCATTTTCCCATTCTATTGGATGATTTAGCTACAAAGTTTGCGTGACAGTTTCAACATTTCCTGCACAAACACATGTTCTCATACGTGGACAACAATATTGTTATTAAATACTGCGAAAATCTGGTAAAGGTTGAACTTCTACAAAATTGCTTGGGGAGGGGGGAAATCTCAGTGAGTGATAATTGATGTACATAATATTAATGAATGGTTGATAACCGGTTATGAGTGAGCAGCATAGTCAGTACTGGGGTTCCGTTTTGGAATATGATAATTGGAATGAGACTACACCAGTTCACTGTTAAATGGTTGATGGAGCTCCTCGTCGTCTGGAATGAAGTCTTTCAGCACAATCTGCAAGTAAGATATAGCATTGGGACAAAACTTGGGTGATATTATTGGTTACTTACGCTACTAGCACGGCATTTATAAACCATTTTTAGGTAGTATAACACACTCATAGATTAACAGAAATAGAGACACTAAAATAAAATATTGAAAAGGAAGGGGTCTTAAATTATACAACAACCATGATAGGCAAGTGGGAGACTATAATTATAATGAAATGCATTAATGAATATTACAGGGAGTGACGATGAAGAACCTGCGCAGTTAATGACCTCTAGCTGGAGCAGGATCTGAGATCGAAAGTGATGAGGAGGAGGGTAGGAATGAGGAGGAGGGTAGGAATGACAAAGAGTAAGAGATTGGTAGAGATGAACAAGTCCTTGAAGTACTGATTCAGGTACAATTTTTAGCAGAGGTAGAGATCGAGCCAACAGTATATGACACAATGGAGAAGGAACTTGTTACTAACTTCATGGATGTTGGATGTGGTTGTGAGAGCTGGCATGGAAGAAACTGTTCTCTGCAATTTTCTGTGCAACACACCTGTGCCATTCGTTCATGCTTCCCTCTCCCGCAACGAGTTGGATATGGCCCTGCTTGGACAACTGATGGCAAATTCAAATTTTAGTGAGAATGTGTCCACAAATTATCGTCACTCCCTGACAAGTAGGGGGGGGGAATATCGTCACTACGGTCGACAAGTAGATCCCAACATGTTTCGCTTTTTGCATACTATTGGTGAAACATGCTTGAAGAACCTGGTCAAGGCCTTCAAGGTAAACCGACTGTCACCTCGCATACATGGAAACATCAAACGACTCCCAAAACATGTACTTTTGCTTCCTTCTGTGGAATATGTTGTCCGTTTTCTGCTGACCAGAATGCTATTCTTCTACCTGGTCGCATTCCAAGATATATATAACAGATCAGATATGCCATCTAGCATATAAAAGTGAGGGATTTGGAGGGTGTATCATGAATCTGCTGAGTCTGCACAATGTATTCATGCTGCTGCATACTCCACTTTCTGTAGGCTATGGCGGTCCCTCCTTCCAGCAGTGATAACCTATGTCTGATTTGTGTTGGACTTGTCAGCAAAATAGTACAGCAATCCTTCGAGCTGCCAACTGTTCGGACGTTGAAAAATCTGCTACCATACGAGAAGCTGAAGAGCATCTCAGGGTTGTCCAGCTAGAGGGGTCGTTCTACAAAACTGTGTGACTGTAGGCGACAAGTGATTAGTTTTTTCTTGGCATGTGGCACATTTTCACCCCCACCACCTCACTCTAAAGTTCCTTCCAACTCGAACAATCTTGCTGTGCACTACTCATTCGATTATGCACAGCAAGTTCACTTCCTCTGCAGCCCGGCCCGATCTTTTTTTGATTCCAAGAAAGTACAGCGAAGCTCTCCCTCGCAAGATCAATTTCGTTACGGATGAGGCTGAGGACTGTGGAAAAGGAGCAAATGCAGTGGTGAGCCGACTCTATTATTTTTTCGAACACCATGGCCTTGGCGAATATGAAATTTTCCTCCATTGTGACAACTGCACTGGTCAAAACAAAAACAGCTGTGTTATGCAGTATTTGATGTGGCGATATTTGACTGGAAGGCACTCAAAGGTAACTCTGTAATTCCTCGTAATTGGAGATACTAAATTTGTGCCAGATTGGTGTTTTGGCCTCCTAAAGCGACACTACAGAATGACTATGATTGGCAGCTTTGAAAGATATCGCACAAGTTGTTAATGACTCGGCTTTGTGTAATGTTGCTCAACTTGTTTCATCCGAGGATGAGACAGTTATTGTGCCAACATTTGATTGGACTGACTTTTTTGCCCCTTACATGAAAAAGGTTCCCGGAATAAAAAAGTTCCATCACTTTCATTTTTATTTCACGAATCCAGGGGTATGAAGGAACATTCTGAAAGCAATTCTACAAACATTCAGATTTTGAAGAATCACTTGCTTCCTTCCATTGTTGTTCCTAAAATATGTGGTGTCAATAGCTAAAGGTTACATAGATATATATGTGGTGTATGCTAAAGGTTACATAGATATGTGGTGTGTATATAGACAAGTTAAAGCTATAAATATTAAATATTACAATTCTATAGATAGTTAGATCTCTATCAGCAGAGATGATATATCTACAAATAACATATAATATAATAGTAGTAGGCAGAATATTCCACTAGATACATCCATAGCTCATAAAACCAGAGGGACAGTATATAATTAGTTTTTATACAGTGAAAGCTATAGGTAGCTTCCTACAATTGTAGATCATCTAATAATTATAAGGAATTGAACCACGACTAGTGTTAGGGCTTGAAAAATGACTAGGATTAGGGCTTGGACAATTACTAGGGTCAGGGCTTGGGCAATTACATGAGTTAGGGCTTGGACCATGACTGGACCATGACTAGTGTTAGGGCTTAGAAAATGACTAGGATTATGGCTTGTACAATTATTAGGGTTAGGGCTTGGACAATTACTAGGGTTAGGGCTTGGGCAATGACTTGAGTTAGTGCTTGGACGATGACTGGACCATGACTAGGCTTGGACAATGACTCTGATTAAGGCTTGGTCAATGACTAGGGTTTAGGATTGGACAATGGCTAGGGTTCGGATTTGTACAATAACTAGGGTTATGGCTTGGATAATTATAAAGTTAGGGCTTGGATAATTATAAAGTTAGGGCTTGGACAAGAACTAGCAATAGGGCTTGGACCATGACTATGGTTAGGGCTTTGACAAGGACAAGCATTAGGGATTTTTCCATGACTAGGGTTAGTGCTTGGACAATGATTAGTCTTAAGGCTTGGACAATGACTAGGGTTATGGTTTGGACAATGACTATGGTTAGGGCTTGAATAATGATTAGAATTATGGTTTGGACAATGTCTAGGGTTTTGGCTTGGACAATGACTAGGGTTATATAGGACTTGGATAAGGACTAGCATTGTGTCTTGGACAATGACTAGGGTTATGGCTTGGACAATGACTAGGGTCAGGGATTAGACAAGGACTAGGGTTAGGACTTAGACAAAGACTAGGGTTAATCACAGCAACATCTGCAGTCACTCCCTCTCTGTGTGTGTGTAATATAAATATTACAATTCTATAGATGTGGTGTTATAGCTAATGGTTACATAGATTTGTGGTGTGTATGCTAAAGTTACATAGTTATGTGGTGTGTACAGCTAAAGGCTACATAGATATGTGGTGTGTGTAGCTAAAGGTTACATAGATATGTCGTGTGTGTAGTTACATAGATATGTGGTGTGTATGCTAAAGGTACATAGATATGTGGTGTGTATGCTAAAGGTTACATAGATGTGGTGTGTACAGCTAAATGTTATAGATTGTGGTATGTATGCTAAAGGTTACATAGATAGGTGGTGTGTATGCTAAAGATTAAATAGATTTGTGTGTACAGCTAGTACATAGATATGTGGTGTGTACATCTAAAGGTCAGATAGATAATCGTTGTACAATGAGCGGCTATGGTATCTGTACAATCAGAACAGGCTGTTTTGTCCAGACCAAGACAAGGACATCACTTGCCCTCTGCCTGATGAAACAAGGCCCACCAGTAGAGCTAATACTCCTACACCACTCTCTCCAACTCTAGACACCAACGATACAAGTCCCCACCACTGGCGAAGAAGAGGCATATCTGCAGCATCTACAAACAAGCAGGACATAACAGCAGATCATGCAAAAAGAACAATTAAACTTGCTTGTGTACATTTAACTTCATAACCATTTTTATTACCTTTTTTTAAACTTTTATACACTGTTTGCTGTTTATTTCAGTACCATTAAACTTTATACACTACATATAATAGCAAGTCTAGCTAGCTAGGTAAATAAAGGTAAATAAAACTAGAAGCAAACAAGCACACAAACTATGAAACTTCGATGCTTACGAGTTTTGATGCACCCTGGGCTTTAGAATCTTCGTTCTCTTTCGTCAACCTTAGCCTACTAGCTTCGTAACTTCCTTAATTCTTGCTCAAACTAGCAGAATAACTGTTCTCATAGCGAAGTTGGATATACACCATTTTTTAGTCTCACGTGCAACTCTCTAACCACAGCACAGAGTATACAGAATAGACCTGGTTGATACGCTTGGGCATTTCTTCCTGGATGTGTTTAAACAGTCATATCCTGGCAACGGTAGCTATGAATCTGGCGTAATTTTGAAGATAATTGAATGCACTTTAATCTAGTATTATAAACTAAAATTTGATGATCCGCTCAAAGTGGGCTGTTTTCTCAGATCCAGTCACATTGGCAGGAGACTGTGCAAAGGTTTCCGGGCAAGTTGCCCCATACTAGTGGCTTGGGATCATCGTTGCCCCATCCTGTTATGCCATTTGTAGACCTAATAGTTCTAGCCTTGAAAGGATGCATGCTGTAGTCAGACCTCTGTGTATAATGTCATTGATGGCCCCATGACGACAATGGTGCCCTTCCCTTTTCTTACAACTAAGCCCAGGTGGTCCACCTCAGACAGTCCAACAGTGATGACATGTGTGGGGGCGACACAAGGAGGAACCTAGTCTAAGCCCTGCAGTAACTCATACGGTGTTGTTGTAACATTCTCAGGCCTAAGCTGGAAATATACCGGCTCTCTCCATGTCATCTGGGGCACTCTTCTTGGGGGATTTTACTTTGTTTGAAATGTAGTCAATATTACTGATGGTATCAACAACTCTAGCTCCAGGCAGAGTTGTGATGATGGTTCCTCTCGTCACTGAGCCATTACAGATAATCTCATACTTCTGATCATTGAAGCTAAAACCAAAATCTGACAAAGAGTCGATGACTTCCAAGTCTCGCAGAATATCCCCTGTAGGGCTGCCTAGTGTGATATCATACAAGTGTACATCACACAAAACTCCACGGACAGGAGTGTGCAGTGCCAAGACAGGGGCTGGGGAGATATAGGAGTCTCTAGGGCTGTTCCCTGTTGCCAGGACCACCCCACACACACTTGTTCCTTAGAGCAATATACCACAAAAATGCATGACCTTGTGAGTCAGCACTTCTGTCACATGCAACAAAGATGAGTAAAACACAACAGCCATTTTTGTTGAATTTTGGCTAAGGACTAAATTAGCAGAGCAAGAGGATGAAACAGGCAAAATAGCTGGCCGTAGTGTCATGATGACCTAGTCCTATTTTGAAAGATAATTTTAAGTAGAATTGTCTCAAGACACTTCCTCATCATCATCATCCTTTCTGGAAGCTACAGAAACCAAGTTAGCTATGTATGTATGATTATAGTCAATAAAGTAAATTATGCGTTTACTTTCATGCCCATATAACATTATAGGTGAAGACCAATTTCCTGCATTGCTGTGTCTTGACATGTCTGTGATGATACAGTCAGTTTCTAAGAATTGTAGAGACCTTGGTTTGTACAAGGCATGTAATAGCCATAAATTCAGGTTAGGGTCAACACAATAAGGTTGGATGTGGGGGGGGGGGGGGGCGGAATTCTAACGAAAATTAAATTAAAATCAAAAATGCCCTCCTTCAATTTTTCAGTTGAATGAAGTGTATGCCTGGATAAAATCCACCATAACTTGAGACTTGTGCTTCCTAATATTTCCAAATTTGAAAGACAATTTGTACAGATGTTTAGAAATTATATAAGCACACACAAAAAAAGGGTTAAATATTGAGGCCTTAAACTGTCAAACGAGGAAATCACCCCTGCATCGCGCCCGAATCTGGGGCAGTAGTACTGTACATCTTTCGCCGTGGAGCTCATCTTGCTAGTGAACTGACCTTAAATTAGCATCCTAATTGCTTGTTCCTTGAAAATCGACATTAAAACATGCTCGTGTTGTACCTACTATCAACTATTTTAGGTAAGCTCTAGCTCACATATGAACTGCAATATATACTTAGGTATTGTATATTTGCAGTTGGTAACGTACTATTGCAAAGAAGAGCTGAAGCGGCTGCCTCTTTAGTGAGGATCACCACTATTCCCAGACAAGGCCCTTTCAGAATTCAACAGACAGTACAATTCTCCTGTATGGTGGACCCTGTTGTACAGTCTTCCCCTCTGACTTACCAATGGAGGAATTTGGAATATTCAGGTGGAGGCTCAAGACCTAGTAGTGGGAGCTTTAGCAAGACTTTCGATGAGGAAGCCCTGCGGTACTGCTGGTATTCCTGTACAGTAACATTGAACAACACACTCCTTGGCTCAGCTGATAGATTTATTGAAGTGCATGGTAAGTCATTTACAGGGAAGTGTGTATCATCTGCAGGGCTGATGTATGTTTGATTATCTGGTAATACATTGACTCAGTAAAAAGTCAATCTAGCTTTCTCCTCATCTTGAATGGTATACGCATTCCGAGAACTCAGTTGTAGTTTTCTTGTGAAATATTAGTAAAGTATCTATAAATATTGTTATAACTATAGAACGTTAAAATGTCAATCTAGCTTTTCTCCTCATCTTGAATCAGTATACGCATTCCGGGAACTCAGTTGTAGGTTGAATCAGCAAGCATGTGTTATTAAGAATATGCCCAAAGCTATACTGAAGTACTTGTGTTGCATTCTAGATCCGTGAACATTATGGTCTAGACTCCTTTGTGAACCAAGTTTATGTTACAGGTGTTATAGTAATAGAGGAGGGGGGGAAAAGATTTTTATTAATCATACATGTAGTTAACTTAATTACAAAGTGAATATATGAATTGCATATGTGTTCATTAAGAATATAAAATCATCTACAAACTTGTTTGTTGGGACTTATGACCACACATTCTGCTGAAGGAAGGATTTGATGTCATAAAACACCATCAGCTTGGGCCGCATCACTTTGCTAAACCTAAGATTTCTTAGC
Source organism: Cladorhizidae sp. MBARI D1340-BT2 (assembly GCA_028752905.1). Taxonomy (NCBI): domain Eukaryota; kingdom Metazoa; phylum Porifera; class Demospongiae; order Poecilosclerida; family Cladorhizidae; species Cladorhizidae sp. MBARI D1340-BT2. Next base: position 10,540,196 of record JAQNBH010000017.1, read on the forward strand.
TTGGCTAATCAACTCATACCAGTGACTTACGTAGGCTCATGCAAGACAAGTATAAAAGTATGTGGACCACATAAAAGGGAATCGTTTGAGGGGGAAAGAAGGCTGGGTATCGCGTAGTCTCATATAAAGTACCATATCTTTGCTCGCATTCACTCTAGTTTCCCAATTTATATATCAGCTTGCAGTCTGTGCTTTCTAACGGTAAGTCTCTTTTGTTATTTTGTTTTGCCACAATTTTTTCCTAGCTCATTATAGGCTCTTCCAGTGCGGACCGTAAGCCGTTAATTGCTAAGTAACTACATATTGATCAAAATAATGCAACTATTTCATGGTAAATAATAAGCTTAATCTACAAAGTGAGAGTTACACATTGGTCAGTCCATTCCCTCTTTTCTAGTTACCAGAATGAAGTAAATTATTCAATCAAGTTTATTTACAGATACAGAGTGAGGATCCACTTTACTGTTAGGTCACCGTTTTGTAAATTTATACTTATATCAAGGTTATGGCTAAGTCCACTGAGGGTGCCATTTAAGGAAGTGATGTGGCACTTTACTATGATCGGGATTAATCTTAGGATTTCTTGGCCACCGGAAATGAGTTAGCTATAAGAATTGTTATCTTCCAAGTATCTAAGCAACCCTGGCAGCTATGAAGTATAATGAGTAAGCAACTTATCTTCATTTGGTGTATGGTTGACCTGATAACTATTTTATCCTGAGTCTAATATGCACTTTTGAAACCGCCAAATTCTTGGGGATAACTTAAGTTATCCAGGGTATATAGCGGAGTATTTGGGATCACAGGCCCCCCTAGCTATGGAAGACGCACTCAGGCAGTCCCAAGATTTTTTTTTCAATTACAAAAATAAAAAACTTAATGTGCTTGTAGAGTCATCATCTACAAGGCTGACAAAAGAGAAAAGTCTTAAGGGGGGGAATAAATGTGAATATATGATTAAAAAAAGGGTTTTTTAAAAATTGTAGATAGCTATCAATGGAGAAGTTATATTCCAAATTTTAAGGGTCCATTATGAAGTTACAGGCACAAACATCAAGTAATTTTAAGTACTGCTCCCTCCCCCCCCCCTATCTACCCTTGTAGCTATAATAGATACCTGGGATTCCTGTTTCAATTTTCTGTTTCAGGTTTCCAACTAACACCAGATACGCTCTGCCTGGCAATCTAATAATTGACCACACAGCCAGTGTTATTCTTTACGTCACCACATGGACTCAACTATATTCAATATAGACCATATTCAATATAGACCTACCTGGTGTAGCTAATTATGTTAGTGGCCATACTTGTGGGTGCTACCAACCATTACTAGCTCTGTAGGTCAGCTAACTGCATTCTACAAGCTTTAAAGCTTCTAGATTGGATTTAGGTACAGCACCGATTAAAATAACAGCAGTCTCCCAAGAAGGGTTCCTGGAAATCCATTGGTGAAACTATACACTATAAGACAACTTTCTCTTTGCGGAAGCTTTTTGGGTTGCTCATATACCTACGGATGCAGAAAAGATCAAGCATCGAAGTTACAATGCAGCCAACAAAATGAAACTTGTCAAAGAGAACAATGAAAGAAATATTAATGTTTTGAAGTGAAGCAATGGCAACAGCAAACTGGTCCTGGTCTTGTGCTTGAACTTCAAGAAGCTGCTTGGCCAAGTAGAGAGTCCAGGTCCTTTAGTTGGCACAGTGACTCCTGATTATATACTCCCAGAGAGTACCTTACATGATCTTTGCTATCACAAGAACTGTAACTACAAATCAAAATTAAGTGCAAATGTTTATTATATGATGAAATAATTCAAGCTTCGGAGTTTTGGTCAAATTATATACTGTACTCCATTGCAGATAATCAATTTACCCAGATTGTTGCTATTCCAGATGAAGACTAGAGTATCTAGTCGAAACGTCGAGTGAATAAAAATTGAAGTTGAGTGAGAAGGTGATTTTAATATACATATAGGTGGCTAAATTATCTGAAGATTTCTTCATACCTTATTATAATCTAGGGCCTATACTATAGTGGCTGGTTATGTAATGTGAGTGTGATTGGTGAAAGATCATTGCACTTCACTTTCAAACATTTAAGCTAGTCCACTATATCTCTAGAATTGGCCTATATTCTATATAAGATAATAAGATAATTACTGCAATTTCTGTAGCTAAATTATGACGAACGGTTGACCAATGTATCTTAGTGAAGGGAAGTTGCGTAATGCTTTATTTGATAAAATAATACTACATATCAATGTATCAGAACTATTGTTTGCTATATTCCTACAAGATTGTAATGTTGTGTGAACAGAGCATTTTGCGTAGTACGCTGTCTCGTTGCCGATTCAAGAGGATTGAATATTGATATTGCAGGCATGAGATGTGTGCATCAACTGAATGTATGTCAATAAGCATGCGCAAGGTAAGGGGTCATCAACAGGGTATAGGTCCGTGCGTAGTGATGTGCATACATAGGTGTCTACTATAGGTAAGTATTGTCTATCCCCCCCCAAGTCCGACGTCAGGGGGACTGAGTTAGTTAGTTAGTAGATGTCTGTCCGTATCGTGCTATGGGCTTTGGTCCTCTCTTGCTCCTTCTGGGCCCGGGGGCAGGGGTGGGAGTCTTGGGGAGGGAGAGGGTGGGTATCTTGGCAGGGTTTTGGGGGTCGGTTTGGATGGGGCGATGTGGGGGCGTCAGGGTACTGGCTACCGAGGCGTAAGAGCGCTGGTTGGCGGGTGTGGTGAGGAGTGGTGGTTGCTGGCTCGGCGTCTGGGCTGGAGGGCGCATCGGGGTTGGAGGATGGATCTGGGGTGGGGCAGGGTGTTGGGGGGTAGGTGGTAAGTGGAATGGGATTGGTGGAGTGGGGGGATTGGGGATGGGTGGAAGTGCAGGCGGTATTGGCTGCGTTGGAGCTAGGTGGTCCGGCAGACGTCGCTTGAGCGGGTCGTCCGGTGGCGATGGGGGGCTGTTCTGTCGGCGGAGGAAACGACGATTCCGCATCGTCAGTCGGCCGTTGCCGTCCATTCGTACCTGATATTGGTGGTACTGGAGCACTTCCACGACCACCCCAGTTTTGTCCCACTTCGTTGGGTGACGGCCTGTTTGGTTCTGGATGAAGACCTTGTCACCGCAACGAAGGAGGGAGAGGCCGCGGGAGTGCTCGTCCCATCGTGCTCGGTCCAGTGATTGGTGGCGGGAGAGTGCCTGGTCCCGGTGTTGCAGGTGTGTGTCGTTTTCTGCTGGCTGCCTGAGTCTGGCAGATATGCCGGGGAGCAAGTCTCTGATGGGACGGCCGAAGAGGCACATGGCCGGTGACATCTTGGTGTCCGGGCTGGGGCAATTCCGATATTGGAGGAGGGCCTTGAAAAATGGTGATAGGAGGGACCCGCCTGGGCCGGTGTTGCCAGCAATGAGGCGTTTAATCGTCTTCACCCCGGTCTCGGCCCGATTGTTGGTGTGCGGGTTGTACGCGGATGAGACACGGTGGTGGACGCCCCAGTTGGTCAGCAGCTCTCTGATGGAGTGGGAGGCGAATTTGGGCCCGCCGTCGGAGGTGAGGGAGGCAGGGATGCAAAATGTGGCAAAGGTGTCACGGAGGATATTTGCGAGGCCTGTGGCTCCATTGGTGGCGGGGGCAACGATTGGCCAGCCAGAGTACCGGTCGACCAGCACAAGATATGCGGATCCCTCGTGGTGGAAGAAATCTGCACAAATGTGCTGGAACTCTGGCTCCTCGGGTGTCGTTGAGGGCATTGCGGGCTGGGATGGGGCGTTGCTGTTACATGTGGTGCAGTTGTTTCTGGTGGCCGCGATGTCAGTTGTCAGGCCTGGCCAGTATAGGGAGGATGTTGCTCGGGCCGTCATGCCACTGGTTTCTTGGTGTGCGGCATGGAGGGCTGCGAGGCAGGTGGGTCGGAGGGAAGCAGGAACGACGACGCGTTCCCCATAGCATATGACGCCGTCAATGATGGTGAGGATGTGGATGATGGGGAAGTAGGCCCGAATGGCTGTCGGTAGCATGTGCCTGGTATCGGGTGGCCCGTCCTCGATGTAGGACATCAGGTCCTGCATGGTGGTGTCTGAGGTGGTGGCAAACTGGAGTTGTTCCCAACTGATGGGGATTGTGGATATCGCCGAACAGACTGCGGACAGGAGGCCGTTGTCCTCGTGGAGAGGGGGGGTGGCACAGTGGATTGCCTCGATGGATGAGCTGGGGCTCCCTGGGCAGGCTGGGCTGGGGACTGCGATATCATCGGGGAGGTGGAGCCTTGGAGGTGTCCGAGTCCCGGATGGGTGGCATGAGAGGGCATCGCTGGTGTGGTTTCTCACGCCGGGGATGTACACCATCCGGAACCGGTAGCGGAGGGTCTTCTCCTTGATGTTTCGGAGGCGTGGGTTTGGGATGTCCTCGAGGCAGCGATCACCGAAGAGCTTTAGCAGTGGTTTGTGGTCCACCGGTACAACGAGATCCCTGCACCCGAGGACAAAGTAGCGGGCCTTGTCGAGAGCATCAGCTACCGCTAGGGCCTCTCCTTCCACCGGGGCATAGCGAGACTCCGCTGGGTGGGTAAAGCGCGAGCCCACCAGGGTGACGCGCCAACCGTCCTGGCAGCAGAACAAGTCACGGGATGGGCACCGGCAGTGTTTTTGGAACAGCCAGAACCCGATCCCGTCCTTGCTCCAGTCGGTCGCCAGGCAGGTTGGGCGATCCTTGTCGAATATTCGGACACCGACCCTGATGCACTCGCAGATGTGTAGCTTGGAGGCGGCGAATGCTTCGGCCAGCTCGTCAGTCCATGTGAACGGGGTTGAGGGCTTGAGAAGGGCTCGGAATGGGAGCATGGCCGCTGTAATTGCGAAGGTGTATGACACCTGATTGACCAGGCCAAACCAGGCACGTATGTCAGTGATGCTGGTGGGGGTGGGAAAATCCGTGATGGACTCTAGGTACTTGTTGGCTGGGTGTACCTCTGACGGGGTCACAGTGAACCCGGCAAACTCCACTGTGTCTTCTGCAAAGTGGAATTTGCGCGGGTTCAGCGTTATGCCATTCACGGCACAGATGTGGAGCCACTCAGTCGCCTGGTGGAAAGCTTCCGTGATGTCGTCCAACCAGAGCAGTGCATCATCGATGCACTTGGTCTTAGACACCACGTTGCCGACGAGGGCATCGTATCTGGCCGTGTGTAGGCGTCACCCGAGGCGATGTAGCCTTGGGGAGCGGTGAGGTATCTGTACCTGCCCCATGGGGTGATGAAGGTCGTAAAGTGGCGATCTCTCTCGTTCAGGGCCACAGAGTGGTAGCCATTCCACGCGTCGAGGATGGTCTTCTTGGTTTGGCGTGGAATGGCCCGGGCTTGGTGGAACGGGGAGGGGCAGTGGTGAGTCTCGCGCGTGGCGTGCTTGTTTAGGGGCTGGAAGTTGATGGTCCTCCTGAGCGACCCGTCCTTCTTGGTGCAGATTACCATACGGTGGCACCAAGTGACGGGCGTACCCAGGGGGACCCTCTCCAGTACGCCAAGGCGGACGTCCCGGTCGAGACCTGCCTTCACTTCATCCTGCCAATGGATGGGGATGGCGATGGGGGTGTGGCAGGGTATGGGGATGGCGGTTGGATCAATGCTCAGGGATAGGGGGGGTCCAGACATCATGGGGAGGGGCTGGTGCTCACAGACGTTGAACGCACTTGCTGAGTATAAGTCCAGCAAGTGGCACTCAAGTCTGTGGCGGTTTTCCTCAGTGCCTGGGAAGGGCAGGGAGGTTGGTCTGTCTGGGGGGGTGCCCTGGTCGGGCATGTGCATGGTCTGGGTGGGGTGAGTACTGGTTTGCTCACCATGGATGGAGTGTGGGGTCACGAGGGTCTGGCCTGCAGGTCCTGGACTTGCGACAGCGGCTGATCAGGAGTCGCCCATGTACTCGTGCCATTTCCCGAAGGTGGCGTCGACGCGCCGAGGGGGAACCCCTCAGCGATCAGCCCAAGGTCAGTGCAAGTGGCCAGGCTCAGGTAAAGCTTAGTCGCCAATGGGCTGAAATAGACCATCTGCCTGGTCTCACGGTCTGAGTGGCAGGATCTGATCCGGAGAAGCGCAGCCCCGAGGATGGGTAGATTGTTCCCGCTGGCGGAGCTCATCATGAGCGTGGCAGGGATGAGGTCGGCTTCCCGGAGGTTGAGGCCCGTCAGGAGTAGTGGGCCTGCCAGATAACTCTGGCAGCCTGTGTCGGCCATGGCGGTGGTGGCTAGTCGGTGTCTCTCCTCCCTCAGTGTGTGGCCATGGGTTCGGTAGTCCTCTTTGTGGGTTGACACTGTTACCTCGAAGATTGGTTGGGGTGGGAAGCGGCGTTGGGTCCACTGTTGAGCTCCGGAGTCCCAGGATTGATGAGGGAGGATGCCCTTGGACATGGTGTTGACATGTTCCGAGACAGCACTCTCCCTCTCTGCCAGTTTAAGCCAACACAGGTGGGTGTAATGATTGGGGAGGCTGCATGAAGAGCAGATGGAGCCAAATGCGGGGCACTGTGTTCGTCTGATAGCGGTGCGTGCCCTCTCTCCGTGGCCTTGGTGGCCACAGAAGAAACATGTGGCCTTTGGGTTGTTGGCTGGCCTGGCAATGTTGGCTTGCCATCTGTTTGGGGTGGGCTGGGTCCGTGGTGACGCCCGTGGTGTGGAGATCTGTGGGCGGTTTGGTTTGATGGGGGTGGCTCTTGCTGACGAGCGTGGCGTGGGCGGGCGTTGCTGTTGCCTGTAGCCACTGAGGAGGGTATCTTCCTGGTCTGTCTCCTCATCGAGGGCGCTTGTCGAGGTGGGTGTTGTGATGGTGACCGTGGACCGCTTGCCTGCGGCCCTCACCTCGACAAATCTTATCGTTTCCTCCACAGTCATTTGTTGATTTGGGTCCTTCAGGAGATCTTCTTGTATATCTGCATCGGCCAGGCCGATGCAGAGTTGGTCAGCGACCCTCTGTTCTCCTTGGTTGTTAATGACGTCACAGCCTGTACACTTCATCACGAATCTGCAAACCTCCGCCTGACCGCGGAGTCGAGCTGCAAATGATCGTACAGGTTCACCCCGATTCTGGACCATCCGGGAGAGTGCGACCCGAGCCACCTTAGGGTTCTCTTCCCGCACCGCGAGGGCCTTGATGGCTGCCAGGAGGTCTGCCTCGGTGTGCTCCTCGATTGGTAAAGGGTCCACTATGTTGCGAGTGACGTCACGGCGAAGTTTAGGATCCAGGCACTCGAGCAACTGGATTGCTACGTCAGCGCCGACCAGGTGGACGGCTTGTGAATAAGCGCTCCATCTGGTGAGAAAGTAGTGCCACCCCTCGGTGGTTCCCCCGCCCGCGATCTCTGGTCGGCGGACCGGGGTTGGCTTTGTTCTGGCTGCCCGACTGTGGATCAGCATGTGGCTGTTGAGGAGGGCGGCTACCACCTCTGGGGTCATCCCCTCTGGTGTGGCGAAGTCGCATCCCGGGTAGGGGCAGTTCACTGCCATGAGGTGGGTGGGCGATAATTAAAATGGCGCCGAAAACGATCGATCCCCTAGACAGCACTCTTGCTGGTGGGGTGTAGTAGCTAACAGAGACTACACTTGGTCAGTTGATGCACACATAGTTAAGCGTAGTACGCTGTCTCGTTGCCGATTCAAGAGGATTGAATATTGATATTGCAGGCATGAGATGTGTGCATCAACTGAATGTATGTCAATAAGCATGCGTGAGGTAAGGGGTCATCAACAGGGTAAAGGTCCATGCGTAGTGATGTGCATACATAGGTGTCTACTATAGGTAAGTATTGTCTACACCACATGGACTCAACTATATTCAATATAGACCATATTCAATATAGACCTACCTGGTGTAGCTAATTATGTTAGTGGCCATACTTGTGGGTGCTACCAACCATTACTAGCTCTGTAGGTCAGCTAACTGCATTCTACAAGCTTTGAAGCTTCTAGATTGGATTTAGGTACAGCACCGATTAAAATAACAGCAGTCTCCCAAGAAGGGTTCCTGGAAATCCATTGGTGAAACTATACACTATAAGACAACTTTCTCTTTGCGGAAGCTTTTTGGGTTGCTCATATACCTACGGATGCAGAAAAGATCAAGCATCGAAGTTACAGTGCAGCCAACAAAATGAAACTTGTCAAAGAGAACAATGAAAGAAATATTAATGTTTTGAAGTGAAGCAATGGCAACAGCAAACTGGTCCTGGTCTTGTGCTTGAACTTCAAGAAGCTGCTTGGCCAAGTAGAGAGTCCAGGTCCTTTAGTTGGCACAGTGACTCCTGATTATATACTCCCAGAGAGTACCTTACATGATCTTTGCTATCACAAGAACTGTAACTACAAATCAAGATTAAGTGCAAATGTTTATTATATGATGAAATAATTCAAGCTTCGGAGTTTTGGTCAAATTATATACTGTACTCCATTGCAGATAATAAATTTACCCAGATTGTTGCTATTTCAGATGAAGACTAGAGTATCTAGTCGAAACGTCGAGTGAATAAAAATTGAAGTTGATTGAGAAGGTGATTTTAATATACATATAGGTGGCTAAATTATCTGAAGATTTCTTCATACCTTATTATAATCTAGGGCCTATACTATAGTGGCTGGTTATGTAATGTGAGTGTGATTGGTGAAAGATCATTGCACTTCACTTTCAAACATTTAAGCTAGTCCACTATATCTCTAGAATTGGCCTATATTCTATATAAGATAAAAAGATAATTACTGCAATTGCTGTAGCTAAATTATGACATACATGATTAATTTTGCCATGTCTCCCACATGTATTTTCAAATAAACAAGTACACATCATGTAGTACAACTAAACCAATATAATGCTTTGCTCATATGAATAAAACTAGAGTCTAACTGAGTTAAGACTGATTTAATGCTCTGTGATCATCACTCCATCAGGTGCTCTACATCCTGGAACCAGATTATTGTGCTTTTTTCATGGTAGGTTTAAGCCAACATTTCTTGAGAAGGCTTTCTTGTTCCTATGGATGCAGAAAAGAAGATCAGCAAACTTGTATATATATCAGTCTTCAGCTTGAACTTCAAGAAGCTACATGGCAAGTAATGGGGTCCAGGTAGTTTTGTAGGAATATGCTCCCTGATCAGAGTGTAACCCGCACGATATTTAAGAAGACCAACTGAAATATCAAGACTGGGTGCTTGCTTTTATATTATTATGTCATTGGTATCAGTGTTTCATACAGGATTTTTTTGGTTTGAGGAATGAGGGTAAGGAAAACCCTGTGAGGTCTGGGATCCCCCATCCTCACGTGATTTTTTCCTCCGGTGTCAATAATTATAATAATAATAATAATGAAAACACAAGAACAACAACAGAAATATAATAATGTTCAAAATCATATATACTTCAAATATAAAAAAGCATAAATATTGCTGTATGTGCATGGTTTTTTAAGTGGTAGAGGGGCTTGTTGTTTATGTGAGGATGAGATACACTTTTTTGAACAGTATAATTCCTAGAGAGAAACATCCAGTGAGCAAATTTAAATTGGTTATATAGCCAGAAAATGATTCAGTCCAACATAGTTGTTAATTAAAAATGTTCTTGTTTACCTGTTGTTGTTTTACAAAACAGTTCAACATTATGGAAGGAGAGAACTAGACAAGAAAACCAAAAAGCAGATATGCCCCTATTCTTTTATCTAGCCAATACTTGGAACATGACACAAGTCAGCACATATATCTTATCTTTGCTTCATTATTAGAGTCAGCCATGGATCAGCTACAGCCTCTTTTGGACTTGAAAACACTTTCACAGGAGAAGTCCAGAACAAACCAAACAACATAATAAGCCTCCATAATTATATTCAGTGAAACTAATTATAATTATATTAATTGAATCTGGGTTTCTGTTTCTAACACATACCACTGCACAGGATAGCACTTTTTATGATAATCCCTTCCCTACTGCCCACAAGATCATAAACTAAATTGTCTACAGGTTGTTTTTGTAGTTACTAGAGGAATAGGTAACATCTGGAAGAAGAAAAAATCACCCGATTCAATATAGCAATGGTAAGCATGCTGACATGATATCTGTCATGTGTAGTAGTGACGTGCAATTCCCACAGCACACATTTTCAGTTAGCATGTCCTTTGCTTGCACATAATATATACACATATGTATACACAGTGTCTGTGGTCCTGTTGGAAGGCCTTGTACGAAATCCTGCAAAATAATTTGGAGTTTTGCATCATAATACTGCATCTTGAATGTTACTTCCAGTTGTTGCACATGTTGGATAAGGTTAGTATGGTTGAATCAAGTGGCACTTGGTGAAGCTACAACCTGCTGAAGGATGCACACACATGAGCAGGGAACAATATCATTTACCTACAACTTCTGCCCTGTGTTGCATCCACACTGGTCACTGAAATTTATATTGGTCTCTTTACAAGGACACTTGCATCTACCATTCTTCCTCTGAAAATACCCACGTCAGAATCACCACTGACTCATGCTGCAAGCACTCTCGTATACAGATAATGTTACTATGGTTTGCCTCATCTCCTTCTCTAATATGATAAGCCTCATTGTAAGCGTTCCGCTCCCTACACTCCAGCTGCTTTAGCTTGGCAATGTAGAGGAACACTTTGATGCCTAGTCCAAATTAGAATCACGCTATTCTAATTTACCACTAGACCAACCCAGCCTACAGTATTTCTGTAGCTACAATTTGAGAGAGAGTTAAATAGCTTTAATTACAAACAAGGCACAAACGAGGTGCGCCGCCTTTTAATTAAACAACAATGCAACTACTCTCAGTTCTACAAAAGTCCTAATCACACATAAATCCATCAAAGTTCTTCTTCTTTCTCACTCGTCTCTCTCTCTCTCTCTTCACGTCATCCCTCATCAGACGTGTCCGCAATCTCTCCCAAAATGACCATGTTTGGTATTCTGGAGTGGCCTTCCGGCATGAGTCTCTGACCAATCAACATCCTTCTCGTCAGGTGACTTGTCTGAGCTATTTGGCAACCTGTGTGGTTCATCAACGTTCGAGACACTTCCGCTGGCCTGTAGATCTGACGACCCGTGTGGTTCTCTCTCAGTCAGGGTCGAGTCTGTGGAGATCCCTGACACTCATCTCCAATTACAGTGGTTTTGTTGCTCAGCTGCATAGAGTGATACTGACCTGTGCTGCATTCCTTTACAGAGCTGCAGCATTGCTTTTGAGATTGACAATTAATCATAAGATAGTTACACTTGACTGCCAGATGCCTCTTTTGTTCCTGATGGCATTCTTCCACTCTATACTGCAGTCTGTCTCGCAACCAACCAAAAATTGAAGCAAGACAAAAAAAAATTATTTTAAATTGGCTGGCCATAAAAAGGAAACAAGTGTACTCATGTATATAGACCATAATAATCTGCTTTTTCTTGTAATTGGTGTGTCATGATTTTTGAAGTCTTAATGGAATGGGATGGTCGATGTGATAATGCCTCACCAACTTAGGTTGACTAATGGTGCTATCTTGACCTGCCTGATTCATTTTATTACAGCAGTTAAGCTTGAACAGAACAACTTAAAATCTCTACTTGAAGAGTAGATTAAATGTTGGCAGTAGTTACTTCAATTGAGCTTGATGGGCCAAGCTTGAGAGGGGAAGAAAAAACAAGAATCAATCAGTACTTGACCAAACAGCCATTTTATATTTTCTGGTGTGTTCATTGTAACTTGCTTGTAAATTTTATCTACCCGAGTTTGCATGTCTTTTTAGGATAGGTACTAACATTATACATACCTACAAAGTGGATATTATCTATAAAGTACTGGACAAAAGGAAGAGGGAATATCCCTGTACAAACACAGAGAACTAATAAACATGTTTACTATTCCAGAAGATGGTGAGCTTTCTACTAGCAATAACACATCAGTAATCACTTAGAGGACTGTTTCATGTCTAAAGAAAACACACTTTGATAACATGCTTGCTACACCCACGGTTTACTATCACCAGCACAAGTGAAACCACTTATAAGACTTTCTTGCCAATCCATTATATATGTGTATCTCACTTTAACATTAGAAAAATTCCAGTGAGCTCCATTCACAATTGACCAACCCACAAATAAATATAGGAAATAATTATTGCCAGTTATAACTTACACCCTCTTTATATATAATGAAATTCAGATACTACCACTTGACTATTATAGTAGCTACATAAGACAAATATTAGCAGCACTCTGTAGGCTCGCAAGAGCCCAACACTCGCACACATGCACACACATGCACATACACACACACACACATACAACAACAGACAAGAGCAAAAAAGAATACCTTGCAATACATTGCTGTGGGCAGGTTAATTACATTATTACAGAGGGGGACAGGCAATTTACTACTTGCCCAAGACCTTTTTGGTATGCTTTGCATACACACACACACATCACACACACCCATCATGCACACACACACACACACACAAAAGTATAGTTAATCAGATGGTTTTGAGTCCAATTTGTGAATAATTGAAGAAGTAAAATTTGGAGATTTGCACGAGGTGAAGCAAAAGTGAACTTTGTACAATTATTGGACTAGAATATAAGTGAAAGTGTATTTATTATAGGTTAGGCAAATTATTATGCTGAGCCCATTTTTCATATTTTCTGAGCCAAGCAGCACTTGGTGTATTAATCGTTCTCAAGAAGTCTCATCATATCAGCATTTTCCATGTTTTTAAATTCAACAGACTTCTCATTCCACTCTTTCAAAGATACTTCAGGTCAATGTTGCCAAAAAGAAATGAGCTAATATCATCAATGTCAGGTTATAGCACTTATTTTGGAAATAAACTTACCTGCTTTAGGCACTCCGGCAAGGCTGGCTCAAAAAATCCTCCATACTATTACCAAGTTCCATTTCTCTATTGTAATAAAAAGTAACTATGTGTTGCTAGTGAAAATTAAAAAAGAAACTGATCGTTCCCAGGTTTTTGTTGATATGTAAAGGAACCAATGCAAACATTACAAATAAACAGCATCCAGGTGTAACTATGGATCTTAAATACTGAGCATGCTCAGTACTACAGCACTGCAATACACACTAACCTAAAGCTGCAAAAAAAACACCCAGGGGCTACAAAATGATTACACAGTTAATGTACTCATCCCTATGGAGGTAATATACTCTCACTATACAACTCTATGATCATTGTTGATAAATTTATGTAGTCCTCTAACATACAAAATATAAAAAAGGGAGGAAATGAGGTGAAGTAGCTAATCGCATGTGAGAAAAAAACTACAACATTGTTACTCTTCCTTATGGGAGTAAATTTACTACCACTGAGACAATTAAATATAAAAAGGTTATCATTAGCTACTGCTCGTGCACAATCAGGCAGTGTAAAGAAGAGAGGAGCTTGAAAAGTGCTTGAAATATGTCTCTCCTAATACATTTAAAGTTTAGAGAAGTGAACACAGCTTTGTCACTGTCCTTGGTACTGATGTTATAAGATTTTTTTCACCAGAGCTGTGTCTTGATATCTTAGATTAGTAGTGTCTCTGTTGTAATTCAGCTACTTCTCTCCATTTAGCTCTATGAACATGGTAGCCTTGACCAGCTATCTCATTCGTAGCTTTTCAGCTCATTTCTCTTCCGAATTTAATTGGGTATTGTCTCGTGGTCAGTCACTTAAATTATTTTCTGGTGACCAAGACTTAGGCTTGAATTGATATGGCTAAAACTTTAGTTTTGCTTGGCGAAGGTTTGAAATATTTTCATATGGATTATTTTTTAACACAAAGCATTCAAGATTTATAGTAGATTCAATATATTAATTGCCATCATTCCTATAATATATATATATATATAAAGCTAATGGGCTCTGATGAGTGCGTGGGTGCCATACCCATCATGCATATCAGTGAGATTGTTTTTCTACCCTTCAAACTTTAAAGAATATAAAAATGAATGTTAGACACATCTGCACATGATTAGTAGATGATATAAAATAATAACTTCCAGTTTGACAAGGCGGGAGTGAGCAGGTTGAAAAGCACACACCCAAATTGACGATTGCCTCTGCCATCGCAGACTGTCTCTTGCAGGCCTTTCCTGCTGTTTCTAGAAACCTTACTGCTGAGGAAAGCTGACAGCCACTAGAAATCACTCTGAATCCCATCTCTCTTGAGAAAGGCATGACACTGGATGGATTTCTTTGTACTAAGTTTTGTAACAGATAGCTAGACATCTCACCACAAACTTTAGTTCATTCATCTCAATGGAGCAGATTCTTAAACCAAAATGCACCTTATTGTATTTGCATTGTATTTGTACTCGCCATGTAGGGCAGGGGGGTAGGAACTGGTCCGGCAGACCCGGCAGCTGCCGGACCAAAGTTTCCAACCAAAGTTTCACTACTAACCTCCAGTTATCAAGCAACTTTCTAATCTTTACTGAGAGCACTCTCTCAGACTCTTCTCCAGCCAGCTCTATTCAGTTGTCTTGTTTAAAAATTCACACCAAACTACACCCCTAAATTTTTTGGGTGCGTGCTATTTTAGTATTATAGTGAGCGGATCATGGCTGCGAGTAAAATCACAAATGTCTCGGTACAGGTTACTTTTTGGACTACAGCTTTGCGAGAGAATACTGAAGATTACTTAACAACTTGAGCAAAACTCGGTACAATTGCAGTTTAGGGGCCACAATTGGCGCCACGTGAATCCACAATTGGCGCCGCGAAAATTGCCACGCACAACATTTTTACACAGTAATAATTATTATGATACAATAATTAAGACAAATTAAACTTTGTAAACATCTGAAATATGATTAATAATTTGTGAAAATGGAGTCTCTTTGCCATACTTTCTCCTCCACACATATTCTATGAGGTACCCTTCCAAGAGGGGCTTGCTGGTTGCCATGAAGCTTCATTTTCCTCTTGGCATTTGTCCATGTACCCTCGTGTATGCACCTGTGACAGGGGTCAACAAAATGCTGGGAATGGTTTACCGTAAGGTGTGTATACCCAACTTGATTGAGACTCATATAGGCTCTCCACTCATCTGTATGAATCTCTGTGCCAGGAAGCACATACCTCTGGATTACAGGGATGAGCGTGTTGGCATCACGGCAAGGCTCACAGCAAGGCACAACAGCAAGAAACACTTTATCGGTGCCACGTTCTACTCTTCCTAGGACCCACTTCCCATTCGTGATTCAGCCCCTATTAAATTTCCTTTTGCCAAATTTAGCTCAATTTCAACAGCAGTGCCTGGACCTCCAAGCATGTCGGGATGACTCTCAAGATATTGGGCACATACCTGTAAAGAGCGAGGGCAATGAAGTATATTTGATTTAAATATTATTATTATAGTCCTAGCCTAGCCTTACCTCTCGTAGGAAGTGGCACCAGTCAACACCTGTGTGTTCAGCAATCCCAACCCACTTCCTAATCTTAATCTGCTGGATTTCCTCTGCCCACAGATAGGTGATCTCTAGGATCTTCTCCAGGGATAGGTGACTGCCTTCAAACCATGAATCATGACGAATGGACCTCTTCTTCCGGCAGTTTCTGTCTGGGCACCTAACCTGCAGAAAAAGGGTTGGGTTGTATTATTCTCTGTCTCATGGTTATAGCTGCACTGTACCTGTACCCATCTGTTTCTGTTGCATTCTCCCATCGCATATATAGCTCCTCCACACCCATGACAAGGCATAGAGCGAGCCAGAAGCCCATGCTGCTTGCAACAATTGATGATGGTGTCAGTACCTCTTTCAACAAGCGCTTGTAAGACCAATAAGTCAGATTCTCCCCCCCCCCCCCGCTAAAAATGTTGTGCACGGAAATTCACGCGGCTGTGGCCCCTAAACTGCAATGAGTCCTTATCTGCAGCAGAAGCTCAAGTTCTGGCTAAACAGACGGTCCAGACATTACAGAACATGAGGAGTGATGAGATGTTTGTTCTTTTTTCTAAGCATATTGAGTGTCTACGTGAACAGACTGTTAGCCACTACTACCTCGGGATCGAAAAGCTCCAAAGCATTTTGAGAGTGGAACAGGAGAATCTCATCAGTACACTGCAGTTGAATATTATTATCGTTGCTTTTACTTTGAAGCAATAGACTTGGCCATGTCAGCAATTCAAGATCGTTTTGATCAGCCAGGATATGCTGTTTACTAAAATCTTGAAGAATTGCTGCCATTATACTGCTGAGTTTTAAGTGAAGTTGTTTCCTTTTATGGAGATGACTTCAATAAGAGTGAGCTTTCAACTCAACTTCAAGTTTTTAGTTCAAGTTTTAGCTCACGTGAGTCAGATGAAACTGTACTGAAATATATCTTGACTTTTCTTCGCAATCTTTCTGATGGTCAACGTGCCTTTTTTAAGCAGTTGTGCCGTCTAATCCTTGTGATGCCTGCTACGAATGCTGCTGAAAGATCTTTTTCCTGCAATAAAAACATACTTACGAAGTACTATGAAACAGGATAGACTTAATCATCTAATGATACTAAACATTTACAAAGAAGCTTTGGATCACCTTGATCTAGTCACAATTGCAAATGAATTAGTGAGAAACATGAGCACAGACTCTGAGTGTTCGGGAACTTGTGAACTTATTTCAGACTAGGTTTATTTCAGGTTATATATTCTTTTCAATTACCATGATATTTCTTTTCAATATAAGGTGCGTGTATCCCCCTCCCCCACACACAGTTTCGCCTGACCAATCCCAAAATGCTTCCTACCCCTCTGTTGGGGGTAGCAATCTGCCCAATGCTAGGATATTTGATGCATTCTTGTGATACGAGCGATTTGGCTTAGACAAGTGTGACAGCAAAGAAGCCTGTCAGCATACCTGGACTTGAATGGGTGTGACCAAAATTGTAGTTTAGCCCACACATGCCCAATTTGGGTAGTTTAGGTTGGTTTGAAAATGCACAGAGTGCATTTTAACCATCTATGAATATTGAACTATGAAATTAACAGCTGCCAATCAATTATTGGCACCATCCAGCTAACTACATATCCATTAGATGCCTCAGGTAGGATGAAGAAGAGGTGGGTATCGAAGTCTGCTCCTCCTTTGTTGACCACATCTGGAGCAATAAACAAAAGAAGTTATCAGATGAGTTGATGCTGGCTGCTCTTGCAGCAATCAAGGATGGTTGTTCTGTCCAGGAGATTGGATAAGGCAGACCAGAACACAGAAAAGGGGCATAGCAGAATCTGTTGTCAGAGAGACACAGGCATACTTTCGAAAAGAAGGTTGTCAGGTCATATGTGCATGAATGCAATGGCTAATTGAGAAACACTTGACAAATTGCTACTTCAAACTTCTGAAGGAAGAGGTTACTTGAAGAACAAGGCAAACCTGGGCAAATTTAACTAGGCATGTATGGTGAAGATATCAGAATATCTTATGCAGGCAGGCACTACATTATGCAGGCACTACATTATGCTGGAAGGCACTGCATTATGCAGGCAGTCACTGCATTATGCAGGCAATCACTACATTATGCAGGCAGGCACTGAATTATGCAGGCAGTCACTGCATTATGCAGGCAGGCACTGCATTATGCAGGCAGGCACTACATTATGCAGGCAGTCACTGCATTATGCAGGCAGGCACTACATTATGCAGGCAGG
This sequence comes from Cladorhizidae sp. MBARI D1340-BT2, assembly GCA_028752905.1. NCBI lineage: Eukaryota > Metazoa > Porifera > Demospongiae > Poecilosclerida > Cladorhizidae > Cladorhizidae sp. MBARI D1340-BT2. The sequence goes on from JAQNBH010000017.1 coordinate 10,557,863, forward strand.
CACTACATTATGCAGGCAGGCACTACATTATGCTGTCAGGCACTGCATTATGCAGGCAGTCACTGCATTATGCAGGCAGTCACTGCATTATGCAGGCAGTCACTGCATTATGCTGGCAGGCACTGCATTATGCAGGCACAGTCTCTACATGTAAGTACGTGGTCAAGCGTGGATGGAAAATGAGTTTTATTGATTATTAACGAAATTCATTTTCCACCCACGCGCTGACCACGTTACATTTTAACACCTAATGAAAACACTCATTGCATAGAGTAGGGCTTCCTCTAGCCACTGGTACTAATTCCAATCTTTAGCACTTTGCAATCTGGAGATATTTATCTGGAGGTTTCAGGCATTCAGGTTTTTGAGGTTCCCTCCAATTGTAGCTCCCGTAACTTGGCTATAGTTATACTTATGAAAAATATTTTAGAATCAACAGAGAGCACAAAGCGAGACCTATCTTTTGAGCTATATATCAAGTCCATACCAGAAGATTACGGAATCTATGGAGTTATAACATGGTAACCACAAAAAATACATGTGGGTCATTTGGGTCACTCTCCTCCCAAAAATACCATTGTCCCCCCTGAAGGTCAACTACGAAGTGCGCGGCTACTATCAACTGTCCATACCCTGGGCCCGTAATTTCTCTGCTGGTTGCAGTTATAGCATACCCAGGGTCCCTGAGAACGTGCTAGGCACACACTGACGTCAAAGCTTCACGGGTCAGTACAAAACCTCTCGCGTGAGGAAAAATTTTCAGTTCGATTTTTCCAACTACTTCTGAGCACCATAATGTCTTCTGATTCTTCTCCAACAGTTTTTCCCTCTACTTCTACTCATCCTAGGAAGGATAGGAGTATAAAACGCAAGGGGTTTTCTGGTAGGCCGAGCTGGGAAGCAGACCCAGCGACTAACCTGGCACCAATTGTGACAGCGAGTAGTAAGAAGCTAGTGCTCCCGATGCCAACGCCCGATGGAGCCACCGTAAGCGCTGAGCTTGATGAGCTGTCTGTTGCTGATTCTCCTTCTGAGGATGATACCTTTTGCCCTGATTCCTTGAAAAAAATTATAAGGAAATAAATTCATTTCTTGTGAGGCATTATTAGCAGCGGTTATGAAGAAAGCTCAGTGCAATACATGTGGCTGCCCTCTCACTGTTAGGGAGGACTTGTCCTTCAGAAAAGGACTCTGCACAAAGATTCTTCACTGTACCAATGGGAGTTGTGAAGGTAACTTTTTAGACACACATACCCAGTCAAAGGAGTTGAACAGCAGGTCTGTCCTCTAGCAGCAAGGTCTACTGGTCGAGGGTATACTGGTTCTTTCTCTTGCACACATAAACAGGAATGGTGCCTGCAGAAAGCGATCGCCTGCACATCCATACTAAATATATCGACTTGTTTTCTCTCACACACACGGGAATGGTGCCTGCAGCAAGTTACTGGGAGAGAATCGAGGAAAGACAGTGAAGAGGAGCTCTCATAACGAAAAACCCAAACTTCAATGTTTACATTGCTATAACTTGTTTCAAATGGTCAAAAACGTTGATTCCTTGCCTCCCGCTCACAATAACTCATTCCAATTATTTTCTTATGTCTAACATTTTATAACGTTTTGTAGCTCTGTCTTTACTCTACCAATTGAATGGCTACAAAAAAATTCATTGCCTCTTTTGTGAAGTTATTGATGATTTAAGGTCTTTGGTAAAATTTGTTAAAATTTTACATTTTGTACTCGCCATTACTAGTGGATTTTGATTCTAAACCATTCAATTTGTAGCACTGTGAATGCTCTTGCCACACAAGCAATTACAAGCCAATACATACTAGTGAGGGTGGGGAGTGGGTGGCATCTTCTTCAATGGTGCTTGCTTCTTTGAGTTACCTTGAAGGAGGACAAAAAGAAAGTATATGGTATGCATATCATTTGAAAGCATGACAAGTAGGCTATCTTTTGATAGCAAAATTATGTTCATAGTAGTTGTTCATAGGAGTTCATAGGAGTATATAGAAACAAAAAAGTTATGATCAGTTGTATTCGAGGTTAACTTTTTTTCTTTAAAAATAAAATACCCATAGCACCCCCTTAACCGATTACACGCCGTATTCCTAGTACCCGCGGGCAAATTATTCATGAATTAACGAGGTATTTTACTTATTATTTTTATATCTTCCGTTCTGCAGGGACTCCACCCATGAAACTTGGGTCATATTAAGCCACATGATAGCTCTACTTCCTGTAAAAAAATCGAGCCTTCATTACCAACTGGGCAGAACTAACCAGCATTATAAAACCTTGTCATCTTCTTGGGGGTGAATATTTTCATATTTTCACACTATTATACACACATTATAATGCCAACACAAGATGGAGCATCTATTTACAAACCCTCTACCATATGCAAAGCCAGTGGGTTGTTTTCCCCATCAAAATGCTAACAAATAATAATACAAAAAACAAATTATAAGAGAGTGAAAATGCTAACACATACTAGAATAAAACCATAATATAAAACACAATTATGTAAGTGAGTGTCTTGGGTAGAGCTCCGGTCTTGCTGTCACGGGTAGAGTAGAACTTGCTCAGTCTTGGGTATAGCTTGCTTGGTCTCCGGCATGATATTTCACCATGTTTTTATTCTACACAAACATGAGATACCAGGATAAGAATAACACTTGAATACTGAAGAGACGAGAGAAGTAGACGAAGGGACAGGGAACGAGAGAAGTAGACGAAGGGGCAGGGAACAAGAGAGAAGTAGACGAAGGAGCAGGGAACAAGAGAGAAGCACAGAAAGGAGCAGGGGGTGCATAAACATTACTGATAGTCCACCAAGGTATGGTATTTACGAAAACAGTCACGGCCTGTTGATCCACCACACAAAGGAACCTTACAAAAACAACACTGGGACCTTGCCTCATGCCTGTAACCTTTACAAATGCAAACTACACAGCGCTTCTTTGCACAGCACTGTGGGAAATGACCTAGTTTTAAATTGAGGCGATCTAGCTGACTATTTGCCTGACTACAACGTTGACCTGCACGCTGCCGAGAAGAGAAAGAACCAATCAAAGATTTAGCTAGAACAATCCTAGCTTCTAGATAATTACCCTTCCTTACTGATATTGGAGCTCGGACAGAAGAAAACAAAATAAATGAATTCAATAAACAAGCTTCTATCAAATACGAAAAAACCCTTTTCCACCATCTCCTAGACTTTCTACCCAAATTATAGTAGCCTATTCTCTGATCTGCTCTGTCCACACCTCTCATGAATGACTGATAATCAGGCAAACATGGGGGACATGGCAGATCCTCTCTAGAACCATCAATTTTGAGCCTTTTTACAGTAGGAGGTACTAAATTATTTTCCGCGGGATGTATATTAGTTATCATGTAGATTGACCGTTTATCTACCCAAACTAAAGCCAGGAGTGCACCATTAGACCTATAATCATAATAACCTCTATTTCTAATCGAAGCTTTTGTTACTAAATCTGGAGGAAAGTTCCTCCTAGTATACCTAGCTGTACCACATGCACCAAAGCCTTTACTTGTAAGCGTTTGAAATAAATTAGGACTAGTATAATAATTGTCCATGTACACATGGAAGTTCTTATGTTCTAATCCTTCTAACAAATCTAAAACAACTCTACTACACAAACCAGTTTTATCAGCTACTTCCACGTTCTTACCTGTATAAATCTGCAACCGATAAATGTACCCATTCCTAGCATCACAAAGGACAAACACTTTTATCCCCCATTTTATTGGTTTGTCCTTCATATACTGTTTGAAGCCAAGCCTACCTTGAAAGGGGATCATAGCTTCATCAATACTAAGCTCTTGATGCAAAGTATATTCACTCTCAAACTTAGGAGTAATCAAATCTAATAACTTCCTTACCTTATAAAGCCGATCATAATTCAGGTTACCCTTTGTAACCAACAAACCATCAATAGAATTTACATGTACATAACGCATTAGCTCCAAAAACCGAGTCCTAGGCATTACTTTATGAACCAAAGATCCAGACAAATCCGAGTGATTAGTGGACCAGTACAATTCTAAGTATGGAAGTGTGGAAACTCCCATTATTATCAACATTCCTACAAAAGCTTTCATTTCCTCTATATTAGTATCTACCCATGGCCTGGAGAGACTAGCCATCCTAGAAACGTAACTGTTCGTCTCTGCTACTAGGAGTTCCCACACTTCAAGAGTAAAAAAAAGGTAAAATGCATCTAAAAATGTACTTGATGCACCAAGCAATGAAGAAGTTGGACCAGCTGTTGCTGTATAGTCCAATTTCAAAGGAGTTGGCTCCTTTATTTCCCACTTACCTGTGACCTCAAGTTAGCCTAGAACCAGTGCCAGATGCTTGGGCAGAACCAGTGCCAGATGCTCGGACAGAACCAGTGCCAGATGCTCGCACACGCCTATAACCTCTGGCCCGCCTACTACCAGTACCTTTTGGAGGACCACTAGCAACACTTACGACTCCACTACCACTTGAGCTGCTTCCCCCTTGGCCAGTACTCCCTCGCCCGCCTCTCCCTCGGCCAGTACTCCCTCGCCCGCCTCTCCCTCGCACAACTCCAGCACCAGTCGTGTTCCTACGCCCTGTAGAGACTTCAGGCAAGGCTTCCTCATCCTCCAATGTAACAAAAGGAGTCATAGATGCCTCATCTCCACTCTCATCATCTGATGCTGTAGGAAAAGTAGTGGGGAGGGTGGGAAAAACAAGATATATATATCAAGTTTGTGGTCAACATTTGTAAATTCAAATTCAAATGAAAATCAACAACTCAACAACTCCTACCTACACTCTTAGCTATAACTTTTTTCTATAACTATCCTGTCTGAATTTGGAATACCAACAGAATAAGCTAGTATTTGGCAATAGTACACCAGTTGACTATGGTAAACAAAGGCTATGAAGCGCTAAGGTTAGAAGAAACTTACAATCGAGAAGTCCATCCAAGCACGCCTCTTCTCTTAGAGCAACTAGATCCAGAGTGTTTCCTCGGTATGCATAGATGTCTTCACCTTCTTCCCCAAATGAATCTGACCCAGAATCGCCAGAATCGTCGGCTAAAAGTTGAGAAATAACGTCCTCACAGGAGAGCATCTTTGAGCAGTAAAAAAAAAAAAGCTCGACCAACAAAAATGGCGTTCAACCGCAGGATTTTTGTTGCACGATGCATCAACCGGAAATAATCATTTTTGTGACGTTCTCTAGTCTACTAGGCATGTGCAGAACCCAACCGGGGCTGTTAGCTTGTAACGGTTCATTTTATATATTTTTGTGTGGCGAAGGATGTAAGGTCTCGCGCCATATGGCGCTTACGGCGTTTAATCGGTTAATGGTGGGAGACAGCCTAATTCTGCTGTTTCTGGAAGCCCTTCTGCTGTTAAATACTTACTAGCACCCATGGCTACCAGGAAGCATTCTGAATTCCTTGCCCTAATAGTTTTTGTTTGCCTACCTCAAAGGGTTTGACCTCTAGCTTGCTGCCCCAAATGACAACTGGGAAGCTTTTGTGGAATTTAACAGCCACATACGTTACCTTGAAAAGCCATTTAGATGTTTCAATCAAGCGTGCTAGCACAACTCATCTGCCGAGTGTTTTGTTTTAGTGGTCTGAGCCGGATTGTTCTCTAAAGCACTGCTTGTTTTATATATGCAATCTAATAACAATGATTTATTCTGAGAGGAAAGTTAGCTGTAAGTTATATTAGATCTCTGGGAAAGGGTTGGCCATAGCTGGCGGTGCCTTTGCGAAGTCAGATTTTAAGGAATTTGTGTGCGGTTATGAATGACATTACTATGATGAACTTTGCTGGCTCCTCTAGTACATTGCCTAGTGCTCATCTACTAATCTATGTGTGGGCATGCTTGTTGAATCCCAGGTGACCTTGACGGAGCCATGAAACACTTCACAGCTGCCATTTTGGCCAATCCCAAGTCTGCGCCTCTGTTTGCAAAGAGAGCAAGGTTTGTGTTAGACATTGCTACTCACACTTTTCTCCTCTCCTTGCTTATGCACATGGCCACTGATAGTGTTCCAGTTTCAGGAACTACTTGATGGACTGTGTTAGATTTACTATGTTAAGGTCACTTGAGTTAGTTACCTGTGTTAGGGTCTCTTTAATTAGAGTAACTGGAATGTTACCTGCAGGACCTCTCATCAATGTTTGGTTTAACTGTTCGAGTTGTTTGTCATACTTGTGTTAGGATCCTTTACTTTGGATAACATGTTAGGGTTCCCCATTGATAGCCTGTGATGTCCATGTTAGGTTCGCCTGATTGAGTTAAGAATTAGCTGTGTTAAACTCACGGTACTTAGGGTGGACAGCTCTATCTTATCAAGTATCAATGGCCAGTCAGAGGTTGCTAAATCTGATCTATAAGTTTTCTGCCTCTATATATTTCAGCTGCCTCTTGGACCGTTATGACGTAGGGGAATGTCGCCCATTCTTTAAAATATATATATTTTGAAGACCATAACTTTGCAACTGTCATAATGTTTTTGTTGTCTAATATCATTCCGTAGCAAAAAGATTAGCTTTTTCCAAGAGCTTTCCAATGATCTACTTTATGAAGACTAGCTAGTCTGTACAGCGAAGATACCTACACTCTGTTTATCTTTAAAACTGTACCCGGATCACCTTTAAAATCATCTTCTAAAATCACGGTGTGTCTGTAACCACTTCCTATTCACAGGTTGTGTAACAGAACCACACAAGCAAGTTATGAGCTGGAAGTCAAAATACCACACACAAGGAAATGGAAGATCAATAAATTAACTTTAAAACAGGAATCAGTGGCAGGCATTGACGTAAAACTTTTGACAAATTCTTGCTTGTGACGTACTTTAGTAGTTCCTTTACACAGCCTGTGAATGGGAAGTGATTACAGGCATTCTGTCATTTTAGAATGTTAAGATTATCAGGGGCAGTTTTGAAGAGAGTGTATGTATCTTCACTGTACAGATTTGCTAGCCTTCATAAAGTAGGTTGTTGGATGGCTCTTGAAAAAGGCTATCTTTTTGCTACAGAATGACGTTATGATAGATACAAATTTCAGCTCCTTTTTAAATTTTAAGGGTAATTCCCCTTAACCGATTAAGCCCTGTATGGGGGCAAACACGGACATGGTCGTGATTTTTTAAATTTTTGTTTTAATGAATTTGAAGCATTTTGTATTGGGTGCCCCTTCTCCATATGCACGTGTCCAATAAACGAATATTTAGTATTAAAATTTTTATTTCCTGTTAGACAGGACATGCGAGCAAAATTACAAAGTTGTTTTAATGGCTGACGATCGCAACTGCCTTTGTGAACGGTCTTCTTCCTGGCTTTTGCCACTGGTTCTGATGTTCTTCTTCAGTGGAAAGCAGCTATGCTCACCAGGAATCATTCTCAATTCCTTCACTTTTGTGCAAGGGAGGCACTCCTGGATGGATTTCTTTGATGTAGGTTTTGTTGTAGACATATAGTGCTGCGTAGCTTTTGTTTGCTCACTGCAACAGAGTTAATTCTTATACCAAACTACTGCAGCTTATTGTGTTTGCATTGTGAACAGTTTGAGAACTTAATTCTTACCTGATGAAGGTTAGAGCATCTAGTCGAAACATCGAGAGAATAAAATTCAAGTTGATTGTTGAGAAAGTCTTGTAATTTCGCTATATCAACGGGAGTGTTCATCGAGACAAAAAATTTTTTTTTTTTTAATCTAAAAATATAGAGCAAACACAAATCAAGTCGGCATTCAATCAGATAAGCAGAAATGCGTGTACGGCATTGTGTGGCGAGTTATGCACTTTGCCCCATCTTATTTCTATTGGTATGCAGATGCCCAACTCATAAGCATGGCTGCCTAACTGTGATGCCCTACAACACAATGAAGGTTTTGTTAGGAAGGAACTTGCATTCCCCTGTCTGAAGCTCACCAAGAGTGAGGTCATTAAGGCTTTGCTTTGCAGGATAAAAATTGTCAGAATGCTGAACGCAAGACCATGCAGAAGCTGACAAGAGTTTCTGATACTGTAGTTCATCAGGCAGTGCAGCTATAAACAGATCGAGAGTGCAAGATATCTTAAGTCTGAAACGATTGTTGGCTATTGCATGGCCTTTCCTTCGGTGCTCTGTGATAATTCTGTCAACCAGTTATGTTCCCTATCATCGTTGGCAAAGTTTGTGGTAAACTATGTGACCGGATCCCTGAAAGAAAGTCGGTCTAAACAAGGTGGGAACAATTATTGAGAGCAGGTGTATGATTTTGTCGAAGAAGCTTGGCAAGGTAAGAGCACCATTCCTTGATGGAGTGCCTCTTGTTGCTGCCACTTCCTTGAACAGCAGGCACAGGACAGGATGGAACTGGCTGCATACGAGTCTACATCAACTAAATGTGGGATATGGTAATGATGGGAAAGCAGTGAATACGAGTTGGGGGAGTAGATTTAAAGTTGATTAGATAAATGGACAATGACTTAGTATAACATAAATAATGGTTTGTTGTGCTAGATTCTGGTTCTGTTCAGGTCTTATTGGCTCTCTTTTGTTTAGTTTTAGTTTCCTAGTGGTTAGTGGTCTACTTTGAGTTGTTCTTCCTGCACATCAGCTTTCAGTTTGTTTTCATCTGTTCCATCCATTGCAGAAGCTACTAGCCAGCTTGTATCAAGAGCATGATTGTGGCAGAGCATATCCCATTTGCCTCTCCAGAGGAAGAGGTTGAAGAAGAGAGTGAGCCAGCAACTAGGGCAGTTCGGTAACTGACTGCTTATAGCTCAACCACTTAAGCATAAACAAAACACAGCCACAATGACTCATCAAAAATATATATATTGTGCTAGTGCAATGCCCTTTTGCTTTACCAGATCAGAGACAAGAACAATTCAATGGAGGGCACTGCGCAACACCACAACGGAGGGCACCACCCGCAGCACTTTGGTGTTGGATGTGCAATCACAACCTAATTAGGCAGAAATAATCGGCTTATATTATGTCAAGTGAACATGGAAAGCTTATTAACTATATTGCAGCTTTTGAGTTCAAAGTTGTTGTTGATTGGGCTGAAAGGAAGTGCGAAGTAGGCCAAAAGCTAGTGCGAGGCTTGAGAGAGAAGATCAAGTTGACAATGCTAGCTGGTACACATTGAGTTTTGGTCAGAGTTAACTCTACCTGCATACTGGTAGATGGGTGCTGTATGTATAACAACAACCAACAAGCAGGATGGAGGTGGTGGAGTATGCATATACAACACTTCTTTTAATTGTATAAACAAGCATTTACCAATGTAGATAACATGGACCATTTATATAATGAACTAATAAATAAATAATAAAAAATAAATATAAAACTATATTGATCTTCACTATATAATAGCTAAAGGGTCATGAAAATATTTGTTGTCCACATTGGTAAATGTACTGGACTGTACTTAGTGTATGTAACTGAGTCTATGGCTGACCATGTTATATGTAAATCAATAACAGTGCTATTCATGTTACCCATACAAAGGTTATTACCTGTCTGTTTAATTTAACGTGTACAATAATATGGTTGACTAACTAAACTAGCAGCTTACCAATGATGTTACATGATGTCAGAGGTGGGATCCTGATTAACCTAACTAGAGTAAATGGCATCCTACCATATCCCACTGGAAAACGTTAAACTTTCCAAGCCACAAGAATGGCCTAAGTGGATAAGGCGATAGGCGATTCCAATGATTGCAACATGCATCCAACCTTGCTACAAAATCAGAGAAGTACCAAATCAATACACTGGCCTACTCCATGGGAGACAAAGTGGATGACATTTTCCAGTCATTCAAGCTGAGTGAAGAAGATGCAAAGAAGTATGACAAAGTCATAGAAAACTTCAAAGAACACTTTGTGAAACATAAAAATACCATCTTCCAAAGAGCTAAATTTAATAGCCAAACACAGCAACAAGGAGAGTCCGTTGACAATTTTATTGTCGACCTGTAAGCTCTTGCCGAGTACTGCAAGTTTGATGCACTATGCGAGGTAATGATAAGAGTCGAATTGTTGTTGGTATATATAAGAGATAGATACCTGGCAAAAAAAACTGCAGATCTTAATTAACCCTTGACAAGGCCCTTACACCAGCTCGGCAAAGTGAGACCATCAAGAAGCAGCAAAGCACAGTTCACAGCAGCTCTGATCCTTCTAAAGTGGAAGAAGTCAGGAATCTGATATCAAGGAGAAAAATATCATGGGATGTCACCAAGGACGACACCTGGTGCAAAACCTCCACTGAGCACTATGGTGCAGTGATGTACATGATGTGCTATGGAAAGCAGCAATTTCCAGCAAACGATCCAATTTGCAACGGGTGCCAAAGAAGGTTTTATTTTCAAGCTGTGTGTAGGAGTAAAGGCACCACTATCCACTCTCTCTTCATTAGTGAAGCAAACAGTGAAGCATCTTTCCTAGCAGTAGACTTGGAGACTACAGCAGTCGAAACGAACAAAACCTCGTGGTTAGTGAAGGTCGTGCTCAACAACTAAGAAATCGAGTTTAAGGTTGATGCAGGAGACCACTTCACCATTATTATAGAGAATGACTATAATGTAATACGAGATGGGCAAGGAGATCACTTACTGGTCCTAGCCAACAAACCCTCGATGTTCTTGGAAAATGTTCAGGTAGTTTGAAAGAGAAACAACCATGAATCAAAGCAAGAAATCTTTGTGGTGAGAGCTTAGAAAAGTTCTACTGGAACAACCAGCTATTGAATCCCTGAACATTGTATCATTCATCAATCAAATACAGAGCAAGGATGTTGTCAAACAGTTTCCTAAAGTGTTCTAAAGTTAGAGAAGATTGAAAGACAATTATGAAATCAAGGGGAATTGAGAAGTCGGGGATGATTTCAGAGATCAACATCCCACAGAATGGTGTGCAGGTATGGTCGTTTTGTACCAAAGCCTAATGGTAAAGCGAGAATTTGCATGGATTTAACCTAGCTTAAGGCAAGTGTTTACAGGGAATGCCATACCTTGCTATCAGTGGAACATACCCTTGCTCAAATTGGGTGAGCATGATATTTTTCTAAACTGTTTCTGGCAAATTGAGTTAGCTTCTAAATCATCAAATCTCACAACTTTAACCCATCTTTTAGAAGATACTGCTTCAATCATCTTTCTTTTGGCGTAACCTCCGCTCCAGAACATTTCCTGCAAAGAATAAGTGAAATTCTTGGAGATTTATTAGAAGGAATTGTTTGTTTCATAAATGACACATTCATCCGCAGAGGGATAAACGAGGAACATAATGCCTAATTTGAGTTTTGATGGACGAATCTATATATCCATTTGGGTTTTTTGTTTAGTTGATGGCATATATAAACAGGTATTCCAGTGAATTTGGCATCTCCACTTTTTGGCACACCCAAAACAAACAAACCAAATGCCCCAGGGTATTCTGCATCCCATCCCATCCCCCCTACCCAGGTTGAATAAATGCCCTGGTGAATGTGGCATCCCACATGATACTTGATCAGTAAAGATATCCCTAGTGTTCTCTAACAGGAATGTCGATGGCAGCAGCAAATAAACTGGGCAGGGCTAGGGGTGTATAGTAAGAGAATTGAAAGTAGCACTTAAGGGGGGCGTAGACCATTTTGTGGGGTTTTTTTAACGTGTCATAACTATTGAATGCTTAATCCATTTCCAAAGATTATGGTCTCAAAATGTAGCTCATTCTAGGTGCTTTCTAATGCCATTAGAATAATGGTGTTGCAATAAACTAGAACTGAAACATGGGCAAAACCACAAAGGTCCTTTAAAATGTTTAGATGCGCTCCTGTACCCGAACCACAGGTCTTCAACACTTGCTATTTATGGTGATATTAGAGTGATCACAGATACATGTTTTGAACAGTTTTTTGGTTTTTTTAATTTTTATTCACCCCAATATCCCGAATTTCATTTTTATGCTGTCAGACTGACTATATCTCACTATATCTCATCAGTAAATGACTGGATTGGTTAGAAATGTGTTCTAAACAAGGAGTAATGCAAGAGCTTTCATAATATATAAAAGTATTTACTACAGACAAAAATTGAATGAGTTACACGGTATCATGTGATGTCACTACATGAAATTACATTTCATAATAAATCAGTTTGAAAAGTACAACACAAACTCAATATGAATTTCCAAAGTTGGGAACTGAGAAAGTACAACGTGGCGTGCGCAGGAGCAGAACTTTATACCCCCCTTTGTGCAGAGAGCACGGAAATGACGGGATAGTACTGAGCGATATTTTAGCCAAGTTTCAAGTCTTGGCCATGAACGGTTATTATATATTATATTATGAACGATCCAACTTATTGCGTTTATTCAGGCTTCTTCTTGTTCATCGCGTGGAGTTGTGCAATGAAATGGGAGGATAAAAAGGATCATAACTCAAGAATGGTTGACAATAAAATGTTGAAACTTGAAATGCAGCTGGTTTAATAGTGAAGGTGTAGAATGATGGTAAAAAATTTAAAAAAATTAAAAAAGGAAAAAATGGTCGACTACCTCCTTAAGCATTGCTTTGAAATCCTTTGATGGCACGATACAGAATCCCGTTCTAAAACTCTGTGCCATAGTACTCTTCCACCCTCTTCACAAGCTCTAATTTAGGGCTAGGGCTAGAGGTAAGACCTTCACTTACATCCATTACTCACTAGCCATCAATGGGCTTAGTGATGGACAATTTACCACTGACCACCGTGACCCCTAGTTGTACGACATAATGTATTTAGTCTGTGTTTTAAATACACAAGCTCTGAGCTGTCCTTCACAATTATCAACATTTTCACAAACGTATAAAGAGTACACTTTTTCATGACTCCCCCTCCCCCCCCCCCCCCCAAAATGTACAAGAAAATGTTGATATTTTGTCAAATTCGTCATCGTCAATTTTTGTTTCCAGTAGATGGCCTGAGTTTGGTCTGTCCTATATAGGCTGCTTCCTAGGGGGATGAACAGAATCACTGGTTTGCTTCCCTTGTCGGTCTCCGCAGCCATTGAAACTCACTATTATGTGAAGCATCTTCTTCGCAAATCAGGAGGACTCTAGTTAATATAAGTCCAGAATGGAGCATTCAAATCTTCTCCAATTTGGAAGGCAGCATCTTGCATGTACTGTCATCATATTTTGGTGGTGGAAAAAAAAAGAAGAAAAAAAAGTTTTTTTTAAGGGTAGTTGACCCCCTTTAACTAATGCAGGCTTTCATAAATCGGGAATGGTTGTCATAGTGAAGAGATTAATCGAGAGAACACCCGAAGATTCAAAGCTAGACTGGCTTGGCTGCGCAGTGCAAGTGAGAACTGGCTGTATGGTTAATAGTTAATCTTATCAATCCCTTACCAGATAACAGAATTAGCCAGCCAGAGATAGGATAAACAACAAACCAAGATCCTAATAAACCCCCACAAGCCTTCCAAAACCACCTCCCCCATAGACCCCCATGCCAAAAAATTGATTAAATTTACTGCACTGGCAAGTAAGAACAGGCTGCATGACTGACAGGGTAGGGTGATGGGCATAGTTACTCGGTTCATCAACATGCTCTAGCTTTTGTCTTTGCTCACCACTCAATGCCTAACATTCATTATTAGTTATTGGCAACAAGGTGAGCCCTCAGTGGACCATGGGAGTTAGATGGAAAATGGAAAACTCTCTACCAGATATACATAACCCATTTGTGCATGGGTTGATCTAGCAAGAGTTCTGACATGGAAGTTGTATATGCTCTGCCAGAAGGTCCAGTTGATGATTCAGATTTTGAAGTACAACTTCTTTCTCGAGTGGAAGCCTTCAATAGCTTAACATTAGTTGATGCTGTACTATTATTTTCAGCTGGCGTCTAGGTTTTTTTAAATTACCTTAATGCCAGTCTCCCAACCAAGATACTAGGGCCATCAGGGCAACAACAAAATGCAACACATCCACCCTGAAGACTGGATCTTGAGTTTCTGACACAAGAATGTCGCTGCATTCACCTGGCTATCAGATATGAAGAATTGATGATCACTACTGGCCCAAGCTGTAGCAGGAGTCTCTTTTGGTTCTTCAACTTCCACATGACTAGGAGTAGGACACAAAACAGCAGTCTCAGTCTGCGCAGATGCAGCAGGTGTAGCCTAAAGGAAGTCAAGAAAACATGTTGAAAGTATGAAGACCAACCACGCTTTCAGCCTTAGCACATGGGCATAGCCTGCCTAAAATACATACACATATATAGCACAGTTGACAAAGCATTTTCCACCAGTTTAACACAGATTCAGGTGAATGATGAATATTAGACCCACCTTAGAGAGGAAATCCAGCATACTTATCAGCTTCGTCCTCTTCACTCTCTCCATCTTAGACTGTGCTTCTTCAAAAACTGCAGCAAGTTGGTTTGGATCACCTGATTTCACTCGATTCCAAAGAGCTTGTCCAGCAGACACGGCATCTCCACGCTACATGTCCTCGTGTACGAACACAAAAGCATTCACAAAATTGTGGTACAAACTTGAAGACTTTTTGTGCACTGCAGATGGCCTCGCCTTTACAAAGTCAATGACCGTTTGGAAACGCTGTGAGCTAGCTGCCATTCGGTCAACAGATTCTGAGCAGGTACAGTATCGCTAATGTTGATACTTGGTGAAGAGTACGAATGCGCGACATCAGTACACTGTGGACTAGCCATTGTCCGGTCCGAGATCTTTATCTTTAGCAGTGACGTGAGGCATGCTCAGTTGGTCAGTCAGTCCAAAATTAGGATGCACTTTGGTAGAGCATTCGACACTGCAAGATTGGGAGTTTCTGGTTAAATTTTTTTTTGTATTGTTATTAAATGTCTTTTTTATTTTATAGAGAGCGTACATACGTTTTGTAAACTTGTGAAAATGTTGATAATGATGAAGGACCCCTTAGGTGTTTCACACATCATGTGATTCATGATCCATCTAAATAAAAAGTGTGTAAGCATGGCAACACTTCAGACAGACTATGATGGGTGTGGTTTCACATGCATAGTCTTGACTTACTGAAGGTATTGAAATATTAACTTGGAAGACCACCTCTTTTGAGAGACAACAATTTGCATGTCACTGATGCATTTCAATAAGGTCTCATCTCTAGTGAAAGACCACACAAAGACCACAATTTTAAAGCAGTTAAGTGTAAATCACAAACTAAATTGCTCGGGCTGTAAGACAAAGGCATACCCTTTTGCATTACTGCAGCATAAAATTCTGAACACATGTAGACTGGCATGGAATGACTTGCAGCATATGATTGATCACAGAACTTAGAAAGGTGTCTACAAAGACTTTAGAAGAAAGAATAGCCTAATAGTGGCTGATCCGGATGCAGTATAGCAAAGAGATGTGTGATCAAGACACCACAAATGCAGACATTGTTAATGACGGGGGGGGACATGAAGAATATATAGGAGCTGGTGAACATGAGGAGAAAAAGTATGCTTAGGTTAGAAAGACAGGTTATGATGAAATAGTGTGAAAATGATTTACTCAAGTAAAAGCTAAGAATATCCCAGTAAGTGGATGACTTTAGGTATGCAGCAGAGATGGGCCTTGATGGGTTTATTGACTCTAATGATGGCTACAAAAGTGGCAGAAGTGTCACAATTTACATGTCAATTTTATCAAGGAAAGCAGGTGTCAAGTTGGGAATCCCCAACCATAATGGAACCCTGACAACCTACGGACAGAATTATATAACGATGTTACAGTCTAGTAGACAAGATGCACACACTAAATGTACCATTAACCCCATACCCACCTAATTGGACTGCATATTGCCATTAAGGATATTATAGTAGAGTAGCCAGATGCACACACTGTACCAATGATCCCATATCTGCCTAATTAGTATGCATATTGCCTTATAAGGTCCTGACTGGGTTTCACAGGCTGGCAGAAGAAGCGGAGCATGAGTATCTCTGTAGTTCTTGTTCGTCCTAAGTTACCTGTCCAAGGGATCTGGTGTGCCATCCTCAGCACTGTCACCAGTAGGGCCGCAGTAGCACCAGTCGGTGGGCCTCTTCCTCCTTTCTGGTGTGCTTCCATATATAATGTCCATCCGACTTGAAGAATGGTGTGCTGGGTCTACTGCACTTTCTCCATGGATGTTCCAGGGAAGGGTCTTCTGCCTGAGCCTGCCTGAGCTGGGAGCGCCCTCCATCCAGAGGCAGTCGTTGGCCCCAGTTAGTTTGGTGTTGCTTACAGGGTAGTTCTCTTCTCACTTTTGATCTTCTTCCTCTTTGTAATTTACACCTGAAAGATGTCGTCATCAAAGTGGGAGGTCTGCAGTGGTCCATGCACCTCATCATCATTCTGCAGCTATGCTGGTAGGGTGGCAGGGTGAGGGAGAGGGCCTGGTCTTTCGGTTGTGGAGTAGTGGTGGTCATTGGGTCGTCTTCTTGCTCCTCCTCGGACTCGTCATATGTGCTATGTCCATCCTCACTAGAGCTGCTGCCCAACTCTTCACTGTGCTGGTCAGAAGGGTCTGCATAGGTAACTGGCCAGGGGCACTGTGTTTGGGCCTGTGGTTGATTCTCTCTGTCCATTGTGGAGCAAGGTCGAGAAGGTTAGGGATGTCCTTCCACAACAAGGCATCATAGGCCAGGTTCTTATTGACTGCCACAATGAGATGCAGTGTCCTCTTGTTTACAGTGATGGCGGCCTTGGCCGGAGCGAGTCCGTGAGTTTGGCTATGGGGTCCTGTGCCAGTCAGTTCTTCCTTCCAGATCCATCGGCTGTTGACTTTGGTTTTCATACAGCCGGTGTCTATTGTCAGAGTCTTTATCCGTTGCCCGTACCTGGGAGGTGAAACAAGTCAACAAAGTAATTACAGGGCCATACCATAGCTGTCATTCACTTGAGGCACTTTGCCACAATGTAGCCATAGGCACTGCAATGGAAACATCTGGGTTCTAGTGTAGGGTAAGGCTGGTGGTCTCTATGGTTTGGCTTCAGGAGGTTATTTAGTCTCTCCTTTCATCTTATCAAGCTCCTGCCATCCTCTGAGTCTGAATCTGTCACCTCCACCAGTCAGGGCTGGTCTCATCCACAGTTGTCTGGGCTCCTCTGTTCTGGGTTTGAAATTTGAAATGGTGGTACTCATCTATGAGTTGTTGCCTCTGCTGAGGCGGTGGTTCGACGTTCATGCACATAGATTTCCACCTTGTGGTCAGGTAGCATGGAAATTGACTTCTCAAGAACTATCATGTCTTCTAGGTCTTGCTTGAAGTTGCCTCCTTGGTCCATTTCACCCTCCACCTGGTCCTGTAGTATATCAGTGTCTGCTTGATCGTAGCAAGCTCTTCTTGTTGTCTAAGTGGAGGTCAGCCTGAAAGCTGAGGGATTCTCATCCAGGACAGTGAGGAGGTTGGCAATCCAATAGTCATTGTGTACCTCAAAGGTCAACATGTGTGCTTCAAAATTCTCCAAGAACAATTCAATCTCGACTATGTCTTTGTGTTGGGCCAGCTTAGGGGCATCTTTGCTGGTGCACCTCTGCTCTCTCTCCAGGTGTCTCCGCTCGTTATCCTCTCATTCCAGTCTCCTCTGTTCATTCACCACTCATCTTGCATCCGTACTGTTCTGGACGGTCATCTGCATGAATTGCATCCATCCGTTCTGTATCATTTTTCTTCTTTCCTTCATCTCGTACCTGATAGCCTCTTCTCGGTCTTGAGTGTCTTGTAGTCGCCTCTCCTCCCTGACTATGTCTGCTTCGTGTCGTTGGTCTTCCTTCTCTTCTCTCCTCAATTTCTCTGCCATAAACTTCATTTCTCTCCTAAGTTGAGACTCCAATTTCGCCAGTCTCTGGGTCACTGCATCGACTGCAGTCTCTATTTCGTCCTCAATGTTCACGTTTTAAACGTCTATCCTACTTGCTTAGGGTGGAGGGGTCAGTAGGGTGCTATCCTCGGTGGGTTGCTGTCCTCTGGTTCTTATGGCAATGTTCAGGAGTCTAGGCTGCTCTGTTTCAATGAGGTTGGTTCAAGTCAGTCGCTGCCACCAATGTGGAGGATTAAGGTTGGACTAAGTAATCCTGACTTATAGTAAGTAGAGTAAAGCTTTATGACAAATCTTCATGCACTCACATATACTGTATCGCACCCTGAGCAGCCTCCTCAGCTCAGCAACTGGCTCCCTTAAATAGGCTAGCAGCTGTGAACTTAGGTTTGACCATACATGGTAATATGCATGCACTTCACACAATGTTTTGGCCAATTAGATCTGGCCACCTAAACATCATGGGTAGCTGGAAATGTGTTGTACACTGCCTCCCATTTTATGACAAGAACCATTAAAATGATTCTCACACTGCCCTAAGTGCTTACTTGTTAAGTGTTTAATGTGTGTGCATGGGGTTCAGGGTATTCTCTTTGCACCTGTATCTTGGAATCTTGTCCAGGGGTGACCTTCAGGTAGAGAATCCATGACACATTGCCCCCCCAGATATTATCAGTTCAAGTGGTAGAACTAGTGTTTCTTCCTCCCAACAACAACCTAGATTGCAGCCTTGCGATGCTGGAACTATTCAAAATGTTAGAACAATTAGAGGAAGCAGCTTCTTCGCGATGTCCTTGTGCATTTGGAATTGGCAAAGGAAATGTGATCATGTGGTTAAAAACTTGAATGCATGGTTAATGAAGATGACGAGTTTGAGTCCGAGCTATGGCTGAAACTGGCCTGACCTGGCAGGAGTATGTGAACTGTGATGGAGAGTTAGCTACAAAACCTTGAATGAAAACTCGCTGGGTAAAATGATTGTGATGAAAATGATGATGAATTGGAGAGCACACCAGATGTGGCAACCAAAACTGCAACCAAGTATCTCTATGATTTTTCTCTTCCTCATGAGAAGACAGTTGTTGGAGCTAACTATTGTAGAGGGTGACTATGCTAGAGATCATAATAAAGGCAAAAACAACTGAATGAACAAAGTAAACTGGTGAACTGAACTGTGACCTTTCTTAGTTGTTTCTCACAGATTGGTCAGCTTATATGGTCATGTTGATAGGTTCTTCTAGACCTGTGGTTTTTAACCTTCTGGGGGGGGAGGGTGGCACGACCCATTTCAGAGTCTCAAAACCTTCCGTGAGTCCCCCCCCCCATTCATATACATAGGGCATATCACTTTTTTTTATAACCAAAAGGGATGAAAAGCCACTTTCACAGAGGTGTAGGTCAATGAAACGGGAACTAGAATTTTCAAGGCAATTTCACTTGTTTTGGGGGAGCTTGGGTACATTTTTGCCGAAAGATCTGACAAACTGAGTAGCTGGAAATCCTCTTTAGCTGCTGTATTATTGATGAGCTCAAGGAACTCCTCTTGCACATCTTCAGGGAGGTTGTGCACCAAATCCGAGCATCGGAAAGGGTTTCTGGCAACTATCATCTGGTTGCTCTCCATATCAACCCCGGGAAAGTATCGGACAAATTCTTCTTTGAGAGACAAAAGGTGTGCTTTCATGTCCTTCTGTAGCTCCTTGCCCAGTTGTTTCTTACCCAGTACCTTGAGCAGTTAGACGGTGGAAAGGAGAGAAATTTGCACTGTCCAGTTTTTTCCCCCATAGGCCCAGCTTGGCTATGAAGGTGTTGATGGCATCTGAGTGCATGATGATGGTTGTATTCCTTCCTTGAAGTTTTAAATTTAGGGCATTCAAAGCTTCGAAGATGTCTGACAAGTATCCTAGGTGCAGCTTGAAGTCTGAGTCTCGTACAGCCTGAAGGAGATGCTCGGCCTTCTTTCCTTGCCATCGGCAAGCTCAAAAAACTGCCCAAGCACATTCCCTTTCGAGAGCCAGTGAACGGCTGTGTGAAAGAGTAGATCTTGATGCGTGGCTATCATGTCCCGGCAGAACTGGCGGAAGAGCCTTGTGTTCAGGGCACTTTTCTTGATGTAGTTGACAACCTGGATAACCACAGCCATGGTCTTCTTGAGTGAAGCTGGCAGTATCTTGGAGGCAAAGGCTACACGATGAATGAGGCAGTATATATCGGCATATTTCTTCTTGATAAGAGTTGATGAATCTAGAACGAGAACCAAGCATGATTACTTTAGTCTTAGCTGGACCTTAACGGGTCCAAACACATTGTATTTGCTGAAGTGACCGCATCTGCACCTGATGCAAACATGATAAAACTGTTCAGCAAACATGATAAAACTGTTCAGCAAACATGATAAAACTGTTCAACAAAACAGCGCCCATTAAAGTGATATTAAGAGAAATGAGAGCCAATGCATTCTTTGTGCAATAAACAACCTATTTAACACCTGTTCCTATTCTGATATCTTCACCATACATGCCTAGTTAAATTTTCCAGCTTTGCCTACGTTTTCTTCAAGTAACGTCTTCTTTCAGAAGTTTGAAGTAGCAATTTGTCAAGTGCTTCACAATTAGCCATTGCATTCATGCACATATGCCCTACAATCTTCTTTTCTAAAGCATGCCTGCGTCTCTCTGACAATAGATTTCTGCTATGCCCCTTTTCTGAGTTCTGGTCTTGCCATATCCAATCTCCTGGACAGAACAACCATCCTTGATTGCTGCAAGAGCAGCTAGCATCAACTCATCTGACTACTGCTTTTGTTTGTTGCTCCAGATGTGGTCAACAAAGGAGGAACAGACTTCGATACTCAACTCTTCTTCATCTTGCCTGAGGCATCCTAATGGATATGTAATTAGCTGGATAAAGTAGCTATTTAGTTAGTCAACCAGTTCCATGAAACAAGTGAGTAGTTCTGTAACATAGCTCCAGTCAACTATGACAACAATCTAACCAGACACAAGGCTACGGCAAACTTAACTTGCGAGTGCAACAAACTTGGCAATCAATCAATTACCAAGAAACTAGAATCCTGTCCTATATACAGTAATGGAGGAACTGGCACAGTTGCTTCTCAATGTCAGCAAAGTTCTGGACAATTATTGTAAACTATGACATTGCAGGTGACGTCGGTATG
Source organism: Cladorhizidae sp. MBARI D1340-BT2 (assembly GCA_028752905.1). NCBI lineage: Eukaryota > Metazoa > Porifera > Demospongiae > Poecilosclerida > Cladorhizidae > Cladorhizidae sp. MBARI D1340-BT2. The sequence goes on from JAQNBH010000017.1 coordinate 10,578,884, forward strand.
CTGATAACTGGTGCACCTTGGTGCCAATAATTGATTGGCAGCTTATCATTTCATAGTTCAATATTCATTGCTTGTCAGAAATCCATCTCCTTTTAACTAACCTGACCATTATGAAGGTAAAATAGAAGTTAATCACTGTATTTTCAGAAAATCTGCGAACTGATCTCCTTCAGTTGTCTGAACACCCCTTTGTATCACTTAAACACTGAAATACTTCATCATAGCTCACAGGATTCCATCTCAGACTACAGTTAGGACAAAATCAGCACATGCATAAGTAGGTCCTTTGGACTGCAACTGACAGTGGACTTGTAAAGCAGGGGCTAGGACACCGGCCTGGCTGTGTTGCACAAGGGAGAACAGGCTGCATGGTTTATTAGCTGATGTGACCCTTTAGCACATAGCAGAACAAGCTATCCAGAAATAGGACAAATAACAAACAAGACCAGCAAGCTCTGCAAAATCACATTGCCCGTAAACTTCTTCACTTGCCACTGCATGCCTAGCAGTCGTATCTATCACCATATGCTCAACACCTGTTAAAAAAAAGTGAGCACGTGACTCGCCTTAAAAAATGCAGGCTTACATAAATTGGGTACGATCATCATAATTGTAATTGGGGACAGTTCCAGAGCCTAGTAGTAGTAGGGAAAAATAAAAGGTAAGCAGGCCAAGTTCTCTATGGGATTAGCAGACAATTACTGGGGTGGAAGGATCGGAGACTGTAGCTGGGAGTAGGTTGGCATGGTGGGAGAATAGAAGAAAAATCTATGTTATGTGAATAAGTTAGAAGAGTTTAGCATTATGGAGGCAAGAGGATAGAGATGGAAGAAGAAGCTTAGTGAGAAGAGAAAGGAGCATTGATTACATAATTTACATGCAAAGTATTGTATTCTCTCAAGCTGAGATGAAAGATGCGATGGTTTAGGGTCCCAGAGGAAAGAACAGTACTCTAGATGAGGAAAGATAAGATAATTGTAGTGTGTTTAAATGACAGTAGAAATGATGGTAGAGAAGGCCAAGTAATTTACGGGTCTTGAAAGATATGTAAAAATGTGATGGTCAAAGATAGAGATGAAGAAAAGAGGATTCCCAGGTATTTGAACTCAGTCGCTAACTGAATTAGAGAACCAGAGATACTCAGAAGTGGCAGAGACTTAGTAAGAAGAGATTGTTTATAAGGGTGCATTTTGACATCATTAGATTAAAATTAAGTGTAAGAGATTGGTAAGCAAGCCAGGCAGTGATACAGATAGCCTTACCAGATAACCACCACAAACATATCTCCATTACCAGATAGCAGCCTGGAATAGGTCAAACAACCCTATCAACCATTCCACAAGCACTCTAGAACCTAGCTCGTAGGCTTTCATACATTTTTTTGGCTGCATAGGCAGTTAAGGACCAGATGCACAGCTGACAGGAAAGGACGATGGAAATAGTTACTCGGTTCATCAGCATTCCCTAGATTTTATTTGTTCGCTTGCCACTCAATGCCTGCATATACTACTAGTAAACGGACTAATACTTCAACTTTGAAAAACCAACATGACACTGACTATCACCATATGCTTGACATAAAGAGCAAACACAAGAAAACAACAACAAAAGTAACAGTTAGCTGCATTTAGTGATGCTGTGCTTGAAGTGACTTGAGGGGTGCTGCTGCTGTGTCAAAAGCGCCATCGTTAGGCTCCCTGAGCAGGTCTCCTTTGATGAAGTGTAAAACCATGATGATATCAAGGGGAGAAAGCAGCCCATTTCTTGAGAATCGCATATTTCTGAAGTATGTTACATGGTATTCAAAATCATGAAAGGCCAGCGGCTATTTCCTCACAATGTATTCATTATATCAAACTGAGCAGGCAGAATAACCCAGGACAGGTACCCCTGTTGAATCAATCATATGCTAAGATGTAGGCGTTCAAGTTTTCTTTTGTGCCTGGCTCTGTCACCTTGTGGAACAACTTACCTCAAGAAACTTGAATTTTTACAGGAAAGTAATACAGGCCCCTTTTCGTAAGGTTATTTGAACATACTGATTGGCAACAATTATTATTTACTATATATATATATATATTTTCAGTGGAGAGATCTTGGCGATGATACCTCGACCACCAATTAATGTAACTTATCGTAAATACTTGTTTATTTCACAAACAGAGCTCAGCTATATGCAATGATGTTGGTCCTGTCATGGTCGAATGGGTCTGCAAAAGCACACCAAAAATAGGTTTTTTTACACTGACGTAGCATGGTATCCAAGGCGTCCGATCAATAACCTCAGTTCTATGAGCAATTACTACGCCAGTTTTCAGTGATGATTTTCGCTTGTGGCATCTGTTGTTTTACCTCCATTTATTTGATTTTCTGTAAAGGTGGATCTGGGAATGGTGGATCTGGGAGGAGTTAATGGTGGATCTGGGAGGAGACTGATGGTGGATCTGGGAGGGACTAATGGTGGATCTGGTAGGGGTTATGGTGGATCTGGGAGGAGACTAATGGTGGATCTGGGAGGAGTCAATGGTGGATCTGGGAGGAGATTAATGGTGGATCTGGGAGGAGACTATGTATATAAAGTCAGCAATCCTGCACATTTCTTTCCCCCTCCCCTCACCATCTTATTGATCATTTCGAGAGAGGGCATTTGCATTTGTTGCATGATATTCTACCTTGAATCCATCGAGCAAGGTGTATGTTACTCTCCTTCAGATGTAGAGCCAAGCTCCATCGAGCAAGGCGTGAGTAACTCTCCTTCAGGCTATTGAGCCACTGCTGTGACCTATGGTCTGTCTAGATCAGGAAGCCTACAAAAAATACGAACCTCCAGCTTTATTGCAGGCATTCCTTCAAATACTGCGGATTAATTTTTCTCCCATGGTAGTAGCCTTGACTGTGGTAAGTGGACAGTCATCATTCTCATCTTTGCCCTAACTTGCACCCACTCCACAATCAGATGCATCTGTTTGAAGTATGAATAAGTGGGGGAAATCCCATAAACTCTGAAAGTTGATCCTTCAATTTACACCAGAGTGCTTGACAAATCGTTCATTCCATATGTCTTGATTAGGCTTCTAGTTTCTGGTAGGTCAGTTTAAAGGCCAATGCTGAAATCATCTATATAGCCTGTAAGTACAATGCCCTTACTTGCTTCTTGGATCTAGGAACTAGAAACTCTGTACCATGAGGTACCCAATGATAATGCAGTTTTAGTGTGCTCTATTTGAAGACCTGCAGTAGAACTGAGCATGAAACAAGGAAAAAAGATGTCTAGGTTTTGGAATCATTTAACAATTTGGGATACCTGAAGCGGAATTGACCTGTTCCTCATTGTGAATATTCACTTATAAGTGAGGTGTGCCTAATAATGTGGCAGTATGGTATAGGCACATGTAGTAATAAACATAACATTCGGTTGGTTAGTTTTGTTGTTATACTGAGTAGCTACTTATAGGTTCCTGTGTGACCAAAAATAGAAACGAGACAATTTTTTTTTAAATAACAATATTAGATTGACGATTGACTTGTCAAAAATAAATTGAAGTAAGAATTTACCAATATAGATGAAGCACCCTTAATTTATTTATATAATGAACTATTATGTATTAATATCATGGTGATGAATACTCTGTTTTTTTATCTGTAAATTATGGTAAAGGGTCATGTAAATGACATTGGGCTGTCAATCCATAATGCATGCAGGGGTGTATTTAGGGGGGGGCGGGGGGGGGGGCATTCGCCCCCCTTGTATCATTCTCGCCCCCCCCCTTGAAATTAGAGATATTTTTTAAAATAATGTCAAGAAAGGTGTAATACAAGAAAGGTGTAATAAGCTTATGATATCAGGTTCAAATGATAGGAATGTCAAACTGAGGTTCTTCTTGGTTTTCTCTGCCATACGTCCACAATCTCTTCAAGGTCGCTCTCAGAGAGTACTTCTGGTGCCTCTATAGCAATCCTCATAAGGTGAGAAAGGCTGCAGTCACTTAGAGAATTACGCAAACGAGTCTTGATCATCTTCATCTGTGAGAAGCTTCTCTCCACAGAAGCAGTAGAAACTGGAATCGATAAGCAGATGGAGGCAATCTTGTGCAAATTGGGAAACATGGCCTTGAGCATGTCGTTTGAAACAAGTTCTTTCAGCTGTGATGCAGTAGTATCCCGTGGTTGCTTGACTAACAGCTGGCGGAATGTTTTCCACTCTGTAAGTATTTCAGTGGAAATCATGGCTGTCTTCACTGTTTCTTCTCCATCCAATGTTTCTGCATCTCTATCTTCTCCGTAGTGAGCAATCAGTTTCTCAACAGACGTGTCTCCATAAGTGGGAAAAGATACTGAATCTGGTTTTGGAACTTTCCGTGGATCGAATATAAACAATGCTGATACAACAGCGTTGGATGAAGAAAATCGGCTTGTTATGTTGGCCTTTAAATCAGCAACAAAAGGCTTACCAACAACATTCTGGAACGAAAGTATTTTATCAGCGTCAATAGACACCTTTGTAGATGACTTCAAGTCTTCAACGTTTTCAAGAAGCTCCAACACCCAGTTCGCTCCAGGCAAAACTGCATCATCCAAGGATTTAACAGTAGCATCAACAAGGAATGATATCAACGAGAGGTCAAGCTGCTCTGCCTGAAGTGCTTTGCTGAGCTTGGCTACTTGTGGTAGAGTGAAATCAAGCAAATATATAGCTGCAATCGTAGACAATTTGCAGAGGGCACCATGGATTCCAAGAGCTTCTGGCTCGTGGGACGTCTCGTAGATGTTCCCAATGGTGATTACAATTGCAGAATAACTTGCTTTGACAGCTTTGACACACCTTTCATGTGCCAGCCAGCGTGTGTCAGATGGCTTGATCACTTTCATTTCTGGAAGTTCAAGAACGTGCTGTACCTCGTTCAGACACTCTGCTCGCTTGGGGGAATTGCGAAAATGCTTCCAAAGAGTAGTCAATGTTCTGTAAACATGAGCAATTCCAGGAGTTTTATTGGCAGCTTGCACACAAGCCAACTGCAGTAAGTGACAGTGGCAGTGTATAAACAGAGCGTGAGGAGTATGTTTCTTGATACGTGCCTGAACCCCGGTCTTTCGTCCAGAAAAAGTTGCAGCTCCATCAAATCCCAATCCAACTATTCTTCCGACTTGTAGACCTTTCTTCTTTAAACAATCGATGAGATTAGAATAGATGGTCTCTGCATCAGCCTTCTTCAATGGAATAAGCTCCAGAAAGCACTCTACTGGTACACCATCTTCCTCCCAGCGGCAAAACACAGACAATTCTTCTACGTTGGTGACATCTGTGCACTCATCTGCCATGAGGCTGTACATAGGTGCCTTTTGAATTCGCTTCAGAATCGACTCCTCCACCCATGTCCCCAATGATTCGATGAATTCAACCACAGCCACTCTTGATGTGTACACAGCATTTCTTGGTGCAGTTTCTAAGAATTGCTTCAAATGTTGGCTGCCACATCAAACCACCACGTCAACCAGCTTCTCAAATTTTGTCGAATGTGCAACTTGTTCTTTCGTAAGAAAATGAGTGAGTAGGATCAGGCACTTCACTGCAGCTCTGTTCTGAGCTCTTTTGCGAGCTAAAACATTCTGGAGTTGCTGTACAACTGTTCCACCTTTGGCTGCTCCTTTAGCTGCAAAAAGAGCTTGACTTGCATGGATATGGAAGTCACTTCTCGCATGAGCTTTCATTTTTTCAACAGCTTTCTTCCAATTTCTGCAAGGTTGTGTGACCCACACTCCTCCAGTACGCTGCAGACCAGATTGCTTGCAAACCTTGCAAAAGGCACCATCGCTATCCTCGTCATAATAGAGCCAACTGAAATCTTTCTCCCAGCTCTTAGAGTATTTTCTCTTCGTGGATACAGAAGAGCGGTGTTTGTTTTGCTTGCTTTTCTTTGAAGGTGGAGGACTAAGGCTAGGACTAGATGCCTCGACATGCTCAGAGCTATCTGTTCTGCTATCTTCGCTATCGCTGCTATTAGCATGAGAAGAGGCTTGAGAAGTACTTGCAAAGTATGAGCGAATATCCATATTAATATGAAGAGAAATCAGCTAGTAAGGTTTCTTTTATAGAGACTTTAAGACCATGACATAATGGACTGAGTTAAAAATACTGAGAGAGTGGGAAAGAAGGAGGGAACTGAAGAAGTGACAAACCTACAAAGGAGAACACGTGGTGGTGTGTGATGACTTTAAGACCATGACATAATGGACTGAGTTAAAAATACTGAGAGTGGGAAAGAAGGAGGGAACTGAAGAAGTGACAAACCTACAAAGGAGAACACGTGGTGGCGTGTGATGACATCATGTCTAAGATTAGACTTGAAGACCATGACATAATGGACTGAGTTAAAAATACTGAGAGAGAGGGAGTGGGTAAGAAGGAGAAACAAAAGAAGTGACAAACCTACAAAGGAGAGCACGTGGTGGTGTGTGATGTCATCGTGTCATGACACATGCTCTCCTTTTTCCAAGCAGCTACAATATCATGAGAAATATATACAGTCTAGCCATAGTTCGGTATAGCATAATGCCATTGGTAGTCAGTCAAAATAGCTATCCTCAGACATTGTAAAAGCAAAAAAAATATGGGGGGATCTTCCCCCCAGCCCCCCCTTTTACGACTTATGAACATGTTAAGAAAATATTAACAAAAATTAGGGCACCAAGTGACCAACCATTTCCACCCCCCCCCCTAGAGAACTAGAGAAAAATTGTGTATGAAACCTGTTGTCCATGATTTTGTAAGAAAATGCATGGAATGCAACATAATTCGATTTCACAAAAGCCCACCTCCATTATACGAGTGACAAGTGACTATATCTAATCTATATATGCTGATTGCCGTAGCATGCAACTTCAGCAAATATTTAAGATGGAATGTTGTACTAAAGATTTTACAAAAAGTGCATGCCATCATAAGTAGCAGCTATATATACAGTTAGTACTGCAAAAATACCTGTGGGTAAAACACTTTCGTACTCCACGCGGAAGCCCAGGGTGCACGTCCCCTTTCCGCACCATCCAGGCTCTCCGCCCCCCCTTATTTTTCCATATCTCAAGTTCGCCCCCCCTTGGCAAAATTTCTGTATACAACCCTGTGCATGCATTATATACTTATTTTTTGGGGGGTCTTGTAGATGTTATCATTTACTGTGTTTACAATCTGGAAGGTGCATGCCATTGTATAAACAAAACGAAATGAAATCAAATTCTGTGGGAGGAACTCCCTACCTTGCATGAGTTGTCTTTCCTTTTATATACCTCCAAACCAAAAGTCCAGTAAGTGATATCTACTTTTTATGTGGGGGTGGAGTGGGGGACCTTTTGTGCACCCTCTAATATTATATATTGCAGTTGCTCTTATGAAAGTTTAGATCACATGAGAGGAACACTCTGAGAGTGTCTACTCAGGGAGACATCATGCCTATGAAAACGACCTGGACTCCCCCAATTGACCATGCAGCTTGTTAATATTAGTTGAAGACCAAGGCCAGTTTGCTGTTGCCACTTATTCTCACTCATTATTGCTATTTTTCCGTTCTTCCTCGCATAGTTGCTTTGGCTAAGATAAAGCTCAATCTTTTTCAAGCTAATACCATGGCAAAAATAAGTATCTTACACAACTTTCTCGATAATCAACTTCTTCTTGACGTTTTGGCTAATGCTTTAGCCTTGATTCGAAGGTTAAAATATAGTCATTGTAATCTATTGAGAGTTCATTGAGAGTTTTATCTAAGTGACCGTCAGTAAATAAATGGTGCATGTGCAGTGTGTAGGTCCTTCCTTGTATAACAAGGTAAGGATCGACCGTTTTCCTCTAGACTTATAAATAAGTATGTGCTTATATTTTACTAGTGCTAATATGCAATAAGTAGAGCAAAGTAAAGGCTTGTTTGCAATATCAAGAATTTAAGCTTTTGCAATGCAGCACTACCTCCCAGGACATGCTTTTTAGAACTTCAGTGTGTATTCTAAAGGTGTCATGCTGTGTGCTAATTTTCTATATCGTGAGCCAGCCACCAGTCTAATCAAAAGATGACCGACAAAAACACAGCCAAAGTGAACAGAAATGCTCTCAGTTTGTAAGTACTTATATATTTGCATTTCAGATTGTCTTGGCAGCAAATGGGTTAGGGAACTTATTGACAGTGGCTATAAGACCCCATGGAATATTTGGGCCCCGAGACCCCCAAGCTGTTCCAACAATAATCGCTACTACTAAAGCTGGTAAAATGAAGTGCATTATCGGGTAAGGCAAGATCTCAGCGTGGTGTCTATCATATCACTTCTTCCCACTCCGTGTCTTTCAATTTCCTCTTCATTCTCTCTTTCTCTTTGACTTCATCATCTCCTTCCTTTGGTCACTTCCTCTCACTTCCACTTTTGTTTCTATAGTGATGGGAAGAACATTGTCGATTTCACTTATGTCGAGAACGTGGTCCATGGCCACATTATTGCTGCAGAGCACCTGCAGACTGGTTCATGATCTGTGGGAAGGTAATAACAATAACAAGGATAATGTATGTAGTTTTCTTCAAGTTAGAGAGTCCAAAATGGTTTTGCAGAGCTATTTCATCACCAATGATGCCCCACTGCCATTCTGGGACTTCATGTCGTGCATTGTGGTAGGTCTTGGCTATAAGGCTCCTACTTGGCACCTCCCCTACTGGCTGGTCTACCTGATTGCCGTGATAGTACAGTTGTTCTGCACACTTCTCAGTTCGCTGGTCACCATCAACCCCACTTTCTCTCCCATGAGAGTTGCTCTGGCAGGAACTCACCACTACTACAGCTGTGCTAGAGCTAAGAAGGACTTTGGTTACAAGCCTGTGGTGGGATTTGACGATGCAGTTTCAAGGACATTGGAACACTTCAGCCATCTCAAGAACAAGGGGACATAACTCGAGCATTGGTTTGTGTATATATGCTAGTTTATTAATACACTTTTACAGATATTCCTCATTTATCATCTACAGGGACATATCCTGTTCACTCTCAGTTTGTCTACATAGTTATATAAATACATTTGTGATAAATATAATACGCGTAGGGCTAACTGCCATTTTTTCTGTTTTTCATGTGACCAATGAACGATTACATGTCTACTTTTTAAATGTTCGCAGGTTGCTTCACTGTATACTCATATTTTGCACAGATTATTTTCTTCCAAAAGTTAAGACATAATACAGGTTTTTGCTTATAGGGAATGTATAATATCTATACACATGTTGCACACGTAGATGACTGGGAATGAATTTGCTGAATTATCAAAAGTAGTATTGTAATGTGCTTGTAAATCATACATACTACATTTCGCTTAGCCACACTATATACCTTAATAAGAATTAAAAAATCGCATTCTTGGTCTTGGTCTGCACCAAAGTTAATATGGAGGCAAGTTTTCTTCCTAGAGTTGCTTGTTTGATTGTTCACTTTTTAAAATTTATTTATATGCTCCCGGCATTTGGTCAATGATGTGTCCCCATTTTCCCAGACTTAAATGATGGATCTCAAATTCTGATCGGGTCAGGTCATCATTCCTCAGTATATTATACTTATGACTGTCCTGCAGTTCAATGGGAAGATCATCTTAATTAAAGGCCAGACTGAACTTCCAAAGTGCAGAGATGAATGCTATTGAGTATAATTATTTCATCAGAGCTGCACTTATAGGTGGACTTGAAGCAAGTGAGAGTGCAGAATGGTCATGTATTTATAGAATTGGTGTCTCCCAAGTCATTTGGACTTCAGTCAAATCTAGGGCTATAGTTGGTGTGTTCATTTAGAGGATCTTGAGTAAGGATCAAGTACATGTCCATACCTATGCCATTAACACCATGATGCCACTGGCAGTTAAGTTTGGCTCAAGTCAGATGAGAACTATATATACCTACTGGATCTGGCTCCATTAATCTGAGTGTTGGTGGGTGAACTTTCATTGTGACACTTAACTGTAACTGCATGTTTATTATTCCAGGTATTTTTTATTACATTACCAAATAGGTGTAGAGAATATGACAGGCTTTGTTCCAATCCAACCAACTTTTACTCCATTGGCTGATAAAATAAAATAACACATTTCCCTGTTCCTTACTGGGATAAATCTGAGCACAGGTTCCCAAATGTAGAGAGTATATGAGACACAGAATGCATCCAATGATTAGTCCTGGCCGAGTAATTATCATCCTAATTTGCATCTTCATTGTGATTTTCATATAATTATATAAGCGGTCCAAGGTGCCGTGGGAGAAGGGAGATGGAGCTATACATCTCAAAATTAATCATGATGATCCTCAGAATATGGTTTTTCATTTCTTCCAATGGACTCTACTTTAATTTTAACTTTCTAGCATTAAAGAAGCAAGAAACACATGATAACATAGGTGGTGAAAAGGATGAGTAACAAAACCCACAAATTATGACCTGCCAGATTCTGATGGTTACCTTGAAATTAAGCCAAGAGAAACAGCAGCACTCAGTGGCACTGGTGGGAAATCCCCTGTTAGTCGAAATACTTTGGGAGCTATGTAGAATTGTTGCTAACATGTGCAAGTGCCACAGGTGCACGAGTATGATCAAATGATTTTCATATTCCCTCCAGTTGTAACCCCTGTCAATATAAAGTGCCCAACACCACTCCCACTTGCTCATCAGCCAGACCCACACCAATGTCACACACTGATGTTGTCACAGATGATATTTATGATAAAAGGGATTAAAATAATTTACATCAATTTGTAATCCATCCCATAATAATTGTTTTGTTGCTCATTATGCTTGTGTTTATTTCTATACTGCCATTGTTTGTTGGTTGTGTGTGTGTATTTTGTAGTATGCTAGTATATATGCTCAATTCTGGTTTGACCCACTTTTTGATGGCAAATTCTATTGCCCCCTCCCTCCCCACAGACCATAAATAACAGGCTCCAGTTTTCTTTAGACAATTCCCTTCACATTCAAATGAAATGACGAGGAACAAGAAGTAGAAAATTGGGATGGGAGAGGTGATGGGGAGGGGTTGGGGGAGGCAGGGAATCGTTGCTAGTGTAAGCTGGTATTATCTAGCTTTTACCACTTTAGGCAAAGATGAGGTGTGAACTGTTGACTATAAGAGTGGATCTTGGATAACTCTGCTCTAGCCTTATGAATATGCAACTTTATTGTTCTTGTAGTAGACAAATTTTCTCCTTTTTAATCCTAGCAAGCAATAGCAGATCTATTGGATAGACTTCTGGTCCTGACCTAGGCACATTCTCGTGAGTCTTTTCTATCTTATCTCTTTTTCAACCATAGCATCCCTGTCACTGGATCATAACCATCAACACAAAAGACGTGGATTAATCTGGTATATATAACACTATTTTTATTTTTATTATTTATTTTGGATTATATAATATTATAATTGAAAACTAGAATGCAGCATCTGTGTGGTGGGGTCAGTGGGGGGCTGGTCAGGACTGGACTTGTTCGATAATTATCTAGTTCTTGTTGTACAGCTACAGAGAGATGCTGAAGAAAGTATGCTCTCACCTTCCCCTCTCCAGTACATTGCCTCACTCTGTGGCCCAGCTCTTTCATAAAGGCCAGTGACCTCTTCCCAATGGCACCCAAAGTCTCAATCGCCACAGGGGTGAAGGAATAGCCAGGCCCTAAGGTGGTGTACTTAGCTGACTTCCTCTCGTCAGCAAGATCAGCCACTGCTCCAACATTATTGGTGGCATTGTGTTGGTAGGACTGTGCAAAGGTGTCCAGGCAAGTCGCACCCATACTAGTAACTTGATATTCTTCCATGGGATCGTCATTGCCTTGTCCGGTCACCTACCATCTGTATACCTAATGGGTCTAGCGTAGAAGGGGGATGCATGCTATAGTTGGAGCTCTGGCCCCATGACGACAATGGCGCCCTTCGCTTTTCTTAGAACTAAGCCCATGTCTAAGCCCTGGAGCAACTCGCACGGTGTTGTCGTCCATTCTCAGACCTAAGCTGGAAATAGGTGAGCTCTCTCCATGTAATCTGGGGCACTCTTCAGGAGGGATTTTTCAATGGTCCTGATAACTTTGGCAGACTCAACCCCCTCCCCCCTAACCTCCAAGGGGTTCAACTACCATTGGGATAATGGATAGCCAAACTGAGCAACAAGCCTCAGCATGGGCGGTCATTTTCATCTCATGGCACACAGAGAGAGCATGCCCCTGGGTGAGTGATGGCCGACCCTTCTAGGGTCCATCTCTGGAGAGTAGATAACACTGGTGGTATTCAAACTGGTAAACCTCTCTTCCAGATAGGGAGATCACACATCTGCCAAGGTGGATGAAGGAACCAGTAATCATGGCAGGCATTTACTTCCTGGGCGCCCTGAGCAGCTGAAAAAAGTGCATCTCAGGCCAAGATAAGCTGTGGTTGTGACACCTTCGTGATCACCAAGTCGGGTGTATATAAGGGGAACGGGAACTGGATTCTCCACATGATTCCGTCCAGGAACAGTGGCAGAGAACCTGGGTGGGCAGGGTGGCTGGAGACCCCCACTTTTTGGATAGCAACTTAATGTGTGAAAACCAACTTTATTATTCAAATAAAGTGAATACATACACAGCAGTAATGTATCATGACCCCAGAACACAAGGAGTCCTGGTTCTAGGAAAGAAGGGGCTTGGCAAGGGCTTGTGAGACAATAAACAAATAATGACAGCACAATAATAAATAGTAAATAATTAAAGCAGTGGTCGAGAAGAGTTCCATGACATATCCAGTCTCGCAACGAAACAGTTGGCTAGAGGCTGAAATTGCCACTTTTGCAGCAGCATCTAGCAGTTTGGATGCTTGTGGTTTTCAGATAGAGGGAAAACTGCCATCAGGGCTTGTTGGCTAGATGGCAACAAGTGACCTAGAGCTCCTATCTTGATTGTGTATATACAAGGAGGAGTAGAATCCTTGTGCCTCAAGGTCACTTAGGGCCAGTTGGTTAGATCGCTTTTGACTCCTTTCGTTGTTTAGCCTTTAAGATGGACTCCGGTGAATTGAACGGAATGGTCAGTTCAATCAAGTACATTTCATTGTTCCTCCTTACTACCACGTCTGGGGTGTCTAGAATATTTGCAGGGATAGTTGCAGGGGGGTTGTCACTGGCCCTGTAGCCAGGAAGATCTGCAAAGCAGGCATCCGGCTCCATGAACTTCTCAATCCCAGATATCACCACTCTCAGGACAGAATCGTGCCTCAATGTCTACCTCACCTGCTTCAGAGCCTCTGGACAATTGGATAGGATGTGGTGCACAGTAGGAGACCGATTCATGCACAGGGGACAGCGAGGATCAACCCAGCGTTTGAGATTGAGAGGGGGTGCTCTAAAATAATACCTTAGCACTCTGTTCTGTTCTTTTGTAAAAACATTAACACCACTACCAGATAACATTACATACACATGATATAATTCGCTGCTGTACTTTGAACCAAGCCTAGAATAGCTGCTGCATTGTGAGCAAAGCCAGACTCCACAATGGCAAAAATACAGGCAACTTTATTTAGTGTCAGCTCCAAAGCCCAAGAGAGGAAGAGAAAGTGAGGAAGTAGTGTCTGAAGAGGTTATTATCGATGCTACCAATGACCATCAGTATCTGAACTAGAAGATTCGAAAGTTGAAGATGAGAATGAGGTAGGCACATCAGAAACCTTGGATATAGTTCCAGGTTGTTCATCTCAGTGCTGTGGTAAAGACTTTTCAGCCTAAAGATAAGCCTTCACTACAGTTGTTAAGTACCAAAATCAAAATTTTCTGTCAAGTTGGTATAAGCAGTAGCTATCTGTATCCATGTGGCTAAGTGTTGCATCCAAAGAAAAGTGGTCTTTTGCCTACACTGTCGATATGCTGTTTAGCACAACTGGCTCACATTTAGCAAAATGGGAGGAAATACTTCACTGAAAAAGGATTTCAAAATTGGAAGAAAGCTATTGAAGTCATGAAGGCTCTCTATCCCATAGGGAAGCAAAGGTGAAATGGATGACGAAAGGAAGTATACACTACAATTGGGAATCTGTTAAGTTCACAAACATTGCAAGTTCAGCAGACAAGAAGATCAGGTCTTCTGTGTCAACTGAGGGCAGTACAATATCTTCCTCGCCAGGGAATTGCATTTCAAGGCCACACTGAGCTAGAAGGTAACCTTAAGCAACAACTGCTTACATGGAGCCATGAAGTTGAGGAACTTAAAATCTGGGTTAAGTCTAATAAGTTCACTTGCCATCAAACGGTAAATGAGATAATTATGGGTCAGAATTTATTGCGACTATTTTGGAAACAATACGAGGAAATAATCCTGCATGGTTCTCAGTAATTATAGACAAAGCCACTGATGTAGGTAATAGTGCACAAGGAAGTTGGTAAACTTATTCTGTATTCTCCAAAGCGACTTCATCTCTTCTCTTCAACGCTTCAACAAGCATCTGACAGTGGAGTGAGCCTAAAGTTGTTGTGCCAACAAGATGGACAGCTCGAACAGTAGCAATCAATGCTATACTCAAAGATTATAATGTTCTACTGGAAGTTTTGGAAGAAATTCATGAGACCACCCCTGATGAGTACGGAACAAAAGCTTCAGGCTTGCTACATTTATTGGAGAAATGGAGAAAGTTAATACACTTTTTGGGCTGTAGTTAAGTTCTCTCTTACTTAGCGCAGCTGAACAGTTACCACTTTGTCTCCAAAAGAAGAACATAGCCATTCAGGATGCTTGGTAAGCAGTGGATGTAGCAAAGGAACACTTCAAACGTTTAAGATCAGACGAGGAGTTCAATGGATTCTCCAAGAAAGCACTCAGATTTGCAGAAGAAAAGAACCAGTGCTTCTCAGAAATAGAAGGCGACCTCAGCGACACGACACTGGAAGTGAACCTCACCATTTTTCTTCAGTGAAAGATTATTACAGAAAAATCTACTATGAAGCCTGTGACCTGTTATCTGGTGAACTACAACGTCGATTTGAAACCAAACAAATTCCATTTGTTGTATCAATTGAGCAAGCATTAATCAAGGCAGCAAATAAGGTGGAATTCCAAAGTGAATTGAAAAAAGTTGGAGAGTCATACTTCAAAGATGATTTAGATGTGTCTGGGTTGAACATACAGCTGCCACTTCTTCACGAGATTATCAAGAAAGCCAAACCAGTGGTAAGAAGTGTCACTTCAATACACACTATATGTGATGCTATGGATACCATTGAGGTTTTCAAGGAACTCTTACCAGCTGTACACAGTAGCTACGCCTGTATTTGACAATACCAATAATGTTTGCCACAGCCGAAAAAGCGTTTTCAGCACTCAAGCAAATTCTAGCATATTTCACGGTCATCGATGACTGAACAGAGGCATTACTCTACGTTCATAAAAAACAAACTGATTTAGTATCTGTAGCTAAAGAATTTATTAGAAATGAAGAACGTACAAAACACTTTGGTAAATATTAGCTGCAATTATATTACGTATATTCTCAAGTATATTCTCAAGTACATGACAACTATTATACATAATCCCCCCTTTATGAATGGTGAGCACCCCCACTTTTCAAGTGCCCTTGAGGATGCACATTTTTAAATAGGTGTAGATTTTGGGATTAGAACCAAGTAAATGGCTAATAAGGTTAGGGCCAACGCAATAAGGTTAGAGTAAGTAATAAGGCTAGGTGGGAAAATGGCAACGATATAATATTTAAGGGGGAAAGAAGGCTGTGTATCGCGTAGTCTCATATAAAGTACCATATCTTTGCTCGCATTCACTCTAGTTTCCCGATTTATATATCAAATTATAGCTTGCAGGCTGTGCTTTCTGATGATAAGTCTCTTTTGTTATTTTGTTTCGCCATAATTTTTTCCTAGCTCATTATAGGTGCGGACCGTAAGCCGTTAAGGGGGAAAGAGGGATGCGTATCGCGTAGTCTCATATAAAGTACCACATCTTTGCTCGCATTCACTCGAGTTATATATCAAATTATAGCTTGAAGTCTGTGCTTTCTAATGGTAAGTCTCTTTTGTTATTTTGTTTCGCCATAATTTTTTCCTAGCTCATTATAGGCTCTTCCAGTGCGGACCGTAAGTAAACCACGTTGCCTTTGCGAGGCTCTTATTCGGTCTATTAGTCAATCATAATGAGCACTACTCAACATTTTGTTTGTACACACACAATTCTAGTAATGAGGGGATGTTTTTGGTGAAGTAGGGTGTGTTTCTGGCAGCTGGGATGTGATTACAAATTGCTTGGACTTCAAGGCTCAATATCTCTAAATTGATTTTTGAAAAAACGTTCAAATGATAACTTGAATATTTTTTATCCTTTCATGAAAAAAAAATATCATTTGAAAGCAAATTTTATATTCTACAACTTGCGCGAGAGTTTTTGTTTGATATATAGGATTACTGAAAAATACCTATAGATGAAAATGTAAGGTGATGTCATAAAGCTATGTTCCGAAAATGCAACAAAAAAACTTTTTTTCAAAATTTCAAGACGCGGTGCTCATTATGATTGACTTTAAAGGGGGGAAGAGGGCTGAAAACACATATTTTTTCAAATTTTTTTTGGCCCAAAAGGGTTCATAGTATGTCTGGAGTTTGAGTTTCAAGTTTCAGAGCAAGTGAATACTTGCATCAGAAGATATAGCCATTTTTATACAGTGCATTATTATGATTTAATGTTGCTATTGCTGAGCCTGTTAAGGCCATCACATATATAATACAGCACAGTGTGAAACTATTCCTAATAACAATCTATATTTTAAAAAGAAGTCAACAGTACTTAATTAATAAAATTATCCACAATATTAAGTTACGAGTGTCATTCCATTTCATTTCATTTCACTTCACATTGGAAGAGGTTCTCTCCCAGTCTTACCTGGCTACAATCGGGGGGTCGGCGATAATCGCCTACCCAAAATACAGTTTTTATATATCAAAATTTTGCCAATTTCATGGAGACCCTTACCAGTCGTTTGCGCAATGAATTGACCAGTGCGCAACCTCTAAGACAAGCACGTTTTTTTTAGGTCACGTGTTTTTTAGTCGGTTCACTTGAAACTTTCACACTGTTGAGTTATGGGGAAGAAGCATTTTAAACAGAAAGGCCAAGGATTCAAGAAGAGTGACGACAAGAAGAAGAAATCCCTACAGGCGGCTGTTGTTGAGCCTGTCACAGTAGCCGCGCCAGGCAAGTTTTAGTATTAATTAAGTACTGTTGACTTCTTTTTTTAAATATAGATTGTTATTAGGTTAGTTACTAAATAGTTTCACACTGTGCTGTATTATATATGTGATGGCCTTAACAGGCTCAGCAATAGCAACATTAAATCATAATAATAATAATAATAATAATATAATAATAGGCTTTACAACAATTGTGACATGTACATATGAGTGGGCAATGGTGGTGTATGAACTGTTGACAGACAGACACTATCCTGTAGTGCAGCTGGTGTAACTAAAGTAACTAAAGTGGATAGAGTGCTAATCAGAGGGGACAGAGAATGAGAGTGGGTGATGGTTAGGACAAGGGCATACTGAGTGGTAGGTACAAGTGATGCATGGGTTGAAGTTAGTCATGAAGTGATTCCAAAGATGATCAAGTATCCTTTGCTTGATGGTGATTACTGATTGAGTCAGATTAATTGGAGGCAAGCTGTTCCACAATTTGACTATTCGGTTGAAGTAGAAATGGTGGTTGTTTGAAGTACGAGAGTATTTGAACATGAGTTTCCTTTGAGAGGTAGGGCGAGTTTTGCCAGACGCAAAACTGATGTAATGAGAGATGTCAAAGTTATCTGGTGGTTCAGTGATGCTTTTCACGAGGAACATCAAATCCTATAGTTCGTACCAATACATGAGTGGTAGCAACTTAAGGTTGATCAGTCTAGATTTGTAATCTGAGTGGTGGTCGTTGAGGATAAACTTAGTGGCTCTTCTCTGGATCCTCTCTAGTGTAGTGATGTCTGATGAGTCGTGGTCGCCACAGTTGTGAGCAGTACGAAAGGTGAGAGCGAACTAGTGTTAAATAGAGGCGCTTCTTGATGCTAGTTGGGGTGGAGGGAGAGAAAGTTCTTCTGATGAGGAAAAGAGAAAAGTATGCTCTGCGGCAGACTGTGTTGTAATGGTCCGACCAGTTGCAGTTACCGTTTATCGTAATTCCCAAGTCCTTGTGTGACCGAGTGAGGGGTAATGGTTTGCCGTCTATGTTGTATGAAGCTCCACCCTTGGTTTTGTTGGAAAAAGTGACAGTAACACACTTTGAAGCACTGAGTGAGAGCTTCCACTTCTGACACCATGAAGACATGGAGTCCAGGTCAAGTTGGAGTAGAGAGTGGTCACTAAATGAAGTCATTGATTTCACCAGCTTAGCGTCATCCGCAAAGAGAAACACAGATGAATGGATGATTGACTGGGGTATGTCGTTGACGTATATGAGAAATAGCAGAGGGCCAAGGACACTACCTTGAGGTACACCTGAGTATACAGGGAGAAGGCTTGAGTTGGTGTTGTTGATGTAACAAAAGTGTGTTCGATTCTTAAGGTAAGCTCTGAACCACCTCCATAAAGGGCCAGTTATGCCCATGACCCATAGTTTGTACAGTAGTTCTTCGTGCGGAACAGAGTCAAACGCTTTACAGAAGTCCAAATATACGACATCCATTTCACTCCTATCATCAATAGACTCGTATATTTCTGAGTAGAAAGAAAGTAGCTGTGTGAGACACGATCTTCTCTTCAGAAAGCCAAACTGCTTCTTTGAGATTTTCGGTCGAATGAAATCAATGACGTTGTTGTACACTATGGACTCAAAGAGTTTGGAGATAATGCACAACAGTGTGATTGGTCTAAAGTTAGATGGATCAGTAAGGTCACCTTTCTTGTGTACTGGACAAATTTTGTGAATCTTCCAGTCGCTTGGCAGTGAAGCCGATTGGAGACTCAGGTTAAAGAGATCACATAGGGGTTGAGTTAGAGAGATAGCACACTCTTTCAAGACACGTGGGTGGATATTGTCACATCCCATTGCTTTGTAGGGATCTAGTTTACAAAGAGCTTCAAACACTTCAGAGCCATTTACGTTGATGGTGTGAAACTGAGAAATTGGAGATGGTAGATCGTCAATTGGTGGAAGGTGGAAGTCACTCTTAGTGAAAGTCGAGTTGAAATATTGATTAAATACCTCTGAGATAGTTACAGGATCATATGTTAATGAGGAATTATGGACTATAAACTTAGGAGTTGTTCTTTTCTTGGACAAGTGGTTGACATAATTGAATAGGGGCTTAGGATTAGAAGAGAAGGAATGAATTAGGTTTGCCTCGAAGTTAGTCTTCGCTTTTATCATCATTGTTTGTAAATTTTGGTTCAGGGTTGCCAGTTTGTCCTCCCCTGGGGTAGTAGGCGTTATCAACAGGCGACGCTTAAGAGACTTGATACAATTTAGTAGATGCCTGATGTCTGAATTGAACCACTTTGGTGATTTGGATGAGTGACTGTGTATCCTGACCATGGGGATAAACTCTTGGCTAGCACTGTAAATCTTGCTTTTGAGGCTTAACCAGGTCAGGTTCACATTTCCTGACAATGAAGCTGGTTCGTAATCAAAGTCCAGAAGATAGTCATTCATACTAATGAAATCTCCCTTGGAGTAGTGTAGAATATAACTAGGCGAAAACGTGTGTAATGGGGTGATGGATGTGTTGACTTTAAACGATACTGCTAAGTGATCTGCTTGGAGAGACTGGAGAGTGAGGTGATGGACATAGAGGTCAGAAAGACATGATTCTTTGTTAGTGAAGACCAGATCAAGGATGTTCCCTTTGATGTGAGTAGGATTACTGACTAGTTGGGAGAGGTTGTGAGAAAATAGCAAGTCACAAAGAGAGTTGGAGAAGCTGCTAGACCCTACTAGGGTAGACCAATTTATGTCGGGAGCGTTGAAGTCACCTACTATGATGATAAAGTCATGTGAGCTGGCTAAATTTGATAAGTAACTCAGTAGAGAATTGTGGTAAACATCATCACTGTTTGGTGGGGAGTATACCACAGAGAGCACAAAGGGTTTGTTGGTGTTGATGCTCAGAGTTATGACTTCAAGTGAAACTGGGGAGGGGAGTTGTTGGCATGGAATAGAGTCTGCGCAGGCTATTAGGACACCCCCACCTCTGGAGTTTCTATCTTTCCGGAAAACTGAGTATTTAGAAGGGAGGATTTCGTTGTCATAGATACAGTCAGTGAGCCAAGTCTCAGTTATACAGAAAAAAGAGTAGTTTGAAGAATAAACAAAAGATTGGAAATGTGATAACTTGTTAACTATGCTACGTGTGTTTAAGAGACAGATACTGAGGAATGACTCTAGTCAATCATCTGATTTACTAGCACTTACAGGTTGGTGATTGTAAGTAGGGCCAGGAGTATGAGTATCATGGCTTTGTGACTCTGCAGTAGACATGGTTAAACTCAAAGTTGGAGTTGGCTCGTCTGAGATCGAATGGTCCATAGAATCGTGGTTGAAATGGGGTGATGAAGGTAGGATGATGAAGTTTGTGTTGCCATCCAAATTTCCGTGCAGTGTATTGTTGACCAGGATACTGTCGTTGCGTATTTTGATAGCCTTGCGATTGATGCCCATTTGAATTAGTGACCACCTCTCTTTCATCAGGGCATAGTTCCTTTCGCGTTCAGCTCGAGGCAGATCCGGCTTGATAGTGAACTCTTTAGGCAGGGAAGACCTTTTTAAGAGGATGTTAGAGACATCGGCTGACCGAATGAATTTTATTAGGAGCAGCCTAGGACGTTGATGGTCCTTGTTAAACTTACCCAGGCGATAAAGATCTTTGATGGAGTCAGGCTGTATTTCTCTGTCAATGTTTGAAATGGCAGAGATAGCTTTATCCATGTCCTGTGATTGACGTGCATGTCTTGCAGTGCCCGGTGGGCATTCGTCAATACCAGCAACAACAATGTTGAACTTCCTTTCAGTAGGCTGGGTATTGTGTTGGGTTGGAGTTGCAGTTACATGAGGAGGTGGTTTTGTTTGAGTAGTGGCAAGGACAGTGACGTATGAAGTATGCGGATCTGCAGAGACTGATGCAGCAGCAGCATAACTAGGGACCGTTGATGGGACGAGGAGGGGGGCAGTATTCATCTTTGCGAGCTGGCTAGAGTGACTTGTCACCATCTCCTTGAGATCACGAAGAGTATTTTTTAGATCATTTATTTCCTTACTTTGGCTATCCAGCCGACAACTGGGACACAAGAACGGTGTTGATTTAGGTAAAGAACGAACTTTAGTAAATGCAGCTAAAGAAAGTCCGGCACAGCGTCTGTGCATCCAACTATAGCAAATGCCATCACAGAAGATAGACTCTTGGGCCTTTTTCTTTTTAATCGACTTCTCAATTAGTTTCTCTTCGCAGATAGGACAGGTCATCTGAGTTTGAGTCTCATTGGTGATGGCGACAGCTGCTAGTTCGGTGCGCTCTAAATCGGAATCTTCTTCCATTGCACCCGCGCTGATCTTTTTGAAGTGCTATGGCTGTTCCTACCCAGTGTGCGCTTCAAAAAGCAAGAAATGAGCGAGAAAGAGACAAAAACACAACAAGAGCTCGACCACGTAAACCCTCACCTTTTTGTTTTAATGTTTAGCTCCGTACTAAAAAGTTACTAGCTGTTTCCTTCCTTTGTTAGTGAGTCTCTTGGATCCTGTAGGTGGGGTAGCGCCTTCTGTGAACCTTCACTTACCTTGCAATCAATTGCAAATGTCTGAAGAGAGGCCAGTTCCATTTGTGACTATGACCAGTGACTATGACCAGGAAGAAGTTGGCTCTCATGGATCGTTCAGCTGCTTCTGTGGCTGTTGCTACTGGATCTACTGGCTCTACCTCTTTGGACTCGGGTGGTGTTGGAGAACTAGGTAAGGGTAATCGTATAATAAACTTAGATAAGCTTAGAGAGGTCATAGAAAGGTGTAATAAGTGTATTCAATGTGGTAACTGAGCTCCCTTGCAACTGAAGCCCGTAGGGCAGGCATGGTGTCTCATTTTTACTTTTTGTTCAAATTGTAGTAACACTCAAGACATCTCAAACCCTGTATCTGTAGAAGCATTCTTTGAACATCCAGTCAGTATACTGGGTGCTCGCATTGCTGGAATTAGTCATTCTGGTCTGGAAGATATCACTGCAGTCATGGATATGTTGCCCCCTCTTGGTTCCACTTTTTTTTTAAAATATACTAGGTCAATAGGGAGTGACGCAAATGCAGTAACAGAGTATTATGTTGGATGCCGCTCATAGGTTACATGATTTTTATAGGGTTAGGCATGAAGACATCATTGATGTTAGTATTACTGTTGACGGCACATGGCTTAGACAGGGCCACAAATCAAATTATGGCTTGGTTGCGGTGATGTCTTGGGACACTGGAGAAGTTTTAGATTATTATCTTATGTCTAAGTTCTGTCAAGCTTGTGCGCGAAGACCTGAAGATGAAACAGAAGCAAGTTACACAGAATGGTTTGAGGGTCACAAGGTAAAAATTGTGAAACCAATTTTGAAGGCTCTTCGGGTTCTATGGAAGTTGTAGGAACACAAACTTTTTTATCGTTCAGTGGAGAGACTGAAGCTTAGGTACACACACATAAATTAGTGATGGGTATACAAATGCACATAAACGGTTGTTGGAAGTCGAGCCTTACGGTCCTAGTGTCTTTGGGTGGTGCTAGGGGGGTTAGTCGTGTGTCTATAGTTAAAATGCAAACCTACTATAGGGGAGCAATTAGAAAGGACAACCTAGAGGGGATGATTTGCGATGTGAAAGCGATTTTTTATCACTCTTAGTCAACTATGGAATATCCCAACACGAGTATTGTCCTACAAGAGTTTTGAGTTGGTGTAAGTTTAATCCAGCTTGTGCTAAAGGTGAGGTACCACCAGTACCGATAGGCCTATGATTCCTCTGGACAAGGCTAGGAGGTTTTTGATAAATTAATGTCCGAGGATCTTTTGTGCAAATGTTTAGGTGGTTATACACAACCAAAATGAGTTTAATTCTGTTGTGTGGAGTAGAGCGGGTAAGACAGAACATATGAGTGCAACAAGTGTCAGGCTTGCTGTCGAGAGGCAGCAGAGTTCAATGGAGGGCGGAGCATTGTATGGTCCTGGCATGGGGGACCTGTAACATTTTATTTTGTTATGTGTCTTTTGCTTTCTATTGTCAAACAGAGATTATTGGAAGATACTTTTGTTTATGTGTCTTTTTGTCAAGCTTAGGAATTAGTGGAGGATGACTTTTGTTTGTGTTCTATTGTTTTTCAGGGATTACTGGAGGGTGTCGGAAGACATGTGTGGAGGGTGACGATGGATGGACCTGGGCATGGGAGCCCTGCAAATGATGACGTGTTTATGTTTGCTAATTCAATATTAGCAAAGCAACATACATGTAACAAGTCTGATGCATCTTTAATTTATGTGTATGTATATATATATATATATTGTTGGTTTTCAGGTTGTATACAGGGTTGTATACAGAAATTTTGCCAAGGGGGGGCGAACTTGAGATATGGAAAAATAAGGGGGGGGGCGGAGAGCCTGGATGGTGCGGAAAGGGGACGTGTACCCTGGGCTTCCGCGTGGAGTACGAAAGTGTTTTACCCACAGGTATTTTTGCAGTACTAACTGTATATATAGCTGCTACTTATGATGGCATGCACTTTTTCTAAAATCTTTAGTACAACATTCCATCTTAAATATTTGCTGAAGTTGCATGCTACGGCAATCAGCATATATAGATTAGATATAGTCACTTGTCACTCGTATAATGGAGGTGGGCTTTTGTGAAATCGAATTATGTTGCATTCCATGCATTTTCTTACAAAATCATGGACAACAGGTTTCATACACAATTTTTCTCTAGTTCTCTAGGGGGGGGGGGGGGGTGGAAATGGTTGGTCACTTGGTGCCCTAATTTTTGTTAATATTTTCTTAACATGTTCATAAGTCGTAAAAGGGGGGGCTGGGGGGAAGATCCCCCCATATTTTTTTTGCTTTTACAATGTCTGAGGATAGCTATTTTGACTGACTACCAATGGCATTATGCTATACCGAACTATGGCTAGACTGTATATATTTCTCATGATATTGTAGCTGCTTGGAAAAAGGAGAGCATGTGTCATGACACGATGACATCACACACCACCACGTGCTCTCCTTTGTAGGTTTGTCACTTCTTTTGTTTCTCCTTCTTTCCCACTCCCTCTCTCTCAGTATTTTTAACTCAGTCCATTATGTCATGGTCTTCAAGTCTAATCTTAGACATGATGTCATCACACGCCACCACGTGTTCTCCTTTGTAGGTTTGTCACTTCTTCAGTTCCCTCCTTCTTTCCCACTCTCAGTATTTTTAACTCAGTCCATTATGTCATGGTCTTAAAGTCATCACACACCACCACGTGTTCTCCTTTGTAGGTTTGTCACTTCTTCAGTTCCCTCCTTCTTTCCCACTCTCAGTATTTTTAACTCAGTCCATTATGTCATGGTCTTAAAGTCTCTATAAAAGAAACCTTACTAGCTGATTTCTCTTCATATTAATATGGATATTCGCTCATACTTTGCAAGTACTTCTCAAGCCTCTTCTCATGCTAATAGCAGCGATAGCGAAGATAGCAGAACAGATAGCTCTGAGCATGTCGAGGCATCTAGTCCTAGCCTTAGTCCTCCACCTTCAAAGAAAAGCAAGCAAAACAAACACCGCTCTTCTGTATCCACGAAGAGAAAATACTCTAAGAGCTGGGAGAAAGATTTCAGTTGGCTCTATTATGACGAGGATAGCGATGGTGCCTTTTGCAAGATTTGCAAGCAATCTGGTCTGCAGCGTACTGGAGGAGTGTGGGTCACACAACCTTGCAGAAATTGGAAGAAAGCTGTTGAAAAAATGAAAGCTCATGCGAGAAGTGACTTCCATATCCATGCAACTCGAGCTCTTTTTGCAGCTAAAGGAGCAGCCAAAGGTGGAACAGTTGTACAGCAACTCCAGAATGTTTTAGCTCGCAAAAGAGCTCAGAACAGAGCTGCAGTGAAGTGCCTGATCCTACTCACTCATTTTCTTACGAAAGAACAAGTTGCACATTCGACAAAATTTGAGAAGCTGGTTGACGTGGTGGTTCGATGTGGCAGCCAACATTTGAAGCAATTCTTAGAAACTGCACCAAGAAATGCTGTGTACACATCAAGAGTGGCTGTGGTTGAATTCATCGAATCATTGGGGACATGGGTGGAGGAGTCGATTCTGAAGCGACTTCAAAAGGCACCTATGTACAGCCTCATGGCAGATGAGTGCACAGATGTCACCAACGTAGAAGAATTGTCTGTGTTTTGCCGCTGGGAGGAAGATGGTGTACCAGTAGAGTGCTTTCTGGAGCTTATTCCATTGAAGAAGGCTGATGCAGAGACCATCTATTCTAATCTCATCGATTGTTTAAAGAAGAAAGGTCTACAAGTCGGAAGAATAGTTGGATTGGGATTTGATGGAGCTGCAACTTTTTCTGGACGAAAGACCGGGGTTCAGGCACGTATCAAGAAACATACTCCTCACGCTCTGTTTATACACTGCCACTGTCACTTACTGCAGTTGGCTTGTGTGCAAGCTGCCAATAAAACTCCTGGAATTGCTCATGTTTACAGAACATTGACTATATACTCTTTGGAAGCATTTTCGCAATTCCCCCAAGCGAGCAGAGTGTCTGAAGGAGGTACAGCACGTTCTTGAACTTCCAGAAATGAAAGTGATCAAGCCATCTGACACACGCTGGCTGGCACATGAAAGGTGTGTCAAAGCTGTCAAAGCAAGTTATTCTGCAATTGTAATCACCATTGGGAACATCTACGAGATGTCCCACGAGCCAGAAGCTCTTGGAATCCATGGTGCCCTCTGCAAATTGTCTACGATTGCAGCTATATATTTGCTTGATTTCACTCTACCACAAGTAGCCAAGCTCAGCAAAGCACTTCAGGCAGAGCAGCTTGACCTCTCGTTGATATCATTCCTTGTTGATGCTACTGTTAAATCCTTGGATGATGCAGTTTTGCCTGGAGCGAACTGGGTGTTGGAGCTTCTTGAAAACGTTGAAGACTTGAAGTCATCTACAAAGGTGTCTATTGACGCTGATAAAATACTTTCGTTCCAGAATGTTGTTGGTAAGCCTTTTGTTGCTGATTTAAAGGCCAACATAACAAGCCGATTTTCTTCATCCAACGCTGTTGTAACAGCATTGTCTATATTCGATCCACGGAAAGTTCCAAAACCAGATTCAGTATATTTTCCCACTTATGGAGACACGTCTGTTGAGAAACTGATTGCTCACTACGGAGAAGATAGAGATGCAGAAACATTGGATGGAGAAGAAACAGTGAAGACAGCCATGATTTCCACTGAAATACTTACAGAGTGGAAAACATTCCGCCAGCTGTTAGTCAAGCAACCACGGGATACTACTGCATCACAGCTGAAAGAACTTGTTTCAAACGACATGCTCAAGGCCATGTTTCCCAATTTGCACAAGATTGCCTCCATCTGCTTATCGATTCCAGTTTCTACTGCTTCTGTGGAGAGAAGCTTCTCACAGATGAAGATGATCAAGACTCGTTTGCGTAATTCTCTAAGTGACTGCAGCCTTTCTCACCTTATGAGGATTGCTATAGAGGCACCAGAAGTACTCTCTGAGAGCGACCTTGAAGAGATTGTGGACGTATGGCAGAGAAAACCAAGAAGAACCTCAGTTTGACATTCCTATCATTTGAACCTGATATCATAAGCTTATTACACCTTTCTTGTATTACACCTTTCTTGACTTTATTTAAAAAAATATCTCTAATTTCAAGGGGGGGGGGCGAGAATGATACAAGGGGGGGCGAATGCCGCCCCCCCTTAAATACACCCCTGGTATATAGTTAGGATGTAGGATACTTACTGCTGTTGTTGAAAAAATAAAGGACTGAAAAGTAAAAGATTTTGTTTGTACACACACAATTCTAGTAATGAGGGATGTATTCTGGTGAACAGGGGGTGTTTCTGGCAGCTGGGATGCGATTACAAACTGCTTGGACTTCAAGGCTCATTATCTGAAGTGATTTTTGAAAAACAGTTCAAATGATAACTTGAATATTTTTTATCCTTTCATTAAAAAAAAAAATCATTTGAAAGCAATTTTTATATTCTACAACTTGCGCGAGAGTTTTTGTTTGATAGCATTACTAAAATAGACCTATAGATGAAAATGTAACGTGATGTCATAAAGCTATGTTCAGAAAATGAGACAAAAACTTTTTTTCAAAATTTCAAGACGCGCAGTTTGTAGTGCTCATTATGATTGACTAATAGACAGCGCAAAGGTCGTTAACGTGGTTCACTTAACGACCTACGGTCCGCACTGGAAGAGCCTATAATGAGCTAGGAAAAAATTATGGCGAAACAAAATAACAAAAGAGACTTAGCATTAGAAAGTACAGACTGCAAGCTATAATTTGATATATAAATCTGGAAACTAGAGTGAATGCGAGCAAAGATATGGTACTTTATATGAGACTACGCGATACGCAGACCTCGTTACTGCAACGTGGTTTACTTAACGGCTTACGGTCCGCACTGGAAGAGCCTATAATGAGCTAGGAAAAAATTATGGCGAAACAAAATAACAAAAGACTTACCATTAGAAAGCACAGACTGCAAGTCACTGTCCATAGATAAAACTAACATAATATATATACACAAAAGAGACCTAACAAAAAATTCAAGCCCGCCCGTCTATCACAGGGGAGCATGAAGAAGGGAGGCGACGGAGCCACATGGAGGCGACGGAGCCACATGCTGGCGTTTCCATGCCAAAGGCAGATTACTAGACGCTGGAATAGATGGCGTGTATATAGCATCAGCTGGAGGAATTCCAAGGCGCTGTCCCTGAAGCCGCCCAATTGCCCTGATGGTCTCCACACCTTCCTCACTCCAACCCCCCAATGCCTCCATTGCCACAGGGATAAAGTTGACCCCCACTGAGTGGCAGGCACCTGAGTGTGCAGCCAACTTCCTTTTACTGGCAACGGTTAGGGCATGCCCTTGAGAGGTGGCAGCTCCAGTGATGGTCAACTGCTGGAGTGGCGAAATCACCATGATATTAAGGGCCGCTGGTTGGCCCCTCTTCCAAGTGGGGAGAAAGACGTCGGCAGGACGGCTGGAGGACCCAGGAATTAGGGCCGGTGTCATATCGAATTGCGTCCTAGTAGATTTACGTCCTACCCGGACGTTATTATTTAGAAAAAGCGTCCGGCCGGACGTTATTATTTAGAAAAAGCGTCCGGGGGACGTATATAGATAAAGTAAATGCGCGTGGAAATGCGTCCTACCCTATCGAATAGCGTCCGCCCAGCAAGACTTTCATTTTAAGTGCCAAGAGACTTTCATTTGCATCCATTGATAGCAAATTGAACATCTATTCTCTTCCGTGGTCATCGCTTACTTCTCTCAACTGAAGTAACACACCTTGGACATAATTATACTGACGTACAACCTTTGTGATGATAAGGATATTATATCCTTCCCTAACCTCTCTCCTGTTGTCCTAACATACCTCTTTCGTTCCTTCTGCTTGTCATTGTATGGAAGTGCTCTCTGGATACTGTCATCTAACACACAAGAATTGTTCATTGTACTGCAAATTTAGACAGTTTATTCAACACAACCTTGAAACACTCTTCCACTCTTTTCTCCTCTTTTCTCCTCCTCACAGACATGTCCATCAAATTTAGTTAAGTATGTATTATATAAATCTGCTAATTCTTGTTTTACATTTCTAGGTTATAATTTAAAATATGGTTCACATTTCTGTAAGTATTACTCCATTCGAGATAACTTTTGTTCCAAAGTCATTAGAGATATTAGATCTGCACAATCATCCTAATAGATTCAGTTGTAATTTCCTTGTCCACTTGTACCACCTAATCTCATCTTCATAGTTATGTACACTGTATATACTCATACACCTATCCTGGTGTGATATATAAAATTAATAATAATAATAATAATAATAGTTGCACTCATTCATTTAATTATTAGTTATTATATATATATATAAACAGGAAAAAAAAATAATAGACTTTCATTTGCATCCATATAAGTGTAATAATATAATAACTTTGATAGAAAGTTGATCCTCCTGGAGAACAAGTTTGATAGCAAGTTGCTTCAGGGAGCTACTGTAGGGAGCTGCTGCAAGCCTTACACATCCACTGTTCCTCAACAGGTGGTTGAGTTAGGCCTACACACTTCTGGTGGAACCAATGATTGCAGCCATCGCAACTGATCATGTCCCCATAGTCTTCCGGCATTAAGCATGTGCAATACAGTTCAATCCGCTGGAACGGTAGTGAATCGCCAATGCCAGAGAGATGTTTGGGCATCCGGGTCACTTTTTTTCGAGGAAAAGGAACTAAACTCTTACTGTGAAAACACCTAATAGACGGAATAAAATAAGATTGTATAATAATTATGTCATGTGATGCATATATAATGGGTCACCGATAATATATAACTGCTAGCTATATAATGTGCTTTATAATAATAATTTTATTACTTCATCAGGTGAGGACGCATTACTTTCTGGTCGAAAATAAAGAAGGATGGATCCTCGCCTAGTGCCAAATGTAGTGCAAATGCAATGGCAAAAATTCCACAGTCAGTGGAGCCCACTTGCTGTTGCACATCGGCCATAATGACAATCATCTCAGGATCTTCATCGTCGTTACCAGTGTCTACCAAGGGACGGTATATTTGGGCAATTTGGTGACTCAATGAAGAGCTAAGATGGCCAGTCATTAGGCTATCATAGATCCTGACTTCATCTCCCTTCGATGATGTAACAACCCAGTGTTTTCCATCCACATTATGTATCTGTATGGATTCTTGGTTTTGTGGGACAAATCCATAATTCTGTGAAAACAGACAATTTTGCAAACCACCCAGGGATGGAAATTGCTCTTTGAGGATTCTTTGTGCAAGGTTCACATGTTCATCAGTGAGCTGTTTCCCTCTCTTGAGGTCTTCCCTAATGCTTTTGGAAAATGTTAGGGTCTTGCTTCTTTTCCTGGGCTGGGTAAAGTGGCAGTCTCCTGACCTCGCATGCTTCTGTGATGGCAGTTTGTTCCTCAATCCCATTACCAATTCTATGAAGGAAAATTGTTATGTAATGGCATTCAGACTTTTTTGTGTAGTTTGGCATACTGCTTACCACTTCTCTTCAAAGGTCCTTCTAAAGGGACACTCTCTGCCACAGGAGTTTCCATCTGCCTTCCATTGGAATGCTCCTCTGGAGGCTGCTGGATATGCCTCTCCACCACATTCCCATCACTCTTGCTCATCAGAGTAGTTTGCACTAGATCACCTACATGTAATGATCATATGATATTGCAGCAGTTTCTATTGTACAGAGACAGCTTTGTATTGATTGCATAACATATTCAACTCACTCTCCTTAGGGTCTTCTGGATGGTGCTGGTCTTCTACATGCTTCTCTACAAAACCTGACTCCCTTCTCTGCTCCTCAGATGATGCTTGATGGCCTGGACACTTCAACAAAACAAAAGTACATTGCAATGGCTTTCCAGTGCCTTGCATGGCAGTTATTGTACATTTCATCTATTTTTTCATTTAAATTCTTTTAGAAAGTGCATGATACAAACAAATAACTTTCATTTCATTCTATATAATTTCTATAGCTAATATATGTATATAGCCATTAACCTGTGCAGTTTTCTTCTTGTAAACTTTGAGCCTGTTTACATTAATTTTCTTCTTCAAAATTGTCCCCTTCAATGTTTGGACTTCATAAACACCTTTACCAACATGCCGGTTGACAACATATGGGCCGAGCCACTTATTGAAGAGCTTTCCCCCTTTCCTCTCTTTTTGTGCTGTGTTTTCAACAAGGACATGGACACCTTCATTCATCACAGCAGGTGAATGCTTGAGATCGTAGTACTCCTTCTGCTTCTTTTGAGCCTGAGAAATGTTGGAAGTGGCTTTAGAAACAATCTCCTTCTGTATTTCAAATAGGGCTTCCATTGTGTCTTCAATATTTTCCTCAGAAAGTTCTAGATCGAGTTCTTCTTGTGGACAGAGTTCTACATCAATGGGTAGACGAGGATGACGGCAAAACATCATGTAAAATGGAGAAAATTTGGTAGAGCTCTGTCGGGTGACTCTATAGCTGAATAATATAGGGTCTAAAAGCATATCCCAGTTAGTTTGATCTTCATCAATCCTAGCAACCAGAGAATGGGATAAAGTCTGGTTAAATCGCTCAGTAAGCCCATTTGTTTGTGGATGATAAGCTGATGTCACCCTGTGCTGTGTTTGTGTTTTTGCAAAGAGATGCTCAGAAAGTTGATTGACAAACTCACGACCCTGGTCTGAGATGATTATGTTGGGACAGCCAAAGCGACAGATCAATTGCACACATATATAATATGAAAATAATAATTATTGATTATTTCATATATCATAATGCCCTTTGTAGCTATTGTTAAGCCATTTCTTACCTTGTAAATAAAGTTAGCCACACCAACAGCCTCTTTTGATGGAAGAGGGGTAGCTTCTGCCCACTTTGTGTAATAGTCTGTTACAGTTAAAATGTACTTATTTCCAGATGGAGTCTCAGTTAATGGTCCTATGAGATCTATTCCAAGCTGATGCCAAACCTGAATATAGTATGAGTACAAATTAATTCTATAATGCCAATGTTACCATTTGTATAGCAATTATTACGTGATTAAAAGCATTTGCTGTCCAACTTCCTTACAAGGATGGACAGTATCAAGATGCTCATGTGATACAAGTGTACGAGATCTTACAACTCAATCAAAAGACAGATTCAAAGTCTATCCATCATAACACCACCCAACAGATATAGCCAATCAGAACACACACACACAAGAATGATTACATGAATACAGTAAAATGACCTTAAAAGGAAATGCACAAGGGTGTTAATCAAAGTGTTAATGACTGCAAGTAATTCAAGTTGGGAGGTTATAATGAGCTAATTTATATAAGTCTGAAGGTGTAGCATTGCCTTTTAGCAGCTGCTTAAATATTACTATGGTACCAAACACAAAAGCTAGTTGCTTGAACATTTAGAATTACAAGTTGTTACATGATGCAGCTGCAAACAAATGCAACTGCAGTTCTATTTCATAGTGATATTTTTGGTACACAAAATTACCTTAGAAACAACAGGAATTGGATGCAGAGTTCCAGAACACTTTTTCAGTTTTGGTTTGCTACGCTGACAGCGATCACAGTGCCCAATGTAATACTCGACATCAATGTACATTCCAGGCCAATAGTACTTCAGTGTGAGTGCACTAAGAACTCGAGTGATTCCTGTAATGCATCAATATCTATCATGGCATTGAGAAAACTACATTCGAATAAGTTGTACAGTACTTCAGTTATAATACCACACAAATGATGCTAGCAGTCAATAGTTTTTAAACTGGCTTTGGTGTCGGCTGGGGCCAAAGCAGTTAGACAAAACCTCAATTTCAAAACCTCAATTTCTACCATCATTTAAAATTAATCCAAAGGTTCTTAACTGCTGTATCTAATACAGTGAAGCAGACATCGCTACTGCTAGTTGCCCTGGTGTGTGTGTGTGTGTGTGTGTGTGTGTGTTTGTGTGTGTGTGTGTGTGTGTATGCTGGGGCTTGTCAGACCAAGCGTATGCTACTAAAGCGAAATGTTAATTCTTCTAGCCTGGGCATGCCTGCACAGCTAAAATTATTACAAATTGACTAGTATATTATAATATTTATGAAGACAATAGAATTATGTTAAAATTACAATTATGAAAACTATACAGGATATAGCTACACCAACCTAGGTGTCCATCTTCATGTATTGCCTTCAATACTCTCTTCTTTTCTTCCGCAGTTTCTACCACAAGCCTCCTCACTGACTTGACGTTCGTCTCTTTTTTCTCTTGGTTACCTATATAATATAACCGACCTTCATGGACATTGAAGTTATTTGCCTTTCTTCTCAAGCTTCTTTTGTAGTTGTGTGTGCTATCTATGGGATAGTTTCCAGAAAGAATAAATTCAAATACTTCAGAGAAAGAGAATTTTTCTGCCATCTTTACAACATAAATTAATTTTGTCTGCTGGGACGTAATTCCTCGCCCCCGGACGCTTATGCTCATCGGTTAACGTCCTAGCGGACGAAATATTACGTCCCTAGGACGTATACCGATAGGGGACGTTATCCGTTATGACACCGGCACTTCTTTCCTGGGCGCCAAAGCAGCTGTCGAGAAGAGTGCGTTGCATGAGACTACGCGATACGCAGCCGACAGCCAAACGCGAGGAGCAATTTTTATTTTAAAAAAATAAATTTTTAAGCAATAACTAAAGTACCATACAGAAATAACTAAATAACTAAATTAATCTAAATTAATCAGTCAAGTTTTTAAATGACGCCATCGACGTCAGGTGGATTGATGGGGACTCTGTTAGCCCAAAGTGTGGCGTTGCCTCTCCAAAGGGTGATGGAGAGTTTCTGGAAGAGGTGGCGTGTTGTTTCTGCAGGTGGGATCCCAAGTCTCTGTCCTTGTTGACGGCCAATAGACCTAATGAGGTCAACAGCTTCAGGGCACCAACCACCCAGAGACTCAACAACCAGGGGAACAAAGGTTACCCCAACCGACTGGCAGGCGGCAGAGTGGGCTGCCATCTTTCTCTCACAGCCAACATTAAGGGCATGACCCTGGGTGGAGGCAGCACCGGCTAGTGTGAGCTGCTGGAGGGTGGAGATGACGTGGACATCTATTGCTGCTGGTTTCCCTCCTTTCCAGTTAGGGAGGAAAACGTCGGCAGGGCGACTGTGGGAGCTAGGAATGAGGGAAGGCGCTTCTTTCCGGGGCGCGAGGGCAGCAGATTGGGCAGCAGAGAAAAGAGTGTCCCTGATAGCGTCATGCCGATGAATCCTGTCTCCATTCCCACCACAACCAACTTGATGGTCACCATGAGGATCGGAAGCAGTCTGGCAGATGGGGCAGAAAGAACCCTTCGCTACCATCTGCATAGGAGCAATTAGCCATATACGCATGCGTACGGTAGCAAATCGAAAATCTGTCTCG
Source organism: Cladorhizidae sp. MBARI D1340-BT2 (assembly GCA_028752905.1). Lineage (NCBI taxonomy): Eukaryota > Metazoa > Porifera > Demospongiae > Poecilosclerida > Cladorhizidae > Cladorhizidae sp. MBARI D1340-BT2. Next base: position 10,613,094 of record JAQNBH010000017.1, read on the forward strand.
CGAGGTGCTAGCAGCACGCTTCTGTTAGATAGTTCTGAATCTGAGGCAGTACACCTTTCGCCGTGGAGTCCAGCTTCTCACATTTGGCTGGTGAGCTGACCTTAACTTAGCATCCTAGTTGATTGTTCCAAGAAAATCGACATTAAGATGCTCGTGTTGTACCTACTATCAACCATTTTAGGTAAGCTCTAGCTAGTTCCAGTCACATATGAACTGCAATATTATACTTAGGTATTGTATATTTGCAGTTGGTAATGTATTACTGCAAAGAAGAGCCGAAGCTGCTGCCTCTTTAGTGAGGATCACCACTATTCCCAGACAAGGCCCTTTCAGAGTTCAACAGACAGTACAATTCTCCTGTATGGTAGACCCGGTACAGTCTTCCCCTCTGACTTACCAATGGAGGAATGTGAAATCTGAACATGGTAGCTCAAGTTATTATGGGGGGAGCTTTAACACGACTTTCAATAAGTACACACTGCGGTACTGTCTGTATTCCTGTAGAGTAACATTGAACAACATACTCTTTGGCTCAGCTGATAGATTTATTGAAGTACATGGTAAGTCTTTTATAAGGAAGTGTGTATGATCTACAGGGCATGTATGTTTGATTATCTGATAATACATTGATTCAGTAAAAGTCAATCTAGCTTTTCTCCTCATCTTAAATCAGTATATTTGATATCATAATTATTATACGCTCTGGGAACTCACCAAAAAATTAGTCAAGTGTCTATAAACATTGTTACATATGTAAAATGACACTTAGTGAAGTTTATGAGTTGAATCAGCAAGCATGTGTTGTTTAGAATATGCCTGTGTTGTATTCTAGATCAGTGAACATTATGGTCTAGAATCCTTTGTTTATATTACAGATGTTATAGTAATAGATTAGAAAAAACTGATTTCTATTAATCATACATAATTATATATAACTAGTTAACTTAATTACGAAGTGAATATAATAAGTATATATATAGGATGATCTTTACCAAGTATGTTGGCTTGTTTATAAAAATTCGGCTTTATCAAAGTCGAGATTGATTGCACATTAAAAGCATATATAGCAAGTATGTTTAAGAATATAAAACCATCTATATATAAACTTGTTTGTTTGGACTTATGACCACACATTCTGCTGTAGGAAGGATTTCAGATCATAAATAAACACCATCAGCTTGGGCCGCATCACTTTGCTGAACCAAAGATTTCTTGGCTTGTCTAATAAACTCATTCCACTGACATACGCAGGCTCATAAGACAAGTATAAAAGTATGTGTATACAGTGGGACCACATAAATGGGAATGGTTTAGCTACATATTGTTTAAAATATTTTCTAAATAACGAAGAAGCTTAACTACAAAGTAAGAGTTGCACATTGGTCAGTCCATTCCATCTTTTCTAGTTACCAGATATATACCAGAATGAAGTAATTATATCAATCAAGTTTATTTACAGATACAGAGTGAGGACCCACTTTACTGTTAGGAGTTAGGACACAGTTTTGTAAATTTATACTTATACATGTACCAAGTTTATGGCTAAGTTCACTGAAGGTGCCATATAAGCAATTTATGTGGCACCTTACTATGATCAGGATTAATTTTAGGAGGATTTCCTGGCTAGAATTGATACTAATTGTCATCTTCCAGGTAGTCAAGCAACCCTGGCAGCTATCGACTATAATGAGTACGCAACTGGGTGTATGGTTGACCTGATAACCATTTTATCCCGAGTCTAATATGAACTTTTGAAACCGCCAAATTCTTGGGGATAACTTATATAAGTAAAGACTATATAGAAGGCATGTGGTCTTCTATTTCAGGATCAGTGTATGGTATAGGAAAGAGAGGAGGAAATCCAAGATGCCTCTGACATAGAGTATTGTGTGACATGAGCATTTTCCAGGTAACCAGGGGTTATCCAGGGTAGACTCTAACATCTCCGCCCCCCATCTACTCTTGGTAGATACCTGGGATTCCTGTTTAAAATATACCTTTTTCCGTTTTAGTTCCCAATTGACACCAGATATGCTCTGTCTGGCAACCTAATTGACCACACAGCCAGTGTTATACTTTACCTCACTTAAATAACCACATGGACTCGGTCGAACCTCTCGAACCATCCTTGGTATGGACCTGAGGACAAGTAGATGCAAAAGAACTGGCTGATAGTAGAGCAGAGTGAACTTAGCAAAATGCTGAAATTTTGTTCATATGCAAGCTGGCATACCTAGAGGAATATCACTGGGCAGAGAATTGCTAGTAGTGGTAGGCTGGTAATGAGATGCAGTACAGAGTGGAAGAATGCACATCAGGAACAAAAGAGGCATCTGGCAGTCAAGTGTAACTATCTTATGATTAATTGTCAATCTCAAAAGCAATGCTGCAGCTCTTTAAAGGAATGCAGCACAGGTCAGTGTCACTCTATGCAGCTGAGCAACAAAACCACTGTAATTGGAGACGAGGCTTATCATATTATAGGAGATGAGGCAAACCATAGTAACATTATCAGTGCTTGCAGCATGAGTCTGTGGTGATCCTGACATGCAGCTGCAAGGGTATTTTCAGATAGATGCAAGTGTCCTTGTAAAGAGACCAATATAAATTTCAGTGACCAGTGTGGATGCAACACAGGGCAGAAGCCTTGTATATAGGTAAATGATATTGTTCCCTGCTCATGTGTGTGCATCCTTCAGCAGGTTGTAGCTCAACCAAGTAGCATTGATTCACCCATACTAACCTTATCCAACATGTGCAAGAACTGGAGTAACATTCAAGATGAAGGTGAACATGCAGTATTATGATGCAAAACTCCAAATTATTTTGCAGGATTTCGTACAAGTCCTTCAAGTAGCAGGACCACAGACACAGTGTATATGTATATATGTATATATTATCTGCATGAGCAGAGCAAAGGACGTGCTAACTGAAAATGTGTGCTTTGGGAATTGCACGTCACCACTACACATGACAGATAATATTTTGAACAGCATGCTTACCATTGCTATTTGAATTGGGTGACATTTTTTGCAGATGTGGTTACCTATTCCTCTAGTAACTGCAGAAAAACAACATGTAGATAATTTATTTTATGATGTTGTGGAGAGTAGGGAAGGGATTATCATAAAAAGTGTTATCCTGTGCAGTGTTATGTGTTAGAAACAGAAACCCAGATTCAATTAATATTTCATGGAATATATGGAGGCTTATTACGTTGTTTTGTTTGTTCTGGAGTTCTCCTGTGAGAGTGTTTTCAAGTCCTAAAGAGGCTGTAGCTGATGGCCGACTCTAATAATGAAGCATAGAGAAGATATATGTGCTGGCTTGTGTCATGTTCCAAGTATTGGAAGTAAGCTAGATAAAAGAATAGGGGCATATCTGATTTTTGGTTTTCTTGTCTAGTTCTCTCCTTCCATAATGTTGAACTGTTTTGTAAAACAACAACAGGTTAAACAAGAACATTTTTAATCAACATCTATGTTGGACTGAATCATTTTCTGGCTAACCAATTTAAATTTGCTCACTGGATGTTTCTCTCTAGTAGAGTGTCTGTTCAAAAAAAGTGTATCTCATCCTCACATAAACAACAAGCAGTTAGATTACCCTCTACAATATTTATGCTTTTTTATATTGATTAGTATATATAATTTCGAACATTATTATTATTGTTGTTGTTGTTCTTGTTGTTTTCATTATTATTATTATTATTATTATTATTATTATTAATAATACCGGAGAAAACAATCACGTGGGGATGGGGGATCCCAGACCTCACAGAGGTTGGTTTTCCTTGCCCTCATTCCTCAAACAAAACAATCCTGAATGAAACACTGATACCAATGATATAATAATATAGAAGCAAGCACCCAGTCTTGATATTTCAGTTGATCTTCATAAATATCGTGCGGGTTATACTCTGATCAGGGAGCGTATTCCTACAAAACTACCTGGACCCCATTACTTGCCATGTAGCTTCTTGAAGTTCAAGCTGAAGACTGATACAAGTTTGCTGATCTTCTTTTCTGCATCCGTAGGCAAGAGAGCAACAAAAAAGCCTCCTCAGAGAAATGTGAGCTTAAACCTACCATGAAAAATGCACAATAATCTACAACATCGACAAACTTGGGTTCCAGGATGTGCAGCACCTGATGGAGTGCTGATTATAGAGCATTAATCAGTCATAACTCAGTTAGACTCCATCTTTATGGAGTTTTATGCATGTGAGCAAAGCATTATGTTGGTTTAGTTGTATTACATGAGGTGTACATGTTTATTTGAAAATACATGTAGGAGACATGGCAAAATTAATCATGTATGTCATTGCTCTAGTCTTAAATCATATAAAAAAGTGTTGCAGTGAATAGAACATTACAATCTTGTAGGAATATAACAACAATAGTTCTAACACATTGATATGTAGCATTATTTTAGTATTCCACAACTTTAAGATATATTGGTCAACCATTCCTCTTAATTTAGCTACTGCAGTTACAGTATAGGTCAATTCTAGAGATAATATAGTGGACTAAATTCTAAAAGCTGGAGTTTAAAAGTGAAGTGCATGATATTTCGCAAATCACAATCCATCCAAAACCAGCCTCTATATATAGTAGGCCCTAGATTATAACAAGTGATGAAGAAATCTTCAGGCTATAATTTAGCCACCTATATATATGCATATAGAAACACACTCTGAGTAAGTTGATAAGTTGCAATGGATATAATTTGACCAACAACTGAATTATTTTCCCGAAATCATCATATAATAAACCTTTGGTGCACTTAATCTTGATTTGTAGTTACAGTTCATGTGATGACAAAGATCACGTAAGATACTCTCTGGGAGTATATAACAGGAGTCACTGTGCGAACTAAAAGATCTGGACTCTCTACTTGGCCATGCAGCTTCTTGAAGTTCAAGCAGAAGATCTGGACTCTCTACTTGGCCATGCAGCTTCTTGAAGTTCAAGCAGAAGACCTGGACCAGTTTGCTGTTGCCATTGCTTCACTTCAAACATTAATATTTCTTCCATTATTCTCTTTGACAACTTTCATCTTGTTGGCTGGACTGTAACTTCGATGCTAATGTTTTCTACATTCATAGGTGTGAGCAACCAAAAAAGCTTCCGCAAAGAGAAAGTTGGCTTACAGTGTACTGATGAAAAGTTGCATAATTAGCTGTAACATTTCTACAGGACTATTTTGAGTATAGTTGTGAATCCTCTTTTTGATTTATACAAACCCACAATTTTTTTCTGACATCGAATAAATGCCACCCAAGCGTAGTGTTCATATATTGTGTTGGCTTTGTGTTTGAGATTAGTCTTGTAGTATGTGACTGAGCTGCAGTAGTTCAACTTCTGAGTGCTCGATGACTGCTGCTTGCCAGTGCAATACAGCTGTTGATGATCAAGAAGTAGCTAGTGTTGAATCAGTACTAGCTGATTTTGTATTGATTCTATGTAGTTGAAGATCAGGATGCAGGATCATCACTTGCTATGTTTGGACCATTATAATGGACATAGTTTAGTAATTCTAGAGGTGTGTACCAGACATTTTTAATCCCTGAAATAATATATGAACATTGTGGTTAACCAAAGCGTGAGGTCTCTTTAATTCTGCCACTAAATCAACAATCCTGGGTCTGGGGTCAGGAACTATTGTTGTTCTAAACAGGTACTCTATACTATGCCGTTTGTTTTTCCTGTAGCCATTTGTAGCTGAAACTCTATCAAGGGACTGACTATAATTGTATGGTGTAGAGTACCAAAATCTCTCAACAAACTCTCATTTGACATAAAACAGATACAATATCTTTTCAAGAATCAGTTTAAATTTTCTATGCAAAGAGCTAATTTAAATCGATTATCGAAAAAATCAAGATAAAAAAGGTTAGAAAATGCGTGTATCAAAACCCTACCTATGGGACTAACCGTGCTTGAATTTCTGGTATCTGAAACAAACACGATTGTGGTCAAGAAATCAGTCGACGTAGTATCAGCTGTTTTAAGCTTGAATGTAAGCTTGAATGTAAACTACAAGATGAGGCACAGAAGGTAGGTTAGGCTAAGCCTTGATAAGTAGCAGGTAGGATTAGTACTAACACTGCAATGTTATTTTAGTGCTAATGACATGCAGGTACTTATATAATTATAGAGACAGGAGCACATATGAAACAAAGGTTACAAAATGTGATAAAGCAGGGCTGGTTATGTGAGGTTCTACTCCACTGGATTCGCATAAACTTGGCCTTGAGACTCATATTCCACTAGCTTTCAACATTGCCACAGTTTGAGTGATAGCTCAACTATTATATCATATAGAGAAATAAGACCAACCAAAAATTGGAGCAAGACAAAAATTTAAATTGGCTGGCCATAAAAAGGAAAGAAGTGTACCCATGTATATAGACCATAATAAATCATGTACACCAATGTTCTGCTTTTTCTTATAATTGGTTTGTCATGATTTTTGAAGTCTTAATGGAATGGGATGGTCGATGTGATAATGCCTCACCAACTTAGGTTGACTAATGGTGCCATCTTCATCTGCCTGATTCATTTTTGACAGCAGTTAAGCTTGAACAGACCAACTTAAAATCTCTACTTGAAGAGTAGATTAAATGTTGGCAGTAGTTAATTCAATTGAGCTTGATGGGCCAAGTTTGAGAGGAGAAAAAAAATTGAAACAAGAATCAATGAGTACTTTCCAAACAGCCATTTTATATTTTCTGGTGTCTTCATGTAAATTTTATCCACCCGAGTTTGCATGTCTTTTTACTAACTGGACAAAAGGAAGAGGGAATATCCCTGTACAAACACAGAGAACTAATAAACATGTTTACTATATATTCCAGAAGATGGTGAGCTTTCTAGCAATAAAACATCAGTAATCACTTAGAGGATGTTTCATGTCTAAAGAAAACACACATTGATAACATGCTTCCCACACCCACGGTTTACTATCACCAGCACGTACACACACACACATACAACAACAGATAAGAGCAAAAAAGAATACATTGCATTTGCTGTGGGTCGGTCATTTACATTAATACAGAGAGGGGGACAGGCAATTTACTACTACCTTTTTGGTATACTTTGCACACACACACACATCTCACACACCAATCACGCACACACACACACACAAGAGTATAGTTAATCAGATGGTTTTGAGTCCAATTTGTGAATAATTGAACGTAAAATTTGGAGATTTGCACGAGGTGAAGCAAAAGTGAACTTTGTACAATTATTGGACTAGAATATAAGTGGAAGTGTATTTATTATAGGTCAGGCAAATTATTATGCTGAGCCCATTTTTCATTTTTCTGAGCCGAGCAGCAGTATATAGAACTTGGTGTATTTTGTTATAATTGTTCTCAAGAAGTCTCATCATATCAGCATTTTAAATTCAACAGACCTTTCATTCAAAGATACTTCACTTAAATTTTGCCAGTGCTAATATCATAAATGTCACCTATTTTGGAAATAAACTTACCTGCTCCGGCAAGGCTGGCTCAAAAAATCCTCCAAATACAATTACCAAGTTACATTTATCTATTGTAATAAACAGGAACTATGTGTTGCTAGTCAAAACTGATCGTTCCCAAGTTTTTGTTGCTATGTAAAGGAACATTACAAATAAACAGCATCCAGGTATATATATAACTATATGGATCTTAAATACTGAGCATGCTCAGTACTACGGCACTAGAGTACACACTAACCTAAAGCTGCAAAAACAACAACAGGGGCTACAAAATGAGTACACAGTTAATGTACTCACTCCTATGGAGGTAATATACACAACTCTATGATCATTGTTGATAAATTTATGTAGTCCTATATACGAAAATTGAAAAAGGGAGGAAATTAATCGCATGTGAGAACAAAACAATTGTAAGAGGAAGATCCAGAGTAATTGGATGATGCAATTTTGACTGTTACACTGCAAATTGGACAAGAATTCATGTAATTTGCCTATTAATCATAAGTTTAAAACTGGTTATCGATAGCTCTCTTTCTAAGCTAGTTATTTTAAGGTAGTTCTTAGTTTTGATAGCTAAGTAGAATGGCCACACCTTGTATATTCTTCTTCCACAATCAAACTACTCACTCCTTTCACATAAATATTAGCTGCAATTATATTATGTATATTCTCAAGTATATTCTCAAGTACATGACAACTATTATACATAATCCCCCCTTTATGAATGGTGAGCACCCCCACTTTTCAAGTGCCCTTGAGGATGCACATTTTTAAATAGGTGTAGATTTTGGGATTAGAACCAAGTAAATGGCTAATAAGGTTAGGGCCAACGCAATAAGGTTAGAGTAAGTAATAAGGCTAGGTGGGAAAATGGCAACGATATAATATTTAAGGGGGAAAGAAGGCTGTGTATCGCGTAGTCTCATATAAAGTACCATATCTTTGCTCGCATTCACTCTAGTTTCCCGATTTATATATCAAATTATAGCTTGCAGGCTGTGCTTTCTGATGATAAGTCTCTTTTGTTATTTTGTTTCGCCATAATTTTTTCCTAGCTCATTATAGGTGCGGACCGTAAGCCGTTAAGGGGGAAAGAGGGATGCGTATCGCGTAGTCTCATATAAAGTACCACATCTTTGCTCGCATTCACTCGAGTTATATATCAAATTATAGCTTGAAGTCTGTGCTTTCTAATGGTAAGTCTCTTTTGTTATTTTGTTTCGCCATAATTTTTTCCTAGCTCATTATAGGCTCTTCCAGTGCGGACCGTAAGTAAACCACGTTGCCTTTGCGAGGCTCTTATTCGGTCTATTAGTCAATCATAATGAGCACTACTCAACATTTTGTTTGTACACACACAATTCTAGTAATGAGGGGATGTTTTTGGTGAAGTAGGGTGTGTTTCTGGCAGCTGGGATGTGATTACAAATTGCTTGGACTTCAAGGCTCAATATCTCTAAATTGATTTTTGAAAAAACGTTCAAATGATAACTTGAATATTTTTTATCCTTTCATGAAAAAAAAATATCATTTGAAAGCAAATTTTATATTCTACAACTTGCGCGAGAGTTTTTGTTTGATATATAGGATTACTGAAAAATACCTATAGATGAAAATGTAAGGTGATGTCATAAAGCTATGTTCCGAAAATGCAACAAAAAAACTTTTTTTCAAAATTTCAAGACGCGGTGCTCATTATGATTGACTTTAAAGGGGGGAAGAGGGCTGAAAACACATATTTTTTCAAATTTTTTTTGGCCCAAAAGGGTTCATAGTATGTCTGGAGTTTGAGTTTCAAGTTTCAGAGCAAGTGAATACTTGCATCAGAAGATATAGCCATTTTTATACAGTGCATTATTATGATTTAATGTTGCTATTGCTGAGCCTGTTAAGGCCATCACATATATAATACAGCACAGTGTGAAACTATTCCTAATAACAATCTATATTTTAAAAAGAAGTCAACAGTACTTAATTAATAAAATTATCCACAATATTAAGTTACGAGTGTCATTCCATTTCATTTCATTTCACTTCACATTGGAAGAGGTTCTCTCCCAGTCTTACCTGGCTACAATCGGGGGGTCGGCGATAATCGCCTACCCAAAATACAGTTTTTATATATCAAAATTTTGCCAATTTCATGGAGACCCTTACCAGTCGTTTGCGCAATGAATTGACCAGGCGGGGGGGTAGTGCGCAACCTCTAAGACAAGCACGTTTTTTTTAGGTCACGTGTTTTTTAGTCGGTTCGCTTGAAACTTTCACACTGTTGAGTTATGGGGAAGAAGCATTTTAAACAGAAAGGCCAAGGATTCAAGAAGAGTGACGACAAGAAGAAGAAAGCCCTACAGGCGGCTGTTGTTGAGCCTGTCACAGTAGCCGCGCCAGGCAAGTTTTAATAATAATAAGAGGAGATGTTCAGACCAGTGGTTGGTGTTAAGAGGAGTTTGTGAAGTGAGGAAGAGCGAGAAAAAAGCTTCATATCTGGCTTTCCTGGATATAAGTAAGGCATATGACAGTGTGTGGAGGGAGGGACTGTGGCAGAAGTTGAGGCAGTATGGAGTAGAAGAGAAGCTTGTGAGGACATGTGTAGGATTGTATAGTGGGGTGGAGACGACGGTGGTATTGAATGGAAGGAGGTCAAGGTGGTTCACTGTGGAGAATGGACTTAGGCAGGGATGTCCTTTGTCCACTTCTTTTCAATATATATCTGATGGGAATGGCGGAGGAATTGGAGAGAGCTGAGCTAGGAGTCAAAGTGGAAGGCTGCTGGTGTGGGGCACTCATGTATGCAGATGATGTTGTTCTTCTGGCTGACTCAGGGGTGGAACTGCAAGCTATGTTGGATGTGGTACAGGCGTATGTGTTAAGGTGGAAGATGAAATTTAATAGCAAGAAGAGCAAGGTCATGGTAGTAGGGAAGAAGGAATCAGAAGTGCATTGGAGGATTGGTGAGGAGATATTGGAAGAGGTCAAAGAATTCAAGTACTTAGGAATATGGTTTGATAGGAAGCTAAGGGGTAATGTTCAGTTAGAGAAGATGGCAAAGAAGGCAGAAGAGTGGGTTGGAAAGGTAATATGGATGAGTAGAGTGAATGGGCAGGTGGAAGTAGACAGAGGAAGAATGGTGTGGGAGTTTCTAGCGAGACCCAGTATGGAGCATGCAGCCGAAGTGTGGTGGACAGGAGGACGGAATGCTCGCAAGAAGTTGGAGTCAGCACAGATGAGAGTGGGTAGGAGACTGTTGGGGGCAAGTGATACAGTAGCAGGAGTGGCAATACGGGGAGATATGGGGTGGAGGAAGCTAGAGGAGAGGAGGGAAGAGATGAAGGTTTTGTTTGGCAAGAGATTAGAGGTGTTGGAACAGAGCAGATTGGTTAAAGTTGTTGTAAATAAACTACGAGAGGATGGAGGAATTGGATGGTGGGAAGAATATGATATCTTGAGGAGAAAGTACAAGATAAACAGCGAGGCTGGGTCAGTGCGCAAGTGGAAGGGGAAAGTGAAGGTGAGAAATGAGAAGGACTGGGAGGAGGAAGTAGACGGGAAAAGTACGCTGAATTATTATAAATTGGCAAAGAATGGTGCAGGGGTGGAGAGGTATGTGAGGGCCATGCATGGTCAGGAAGGTGTGCGGCTGCAATTTCGACTGAGGACTGCATCAGCTGGGTTGTTAGAGGATAAGAAGAGATGTGGGATAGTTAGGGATGAGAGGTGTATAATGTGTGATAGTGGAGCAGGGGAGGATGTGGAACATTTTTGGTGACATGCAGGGAATTTGAGAGGGATCGGCTGGTTCTGATAGATGAGGTACGCAGAATTGCAGGGGCAAGACAGTGGCTGGATGAATTAAGAAGAGTGAGTAAGGATGGAAAGGTGGCATTGCTTTTGGGGAAAGATGTGGAGGGAGTAAGTGATGCAGTGATGGAGGAGGTGGGCGAGTGTGTTATGTTTTGGGTAGGGAAGTGGTGGCAGAGGAGAAAGGAATTGCTGTATGGTCAGCTGAGGAATGATCTTTGGTCCACTCCTGTCCCCCCCTTCCTGAGCAGCGGGACACTCGTAACTTAGGTAATATTGTGGATAATTGTATTAATTAAGTACTGTTGACTTCGTTTTAAAATATAGATTGTTATTAGGTTAGTTACTAAATAGTTTCACACTGTGCTGTATTATATATGTGATGGCCTTAACAGGCTCAGCAATAGCAACATTAAATCATAATAATAATAATAATAATATAATAATAGGCTTTACAACAATTGTGACATGTACATATGAGTGGGCAATGGTGGTGTATGAACTGTTGACAGACAGACACTATCCTGAAGTGCAGCTGGTGTAACTAAAGTAACTAAAGTGGATAGAGTGCTAATCAGAGGGGACAGAGAATGAGAGTGGGTGATGGTTAGGACAAGGGCATACTGAGTGGTAGGTACAAGTGATGCATGGGTTGAAGTTAGTCATGAAGTGATTCCAAAGATGATCAAGTATCCTTTGCTTGATGGTGATTACTGATTGAGTCAGATTAATTGGAGGCAAGCTGTTCCACAATTTGACTATTCGGTTGAAGTAGAAATGGTGGTTGTTTGAAGTACGAGAGTATTTGAACATGAGTTTCCTTTGAGAGGTAGAGCGAGTTTTGCCAGACGCAAAACTGATGTAATGAGAGATGTCAAAGTTATCTGGTGGTTCAGTGATGCTTTTCACGAGGAACATCAAATCCTGTAGTTCGTACCAATACATGAGTGGTAGCAACTTAAGGTTGATCAGTCTAGATTTGTAATCTGAGTGGTGGTCGTTGAGGATAAACTTAGTGGCTCTTCTCTGGATCCTCTCTAGTGTAGTGATGTCTTTGATGAGTCGTGGTCGCCACAGTTGTGAGCAGTACGAAAGGTGAGAGCGAACTAGTGTTAAATAGAGGCGCTTCTTGATGCTAGTTGGGGTGGAGAGAGAGAAAGTTCTTCTGATGAGGAAAAGAGAAAAGTATGCTCTGCGGCAGACTGTGTTGTAATGGTCCGACCAGTTGCAGTTACCGTTTATCGTAATTCCCAAGTCCTTGTGTGACCGAGTGAGGGGTAATGGTTTGCCGTCTATGTTGTATGAAGCTCCACCCTTGGTTTTGTTGGAAAAAGTGACGGTAACACACTTTGAAGCACTGAGTGAGAGCTTCCACTTCTGACACCATGAAGACATGGAGTCCAGGTCAAGTTGGAGTAGAGAGTGGTCACTAAATGAAGTCATTGATTTCACCAGCTTAGCGTCATCCGCAAAGAGAAACACAGATGAATGGATGATTGACTGGGGTATGTCGTTGACGTATATGAGAAATAGCAGAGGGCCAAGGACACTACCTTGAGGTACACCTGAGTATACAGGGAGAAGGCTTGAGTTGGTGTTGTTGATGTAACAAAAGTGTGTTCGATTCTTAAGGTAAGCTCTGAACCACCTCCATAAAGGGCCAGTTATGCCCATGACCCATAGTTTGTACAGTAGTTCTTCGTGCGGAACAGAGTCAAACGCTTTACAGAAGTCCAAATATACGACATCCATTTCACTCCTATCATCAATAGACTCGTATATTTCTGAGTAGAAAGAAAGTAGCTGTGTGAGACACGATCTTCTCTTCAGAAAGCCAAACTGCTTCTTTGAGATTTTCGGTCGAATGAAATCAATGACGTTGTTGTACACTATGGACTCAAAGAGTTTGGAGATAATGCACAACAGTGTGATTGGTCTAAAGTTAGATGGATCAGTAAGGTCACCTTTCTTGTGTACTGGACAAATTTTGTGAATCTTCCAGTCGCTTGGCAGTGAAGCCGATTGGAGACTCAGGTTAAAGAGATCACATAGGGGTTGAGTTAGAGAGATAGCACACTCTTTCAAGACACGTGGGTGGATATTGTCACATCCCATTGCTTTGTAGGGATCTAGTTTACAAAGAGCTTCAAACACTCAGAGCCATTTACGTTGATGGTGTGAAACTGAGAAATTGGAGATGGTAGATCGTCAATTGGTGGAAGGTGGAAGTCACTCTTAGTGAAAGTCGAGTTGAAATATTGATTAAATACCTCTGAGATAGTTACAGGATCATATGTTAATGAGGAATTATGGACTATAAACTTAGGAGTTGTTCTTTTCTTGGACAAGTGGTTGACATAATTGAATAGGGGCTTAGGATTAGAAGAGAAGGAATGAATTAGGTTTGCCTCGAAGTTAGTCTTCGCTTTTATCATCATTGTTTGTAAATTTTGGTTCAGGGTTGCCAGTTTGTCCTCCCCTGGGGTAGTAGGCGTTATCAACAGGCGACGCTTAAGAGACTTGATACAATTTAGTAGATGCCTGATGTCTGAATTGAACCACTTTGGTGATTTGGATGAGTGACTGTGTATCCTGACCATGGGGATAAACTCTTGGCTAGCACTGTAAATCTTGCTTTTGAGGCTTAACCAGGTCAGGTTCACATTTCCTGACAATGAAGCTGGTTCGTAATCAAAGTCCAGAAGATAGTCATTCATACTAATGAAATCTCCCTTGGAGTAGTGTAGAATATAACTAGGCGAAAACGTGTGTAATGGGGTGATGGATGTGTTGACTTTAAACGATACTGCTAAGTGATCTGCTTGGAGAGACTGGAGAGTGAGGTGATGGACATAGAGGTCAGAAAGACATGATTCTTTGTTAGTGAAGACCAGATCAAGGATGTTCCCTTTGATGTGAGTAGGATTACTGACTAGTTGGGAGAGGTTGTGAGAAAATAGCAAGTCACAAAGAGAGTTGGAGAAGCTGCTAGACCCTACTAGGGTAGACCAATTTATGTCGGGAGCGTTGAAGTCACCTACTATGATGATAAAGTCATGTGAGCTGGCTAAATTTGATAAGTAACTCAGTAGAGAATTGTGGTAAACATCATCACTGTTTGGTGGGGAGTATACCACAGAGAGCACAAAGGGTTTGTTGGTGTTGATGCTCAGAGTTATGACTTCAAGTGAAACTGGGGAGGGGAGTTGTTGGCATGGAATAGAGTCTGCGCAGGCTATTAGGACACCCCCACCTCTGGAGTTTCTATCTTTCCGGAAAACTGAGTATTTAGAAGGGAGGATTTCGTTGTCATAGATACAGTCAGTGAGCCAAGTCTCAGTTATACAGAAAAAAGAGTAGTTTGAAGAATAAACAAAAGATTGGAAATGTGATAACTTGTTAACTATGCTACGTGTGTTTAAGAGACAGATACTGAGGAATGACTCTAGTCAATCATCTGATTTACTAGCACTTACAGGTTGGTGATTGTAAGTAGGGCCAGGAGTATGAGTATCATGGCTTTGTGACTCTGCAGTAGACATGGTTAAACTCAAAGTTGGAGTTGGCTCGTCTGAGATCGAATGGTCCATAGAATCGTGGTTGAAATGGGGTGATGAAGGTAGGATGATGAAGTTTGTGTTGCCATCCAAATTTCCGTGCAGTGTATTGTTGACCAGGATACTGTCGTTGCGTATTTTGATAGCCTTGCGATTGATGCCCATTTGAATTAGTGACCACCTCTCTTTCATCAGGGCATAGTTCCTTTCGCGTTCAGCTCGAGGCAGATCCGGCTTGATAGTGAACTCTTTAGGCAGGGAAGACCTTTTTAAGAGGATGTTAGAGACATCGGCTGACCGAATGAATTTTATTAGGAGCAGCCTAGGACGTTGATGGTCCTTGTTAAACTTACCCAGGCGATAAAGATCTTTGATGGAGTCAGGCTGTATTTCTCTGTCAATGTTTGAAATGGCAGAGATAGCTTTATCCATGTCCTGTGATTGACGTGCATGTCTTGCAGTGCCCGGTGGGCATTCGTCAATACCAGCAACAACAATGTTGAACTTCCTTTCAGTAGGCTGGGTATTGTGTTGGGTTGGAGTTGCAGTTACATGAGGAGGTGGTTTTGTTTGAGTAGTGGCAAGGACAGTGACGTATGAAGTATGCGGATCTGCAGAGACTGATGCAGCAGCAGCATAACTAGGGACCGTTGATGGGACGAGGAGGGGGGCAGTATTCATCTTTGCGAGCTGGCTAGAGTGACTTGTCACCATCTCCTTGAGATCACGAAGAGTATTTTTTAGATCATTTATTTCCTTACTTTGGCTATCCAGCCGACAACTGGGACACAAGAACGGTGTTGATTTAGGTAAAGAACGAACTTTAGTAAATGCAGCTAAAGAAAGTCCGGCACAGCGTCTGTGCATCCAACTATAGCAAATGCCATCACAGAAGATAGACTCTTGGGCCTTTTTCTTTTTAATCGACTTCTCAATTAGTTTCTCTTCGCAGATAGGACAGGTCATCTGAGTTTGAGTCTCATTGGTGATGGCGACAGCTGCTAGTTCGGTGCGCTCTAAATCGGAATCTTCTTCCATTGCACCCGCGCTGATCTTTTTGAAGTGCTATGGCTGTTCCTACCCAGCGTGCGCTTCAAAAAGCAAGAAATGAGCGAGAAAGAGACAAAAACACAACAAGAGCTCGACCACGTAAACCCTCACCTTTTTGTTTTAATGTTTAGCTCCGTACTAAAAAGTTACTAGCTGTTTCCTTCCTTTGTTAGTGAGTCTCTTGGATCCTGTAGGTGGGGTAGCGCCTTCTGTGAACCTTCACTTACCTTGCAATCAATTGCAAATGTCTGAAGAGAGGCCAGTTCCATTTGTGACTATGACCAGTGACTATGACCAGGAAGAAGTTGGCTCTCATGGATCGTTCAGCTGCTTCTGTGGCTGTTGCTACTGGATCTACTGGCTCTACCTCTTTGGACTCGGGTGGTGTTGGAGAACTAGGTAAGGGTAATCGTATAATAAACTTAGATAAGCTTAGAGAGGTCATAGAAAGGTGTAATAAGTGTATTCAATGTGGTAACTGAGCTCCCTTGCAACTGAAGCCCGTAGGGCAGGCATGGTGTCTCATTTTTACTTTTTGTTCAAATTGTAGTAACACTCAAGACATCTCAAACCCTGTATCTGTAGAAGCATTCTTTGAACATCCAGTCAGTATACTGGGTGCTCGCATTGCTGGAATTAGTCATTCTGGTCTGGAAGATATCACTGCAGTCATGGATATGTTGCCCCCTCTTGGTTCCACTTGTTTTTTTAAATATACTAGGTCAATAGGGAGTGACGCAAATGCAGTAACAGAGTATTATGTTGGATGCCGCTCATAGGTTACATGATTTTTATAGGGTTAGGCATGAAGACATCATTGATGTTAGTATTACTGTTGACGGCACATGGCTTAGACAGGGCCACAAATCAAATTATGGCTTGGTTGCGGTGATGTCTTGGGACACTGGAGAAGTTTTAGATTATTATCTTATGTCTAAGTTCTGTCAAGCTTGTGCGCGAAGACCTGAAGATGAAACAGAAGCAAGTTACACAGAATGGTTTGAGGGTCACAAGGTAAAAATTGTGAAACCAATTTTGAAGGCTCTTCGGGTTCTATGGAAGTTGTAGGAACACAAACTTTTTTATCGTTCAGTGGAGAGACTGAAGCTTAGGTACACACACATAAATTAGTGATGGGTATACAAATGCACATAAACGGTTGTTGGAAGTCGAGCCTTACGGTCCTAGTGTCTTTGGGTGGTGCTAGGGGGGTTAGTCGTGTGTCTATAGTTAAAATGCAAACCTACTATAGGGGAGCAATTAGAAAGGACAACCTAGAGGGGATGATTTGCGATGTGAAAGCGATTTTTTATCACTCTTAGTCAACTATGGAATATCCCAACACGAGTATTGTCCTACAAGAGTTTTGAGTTGGTGTAAGTTTAATCCAGCTTGTGCTAAAGGTGAGGTACCACCAGTACCGATAGGCCTATGATTCCTCTGGACAAGGCTAGGAGGTTTTTGATAAATTAATGTCCGAGGATCTTTTGTGCAAATGTTTAGGTGGTTATACACAACCAAAATGAGTTTAATTCTGTTGTGTGGAGTAGAGCGGGTAAGACAGAACATATGAGTGCAACAAGTGTCAGGCTTGCTGTCGAGAGGCAGCAGAGTTCAATGGAGGGCGGAGCATTGTATGGTCCTGGCATGGGGGACCTGTAACATTTTATTTTGTTATGTGTCTTTTGCTTTCTATTGTCAAACAGAGATTATTGGAAGATACTTTTGTTTATGTGTCTTTTTGTCAAGCTTAGGAATTAGTGGAGGATGACTTTTGTTTGTGTTCTATTGTTTTTCAGGGATTACTGGAGGGTGTCGGAAGACATGTGTGGAGGGTGACGATGGATGGACCTGGGCATGGGAGCCCTGCAAATGATGACGTGTTTATGTTTGCTAATTCAATATTAGCAAAGCAACATACATGTAACAAGTCTGATGCATCTTTAATTTATGTGTATGTATATATATATATATATTGTTGGTTTTCAGGTTGTATACAGGGTTGTATACAGAAATTTTGCCAAGGGGGGGCGAACTTGAGATATGGAAAAATAAGGGGGGGGGCGGAGAGCCTGGATGGTGCGGAAAGGGGACGTGTACCCTGGGCTTCCGCGTGGAGTACGAAAGTGTTTTACCCACAGGTATTTTTGCAGTACTAACTGTATATATAGCTGCTACTTATGATGGCATGCACTTTTTCTAAAATCTTTAGTACAACATTCCATCTTAAATATTTGCTGAAGTTGCATGCTACGGCAATCAGCATATATAGATTAGATATAGTCACTTGTCACTCGTATAATGGAGGTGGGCTTTTGTGAAATCGAATTATGTTGCATTCCATGCATTTTCTTACAAAATCATGGACAACAGGTTTCATACACAATTTTTCTCTAGTTCTCTAGGGGGGGGGGGGGGGGTGGAAATGGTTGGTCACTTGGTGCCCTAATTTTTGTTAATATTTTCTTAACATGTTCATAAGTCGTAAAAGGGGGGGCTGGGGGGAAGATCCCCCCATATTTTTTTTGCTTTTACAATGTCTGAGGATAGCTATTTTGACTGACTACCAATGGCATTATGCTATACCGAACTATGGCTAGACTGTATATATTTCTCATGATATTGTAGCTGCTTGGAAAAAGGAGAGCATGTGTCATGACACGATGACATCACACACCACCACGTGCTCTCCTTTGTAGGTTTGTCACTTCTTTTGTTTCTCCTTCTTTCCCACTCCCTCTCTCTCAGTATTTTTAACTCAGTCCATTATGTCATGGTCTTCAAGTCTAATCTTAGACATGATGTCATCACACGCCACCACGTGTTCTCCTTTGTAGGTTTGTCACTTCTTCAGTTCCCTCCTTCTTTCCCACTCTCAGTATTTTTAACTCAGTCCATTATGTCATGGTCTTAAAGTCATCACACACCACCACGTGTTCTCCTTTGTAGGTTTGTCACTTCTTCAGTTCCCTCCTTCTTTCCCACTCTCAGTATTTTTAACTCAGTCCATTATGTCATGGTCTTAAAGTCTCTATAAAAGAAACCTTACTAGCTGATTTCTCTTCATATTAATATGGATATTCGCTCATACTTTGCAAGTACTTCTCAAGCCTCTTCTCATGCTAATAGCAGCGATAGCGAAGATAGCAGAACAGATAGCTCTGAGCATGTCGAGGCATCTAGTCCTAGCCTTAGTCCTCCACCTTCAAAGAAAAGCAAGCAAAACAAACACCGCTCTTCTGTATCCACGAAGAGAAAATACTCTAAGAGCTGGGAGAAAGATTTCAGTTGGCTCTATTATGACGAGGATAGCGATGGTGCCTTTTGCAAGATTTGCAAGCAATCTGGTCTGCAGCGTACTGGAGGAGTGTGGGTCACACAACCTTGCAGAAATTGGAAGAAAGCTGTTGAAAAAATGAAAGCTCATGCGAGAAGTGACTTCCATATCCATGCAACTCGAGCTCTTTTTGCAGCTAAAGGAGCAGCCAAAGGTGGAACAGTTGTACAGCAACTCCAGAATGTTTTAGCTCGCAAAAGAGCTCAGAACAGAGCTGCAGTGAAGTGCCTGATCCTACTCACTCATTTTCTTACGAAAGAACAAGTTGCACATTCGACAAAATTTGAGAAGCTGGTTGACGTGGTGGTTCGATGTGGCAGCCAACATTTGAAGCAATTCTTAGAAACTGCACCAAGAAATGCTGTGTACACATCAAGAGTGGCTGTGGTTGAATTCATCGAATCATTGGGGACATGGGTGGAGGAGTCGATTCTGAAGCGACTTCAAAAGGCACCTATGTACAGCCTCATGGCAGATGAGTGCACAGATGTCACCAACGTAGAAGAATTGTCTGTGTTTTGCCGCTGGGAGGAAGATGGTGTACCAGTAGAGTGCTTTCTGGAGCTTATTCCATTGAAGAAGGCTGATGCAGAGACCATCTATTCTAATCTCATCGATTGTTTAAAGAAGAAAGGTCTACAAGTCGGAAGAATAGTTGGATTGGGATTTGATGGAGCTGCAACTTTTTCTGGACGAAAGACCGGGGTTCAGGCACGTATCAAGAAACATACTCCTCACGCTCTGTTTATACACTGCCACTGTCACTTACTGCAGTTGGCTTGTGTGCAAGCTGCCAATAAAACTCCTGGAATTGCTCATGTTTACAGAACATTGACTATATACTCTTTGGAAGCATTTTCGCAATTCCCCCAAGCGAGCAGAGTGTCTGAAGGAGGTACAGCACGTTCTTGAACTTCCAGAAATGAAAGTGATCAAGCCATCTGACACACGCTGGCTGGCACATGAAAGGTGTGTCAAAGCTGTCAAAGCAAGTTATTCTGCAATTGTAATCACCATTGGGAACATCTACGAGATGTCCCACGAGCCAGAAGCTCTTGGAATCCATGGTGCCCTCTGCAAATTGTCTACGATTGCAGCTATATATTTGCTTGATTTCACTCTACCACAAGTAGCCAAGCTCAGCAAAGCACTTCAGGCAGAGCAGCTTGACCTCTCGTTGATATCATTCCTTGTTGATGCTACTGTTAAATCCTTGGATGATGCAGTTTTGCCTGGAGCGAACTGGGTGTTGGAGCTTCTTGAAAACGTTGAAGACTTGAAGTCATCTACAAAGGTGTCTATTGACGCTGATAAAATACTTTCGTTCCAGAATGTTGTTGGTAAGCCTTTTGTTGCTGATTTAAAGGCCAACATAACAAGCCGATTTTCTTCATCCAACGCTGTTGTATCAGCATTGTCTATATTCGATCCACGGAAAGTTCCAAAACCAGATTCAGTATCTTTTCCCACTTATGGAGACACGTCTGTTGAGAAACTGATTGCTCACTACGGAGAAGATAGAGATGCAGAAACATTGGATGGAGAAGAAACAGTGAAGACAGCCATGATTTCCACTGAAATACTTACAGAGTGGAAAACATTCCGCCAGCTGTTAGTCAAGCAACCACGGGATACTACTGCATCACAGCTGAAAGAACTTGTTTCAAACGACATGCTCAAGGCCATGTTTCCCAATTTGCACAAGATTGCCTCCATCTGCTTATCGATTCCAGTTTCTACTGCTTCTGTGGAGAGAAGCTTCTCACAGATGAAGATGATCAAGACTCGTTTGCGTAATTCTCTAAGTGACTGCAGCCTTTCTCACCTTATGAGGATTGCTATAGAGGCACCAGAAGTACTCTCTGAGAGCGACCTTGAAGAGATTGTGGACGTATGGCAGAGAAAACCAAGAAGAACCTCAGTTTGACATTCCTATCATTTGAACCTGATATCATAAGCTTATTACACCTTTCTTGTATTACACCTTTCTTGACTTTATTTAAAAAAATATCTCTAATTTCAAGGGGGGGGGGGGGCGAGAATGATACAAGGGGGGGCGAATGCCGCCCCCCCTTAAATACACCCCTGGTATATAGTTAGGATGTAGGATACTTACTGCTGTTGTTGAAAAAATAAAGGACTGAAAAGTCAAAGATTTTGTTTGTACACACACAATTCTAGTAATGAGGGATGTATTCTGGTGAACAGGGGGTGTTTCTGGCAGCTGGGATGCGATTACAAACTGCTTGGACTTCAAGGCTCATTATCTGAAGTGATTTTTGAAAAACAGTTCAAATGATAACTTGAATATTTTTTATCCTTTCATTAAAAAAAAAAAATCATTTGAAAGCAATTTTTATATTCTACAACTTGCGCGAGAGTTTTTGTTTGATAGCATTACTAAAATAGACCTATAGATGAAAATGTAACGTGATGTCATAAAACTATGTTCAGAAAATGAGACAAAAACATTTTTTCAAAATTTCAAGACGCGCAGTTTGTAGTGCTCATTATGATTGACTAAAATAGACAGCGCAAAGGTCGTTAACGTGGTTCACTTAACGACCTACGGTCCGCACTGGAAGAGCCTATAATGAGCTAGGAAAAAATTATGGCGAAACAAAATAACAAAAGAGACTTAGCATTAGAAAGTACAGACTGTAAGCTATAATTTGATATATAAATCTGGAAACTAGAGTGAATGCGAGCAAAGATATGGTACTTTATATGAGACTACGCGATACGCAGACCTCGTTACTGCAACGTGGTTTACTTAACGGCTTACGGTCCGCACTGGAAGAGCCTATAATGAGCTAGGAAAAAATTATGGCGAAACAAAATAACAAAAGACTTACCATTAGAAAGCACAGACTGCAAGTCACTGTCCATAGATAAAACTAACATAATATATATACACAAAAGAGACCTAACAAAAAATTCAAGCCCGCCCGTCTATCACAGGGGAGCATGAAGAAGGGAGGCGACGGAGCCACATGGAGGCGACGGAGCCACATGCTGGCGTTTCCATGCCAAAGGCAGATTACTAGACGCTGGAATAGATGGCGTGTAGCATCAGCTGGAGGAATTCCAAGGCGCTGTCCCTGAAGCCGCCCAATTGCCCTGATGGTCTCCACACCTTCCTCACTCCAACCCCCCAATGCCTCCATTGCCACAGGGATAAAGTTGACCCCCACTGAGTGGCAGGCACCTGAGTGTGCAGCCAACTTCCTTTTACTGGCAACGGTTAGGGCATGCCCTTGAGAGGTGGCAGCTCCAGTGATGGTCAACTGCTGGAGTGGCGAAATCACCGTGATATTAAGGGCCGCTGGTTGGCCCCTCTTCCAAGTGGGGAGAAAGACGTCGGCAGGACGGCTGGAGGACCCAGGAATTAGGGCCGGCACTTCTTTCCTGGGCGCCAAAGCAGCTGTCGAGAAGAGTGCGTTGCATGAGACTACGCGATACGCAGCCGACAGCCAAACGCGAGGAGCAAAAAAAAAAAATTTTTAAGCAATAACTAAAGTACCATACAGAAATAACTAAATAACTAAATTAATCTAAATTAATCAGTCAAGTTTTTAAATGACGCCATCGACGTCAGGTGGATTGATGGGGACTCTGTTAGCCCAAAGTGTGGCGTTGCCTCTCCAAAGGGTGATGGAGAGTTTCTGGAAGAGGTGGCGTGTTGTTTCTGCAGGTGGGATCCCAAGTCTCTGTCCTTGTTGACGGCCAATAGACCTAATGAGGTCAACAGCTTCAGGGCACCAACCACCCAGAGACTCAACAACCAGGGGAACAAAGGTTACCCCAACCGACTGGCAGGCGGCAGAGTGGGCTGCCATCTTTCTCTCACAGCCAACATTAAGGGCATGACCCTGGGTGGAGGCAGCACCGGCTAGTGTGAGCTGCTGGAGGGTGGAGATGACGTGGACATCTATTGCTGCTGGTTTCCCTCCTTTCCAGTTAGGGAGGAAAACGTCGGCAGGGCGACTGTGGGAGCTAGGAATGAGGGAAGGCGCTTCTTTCCGGGGCGCGAGGGCAGCAGATTGGGCAGCAGAGAAAAGAGTGTCCCTGATAGCGTCATGCCGATGAATCCTGTCTCCATTCCCACCACAACCAACTTGATGGTCACCATGAGGATCGGAAGCAGTCTGGCAGATGGGGCAGAAAGAACCCTTCGCTACCATCTGCATAGGAGCAATTAGCCATATACGCATGCGTACGGTAGCAAATCGAAAATCTGTCTCGCGAGGTGCTAGCAGCACGCTTCTGTTAGATAGTTCTGAATCTGAGGCAGTACACCTTTCGCCGTGGAGTCCAGCTTCTCACATTTGGCTGGTGAGCTGACCTTAACTTAGCATCCTAGTTGATTGTTCCAAGAAAATCGACATTAAGATGCTCGTGTTGTACCTACTATCAACCATTTTAGGTAAGCTCTAGCTAGTTCCAGTCACATATGAACTGCAATATTATACTTAGGTATTGTATATTTGCAGTTGGTAATGTATTACTGCAAAGAAGAGCCGAAGCTGCTGCCTCTTTAGTGAGGATCACCACTATTCCCAGACAAGGCCCTTTCAGAGTTCAACAGACAGTACAATTCTCCTGTATGGTAGACCCGGTACAGTCTTCCCCTCTGACTTACCAATGGAGGAATGTGAAATCTGAACATGGTAGCTCAAGTTATTATGGGGGGAGCTTTAACACGACTTTCAATAAGTACACACTGCGGTACTGTCTGTATTCCTGTAGAGTAACATTGAACAACATACTCTTTGGCTCAGCTGATAGATTTATTGAAGTACATGGTAAGTCTTTTATAAGGAAGTGTGTATGATCTACAGGGCATGTATGTTTGATTATCTGATAATACATTGATTCAGTAAAAGTCAATCTAGCTTTTCTCCTCATCTTAAATCAGTATATTTGATATCATAATTATTATACGCTCTGGGAACTCACCAAAAAATTAGTCAAGTGTCTATAAACATTGTTACATATGTAAAATGACACTTAGTGAAGTTTATGAGTTGAATCAGCAAGCATGTGTTGTTTAGAATATGCCTGTGTTGTATTCTAGATCAGTGAACATTATGGTCTAGAATCCTTTGTTTATATTACAGATGTTATAGTAATAGATTAGAAAAAACTGATTTCTATTAATCATACATAATTATATATAACTAGTTAACTTAATTACGAAGTGAATATAATAAGTATATATATAGGATGATCTTTACCAAGTATGTTGGCTTGTTTATAAAAATTCGGCTTTATCAAAGTCGAGATTGATTGCACATTAAAAGCATATATAGCAAGTATGTTTAAGAATATAAAACCATCTATATATAAACTTGTTTGTTTGGACTTATGACCACACATTCTGCTGTAGGAAGGATTTCAGATCATAAATAAACACCATCAGCTTGGGCCGCATCACTTTGCTGAACCAAAGATTTCTTGGCTTGTCTAATAAACTCATTCCACTGACATACGCAGGCTCATAAGACAAGTATAAAAGTATGTGTATACAGTGGGACCACATAAATGGGAATGGTTTAGCTACATATTGTTTAAAATATTTTCTAAATAACGAAGAAGCTTAACTACAAAGTAAGAGTTGCACATTGGTCAGTCCATTCCATCTTTTCTAGTTACCAGATATATACCAGAATGAAGTAATTATATCAATCAAGTTTATTTACAGATACAGAGTGAGGACCCACTTTACTGTTAGGAGTTAGGACACAGTTTTGTAAATTTATACTTATACATGTACCAAGTTTATGGCTAAGTTCACTGAAGGTGCCATATAAGCAATTTATGTGGCACCTTACTATGATCAGGATTAATTTTAGGAGGATTTCCTGGCTAGAATTGATACTAATTGTCATCTTCCAGGTAGTCAAGCAACCCTGGCAGCTATCGACTATAATGAGTACGCAACTGGGTGTATGGTTGACCTGATAACCATTTTATCCCGAGTCTAATATGAACTTTTGAAACCGCCAAATTCTTGGGGATAACTTATATAAGTAAAGACTATATAGAAGGCATGTGGTCTTCTATTTCAGGATCAGTGTATGGTATAGGAAAGAGAGGAGGAAATCCAAGATGCCTCTGACATAGAGTATTGTGTGACATGAGCATTTTCCAGGTAACCAGGGGTTATCCAGGGTAGACTCTAACATCTCCGCCCCCCATCTACTCTTGGTAGATACCTGGGATTCCTGTTTAAAATATACCTTTTTCCGTTTTAGTTCCCAATTGACACCAGATATGCTCTGTCTGGCAACCTAATTGACCACACAGCCAGTGTTATACTTTACCTCACTTAAATAACCACATGGACTCGGTCGAACCTCTCGAACCATCCTTGGTATGGACCTGAGGACAAGTAGACGCAAAAGAACTGGCTGATAGTAGAGCAGAGTGAACTTAGCAAAATGCTGAAATTTTGTTCATATGCAAGCTGGCATACCTAGAGGAATATCACTGGGCAGAGAATTGCTAGTAGTGGTAGGCTGGTAATGAGATGCAGTACAGAGTGGAAGAATGCACATCAGGAACAAAAGAGGCATCTGGCAGTCAAGTGCTATCTTATGATTAATTGTCAATCTCAAAAGCAATGCTGCAGCTCTTTAAAGGAATGCAGCACAGGTCAGTGTCACTCTATGCAGCTGAGCAACAAAACCACTGTAATTGGAGACGAGGCTTATCATATTATAGGAGATGAGGCAAACCATAGTAACATTATCAGTGCTTGCAGCATGAGTCTGTGGTGATCCTGACATGCAGCTGCAAGGGTATTTTCAGATAGATGCAAGTGTCCTTGTAAAGAGACCAATATAAATTTCAGTGACCAGTGTGGATGCAACACAGGGCAGAAGCCTTGTATATAGGTAAATGATATTGTTCCCTGCTCATGTGTGTGCATCCTTCAGCAGGTTGTAGCTCAACCAAGTAGCATTGATTCACCCATACTAACCTTATCCAACATGTGCAAGAACTGGAGTAACATTCAAGATGAAGGTGAACATGCAGTATTATGATGCAAAACTCCAAATTATTTTGCAGGATTTCGTACAAGTCCTTCAAGTAGCAGGACCACAGACACAGTGTATATGTATATATGTATATATTATCTGCATGAGCAGAGCAAAGGACGTGCTAACTGAAAATGTGTGCTTTGGGAATTGCACGTCACCACTACACATGACAGATAATATTTTGAACAGCATGCTTACCATTGCTATTTGAATTGGGTGACATTTTTTGCAGATGTGGTTACCTATTCCTCTAGTAACTGCAGAAAAACAACATGTAGATAATTTATTTTATGATGTTGTGGAGAGTAGGGAAGGGATTATCATAAAAAGTGTTATCCTGTGCAGTGTTATGTGTTAGAAACAGAAACCCAGATTCAATTAATATTTCATGGAATATATGGAGGCTTATTACGTTGTTTTGTTTGTTCTGGAGTTCTCCTGTGAGAGTGTTTTCAAGTCCTAAAGAGGCTGTAGCTGATGGCCGACTCTAATAATGAAGCATAGAGAAGATATATGTGCTGGCTTGTGTCATGTTCCAAGTATTGGAAGTAAGCTAGATAAAAGAATAGGGGCATATCTGATTTTTGGTTTTCTTGTCTAGTTCTCTCCTTCCATAATGTTGAACTGTTTTGTAAAACAACAACAGGTTAAACAAGAACATTTTTAATCAACATCTATGTTGGACTGAATCATTTTCTGGCTAACCAATTTAAATTTGCTCAC
Organism: Cladorhizidae sp. MBARI D1340-BT2; assembly: GCA_028752905.1. Lineage (NCBI taxonomy): Eukaryota > Metazoa > Porifera > Demospongiae > Poecilosclerida > Cladorhizidae > Cladorhizidae sp. MBARI D1340-BT2. The sequence goes on from JAQNBH010000017.1 coordinate 10,640,102, forward strand.
TGGATGTTTCTCTCTAGTAGAGTGTCTGTTCAAAAAAAGTGTATCTCATCCTCACATAAACAACAAGCAGTTAGATTACCCTCTACAATATTTATGCTTTTTTATATTGATTAGTATATATAATTTCGAACATTATTATTATTGTTGTTGTTGTTCTTGTTGTTTTCATTATTATTATTATTATTATTATTATTATTATTAATAATACCGGAGAAAACAATCACGTGGGGATGGGGGATCCCAGACCTCACAGAGGTTGGTTTTCCTTGCCCTCATTCCTCAAACAAAACAATCCTGAATGAAACACTGATACCAATGATATAATAATATAGAAGCAAGCACCCAGTCTTGATATTTCAGTTGATCTTCATAAATATCGTGCGGGTTATACTCTGATCAGGGAGCGTATTCCTACAAAACTACCTGGACCCCATTACTTGCCATGTAGCTTCTTGAAGTTCAAGCTGAAGACTGATACAAGTTTGCTGATCTTCTTTTCTGCATCCGTAGGCAAGAGAGCAACAAAAAAGCCTCCTCAGAGAAATGTGAGCTTAAACCTACCATGAAAAATGCACAATAATCTACAACATCGACAAACTTGGGTTCCAGGATGTGCAGCACCTGATGGAGTGCTGATTATAGAGCATTAATCAGTCATAACTCAGTTAGACTCCATCTTTATGGAGTTTTATGCATGTGAGCAAAGCATTATGTTGGTTTAGTTGTATTACATGAGGTGTACATGTTTATTTGAAAATACATGTAGGAGACATGGCAAAATTAATCATGTATGTCATTGCTCTAGTCTTAAATCATATAAAAAAGTGTTGCAGTGAATAGAACATTACAATCTTGTAGGAATATAACAACAATAGTTCTAACACATTGATATGTAGCATTATTTTAGTATTCCACAACTTTAAGATATATTGGTCAACCATTCCTCTTAATTTAGCTACTGCAGTTACAGTATAGGTCAATTCTAGAGATAATATAGTGGACTAAATTCTAAAAGCTGGAGTTTAAAAGTGAAGTGCATGATATTTCGCAAATCACAATCCATCCAAAACCAGCCTCTATATATAGTAGGCCCTAGATTATAACAAGTGATGAAGAAATCTTCAGGCTATAATTTAGCCACCTATATATATGCATATAGAAACACACTCTGAGTAAGTTGATAAGTTGCAATGGATATAATTTGACCAACAACTGAATTATTTTCCCGAAATCATCATATAATAAACCTTTGGTGCACTTAATCTTGATTTGTAGTTACAGTTCATGTGATGACAAAGATCACGTAAGATACTCTCTGGGAGTATATAACAGGAGTCACTGTGCGAACTAAAAGATCTGGACTCTCTACTTGGCCATGCAGCTTCTTGAAGTTCAAGCAGAAGATCTGGACTCTCTACTTGGCCATGCAGCTTCTTGAAGTTCAAGCAGAAGACCTGGACCAGTTTGCTGTTGCCATTGCTTCACTTCAAACATTAATATTTCTTCCATTATTCTCTTTGACAACTTTCATCTTGTTGGCTGGACTGTAACTTCGATGCTAATGTTTTCTACATTCATAGGTGTGAGCAACCAAAAAAGCTTCCGCAAAGAGAAAGTTGGCTTACAGTGTACTGATGAAAAGTTGCATAATTAGCTGTAACATTTCTACAGGACTATTTTGAGTATAGTTGTGAATCCTCTTTTTGATTTATACAAACCCACAATTTTTTTCTGACATCGAATAAATGCCACCCAAGCGTAGTGTTCATATATTGTGTTGGCTTTGTGTTTGAGATTAGTCTTGTAGTATGTGACTGAGCTGCAGTAGTTCAACTTCTGAGTGCTCGATGACTGCTGCTTGCCAGTGCAATACAGCTGTTGATGATCAAGAAGTAGCTAGTGTTGAATCAGTACTAGCTGATTTTGTATTGATTCTATGTAGTTGAAGATCAGGATGCAGGATCATCACTTGCTATGTTTGGACCATTATAATGGACATAGTTTAGTAATTCTAGAGGTGTGTACCAGACATTTTTAATCCCTGAAATAATATATGAACATTGTGGTTAACCAAAGCGTGAGGTCTCTTTAATTCTGCCACTAAATCAACAATCCTGGGTCTGGGGTCAGGAACTATTGTTGTTCTAAACAGGTACTCTATACTATGCCGTTTGTTTTTCCTGTAGCCATTTGTAGCTGAAACTCTATCAAGGGACTGACTATAATTGTATGGTGTAGAGTACCAAAATCTCTCAACAAACTCTCATTTGACATAAAACAGATACAATATCTTTTCAAGAATCAGTTTAAATTTTCTATGCAAAGAGCTAATTTAAATCGATTATCGAAAAAATCAAGATAAAAAAGGTTAGAAAATGCGTGTATCAAAACCCTACCTATGGGACTAACCGTGCTTGAATTTCTGGTATCTGAAACAAACACGATTGTGGTCAAGAAATCAGTCGACGTAGTATCAGCTGTTTTAAGCTTGAATGTAAGCTTGAATGTAAACTACAAGATGAGGCACAGAAGGTAGGTTAGGCTAAGCCTTGATAAGTAGCAGGTAGGATTAGTACTAACACTGCAATGTTATTTTAGTGCTAATGACATGCAGGTACTTATATAATTATAGAGACAGGAGCACATATGAAACAAAGGTTACAAAATGTGATAAAGCAGGGCTGGTTATGTGAGGTTCTACTCCACTGGATTCGCATAAACTTGGCCTTGAGACTCATATTCCACTAGCTTTCAACATTGCCACAGTTTGAGTGATAGCTCAACTATTATATCATATAGAGAAATAAGACCAACCAAAAATTGGAGCAAGACAAAAATTTAAATTGGCTGGCCATAAAAAGGAAAGAAGTGTACCCATGTATATAGACCATAATAAATCATGTACACCAATGTTCTGCTTTTTCTTATAATTGGTTTGTCATGATTTTTGAAGTCTTAATGGAATGGGATGGTCGATGTGATAATGCCTCACCAACTTAGGTTGACTAATGGTGCCATCTTCATCTGCCTGATTCATTTTTGACAGCAGTTAAGCTTGAACAGACCAACTTAAAATCTCTACTTGAAGAGTAGATTAAATGTTGGCAGTAGTTAATTCAATTGAGCTTGATGGGCCAAGTTTGAGAGGAGAAAAAAAATTGAAACAAGAATCAATGAGTACTTTCCAAACAGCCATTTTATATTTTCTGGTGTCTTCATGTAAATTTTATCCACCCGAGTTTGCATGTCTTTTTACTAACTGGACAAAAGGAAGAGGGAATATCCCTGTACAAACACAGAGAACTAATAAACATGTTTACTATATATTCCAGAAGATGGTGAGCTTTCTAGCAATAAAACATCAGTAATCACTTAGAGGATGTTTCATGTCTAAAGAAAACACACATTGATAACATGCTTCCCACACCCACGGTTTACTATCACCAGCACGTACACACACACACATACAACAACAGATAAGAGCAAAAAAGAATACATTGCATTTGCTGTGGGTCGGTCATTTACATTAATACAGAGAGGGGGACAGGCAATTTACTACTACCTTTTTGGTATACTTTGCACACACACACACATCTCACACACCAATCACGCACACACACACACACAAGAGTATAGTTAATCAGATGGTTTTGAGTCCAATTTGTGAATAATTGAACGTAAAATTTGGAGATTTGCACGAGGTGAAGCAAAAGTGAACTTTGTACAATTATTGGACTAGAATATAAGTGGAAGTGTATTTATTATAGGTCAGGCAAATTATTATGCTGAGCCCATTTTTCATTTTTCTGAGCCGAGCAGCAGTATATAGAACTTGGTGTATTTTGTTATAATTGTTCTCAAGAAGTCTCATCATATCAGCATTTTAAATTCAACAGACCTTTCATTCAAAGATACTTCACTTAAATTTTGCCAGTGCTAATATCATAAATGTCACCTATTTTGGAAATAAACTTACCTGCTCCGGCAAGGCTGGCTCAAAAAATCCTCCAAATACAATTACCAAGTTACATTTATCTATTGTAATAAACAGGAACTATGTGTTGCTAGTCAAAACTGATCGTTCCCAAGTTTTTGTTGCTATGTAAAGGAACATTACAAATAAACAGCATCCAGGTATATATATAACTATATGGATCTTAAATACTGAGCATGCTCAGTACTACGGCACTAGAGTACACACTAACCTAAAGCTGCAAAAACAACAACAGGGGCTACAAAATGAGTACACAGTTAATGTACTCACTCCTATGGAGGTAATATACACAACTCTATGATCATTGTTGATAAATTTATGTAGTCCTATAATATACGAAAATTGAAAAAGGGAGGAAATTAATCGCATGTGAGAACAAAACAATTGTAAGAGGAAGATCCAGAGTAATTGGATGATGCAATTTTGACTGTTACACTGCAAATTGGACAAGAATTCATGTAATTTGCCTATTAATCATAAGTTTAAAACTGGTTATCGATAGCTCTCTTTCTAAGCTAGTTATTTTAAGGTAGTTCTTAGTTTTGATAGCTAAGTAGAATGGCCACACCTTGTATATTCTTCTTCCACAATCAAACTACTCACTCCTTTCACACAAAGATTCTTCAGGTGAATTTGCCAAAAAAGAGCGGACATCACTACTAATATCCAGTCACTTAAAAGGTATATTATAGGCACTCCAACAAGGCTGGCTCGCATTTCACTGTAGTAAATAGTTGCTAGCTAAAAAGAAACTGAGCATGGTCAAATTTTTGTTGCTATGGTATATAAGATATAGCTATACCAATGCAAACTTAAAAAAATAAACAGTATTCAAGTAACTAAAATACTGGGCATGCTCAGTGCAATGGCAATACTTGGCATGCTCAATACCATGGCAACACTGTACACACTAACCTAAAGTAATAAAACCATGGGCTATAAGATAAAAAGGAGCACAATTAAAAATACCATGGGCTACAACATTAATGAATAATTGTTACTCTTCCTTATGGGAGTAAATATACTACCACTGAGACAATTAAATATAAAAAGGCTATATACTGCTCGTGCACAATCAGACAGTGTAAAGAAGAGAGGATCTTGAAAAGTGCTTAAAATATGTCCCTCCTAATACATTTAAAGTTTAGAGAAGTGAACACAGCTTTGTCACTGACCTTGGTATTGATGTTATAAGATACCATTTTTTCACCAGAGCTGTGTCTTGATCTCTTAGATTAGTAGTGTCTCTGTTGTAATTCAGCAATTCCCCAACTGCTTCTCTCCATTTAGCTATGAACATGGAAGCCTCTTCACCAGCTATTCTTTTGTATATAGCTTTTCAACTGGTTTCCTCTTCAGAATTAATTGGGTATTGTCTCGTGGTCAGTCAATTAAATTATTTTCTGGTGACCAAGACTTGGGCTTGAATGGATATGGCTAGAATTGTAGTTTTGCTTGGCGTAGGTTTGAAATAGATTATTTTTAACACAAAGCATTCAAGATTGATTGCCACATATATAGCCATAATATATATATAAGTTTAGCCTTGATGGGTGCGTGGGTGCCATACCCATCAATAGAGCAAGTGAAATTGTTTTCCCCCTTCAAACTTTAAAGAATATAAAAATGAATGTTAGACATATCTGCACATGATTAGTAGATGATATAAAATAATAACTTCCAGTTTGACAAGGCGAGTGAGCAGATTGAAAAGCACACACCCAAAATTGATGATTGCCTCTGCCATTGCAGACTGTCTCTTCCAGGCCTTTCCTGATGTTTCTAGAAACCTTACTCCTGAGGAAAACTGATAGCCACCAGAAATCACTCTGAATCCCATCTCTCTTGAGAAAGGCATGACACTGGATGGATTTCTCAGTAAGTATTGTTGTACAGATAGCTAGACATCTCACCACAAACTTTAGTTCGTTCATCTCAATGGAGCAGATTCTTGAACCAAAATGCACCTTATTGTATTTGCATTGTATTTGTACTCGCCATGTAGGGGTAGCAATCTGCCTGTGATAAATGATGTCATCATGGTTATGCAATGCTAGGATATTTGATGCATTCTTGTGATACGAGCGATTTGGCTTAGACAAGTGTGACAGCAAAGAGGCCTGTCAGTTTGTCTCTACATACCTGGACTTGAATGGGTGTGACCAAAATTGTAGTTTAGCCCACACATGCTCAATTTGGGTGGTTTGAAAATGCACAGAATGCAATCTATGAATATTGAACTATGAAATTAACAGCTGCCAATCAATTATTGGCACCATCCAGCTAGCTACATATCCATTAGATGCCTCAGGTAGGATGAAGAAGAGGTGGGTATCGAAGTCTGCTCCTCCTTTGTTGACCACATCTGAAGCAACAAACAAAAGAAGTTTTCAGATGAGTTGATGCTGACTGCTCTTGCAGCAATCAAGGATGGTTGTTCTGTCCAGGAGATTGGATAAGGCAAGACCAGAACACCAGGAGATTGGATAAGGCAAGACCAGAACACAGAAAAGTGGCATAGCAGAATCTGTTGTCAGAGAGACACAGGCATGCTTTCAAAAAGAAGGTTGTCAGGTCAAATGTGCATGAATGCAATGGCTAATTGAGAAACACTTGACAAATTGCTACTTCAAACTTCTGAAGGAAGAGGTTACTTGAAGAACATAGGCAAACCTGGCCAAATTTAACTAGGCATGTATGGTGAAGATATCAGAATAGGTTAAATGGGTTGTTTACCTGCTGCCAATTGTTGCAAAGAACTCATTTATCTTAATATCACTTTAATGGGCGTTGTTTTGTTTAACAGTTTTATCATGTTTGCATCAGGTGTGGATGCGGCCACTCTAAACATTATCAGCAAATACAATGTGTTTGGACCTGTTAAGGTCCAGTTGTAATTATAAGACTAATGCCGAGACACTAACTTTTTTAAACAGAATCTGACAACCAGACCTCTCCTTGGTGTCAATAGCTTCTCCTTTGTTGTATGAAAACAGATTACCCTTTTGATTTCTACAGCCAGATTTCTCCTTGTGTCTGAGAGCCAGACTACATCTTTACTGTGCAACAGTCATTCTCTTCTTCAGTGTTTGACAATTTAAATTACTAACTGATGTATATGAGTTGAATGAATGGTAAAGGGTCATCTAACTGGTTGTGGTTACATGACAGCTCCATTGTTTTTTGACAAGTCAACTAATTTTTTTCCCAATTTATTTATTTAATTTTTATTATACAGGTGACAAATTACAGGTGACAAATTAACAAATATACCAAGTTCATTAACACCTAATTAACACATGCTATATAGTTATAAAGAATCAAATTACACACACCCACACCAAAAGAAATGACAATAACCATGACAAAAACAACAAAGGCAAGGAGGTGGAGAGCATTGGCTTCCCCCCTTTATTTCATTTAGTAGAGAACTGGGCATTTGAAAGTAAAAAAATCTGTTTAGATCTTATGCAGGCCAAGGGACACTGTTTAAAGGCAAGATTGATAAACACTACATCCATGACATGTTCTTCTCTGTACTGTCAATAAAAATTGTAGAAATACAACCACATATATATTATGACAACTGACACACACACACACACACAGGTTTGTTGCATACAGATGACTCAACCACACGAGCTTTCTCACTCCATGGAAGAATGGCAATGAGAATAAATGATATACAAGTTGGTGCATATGTTTATATTGCTCGTTACATCAGTTCCCTGGCGTGGTACCATAATGGGACTCATGTCACTTCCAATAGTAGAGTTCGCATGATCGATCATGGAACAGCACTGACCATATCAAATATGGTGCCATCTGATGCAGGAAAGTATGAAGTAAAAATAAACTCAATAGAGATTGACGGAGAAAGTTCAGTGACATGTGATATGAATATTCTGCCCATGCTTGAGGGCCTTGCACTCTTTGCACCAGTCACTTTTATTGTGCACGAGTCTTCTGTTCCCTCATATAAGCAAGTACAGGATGTGATCATGGACCATTATATTCCAGCATATCGAGGCACTTCTGTTAAGAGCATAACTATTGACAACATCATCAAGATCAATCCAACTGCAGTACTGGTGAATCGTTTTTACGTTTACACAGCACTTTATAAAGATAACATTCGTATATATGATGAGAATATCTTCAATAGCAGAGTGTCGTATGGTGATGAGATAATGCAGTCACTGAAGATAAACTACAACAACAGTGATGATGTAACTGGAATATACGTATATGTGGCAGGGAGTCATTCCTTGGATATTAATAGAAGAACCTGTCCTCAGTATTACAACAATCGTTATTATTGGTTTCGGTTTCGGTTTCCAATCTTCATGTTATATTGGAATATCAAAATATATTATAGTAAGTGGGTGAAAATGCTACTACTACTACTACTACTACTACTAATGAGAATAATAATAATAATAATAATAACTAGCAAGTACCCGTAGAAACTCTGCAAGATATATAATTGTTTGTGTATTGTTATTGGAATGTGTTTATTTCATTTCTTGGGTGTTTAGGATTATAAAACGTTGACATCACCATTCTTTCAAGAAGACCCTTTTATCTACCATTGTGCTATAGTCTATTCTTTGTTGTTGGTGAATTTATTTATTGTCATAACATAATAATATGCCAGAGAGGGTAAAGTAGGTAATAGATTTGAAACTTTTCATGAGAATAATGTTTTTGGTGAGAGTTGCCTGACCACCTGATTCTGAATGCAGCCCTCAATCCCTTACCAGCTCTCTCTTCATCCTTTATAATAGTGCAGCCTTCAGTTACCTCCACCTACTAATGTTTGCTGCTCTCTCCTCATCCCTTGCACTTGCTGAAATTTATGTGAAGTGTATTTTGTTCTCAGATAGATCCTCAGTTTCTCTGCTGGTATCAGCTTTACACTCCTTGTCTTTCCCAGTCAAATTTCGGGTTCTCACTTGCGCACCCCTTCTTTCTCGGTCTCTCTTCTGCAGCTCTCCTGCTTTCTGTTACATGCTGTATAATTTTTGTTCGGCACTGTGCAGCTCGTGGAGTAGCCATTCTGTATTTTCTTCAGGATTCTGTTCGTGGGTGCACGTGTATAATTGTGACCCAAATGGTTTCCAAGATTCCCTGTAGTCATGACAAAGTAATACATTTTTGATCTGTGCATGTGTATAAACGTGACACACTAATGGATGGATGGAGAAACATGGCATACTATTATGTAGATAATAGCTATGACCAGATAATGGACCTGTTACATCCAAGTGTCAGGAAATAAACCAAATCCAAGTTATAATTTGGATTGATGACCTAATGTTTATAATGTACAGCTCATTCAATAGTGGCCTGTAGTTCCTGACCACTTATTTCTAAGCTTACAGTGCACTCATTAGTATGCTTGTATATATGTTGTATATAAGGTTGTTATGGTTACTTCTAACAGACACTCCCATTCTCCACCTGCGGGTTGAAAAGGTGGTACTCACTTCTGAAGAAACGAACACAATTGAATGTGACCTAATAAATGGTCAGCCAACTGACCTAGCACTGTGGAATAACAACATGGTGCTAGCCCAGACCCATGGCACCTCTTTACGCCATCAAACCACATCCTTGTTTGGAGTGTTCAGGTGTCAGGCAGACAATGTCTCAAACTCATCACTAGTCCTTGAAAGAGGTAAGAACATGACTTTGTATGCACATAATTGCATGTGCCCCAATGCCTCCCCCTCTATTATATACTACACTGCTCTTCCCCCACTTCCATGACTCTACTACTCACACTCTTTCAAAGAATTGATTTTGGCTGAAGCAGCAGTTGATCATTTACTTACATGGCATTACTGCAGCTCTTACATGACACTTTCAATATTGTATGTATTTTCCAGCTCCACTTCAGCTGATTTTGGAAGACACAGACTTGGAGTGTTGCATAACAACAATGGTATGACAGACACTATCATTCCTTCCAATTTTTATTGCTAATCAGCATCTACAGCTTGTTGAATAAAGTGTGCAGTAAAATTGCAGACCCTCTATACTTGACCCTCTTTCATCATTTATCCTAACAGACTTGGCTTTGTGATAGTGACATTATGACTGCAGAAAGAAGCATCATTTTACAGTATTGAACACTATGATCTTTAGCATTATCTAGTAAAATCTGGTTGTTATGATTAAGAGCATAATTTTTGCTATAAGTGAATGTCTATTCCACCGATACTTAAGCAATGCTGATTGAACCTTAGAACCATTGAGCTTAAAGCATTTTACAGACTTGACTTAAATTATCACTGAGGAAATCAAACAAGGAATATGACTTAGGGAAGCTATGCCATAGGGAGTAACACAGTGAACACCAGCATTCCCTAACTAAGAAGATGAAGTGGGAAAAGCTAAGCATTCTAATACCCAACCAGATTAAGATGGAAACTCTGACTGCAGAATGAAGAAAAGCACAGAAATAGAAATGTAGGCCTAGCTAACTGTTCTGATATTTTTTTAAATTTACTTTACAGTGAATGACAGCTGCATATACTGGCTCACTATTAAAAAAAGATGCTATTACGTGTATTATCACATCCATAATTAACCAGCACTCATCAATTCAATTTGGCAATCATTTCCTTTTACAAACAACTATTTTGTAATTAACTTGTTCTATTGAAGACTGTATCCTCATTAAATGTGAAAATAGCCACGTCTTGTAGGCTTATAGGTTTCCATAGTGAAACATTCTGGGCTGTCCTTATTGATCTGATACTGAGTGGGTTCCAAGGAAAACTGTACATACGTGTGTTGTCATCCTACAAATGCATGCAGAGCTACCTCCATGTGTTGGTAGTGACTTTATATAACTCTCACTCTGTGTATGTGCACGCACGCATGTGTGTATTTGTGTGTGCGTGTGTGTGTGTTCAATCCAGCAACTTCAAATATCATTGGCACAACTATTGTCCACGCTATGTAATGCCTGCAACATCAGCTCACAGAGTTTAGAAGAAACAAGTCTGAAGTTAAGCACATCTGGCCGATCAGTCTACTTTGCCACTGAACTTGTTCACTCCAACTCTGAAGGAACAATCACATCAAGTTCACTAATAAGCATGCTGTTGTCATGGTTGCTATCGCAGGAGGAACCCACCCTAAATGTGGCTGGACAGTATGTCGCACTGAGCAAGATGTGTCCCATACCAGGAAATACATTTACAAGCCAAATCTGTTTGGATCAGCTTAATGATCAAGCTGATACCTCCACTTCAGGTGTAAACATCGCTACAAGTTTTATCATGGGTATTCTCATTGGAGTTCTTGCAGCCACTACATTCCTATTGCTACTGTTTTGGTATGTTCATTCATGAATTTATAATCATTACAAAATATACCATAGTCAGTGTCCCTTGTGGGGGCTCCAACTGCCACTAAGACACACTCCCTCTCTAGTATTTAGTAAAATTAAATTTATTTGTTCTACAGTTGCATTAGAAAGAGATATCAAAATGCTCCCAGAGTGAATGTGGTGAATGGAAATGCTGAAGAAGATAAGTCTAGGGATATATCTACGAATATCAACCAGGCCTATGAGACTGTAGATGTGCACTACATAAATCCTGCTGAGGTTGGAGGGAGTGAGACAGCTGAGCCCATCTATGAACCTCCTCTCTGATACTTTGACCATGGTCATCAAACATTGTTTTGTGGTAAATATTAGCTAAGATGATAACAATTAATCTTTTGACTTGTTTAGTTTACTTTATTGAAGTTCCAATTACGTTTGCTAATGACTGTAGTGCTCTAGTTTTCATACACATATATACATATATACATGCAAGTTTGTAGTTGGTATACTCTCTTAACTGTGTACTATGCAGAATTGTATCAAGCAGTTTTCAGGTGCTCCCAGGAAGTGGGTGTGATTTCGACATCCAATTCACTATACAATAATGATACATGGCTACTGTTAAAATGCTTTCCTAAAGGAAAAACAAACCGCTCCTCAATATCAATTTTTCAATCCAGATGTTCCTTCAGAAGTTTTAGACTCTGCTTGAATATATCGGGGAGTAAGTAACTTGGTCCATCAAATCTTTCCCTAATGGTTTATCAGGTGGCCAGGTGATGTTTGCCCTCAGCACTGGAGGACATGACTGGGGAGGTCTGGTGAAGGCAATTACTCTACATATCAGCAACATTTTTTGTGGTGACATACCTGATTGCGTAATTCCTATTTTCTTTGTTGCCTCACTTATAAAAACGAGGTGGAGGTATAAGACCCATTCCTGTGGGTTGTACCCTCCACAGACAAGCTGCTAAGAGTTTATGTGTGAAGACTTCTATCAGCTCTGTACTAGACCACCTTGGTGTGCCCAAGGGTGCTGAAGCTGCTAGAATTTATGTGCATTGAAATTGGGCTTTAGATTAACAGTCTACCCAGAGGTAAGATGTTTCAAACTATCTGGGATTTGGCTCCACAGCTATTACCTTTAGTAATCTCAGCATCTGGTTCTCCATCAAGCCTGTTTTTCAGAGATCGTGTGATAAGAGTTAAGGGAAGGGGTTCAACAAGATAATCACTTGGGCCTAGTGTTGTTTTTCTTCACTATTCACTCACTAGTAGAGGACATATATAGTCAGAACTTTGCATCTCTTATCTGGACAATATCCCAATAGGTGGTTTTGGGTAGACATAGTGTATGCTTTAGGAGAGTGGAGCTTCTAGCTCGTAATGTAGGCCTTCCTTTGCACCACAGTGAGTGTGAAGTGATATGCCAAGATCTTACCATTGTGGGTCCCTTACTAGTGGTATTTTGGGTTTACCATTGGTGGAACTGAAGGAAAGAAGATAGATTAACTCCAAGGTTTGGGAGAGTCTTATATAGTTACATCCATGCTCATGATGCATTGCACCTCCTCCAACATACCTTTCCCATTCAAACTTATATTCATATTAGGTTCTTCTCCTCCTTCTCTTCTACTACATTTCCTTCATAATAACATAGATTTTTCTTCTGTCCTCCCACCATGCCAACCTACAACCAATCCTTCCACTCCAGTAATCGTCTGCTAATAAGTAGTAGGGAGAAATGAAAGGTTGTAAGCAGGCTGAGTTCTGTATGGAGAGTTTGAAGAAAAAGTTAAGTTTGGCATTACGGCTGCGAGAGGATAGCGATGGAAGATGAAGCTTAGTGAGAAGAGAATTGTAGTCTGAGGACCATTGTTTACTACATAATTTACATCCTACTCCAAGCATAGCTGCAGGCCTAACACTATACACTGATTTGTAATTATTGAGGTCATTAGTAATATGGAGAAGGTATAATCCTCAGTTTTCAAAGAGTACCAGTCATTATTGACAGTGACGTTCATTTACAGTTTATCAAACGTGTCCATAGCCAGAGAGTGCTGATGAATGGAGTGGCTAAGTCAGAACGAAACTTCACCTGAGCTTAAGGAAAGTTCTCCATCGTGTGGTGCTGTGCTTCTCCTACGCATTTTTCTATCACTCACCCTTTTCTTTCCAATCTCAGTTCTCTTTATTCTACAGTTTAAGAAAGCACACTTTGACTTTTCTCTCCCTCTCCTTTTCTGAAGTCTACCTTCTGGAAATAGTGTGCACGTGCTATGGTGCATATGCGGCGTAAGAATCCGCTCGTTACACATGACAACTATCGTATAGTGTTGGGCCTGAAGCTAGGTATTTCAAATTATTTTTTGTTTCACCTTCGCGCTCGCCACACAGTGCCATAAGTTATTGATTATAGTTAAATGAAATGAGACAAAGTGGTCGCATTATGGTAAAGCTTACTTACTTGGGTAAGTAACCTTACCTGGTTTAGGACATGCGCATTGAATCAACGTGGCACAAAATTGTAGAAGTGGTGTACATGTGCTGAAACAGGTCGTAGTTTCCCAAAGTATCACCATGGACTCAAAACTTGACTCTAGCCATGTGGAGCAGCTGAAGCAGTTCATCGGTCTGTGCAAGGATAATCCAAGCTTAATTCATCTCCCACAGCTTTCTTTTTTGAAAGAGTGGCTTCTAAGGTATGTATAACCTGGTATGTAGCTAAGTCTCTCTCTCTCTCTCACCCAATTTACGGCTCTTTTCATGGTTTTTTCTTTTCATGGTCTTGCTCTGTATTTACCTTTCCCACCCTCTTGCTCTCAGTCTTGATGCAAATGTCCCTGAACCTGCACCTCCTCCACAGCCTAGCAATGGAACGGCTAAAGAAGACCCCAAAGCTTATGTCACTGCTGCAGATGAAGAACCTGAAGACGAAACTATTCCTAAGCCAGACTCACCTTCCAAGGTAATTGAATAGGGATCTTCAACCTCTTTGTGACTATATCCAAGCAACGGGTACACACTCACTTCATAGAGAGTGGGGGTCAGATTGATTTGAGAGGAAGTTACACATTTTAGGGTTCTATGGTAAAATGCCTTTCTATGCTAGATTGATGTGTTTAATATGCTTTCTAGCCTTTGTGTGTGTGTGCTATAGCATGTGTAGTGGGTGGTGTGGCACTCGTGGAAATGTGTCAAGTTATATTGGGCATGGGGTCTGTGAATGCTGTTGAGAGTGTGATATGGGATATGTCAAGTGAGGTCGGGCATGGGATGTGTGTTCATCAAACAGGAATAAATATCTTGTTCTAAGGATAAAAAAATGGAAGAGGAGGAAGAAGAGGAGGACGAAAGTGATGAAAGTGACTTGGGTAAAGAGAGTGAATTACCCATACCTGTTCTCGGTTTCATCATGCAATTCTCACTTCCTGTAGAGTTGGATATGGAAGGAATCATTGCCCCTGATGAAGATATGTCACAAGACATGGGGGACCCTTCGTTGGAGGTGACGGAGGACATGAGAGACAAGGCTCAAGAGGAAAGAGTGCAAGGATCCATTTCTATTTCTGATGGTACAGTTCTTACTTAGCTGTCTCTGTTTAGGGTGATCTACAGAGAATGCCTTTTTCATTGGCATGATTTTCGATCTCTTCACAACATGTGGTGCTAGAAGAGACAATAGTATTATTTAAAGTTAAGCAATACTGCAAGTTAAGCAAAACTGTGCGCACCTGGCTTAACCGTGGCCATCATATGTGTATGCAAGTCTTTGAGACTATTCACACATGCTAAAACATTATGCAGGCAGTCACTGCATTATGCAGGCAGGCACTACATTATGCAGGCAGGCACTGCATTATGCAGGCCGGCACTACATTATGCAGGCAGGCACTGCATTATGCAGGCAGTCACTGCATTATGCAGGCAGTCACTACATTATGCAGGCAGTCACTGGGCAGTCACTACATTATGCAGGCAATCACTGCATTATGCAGGCAGGCACTACATTATGCAGGCAGGCACTGCATTATGCTGGCAGGCACTACATTATACAGGCAGTCACTACATTATGCAGGCACAGTCTCTACACGTGGCAAAGATATGAAGGTGGGTGGGGGGTGAAAGGTTAATTAATTTAATTAAAGGGGGGACATCTGCATTTAAAAAATTTTTTTTTTTTTAACCTGTGGTTACAACTTTAGAGCTCAGTAGATTCTGCAAACTTCATGGTATGGACTTGATATATAGCTCAAAAGATAGGTCTCTCTGTGTGCTCTCTTTTGATACTAAAATATGTTTCATAGGTATAACTATATATAGGCAAGTTAGTAGACCCTAAAGCGGAGGGACCTAAAAAACCTGCACCCGAAAACCGCCGTCCAAAACCACTCCGAGTTGCGAAGTGCAAAAAAATTAAAAATGGTACGCCTTCAATTTTCCAACCGCGCGCTTGACCAGGTAATCAATTTTTAACGCCTACTCAAAATGGTCCTTGTATGCTCCAGAGCTTCCTCTAGCCACTCGTACCATTTTTAATTTTTTTGCACTTCGCAACTCGGAGTGGTTTTGAGCTATATATCAAGTCCATACCATGAAGTTTGCAGAATCTACTGAGCTCTAAAGTTGTAACCACAGGTTAAATTTTTTAATTTTTTTAATGCAGATGAGACCCCTTACCTGTGGACAATTACTACATTCTTTACATTAACAATAATGTCAGATAGGAATAAAAATAAAGACTAATTAACTTTTCTCTCCCTTAATGGTGGGAGACAGCCTGATTCTGCCGTTTCTGGAAGCCCTTCTGCTGTTAAATACTTACTGGCTACCAGGAAGCATTCTGAATTCCTTTCCCTTCATGAATTTCTTTATCTACAAGTAGTTTTAGAATAGTTTTTGTTTGCCTACCTCAAAGGGTTTGACCTCTAGCTTGCTGCCCCAAATGACAACTGGGAAGCTTTTGTGGAATTTAGCAGCCACATACGTTACCTTGAAAAGCCATTTAGATGTTTCAATCAAGCGTAGGGTCTGTAAAAAGATGTCACCTCCAGCGGAGGAGAGGTGCACAACTCATCTGCCGAGTGTTTTGTTTTAGTAGTCTGAACCTGATTGTTCTCTTAAGCGCTGCTTGTTTTATATAATTACAATCTAATCACAATGATTTATTCTGAGAGGAAAGTTAGCTGTAAGTTATACTAGATCTCTGGGAAAGGGTGGCCATAGCTGCCTTTGCTAAGTCAGATTTTAAGGAATTTGTGTGCGGTTATGAATGACATTACTATCCTAGTATGCATGCACATTGCCTAGTGCTCATCTCATAATCTATGTGTGGGTGTGCTTGTTGAATCCCAGGTGACCTTGACGGAGCCATGAAACATTTCACAGCTGCCATTTTGACCAATTCCAAGTCTGTGCCTCTGTTTGCAAAGATAGCAAGGTTTGTGACGGACATAGCTACTCACACTTTTCTCCCTCCTTCCTTATGCACATGGCCACTGATAGTGTTTCAGTTTCAGGAACTACTTGATGCACTGTGTTAGATTTACTATGTTAAGGTCACTTGAATTAGTTACCTGTGTTAGGGTCACTTTAATTAGAGTAACCTGTTATGGTCACCCATTTATGGACTGTTACCTGCAGGACCTCTCATCAATGTTTGGTTTAACTGATCAAGTTGTTTGGCATTCTTATGTAGGATCCTTTACTTTGGGTAACATGTTAGGGTTCCCCATTGATACCCTGTGATGTCCATTTTAGGGTCGCCTGATTGAGTTAAGAATTAGCTGTGTTAAACTCACGGTAGTTCGGGTGGACACCTCTATCTTATCAAGTATCAATGGCCAGTCAGAGGTTGCTAAATCTGATCTATAAGTTTTCTGCCTCTATATATTTGAGCTGCCTCTTGAACCATTATGATGTAGGGGAAGGTTGCCCATTCTTTAAAAGAGATATATTTTGAAGACCTGAACTTTGCAACTGTCATAATGTTTTTGTTGTCTAATATCATTCCGTGTCTAATATCATTCCGTGGCAAAAAGATTAGCTTTTTTTCAAGAGCTTTCCAATGATCTACTTTACAGCGAAGATACCTATATACACTCTCTTTAAATCTGTACCCGGATCACCTTTAAAATCATCCTCTAAAATCACGGAGTGTCTGTAACCACTTCCTATTCACAGGTGGTCTAACAGAACCACACAAGCAAGTTATGAGCTGGACGTTTTTCAAAATACCACACACAAGGAAATGGAAGATCAATAAATTAACTTTAAAACAGGAATCAGTGACGTAAAACTTTTGACAAATTCTTGCTTGTGACGTACTTTAGTAGTTTCTTTACACAGCCTGTGAATGGGAAGTGGTTACAGGCATTCTGTCATTTTAGAACGTTAAGGTGATCAGTGGACAGTTTTGAAGAGAGCGTATGTATCTTCACTGTACAGACATGCTAGCCTTCATAAAGTAGGTTGTTGGAAAGCTCTTGAAAAAAGGCTATCTTTTTGCTACAGAATGACAATAAATTTAAAAAATATATATAATTTCAGCTCCTTTTTAAATTTTAAGGGTAATTCCCCTTAACCGATTAAGCACCATATGGGGCAAACACGGACATGGTCATGATTTTTTTTTAATGAATTTGAAGCATTTTGTATTGGGTGCCCCTTCTCCGTATGCACGTGTCCAATAAACGAATAAAAAAATTATTTCCTGTTAGACAGGACATGCGAGCAAAATTACAACGGGGCTGACGATTGCAACTGCCTTTGTGAACGGTCTTCTTCCTGGCTTTTGCCCTGGTTCTGATGTTCTTCTTCAGTGGAAAGCAGCAAGGCACCTATGCTCACCAGGAATCATTCTGAATTCCTTCACTTTTGAGCAAGGGAGGCACTCCTGGATGGATTTCTTTGATAAGGTTTTGTTGTAGACATATAGCGCTGCGTAGATTTTGTTTGCTCACTGCAATGGACCTAATTCTTATACCAAACTACTGCAGCTTATTGTGTTTGCATTGTGAACAGTTTGCGAACTTAATTCTTACAATTGCTGATGAAGGCTAGAGCATCTAGTCGAAACAACGAGAGAATAAAATTCGAGTTGATTGTTGAGAAGGTCATTGTAATTTCACTATATCAACTGAGTGTTCATTGAGACTGAAGGCCTGTCCACACTGCACACTGAATGCGCATTAGATCTCAACGAATGCGCGTTCGTTGCGTCCACACTGAATGCGAATTAGATTTCTTGGACCTAACGCGCATTAGGTCCAGTCCACCTCGATAGGTGGTTTGAGTCGAGCCAGAGCAACAAATCCAAGCGTAAAATTAATTACGCGGGTGCGCGTTAAAAGATAAACAGAATCATTTATGAAGTTGTAGCTGATTCCCACCAGTGCTTACTGCGTGGCTTGCACCAAACCTGGCGCACAGATGGATGCTGGTAGTCAGCCACCATTGCCACAATCAAAGGACCTATAGCAGGCAAAGATCAAGCTAAATACTATTATAGCTAAAATAGACTTCGAAATTTTTACCGGCATAGCCTTCTTTTATGGAGTTCATGGAGCGCCATCCGTCTACTGTATTGCCTTTTTCTATTTATAAATCCTTCTTCTCCTCTGCAGCATATGCTTCCTTCGCGTCTGTAGGTATCTCGTCCATAACAGAAGAAATCCAACAACTAAAACGTATCCACTGTCGTGGGTGCAGTTTTCTTGGAGGGGGAGTGGTTTTTATGCGCGTTTGGTTTATTGTCATGTCAGTGTGGACGCGACGCCCATGACTGGACGCGCATTGAGACTCTCTGGTAGCTAGTGTGTCTCAATGCGCATCCAGTTATTGTGCAGTGTGGACAGGCCTTGAGTGTTCATTGAGACCAAAAAAAGGAAATTTTTTTTTTAATCTAAAAATATACAAATCAAGTCGGCGTTCAATCATATAAGCAGAAATGCATGTAAGGCATTGTGTGGAGTTATGCACTTTGCCACGCCTTATTACTATTGGTATATAGATGCCCAACTCATAAGCATGGCTGCCTAACTGTGATGCCCTACAACACAATGAAGGTTTTGTTAGGAAGGAACTTGAAAGCAGCTTCCCCTGTCTGAAACTCACCAAGAGTGAGGTCATTAAGGCTTTGCTTTTTTGCAGGATAAAAATTGTCAGAATGCTGAATGCAAGACAATGCAGAAGCTGACAAGAGTTTCTGACACTCTAGTTCATCAGGCAGGGTGCAGCTAATAAATAGATCCAGAGTGCAAGATATCTTATGTCTGAAGTGATTGTTGGCTATTGCATGGCCTTTCCTTCGGTGCTCTGTGATAATTCTGTCAACCAGTTATGTTCCCTATCATCATTAGCAAAGTTTGTGGTAAACTATGTGACCGGATTAGCGAAAGAAAGTCGGTCTAAACAAGGTGGGAACAATTATTGAGAGCAGGTGTACGATTTTGTCGAAGTAGCTTGGCAAGGTAAGAGTACCATTCCTTGATGGAGTGCCTCTTGTTGCTGCCACTTCCTTGAACAGCAAGCACAGGACAGGATGGAACTGGCTTCATACGAGTTTACATCAACTAAATGTGGGATCAGTGAATACGAGTTGGGAGAGTAGATTTAAAGTTGATTAGATAAATGGACAATGACTTAGTATTACATAAATAATGGTTTGTTGTGTTAGATTCTGGTTGTGTTCAGGTCTTATTGGCTCTCTTTTGTTTAGTTTTAGTTTCCTAGTGGTTAGTGGTCTACTTTGTGTTGTTCTGCCTGCACATCAGCTTTCCATTTGTTTTCATCTGTTCCAGCCATTGCAGAAGCTACTAGCCAGCTTGTATCAAGAGCATGATAGTGGCAGAGCGTATCCCATTTGCCTCTCCAGAGGAAGAGGTTGAAGAAGAGAGCGAGCCGGCAACTAGGGCAGTTCGGTAACTGACTGCTCATAGCTCAACCACTTAAGCATAAACAAAACACAGCCACAATGACTCGTCAAAAATATATATATTGTGCTAGTGCAATGCCCTTTTGCTTTAACAGATCAGAGACAAGAAAAATTCAATGGAGGGTACTGCACAAGCGTTATACCACACCACAACGGAGGGCACCACAGCACAGTGGAGGGCACCGCACAAACATTATACCACAGCACTTTGGTGTTGGCTGCGCAATCGCAACCTAATTAGGCAGAAATAATTGGAAATCACAGCTTATATATCAAGTGAACTTGGAATGCGTGTGAGCTATATTGCAGCTTTTGAGTTCAAAGTTGTTGTTGAATGGGCTGAAAGGGAGTGCGAAGTAACCCAAAAGCTAGTGCGAGGCTTGAGAGAGAAGATCAAGTTGATAATGCTACCAAGATTAGATGGTTCACATTAAGTTGTGGTCAGAGTTCAGTCTACCTGCATACTGGTAGATGGGCGCTGTATGTATAACAACAACCAACAAGCAGGGTGGAGGTGGTGGAGTATGACACTTTTTTTTATGACTAAAAATAAATAAACAAGCATTTACCAATGTAGACAACAGACATTTACTGGACCATTTATATAATGAACTAATAAATAAAATAAATATAAAACTATATTGATCTTCACTATAATAATAGGTAAAGAGTAATAGGTAAAGGGTCATGAAAATATTTGTTGTCCACATTGGTAAATGTACTGTACTGTACTTAGTGTATGTAACTGAGTCTATTGCTGACCATGTGATCTGTAAATCAATAACAGTTACGTTAGTGCTATTCATGTTACCCATACAAAGGTTATTGCCCGTCTATTTAATGTACTGTGCACAATAATTAGATGGTTGACTAACTGAACTAGCAGCTTACCAATGATGTTACATGATGTCAGAGGTGGGATCCTGATCAACCTAGCAAGAGTAAATGACATCCTACCAAATCCCACTGGAAAACGTCAAGCCACAAGGATGGCCTAAGTGGATAAGGCGATTCCAATGATTGCAACAGGCATCCAACCTTGCCACAAAACAAGAGAAGAACCAAATCAATACACTGGTCTACTCCATGGGAGACAAAGTGGATGACATTTTCCAGTCATTCAAGCTGAGTGAAAAAGATGCAAAGAAGTATATGACAAAGTCATAGAAAACTTCAAAGAACACTTTGTGAAACATAAAAATAACATCTTCCAAAGAGCTAAATTTAATAGCCAAACACAGCAACAAGGAGAGTCTGTTGACAATTTTATTGTCGACCTGTAAGCTCTTGCCGAGTACTGCAAGTTTGATGCACTATGCGAAGTGATGATAAGAGTCGAATTGTTGTTGGTATATATAAGAGATACAGTGCCTGGCAAAAAAACTGCAGATCTTAATTAACCCTTGACAAGGCCCTTACACCAGCTCAGCAAAGTGAGACCATCAAGAAGCAGCAGTGCACAGTTCACAGCAGCTCTGATCCTTCTACAGTGGAAGAAGTCAGGAATCTGATATCAAAGAGGAAAATATCATGGGATGTCACCAAGGATGACACCTAGTGCAAAACCTCCACTGAGCACTATGGTGCAGTGTTGTACATGATGTGCTATGGAAAGCAGCAATTTCCAGCAAAAGATCCAATTTGCAACAAGTGTCAAAGAAGGGCATTTTCAAGCTGTGTATAGGAGTAAAGGCACCACTATCCACTCTCTCTTCATTAGTGAAGCAAACAGTGAAGCATCTTTCCTAGCAGTAGACTTGGAGACTGCAGCAGTCGAAACGAACAAAACCTCATGGATAGCGAAGGTCGTGCTCAACAACGAAGAAATCTAGTTTAAGGTTGATGCAGGAGACCACTTCACCAGAATGACTATAATGTAATACGAGATGGGCAAGGAGATCACTTACTGGTGGTCCTAGCCAACAAACCCTATTGTTGTTGGAAAATTTTCAGGTAGTTTGAAGAGAAACAACCATGAATCAAAGCAAGAAATCTTTGTGGTGAGAGCTTAGAAAAGTTCTACTGGCTATTGAATCCCTGAACATTGTATCATTCATCAATCAAATACAGAGCAAGGATGTTGTCAAAAAGTTTTCTAAAGTGTTCTAAAGTTAGGGGAGATTGAAAGACAATTATGAAATCAAGGGGAATGGAGGAGTCGGGGATGATTTCAGAGATCAACATCCCACAGAATGGTGTGTCGTTTTGTACCAAAGTCCATTGGAAAAGTGAGAATTTGCGTGGACTTAACCTAGCTTAATGCAGGTGTTTACAGGGAATGCCATACCTTGCTATCAGTGGAACATACCCTTGCTCAAATTGGATGAGCACGATATTTTTATAAATGGTTTCTGGCTAATTGAGTTAGCATCTAAATCATCAAAGCTCACAACTTTAACCCATCTTTTAGGAGATACTGCTTCAATCATCTTTCTTTTGGCGTAACCTCCGCTCCAGAACATTTACTGCAAAGAATAAGTGAAATTCTTGAAGATTTATTAGAAGGAGTTGTTTGTTTCATTAATGACACATTCATCCGCAGAAGGATAAGCAAGGAACATGATGCCTAATGTGAGTTTTGATGGACGAATCTATAGATAGCATTTCATTTTGGGGTTTTGTTTAGTTGATGGCATATATAGACAGGTATTCCAGTAAATTTGGCATCTCCACTTTTTGGCACCCCCAAAACAAACAAACCAAATGCCCCAGGGTATTCTGCACCCCCCTACGTAACGAGCAAAATAACCATATCCACTATCTTGTATATCATTTATTCTATTTGCCATTCTTCCATGGAGTGAGAAAGCTCGTGTGATTGAGTCATCTGTATGCAACAAACCTGTGTGTGTGTGTGCGTGTGTGTGTGTGAGAGTTGTCATTATTTAAACAATATAATTATGTATTTCTACAACTTTTATTGACAGTATGGAGAAGAAGATGTCTTGGGTTTATCAGTCTTGCCTTTAAACAGTGTCCCTTGGCCTGCATAAGATCTAAACAGATTTTTAACCTTCAAATGCCCAGTTCTCGGAAAGGCAACTGCAGACTTGGGCTGATTCTATAGCTTCTGAAAGTTCTTTGGCTGAGGAAAGATGCACAAGATGTTTTCTTTACTATAAACTTTGTTCTAGACATAGTTTGCCTTAACACAGCATAGCTTTTACTTGTTTGTCTCAATGAAGCCTATTCTCATACAAAACTGCTTTGTGTTCTGATTATTCCTCAAAAATGTATTCTTACAAAATTGCAGAAAAATTATTGGTAGACTTTAAAGCTTATGTAATTAGAGCATGACACTAAGGTCATATATCAAAAGCTATTGTGCCAGGCCAAGCATTGGTCAAAAAAATTAGTTAAAATTACCACTGACATCATATATATATGTCCCCCATTACCATTCTTATGTGAAGTAGGAAAACCCATGTTACCGAGTCATTGTATGCAACAAACCATATGCAAAAATCATAAATAAGAACAACAATTTAAACAAACAACTTGAGAGCAGCCGTTTCTTTGTGCCCTTTGCGCTGGAGACATCTAGTGTGTTGGGGCCTGAGGCACAATCATTTATAAAGGAATTGGGGAGGAAGTTGCGTGCATCTACCTGATATTTGAACTCCAGGAGGTACCTCCTTCAACGTCTGTCTGTGGCGATACAGAGGTGGAATGCTGCAGCAGTTTTGGGCATCTTGTGTCTATCTCCACCCCTTAACTTTGTTGTTTTTGTCATGGTTATTGTCATTTTTTGGGTGTGTGTGTGTAATTTGATTCTTTATAACTAGCATGTGTTAAATAGGTGTCAAAGCACTAGGTATATTTGTTGCCCTGTATATATATGTTAAATAAAAAATTAAAAAATTATAAAATAATAAAAATTAAAAAACTGGAAAAAATACTAGCTATGGTATATATTGACTTGTCAAAAAACAATGGAGATTCTATCATGTGGACCACAACCAGTTAGATGACCCTTTACCATTCATTTAACTCGTATACATCAGTTAGTAACAAAAGACTGACTGTTGCACAGTGAAGATATAGTCTGGCTCTCAGACACAAGGAGAAATCTGGCTGTTGGAATCGAAAGGGTAATCTGTTTTCAGACAACAAAGGAGAAGTTAGGTTGACACCGAAGGAGAGGTGGTGTGGTTGTCAGATTCTGTTAAAAAAAGTTATTGTCTTGGAATTAGTCTTAGCTGGACCTTAACAGGTCCAAACAAATTGTATTTGCTGATAATGTTTAGAGTGACCGCGTCCACACCTGATGCAAACATGATAAAACTGTTCACAAAACAACGCCCATTAAAGTGATATTAAGAGAAATGAGAGCCAGTACATTCTTTGTGCACAAAACAACGTCCATTAAAGTGATATTAAGAGAAATGAGAGCCAGCGCAACCAATGGCAGCAGGTAAACAATTCATTTAACACCTGTTCCTATTCTGATATCTTCACCATACATGCCTAGCTATATTTGCCGAGGTTTGCCTATGTTTTTGTCAAGTTACGTCTTCTTTCAGAAGTTTGATGTAGCAATTTGTCGAGTGCTTCACAAGTAGCCATTGCATTCATGCACATATGACCCTAATCTTCTTTTCTAAAGCATGCCTGCGTCTCTCTGACGGTAGATTTCTGCTATGCCCCTTTTCTGTGTTCTGGTCTTGCCTTATCCAATCTCCTGGACAGAACAACACTTGATTGCTGCTAGAGCAGCTAGCATCAACTCATCTGACTACTGCTTTTGTTTGTTGCTCCAGATGTGGCCAAGAAAGGAGGAACAGATTTCGATACTCACCTCTTCTTTCATCTTAACTGAGGCATCCTAATGGATATGTAACTAGCTGGATAAAGAAGCAATTTTTAGTTAGTCCACCAGTTCCATGAAACAAGTGAGTAGTCCTGTAACATAGCTCCAGTCAACTATGGCAACAATCACAAGGCTATGGCAAACTTAACTTGCGAGTGCAACAAACTTGGCAATCAATCAATTACCAAGAAACTAGAATCCTGTCACAGTAATGGAGGAACTGGTGCAGTTGCTTCTCAATGTCAGCAATGTTCTGGAACTATGACATTGCAGGTGACGTCGGTATGCTGATGACTGGTGCACCTTGGTGCCAATAATTGATAGGCAGCTGTTAATTTCATAATAATTCAATATTCATCGATTGGTTAAAATGCATTGTGTGCATTTTCAAACCAACCTAAACTACCCAAATTGAGCATGGGTGGGCTAAACTACAATTTTGGCCATATCCATTCAAGCCAAGGTATGTAGAGACAAATTGAGCTCTGGCCTCTTTGCTGTCTAACACTTGTCTAAGCCAAATTACTCGTATCACAAGAATGCATCGAATATCTTAGCATTGCATTACCATGATGACATCATTATCGCAGGCAGATTGTGTTAGCATTTCTTTATGCTCCCACATGGCACTTTCTATATAAATAGAATGCAAATACTATAAGGTGCATTTTGGTTTAAGAATCTGCTTCATTGAGGTGAGCAAACTAAAGTTTGTATTGCTATGTCAAGCTATAAATCCATCCAGTGTCAGGCTTTTCTCTAGAGAGACCAGATTCAGAGTGAATTCTGGTGGCTATAAGCTTTCCTCAGCAGTAAGGTTTCCAGAAACAGCAGAAAAGGCCTGGAAAAGACAGTCTGCGAGGGCAGAGACGATTTTCAATTTTGGGTGTGTGCTTTTCAACCTGCTCAAAAACTTCAAAAAGCATGACACACCAATTATAAGGGGAAAAACGTACATTGGTGTACATGATTATTGTGGTCTATATACATAGGTGCACTTGTTTCCTTTTTATGGCGAGCCAATTTAAAATAAAACATTTTGTCTTGCTTCAATTTTTGGTTGGTCTTGTTTCTCTATATGATATAATAGTTGAGCTATCACTCAAACTGTGGCAATGTTGAAAGCTAGTGGAACATGAGTCTCAAGGCCAAGTTTATGCAAATCCAGTGAGTAGAACCTCCCGTAACCAGCCCTGCTTTATCATATTTTGTAACCTTTTCATGACAATGTTTCATATGTCCTCCTGTCTCTATACATAAGTACCAGACCTAATAGATGCTAATACACATGTCATTAGCACTAAAATAACATTGTAGTGTTAGCTAAATACACATGTGCTGCTGTACAAATCCTACCTGCTACTTATCAACGCATAGCCTAACCTACCTTCTGTGCCTCTATCTTGTTGTTTACATGCTAGCTTAAAACAGCTGACACTATGTACACTGATTTCTTGACCACAATAATGTTTGTTTCAGATACCAGTTCTTCAAACATGGTTGGTCCCATAAGGTTTTGATACACCAGGGTTTACTTTATTAAATGTATTTTCTAACTTTTTTCATCTTGACTTTTTTAAATAAATTAAATAAATTATAAATTTGCTCTTTGGATAACAAATTTAAATTGATTCTAGAAAAGATATTGTATCTGTTCTATGTCAAATGAGAGTTTGTTGAGAGATTTTGTTACTCTATATCAGACAATTATAGTCAGGCCTTTGATGAGCTTCAGCAGTACCTGTTTATCAGACTTAGAACAACAATAGTCCTTGACCCCAGACCCAGGAAGGTTGTTTTAGCGGCAGAATTAAAGAGACCTCACACTTTGGTTAACAACAATGCTCATCAAACAAGGTGATATCATTTCAGGGATAAAATGTCAGAAAGTTGTGGTCAACACCTCTAGAATCACTAAACTATGTCCATCAGAATAGTCCAAACATAGCAAGTTATGATCCTGCATCCTGATCTTCAACTACATAGAATCATTATCAACATCAGCTAGTACTGAGTTACTTCTTCCTCATCAACAACTGTATTGCACTGGCAAGCAGAAGTCATCGAGCACTCAGAAGTTGAAGGTACTGCAGCTCAGTCATACAAGACTATCTCAAACACAAAGCCAATGCAGTACACGAACACCTTAGCTTGTAGAATCATTACCACACTTGGATCTCATTTATTCCATGTCAGGAAAAATTTGTAAAAGAGGATTCAGTCGAACCTCTCCAATCACTCTTGGTATGGACCTGAGTTGTACTGACAAGTAGACCCAAGAGAACTGGC
This sequence comes from Cladorhizidae sp. MBARI D1340-BT2, assembly GCA_028752905.1. Taxonomy (NCBI): domain Eukaryota; kingdom Metazoa; phylum Porifera; class Demospongiae; order Poecilosclerida; family Cladorhizidae; species Cladorhizidae sp. MBARI D1340-BT2. The sequence continues at coordinate 10,667,475 of JAQNBH010000017.1, forward strand.
TGATAGCAGGGCAGAATGAAGTTAGCAAAATGTAGAAATTTTGTTCATATTCAAGCTGGCATTCCTAGAGGAATATCACTGAGCAGAGAATTGGCAGTAATAGTAGGCTCATAATGAGAGACAGACTGCAGTACAGAGTGGAAGAATGCACATCAGGAGGAACAAAAGAGGCATCTGGCAGTCATGCTGCAGTTCTTAAGCACAGGTTAGTATCACTCTATGCAGCTGAGCAACAAATTGGAGATGAGGCTTATCATATTATAGAAGGAGATGAGGTAAACCACAGTAACATTATCTGTATACGACAGTGCTCGCAGCATGAGTCTGTGGTGATCCTGACATGCAGCTGCAAGGGTATTTTCAGAGGAAGAATGGTAGATGCAAGTGTCCTTGTAAAGAGACCAATATAAATTTCAGTGACCAGTGTGGATGCAACGCAACACAGGGCAGAAGTTGTAGGTAAATGATATTGTTCCCTGTTCATGTGTGTGCAACCTTCAGCAGGTTGTAGCTCCACCAAGTGCCACTTGATTCAACCATACTAACCTTATCCAACATGTGCAACAACTGGAAGTAACATTCAAGATGAAAGTGAACATGCAGTATTATGATGCAAAACTCCAAATTATTTTGCAGGATTTCATATAAGGCCTTCCAGTAGCAGGAGCACAGACACTGTGTATATATATATTATGTGCATGAACTGCAGAGCAAAGGACATGCTAACTGAAAATGTGTGCTGTGGGAATTGCACGTAACTACTTCACATGACAGATATCATGTCATTTTGAATTTGCAGATGTGGTTACCTATTCCTCTAGTAACTACAAAAAAACAACCTGTAGACAATTCATTTTATGATCTTGTGGACAGTAGGGAAGGGATTATCATAAAAAGTGCTATGCTATATATGTGTTAGAAACAAAAACCCAGATCAATTAATATATACTTAGTTTTAGGGAATATATGGAGGCTTATTACGTTGTTTGGTTTTTTCTGGAGTTCTCCTGTGAGAGTGTTTTCAAGTCCTAAAGAGGCTGTAGCTGATACGGCTGACTCTAATAATGAAGCAAATAGAATATATATATGTGATGACTTGTGTCATGTTCCAAGTATATAGATAAAAGAATAGGGTCATGTCTGCTTTTTGGTTTTCTTGTCTAGTTCTCTCCTTCCATAATGTTGAACTGTAAACAAGAACATTTAAAATTAACATCTATGTTGGACTGAATAATTTTCTGGCTAACCAATTTAAATTTGCTCACTGGATGTTTCTCTCTAGGAATTATGTTGGAGTGACTGTTCAAAAAAAGTGTATCTCATCCTCACATAAACAACAAGCAGTTAGATGACCCTCTACCACTTAAAACCATATACAGCAATATTTATACTATTTTATAATTTGAATAATTATTAGTATATATCATTATGAACATTATTATTATTATTGTTGTTGTTGTTGTTCTAGTGTTTTCATTATTATTATTATAAAAAAATCACGTTGGGATGGGGGATGCCAGACCTCACAGAGGTTGACCCTCTGTCCTCAAACAAAACAATACTGTATGAAACACTGATACCAATGATATAATAATATAGAAGCAAGCACCCAGTCTTGATATTTCAGTTGGTCTTCTTAAATATCGTGCGGGTTACACTCTGATCAGGGAGCATATTCCTACAAAACTACCTGGACCCCATTACTTGCTATGTAGCTTCTAGAAGTTCAAGCAGAGGACTGATACAAGTTTGCTGATCTTCTTTTCTGCATCCGTAGGCAAGACAGCAACAAAAAAACATTCTCAGAGAAATGTTAGCTTAAACCTACCATGAAAAAAGCACAATAATCTACAACATCGACAAACTTGGGTTCCAGGATGTAGAGCACCTGGCAGAGTGCTGATCATAGAGCATTAATCAGTCATAACTCAGTTAGACTGCATGAGAGCAAAGCATTATGTTGGTTTAGTTGTACTACATGAGGTGTACATGTTTATTTGAAAATACATGTGGGAGACATGATCATGTATGTCATAGTGCTCTAGTCTTAAATCATATAGAAAAGTGTCCAGTGAATAGCTGTTCACACAACATTACAATCTTGTAGGAATATAGCAAGCAATAGTTCTAACACATTGATGATATGTAGCAATATTTTATCAAATAAAGTATTTCGCAACTTCCCTTCACTAAGATATATTGGTCAACCATTCCTTAATTTAGCTACAAGCAATTACAGTAATTATCTTATCTTATATAGAATATAGGCCAATTCTAGAGGTATCATCACAAAGTGAAGTGCAGTGATCTTTCACAAATCATACCAATATTACATAACTATAGTATAGGTCCTAGATTATAATAAGGTATGGCCCAGCTTTTGGACCCTTGCCAACTGGGTTATGGTGTCCGTGGTGGTTTGGAAGCTGCGCTTTCTCAACAACATGAGCCCCGATCAGGCTATGGTGAAGTTGGATTTTACCAATGCTTTCAATTCCATCCGGAGGGATCGTATGCTCGAGGCTGTTCAGTCTCTATGTCCGACAATCTACAATTTTAGTCTATTCGATGTACGCTGCTCCTTCAATCCTCCAATGGGGTGACCGGTCTATTTCATCAGTTGAGGGAGTACAGCAGGGACATCCTTTGGGTCCACTACTTTTCTGCCTAACACTACATCAACACAGTCGGCAATTGAGGTCAGATTTCAATGTGCTCTATTTGGATGATGTCACTTTAGGTGGGAACTGCCTAGACCTAATCCATGATTTGAAAGTGATGGGGGATGCTGTTGAGGTGGGCTTATTGCTGAACATGGCGAAGTGCGAGATTATAAGCCATGACATGACTACATGTGGAACCCTTCTCGTTTCACTCCCTGGTGCACAATTGGTGCCCCCTTCTCATGCTCAGTTGTTGGGTTCTCCCCTAGGAGACAATGCGTGTATCTCAGCAGTTTTGGCTGACAAGGTGGAGGCTCTGAGAAGATTGGGTGAATGACTGAAATTCCTGTCGGCTCACGATGCCTTGGTACTGTTACGCAATTGCTTTGCCCTCCCGAAGCTTTTGCATGCCGCCCCTTGCTTTCAATCAGCAACCCTGGAGACCTACGATGTCTGTCTGCGGGAAATCCTATGCAGTATTACCAACACCTTTCTGGAGCCAGGTGGTCACAAGCCATTCTTCCAGTGAAGTTTGGGGGTCTGGGGATCCGCAGCGCTGTTGAAGTCGCTCCCTCTGCTTTTCTGGCCTCAACTTTTTCTTCATCTGAGCTGGTCAATGCCATCCTTCCCCCATCCTTCAGGTCACTCCCTGCTCCTTTCGTGGTCGAGGCGCAGTCATGCTGGTCAGTGGGGCATGATCACCAGCCTCCTGAGGGTGCTGCTGCTTGCAAGCAGAAGTGGTGGGACGGTTTGCGGGCTGTTTCTGCTGCTGAACGGCTGCTAGAGGGTGCAGAAAATGATGAGGAGCATGCCCATCTTCTCTCTGTGTCCACCAAGGAGTCGGGTGCCTGGCTGAGGGCATTGCCTTTGACAGCTCTAGGCCTGTGGATGGATGACAACACTGTGAGGGTTGCTGTGGGTCTGCGCTTGGGAACAGCAGTCTGTGGGCCCCACTCCTGCCACCTTTGTGGGACTGCTGTTGATGCCCTAGGTAGGTATGCCCTCAGCTGTAGGCGGAGTGTGGGAAGACATCAACGGCATGCGGCAGTGAATGACATCATCAAACGAGGTTTGGCGGCTGCTCATCTTCCCTCCAGGCTAGAGCCTTCGGGCCTTTTGAGATCAGATGGCAAGAGACCGGATGGTGTGACACATGGAAGTCTGGCTGTTTGCTGACTTGGGATGCTACCTGCCCGGATACGTTTGCTTTGTCATACAGAGCACATGCCACCCAAGAGCCAGGGAGCGTCGCTGAAGCGGCAGAGGAACAGAAAAGCGATAAGTATTGGCAGCTTCCACCAGGCCACATGTTCTCGCCCATAGCCATTGAGACCTTGGGGGCAATTGGCCCGAAGTCACTGGCCTTTTTGAAGCAGCTCGGATACCACATTAAAACAGAGTCGGGCGAGCCCAAATCGACAGAGTACGTGCTCCAGAGACTATCTGTGGCGGTCCAGCGGGGGAACTGCACATCTGTACTGAGCGGCATGGGCATCTGACACTTTTCCATTAAAAAAATATATATATATATATATTATTATTCCTATACTTATAGCCAAATATAATAAATATAATAATAATAAAAAAAGATATAATATATATATATATATAATGTTTTTGTCTTGTTTATTTTATAAGGTATGAATATATCTTCATATAATTTAGCCACCTATATGTATATTAAAATCACATTCTCAATCAACTTCAATTTTTATTCACTCGACATTTAGACTAGATGCTCTAGTATTCATCCGGAATAACTATATATTACAACACTCTGGGTAAATTGATTATCTGCAATTGAGTACAGTATATAATTTGACCAAAACTTCCAAAGCTTGAATTATTTCATCATATAATAAACCTTTGGTGCAATTAATCTTGATTTGTAGTTACAGTTCTTGTGATGACAAAGATCATGAAAGATACTCTCTGAGAGTATATAATCATGAGTCACTGTGCCAACTAAAGGTCCTGGACTATCTACTTGGCCATGCAGCTTCTTGAAGTTCAAGCAGAAGACCAGGACCAGTTTGCTGTTGCCATTGCTTCACATCAAATCATTAATATTTCTTCCATTGTTCTCTTTGACAACTTTCATCTTGTTGGCTGCACTGTAACTTCGATGCTTGATCTTTTCTGCATCCATAGGTATGTGAGCAACCAAAAAAAGCTTCCGCAAAGAGAAAGTTGTCTTATAGTTTATAGTTTCACCAATGGATTTCCAGGAACCCTTCTTTATTAAAGGGAGGCTGCGATCGATGCTGTTATTTTAATCGGTGTTGTAACTAAATCCAATCTAGAAGCTTCAAAGCTGCAGTTATCTAACCTACAGGCAGCTAGTAATGGTTGGTCTAGGACCCACAAGTATGGCCACTGATATAACATTTCTACACCAGGTAGGACCATATTAAATATAGTTGAGTCCATGTGGTGAGGTACTGGCTGTGTGGTCACTTATTAAGATTGCCAGGCAGAGCATATCTGGTATTAATTGGGATCATGAAAAAACCTGAAACAGAAAATTGAAACTGGAATCCCAGGTATCTACCAATGGTAGATTGGGGAAGGGGGGGGGAGGGGGGGGCGGGTGAGATGTTTCACTACTTAAGACTTTTCTCTTTTGTCATCCTTGTATATAGATGATGACTCTTCACAAGCATATTAAGTTGTTGTTTTTTGTAATTGAAAAAAAATTCTTGGGACTGCCTGAGTACGTCTAAAGGTAGGGAGGAGGTCCTGTGATCCCAAATACCCCCCTACCCTGGCTACCTGGAAAATGCTCATGTCATACAATACTCTACGTCAGAGTCATTTTGGATATACTCCTCTCTTGCCTGGAAACTTTCATACACTTATAGTGGATCCTCAAATAGAATATCACACGCCTTCTACATAGTCTAATAATTCTTACTTTACTTATATAAGTTATCCCCAAGAATTTGGCGGTTTGAAAAGTGCATATTAGACTCAGGATAAAATACTTATCAGAACCATACACCAAATGAAGAATCAGTTGCATACTCATTATAGTTCTCATAGCTGCCAGGGTTGCTTAGATACTTGGAAGATAATAATTCTTATAGTTAACTCATTTCTGGTAGCCAAGAAATCCTCCTAAGATTAATCCTGATCATAGTAAGGTGCCACATAACTTGCTTATATGGCACCCTAAGTGGACTTAGTCATAAACTTGATATAAGTATAAATTTACAAAACTGTGTCCTAACAGTGTCCTCACTCTGTATCTGTAAATAAACTTGATTGAATAATTTACTTCATTCTGGTAACTATATAGAAAAGAGGGAATGGACTGACCAATATGTAACTCTTACTTTGTAGATTAAGCTTCTTATTTATGAAATAGTTGTGTTATTAGAAAATATTTTGAAAAATATGTAGCTACTTAGCACTTAAACCATTCCCTTTTATGTGGTCCCACTGTAATGCACATACTTTTATACTTGTCTTGCATGAGCCGGCGTATGTCACTGGTATCAGTTTATTAGCCAAACTAAGAAATCTTAGGTTCAACAAAGTGATGCGGCCCAAGCCGATGGTGTTTTATGACATCAAATCCTTCCTTCAGCAGAATGTGTGGTCATAAGTCCCAACAAACAAAGTTTGTAGATGATTTTATATTCACACATGCACATTCAAATGCACATTCAAATTAATTATATTCACTTCGTAATTAAGTTAACTACTTGATTAATAAAAATACCTCCTCTATTACTATAACACCTGTAACATAAACTTGGTTCACAAAGGAGTCTATACCATAATGTTCACATATCTAGAATGCAACACAAGTACTTCAGTATAGCTTTGGGCATATTCTTAATAACACATGCTTGCTGATTCAACTCATCAACTTCACAAAATGTCATTTTAACCTTCTATAGTTATAACAATATTTATAGATACTAATTTTTCACAAAAAAACTACAACCGAGTTCCTGGAATGCATATATCAAATATACTGATTCAAGATGAGGAGAAAAGCTAGATTGACTTTTTACTGATTTAATGTAATTACCAGATGATCAAACATACATCAGCCCTGCAGATCATACACACTTCCCTGTAAAAGACTTACCATGCACTTCAATAAATCTATCAGCTGAGCCAAGGAGTGTGTTGTTCAATGTTACTGTACAGGAATACGAGCAGTACCGCAGGGTGTTGAAATAGAAAGTTATGTTAAAGCTCCCACTACTCTGTCTTGAATCACTAAATGAATATTCATTATATCTCCATTGGTATGTCAGAGGGGAAGAGACTGTACAGTGTCTATATACCATACAGGAGAATTGCACTGTCTGTTGAATTCTGAAAGGGCCTTGTCTGGGAATAGTGGTGATCCTCACTAAAGAGGCAGCAGCTTCAGCTTTTCTTTGCAGTAATACGTTACTAACTGCAAATATACAATTACCTAAGTATAATATTGCAGTTCATATGTGACTGGAACTAGCTAGAGCTTACCTAAAATAGTTGATAGTAGGTACAACACGAGCATGTTTTAATGTCGATTTTCAAGTAACAAGCAACTAGGATGCTAAGTTAAGGTCAGTTCACCAGCCAGATGTGAACAGAAGAGTGCCCCAGATGACATGGAGAGAGCCGGTATATTTCCAGCTTAGGTCTGAGAATGGACAACAACACCGTGTTGAGTTGCTGCAGGGATTAGACTAGGTTCCTCCTTGTGTCACCCCCACACATGTCATCACTGTTGGACTGAATTAGGTGGACTACCTGGACACACATGGGCTTAGTTGTAAGAAAGGCGAAGGGCACCATTGTCGTCATGGGGCCATCAATGACATTATACACAGAGCTCTGACTACAGCATGCATCCTTTCATGGCTAGAACCATTAGGTCTACAAATGGCGAAACAGGATGGAGCAACGATGATCCTATGGAAGTATGGCAAGCCACTAGTATGGGCGCAACTTGCCCGGACACCTTTGCACAGTCCTGCCAATGCTATGCCACCAACAATGCTGGAGTAGTGGCTGACCTTGCTGAAGAGAGGAAATCAGCAAAGTTCATCACCTTAGGTCCTGGCTATTCCTTCACACCTGTGTCTATTGAGACTTTGGGCACCATTGGTGAGATTTTAAATTCCATGTGCCATTATCATAATATTTATTTTGTAATTTACCAGTACTTTTATGTTCCACCATAATTATATCTAATTTCGGATAGCTGGTCATTCACTAGTTTCCACATATACCTTTGTGGGAGTGTGTGCCATGAGACTAAAACAGAGTTATCTACTAATCACTGTAATAATCGCTTGTTAGGAAAACATTTGTCTACTACAGGAACAATTAAGTTGCATATTCTTCACAAGGAAGTGGTTGCTAGAGCAGAGTTGTCTAAGAACCACTCTTCACCTAGTCTGGCTCACCCAACAGTTCACCTCATCTTTACCTAAAGCGGTAAATGCTAGATAACACCAGCTTACATTACCAACAATTCCTTGCTCCCCCATCCCCTCTCCCGATCCCAATTTTCTACTTCCTGTTGTTTCATTTGAATGTGAAGGAAGTTAGCGACAATTCTCCATAGCTCCCAATGTATTTCGACTAACAGGGAATTTCCCACCAGTGCCAATGAGTGCTGCTGTTTCTCTTGCTACATTTGGCTGAATTTCAAGGTAACCATTAGAATCTGGCAGGTCATCATTTGTGGGTTTTGTTACAATACAGGTCATCCTTCTCACCATATATGTTATCATGTGTTTCTTGCTTCTTTAATGAGTTTACACTTGTGGACGCATCAAGTAAAAATGGAACTTTAGGCACATACCTGCTGTGTTGAGTTTTTGATGCCATTTAATAGACATATGACCTAAAAGTTTTTTCACATCTAGATCTAATATCATGTATGAGTTATGCCTGCTGTAATCAGGCATTTTTAGTAAATCAGGTCATATATATATACAAGAAAATATAACAAAAGAGGTGAATTACACTGATAAAAAGAGACCAAAATCCAAACTACAAACTAATTATGAAGCTAACATAGCAGGTCTGCGATCAGCAGATAACATTTTGACAAGATGAGCATATTTTGTTGATGAAAGCTCAATCAGTTCACGAGATTTGTCAATACTGTTGCTGTGCCATAGCTGAGCAATACAACTAGAACTTTAAACTCTTGTATCTCAAATTCATTGAGCGTGCCTAAGGTTACATTTTTACTTGATGCATTCACACTTAAAATAGAGTCCGAAATGAAAAACAACATTCTGAGGACATCACGATGAAAAAATATTTTGAGATATCTAGCTCAATCTCCCATGGCACCTTGATATAAACTCACCACTATGAAAATCACAATGAAAATGCAAATTAGGATGATAATGATTCAGTCAGGACTAGTTTTATAGCTAATCGGATGCATTCTGTGTGTCATATACTCTCCATATTTGGGAACCTGTGCTCAAATTTATAAGGAACCGGGTAATGTTTTTTATCTGCTAATTGAGTAAAAGTTGGTAAGATTGGAACAAAAGTCATATTCTCTACAATATTTGGTTAATTAACATAGAGTTACAGTGAAGTGTCTTTCCGTTAACACTCACCCACACTCAGATTAGTGGAGCCACATCCAGTAGGAATAGTTCTCATCTGACTTGAGCCACACTTAACAACTGCCAGTGGCATCAGGTGTTAATGGCATAGGTATGATATGTACTGGACCCTACTCCTCTAAATGAACATACCAACTATAGCCCCAGATTTGACTGAAGTCCATGACTTGGGAGACACCAATTCTTTATATAAATACAGGACCATTCTGCGTTCTCACTGGCTTAAAGTCCACCTGTAAGTGCTGCTCTGATGAAATAATTATACTCAATAGCATTCATCTCTGCACTTGGAAGTTCATGCTGGCCTTTAATTAAGATGATCTTCCCATTGGTAAGAACTGCAGGACAGTCATAAGTATAATATACTGAGGAATGATGACCTGACCCGATGAACAGAATTGGAGACCCATCACTTAAGTCTGGGGAAATGGGGACATATCATTGACCAAGTGCCGAGTGCACATAAAAAAGTGAACAAGCAAACGAGCAACTCTAGCAAGAAAACATGCCTCCATATTTGCAGGTGAAAGAAAAGGCAACTAAAAGCAATATCATGTCTTCAACTAACTTTGTTGCAGACCAAGAAAGTTCAATCTTATTAAGTCATGTGGCTAAGTATAATTTCAAGTAGTTAATGAGCATATTACCTTTGGTAATTCGGCAAATTCATTCTCCAGACATCTACATGTGCGTTATTATACCTTCCCTATAAGCACAAACCTGCTTAGTTTATATTATGTCCATAAAAATCTGTATAGAGTGAAGCAACCTGCAAACGAAAATAGAATTTTAAAAAGTAGTCATTTAATCGCGATCTAGTCAAATGAATAGCATTGAAAATGGCAGTTAGCCATTTTTAATAACTTTGTAGACAAACTGAGAGTGAACAGAATATGTCCCTGTAGATGATAAATGAGGAATGTCTGTATAAAAGTGTATTAATAAAGTACTAGCATATATACACAAACTGGTGATCGAGTTACGTCCCCTTGTTCTTGAGATGGCTCTGAAGTGTTCCAATATCCTTGAAACTGCATCGTCAAATCCCACCACAGACTTGTAACCAAAGTCCTTCTTTGTCCTAGCAAAGCTGTAGTAGTGGTGAGTTCCTGCCAGGGCAACTCTCGTGGAAGAGAAAGTGGGGTTGATGGTTACCAGCAGAATGAGCATTGTGCAGAACAACTGTACTATCACGGCAATCAGGTAGACCACCCAGTAGGGCAGGTGCCAAGTAGGAGCCTTATAGCCAAGACCTACACAATGTGCGACATGAAGTCCCAGAATGGCAGTGGGGCATTGTTGGTGATGAAATAGCTCTGCAAAACCATTTTGGACTCTCTAACTTGCTTAAAACCTACATACATTATCCTTGTTATTGTACCCTTCCACAGATCACTGAACCAGTCTGCAGGTGCTCTGCAGCAATAATGTGGCCATGGACCACGTTCTCGACATAGGTGAAATCAACAATGTTCTTCCCATCACTATAGAAACAAAAGGGGAAGTGAGAGGAAGTGACCAAAGGAAGGTGATGATGAAGTCAAAGAGAAAGAGAGAATGAAGAGGAAATTGGAAGACATGGAGTGGGAGGAAGTGTATTGATAAATGCCACGCTGAGATCTTGCCTTACCCGATAATGCACTTCATTTTACCAGCTTTAGCAGTAGCGATTATTGTTGGAACAGCTTGGGGGTCTCAGGGCCCAAAATATTCCATGGGGTCATAGCCACTGTCAATAGGTTCCCTACCATTAGCTGCCATGTCAATCTGAAATGCCACACATATAAGTATTTACAAACTGCATTGTTGAGAGCATTTCTGCTCACTTTGGCTGTGTTTTTATCAGTCATCTTTTGATTAGACTGGTGGCTGGGGCACATGGCATGACACCTTTAGAATGCACACTCAAGTTCTAAAAAGCATGTCCTGGGAGTTAGTGTGCATTGCAAAAGCTTAACCTCTTGATATTGCATATTAGCATGAGTAAAATATAAGCACATATTTATTTATGAGCGTAGAGAAAACAGTCGATTCTTACCTTGTTATACAAGGACCTACACACTGCACATGCACCATTTATTTACTGATGGTCACTTAGATAAAACTTTCAATGAACTCTCAACAGATTACAATGACTATATTTTAACCTTTGAATCAAGGCTAAAGCATCTAGCCAAAATGTAAAGAAGAAGTTGATTATCGACAAAGTTTTTGTGAGATACTTATTTTTTGCCATGGTATTAGCTCGAAAAAGATTGAGCTTTATCTTAGCCAAAGCAACTTTTCAAGGAAGAACGGAAAAATAGCAATAATGAGTGAGAATAAGTGGCAACAGCAAACTGGCCTTGGTCTTCAACTTGAAAATATTAACAAACAAGCTGCATGGTCAATTGGGGGAGTCCAGGTCGTTTTCGTAGGCATGATGTCTCCCTGACTAGACACTCTCAGAGTGTACCTCTCATTTGATCTTTATCACAAACTTACATCAGAGCAACTGCTACATAAGGTCCCCCACTCCACCCCCACATAAAAAGTAAATTACTGGACTTTTGGTTTGGAGGTAAGGGGAAAGACAACTCATGCAAGGTAATGGGAGTTCCTCCCACAGAATTTGATTTTATTTCGTTTTGTTTATACAATGGCATGCACCTTCCAGATTGTTAAACAGAGTAAATGATAACATCTACAAGACAAGAAAATTTCTAATATTGACAGGAAATGAAACCAATTCATTTACACGACCCTTTACCTAATTTACAGATAAAAAACGGGATTAGTCATCATGATAATTATTAATAAATAACAGTGTTCATTATATATTGGTAAATTCTTACTTCAATTCATTTTTGACAAGTCAATCGTCAATCCAATATTGTTATTTAAAAAAAAATTGTCTCGTTTCAATTTTTTGTCACACGGCAACCTACAAGAAGTATTATATACATCCACAGTGATTATATACATCTACAGTGAGTTCATATTATATACATCCACAGTGATTATATACATCTACAGTGAGTTCATATTATATACATCCACAGTGATTATATACATCCACAGTGAGTTCCTACTCAGTTAACAACAAAACTAACCAACCGTAATGTTATGTTTACTACTACATGTGCCTATACCACACTGCCACATTATTAGGCACACCTCACTTATAAGTGAATATTCACCATTAGGAACAGGTCAATTCCGCTTCTTAGGTATCCCCAATTGTTAAATGATTCCAAAACCTAGATATCTTTTTTCCTTGCTTCATGCTCAGTTCTACTGCAGGTCTTCAAATAAGGTACACTAGAACTGCATTATCATTGGGCACCTCACGGTACAAAGTTTCCAGTTCCTAGATCCAAGAAGCAAGTAAGGGCATTCATTGTACTTACAGGCTATAATAGATGATTCATCAAAGATCTGCAATGATAGCTTGCCCTTTAAACTGACCTACCTAGAAGCCTAATCAAGACATATGGAATGAACGATGTGTCAAGCGCTCTGGTGTAAATTGAAGGATCAACTGTCAGGGTTTATGGGATTTCCCCACTTATTCATACTTCAAACAGATGCATCTGATTGTGGAGTGGGTGCAAGTTAGGGCAAAGATGAGAATGCCTATCCACTTACCACAGTCAAGGCTACTACCATGAGAAAAAAATTAATCCACAGTATTTGAAGGAATGCCTGCAATAAAGCTAGAGGTTCGTATCTTTCGTAGGCTTCCTGATCTAGACAGACCATAGGTCACAGCAGTGGCTCAATATATAGCCTGAAGGAGAGTTACTCACACCTTGCTCGATGGAGGTTGGCTCTATAATCTGAAGGAGAGTAACTCATGCCTTGCTTGATGGAGGTTGGCTCTACAATCTGAAGGAGAGTAACTCATGCCTTGCTCAATGGAGGTTGAGACTCTGCAATCTGAAGGAGAGTAACTCATGCCTTGCTTGATGGAAGTTGGCTCTACAACCTGAAGGAGAGTAACATATATACACCTTGCTTGGTGGAGCTTGGCTCTACAACCACACCAATTCAAGGTAGAATATCATGCCAAAAAAATGCAAGTGCTCTCTCTCAAAATGATCTCAACAAGATGGTGAGGGGAGGGGAAAAGAAATGTGCAGGATTGCTGACTTTATCTACATTATACTTTATTACTGACCTTCTCAATAATCAACTGAAAATTTACTCTCTGAATGGTTCAGGAATAATGAAATGCTCTAGCCTCCATCAGAAATAATGAAATGCTCTAGCCTCCATCAGCAATAATGAATTGATCCAGGAATGAAATGCTCTAGCGTCCATCAGGAATAATAGATCAGATCCTAAGATTCGCATGAGCGGGATTTATATAGTACCTAGTATTGAGTGTTTTGAACATTTGCAGTATAAGGTTAAACCTGCTGGTTGTTTAGAGCCTCCGCATATGTCCAGACCTGAAGGGAAAAAGTAGTGCCAAACAGCAAATAGGCACTTGCAAAAGAGTTTCTAAATAGAACACACCACTTCATTCTGAGAATATTGCGCATTATTTTTTAGGCGTGGCAGGAAAGAAGGAGGTGTACACAAGCCAAAGAAATAAAACGGAGCCAAGAGCTGCTTCAAATTACAGTCTGCTGTCCTGCTTCAGCGATGAGTCATAACACACTACCTCTCAAACTTCTCCCTTGATAGATAGTAAGTATAAGCAGGAGTTAGTCATCTAGTAAGTGTTACTTCAAAGGTTGCTTCTTCACCATTAGATTCTTAGTGATTTAGAACGACAAAACGAGTGCCAACGGCTGATGGATGCTAGTAATAACAACCTGATTTACGGTATATTGTACTAGTGCACATTCTCAATAGGACTGGTTATTTAGAGATGGAAAGGGAGTTTTCAGAGAGCCGGAACTAAATTATTCTGTTACACACTAGTACACTTGGTTAGCTTGCTAAGATTATTCTGCTGTACAAAGTCTCTATATATTCCACCAGCTAATAACTTTAGTAGTTAACAAATTAAGCTAAGTTGCCACTTGGTCCACTACAGCATGCAAGTACATGTATATACGTGTGGGGCAAAGTTAATAGATACTGATCTTGAAGATAATTTCAGTTTTTAAAGGGGAGGTTGAACTACCAGTTTACTAACTTCGTGAAAGAATCAAGGCATGTTGGAAGTGTTTTAGGTGTCAAAATCAGCCGAAACCACCGTTTACGATAAAGAAGCTTTCAAAGTGAGTTTTAGCCGAGATGTAATCCTTTTACCATTGTCTGCCATTTTAAAATGGAGCATTACCAAACCAAAAAAACCTGCCGGCTGTGTTTATTATGAATGCATGTACATGCTTACCACTTCCTACTGTTACTAAAACATTAACCAATGCTAACTAACGATTACTGTTTACACGTCCATTCAACTTTTGGTCAGAGCGGCGCCGATTTGAAGGTCAGCACATTCCATGCACCAGCCTTCCTAAAGTCAATTAAAGAGCACCAAAATTGTGACACGTAAATAATTTTTTCGCCACTGGGATGCTTCTTTGCTTCGAGAGGACAGATCATCTTTGTTCTACAGCTCCCATTCTACCAGAACAACTTGTTGATGCTCATGGTAAAAGAAGTAAGTAGATTCTGTATTTGATTGGGTCATGGGTCAGGACCTCTTTTCAGCTAGAAGCTAGGCTTTCACAGGTTTGTAAGTCATAGCTTCTGTACTAGTTAGCATTGGCAAGCCATTTTTTTAAAGCACAAATAACCTTACGAACTGAGACAAAACAAAACTGTATGCTGCAATAACAAGTTAGAGAATGCTGATACACAAGGTATTGGCTAAATACTCATACATTATAGATTTAGAGCACCTTACTTGGTAGAGCTAAGGGGAAAGCTTGCACACAAAAGGCCTATCTAAGGTCTGCTAAGCCTTTCTTGTGTCCGAACATACTGATTGGCAACAATTATTATATTATATATATATATTTTTTCAGTGGAGATATTTTGGCGATGATACCACCAATTAATGTAACTGTTATCGTAAATACTTGTTTATTTCAAACAGAGCTCAGTCATATGCAATGATGTTGGTCCTGTATTGGTCAAATGGGTCTGCCAAAGCACACAAAAAATATGTTTTTTTAACCTGACGTAGCATGGTATCCAAGGCGTTCGATCGATAACATCAGTTCTATGAGCAATTACTACGCCAGTTTTCAGTGATGATTTTTGCTTGTGGCATCTGTTGTATTACCTTCATTTAAATTCATGAAAACACTCAAAGTCTGCTAATGTTAAGGTACCTGGTTATGAGTTATGATGGCAAGAACAAAGGTGCAATGTAGTGTTTGAAAGTGATGAGTGAATGGGTCTCTCTCTCAAGTTTCTTGAGGTAAGTTGTTCCACAAGGTGACAGAGCCAGGCACAAGAATGCCTACATCTTAGCATATGATTGATTCAACAGGGGTATCTGTCCTTGGTTATTCTGCCTGTTCAGTTTGATACAGTATAATGAATACATTGTGAGGAAATAGCCGCTGGCCTTTCATGATTTTGAATACCATACATACTTCAGAAATATGCGATTCTCAAGAAATGGGCTGCTTTCCCCCCTTGATATCATCATGGTTTTACACTTCATCAAAGGAGACCTGCTCAGGGACCCTAATGATGGCGCTTTTGACATAGCAGCAGCATCCCTCAAGTCACTTCAAACTAACTGTTATTTTTTTTGTTGTTGTTTTCTTTTGTTTTTGTATTTGCTCTTTATGTCAAGCATATGGTGATAGTCAGTGTCATGTTGGTTTTTCAAAGTTGAAGTATTAGTCCATTTACTAGTAATATATGCAAGCATTGAGTGGCAAGCGAACCAAAAAAATATAGGGAATGCTGGTAACTATTTCCATCGTCCTTTCCTGTCAGCTGTGCATCTCGTTCTTACCTGCCTATGCAGCCAAAAAAATGTATGAAAGCCTATTAGCTAGGTTCTAGAGTGCTTGCAGGATGGTTGATAGGGTCTTAGTTTGTTGTTTGACCTATTCCAGGCTGCTATCTGGCAACGGAGATATGTTTGTGGTGGGGCTAAACTGTATCACTGCCTGGCTTGCTTCCCAATCACTTACACATGATGTCAAAATTCACAATCTCTTCTTACTAAGTCTCTGCCACTTTTGAGTATCTGTGGTTCTCTAATTCAGTTAGCGACTGAGTTCAAGTACCTGGGAATCCTCTTTTCTTCATCTCTATCTTTGACCATCACGTTTTTAATTCTCTTTCAAGACCCGTAAATTACTTGGTCTTCTCTACCATCATTTCTACTGTCATTTAAACACGTCTACTCTTCTTCGCCTCTAAAATTATCTTATCTTTCCTCATCTAGAGTACTGTTCTTTCCTCTGGGACCCTAACCATCGCATCTTTCATCTCAGCTTGAGAGAATGCATGTAAATTATGTAGTCAATGCTCCTTTCTCTTCTCACTAAGCTTCTTCTTCCATCTCTATCCTCTCGCCTCCATAATGTTAAACTTATCTTTTTCTAAATTCACATAACATAGATTTTTCTTCTATCCTCCCACCATGCCAACCTACTCTCAGCTACAGCCTCCGATCCTTCCACCCCAGTAATTGACTGCTAATCTCATAGAGAACTTGGCCTGCATACCATTAATTTTTTCCTAACTACTAGGCTCTGGAACTGTCCCCAATTACAATAATGATGATCGTACCCCATTTATGTAAGCCTGCATTTTTTAAGGCGAGTGATGTGTTCACATTTTTTAATTTTTACGGGTGGTGAGCATATGGTGATAGATACGACTGCTAGGCAAGGAGTGGCAAGCAAAGAAGTTTAGGGGCGATGTGATTTTGCAGAGCTTGCTTGTCTTGTTTGTTATTCATCCTATTTCTGGATAGCTTGTTCTGCCATGTGCTAAAGGGTCACATCAGCTAATAAACCATGCAGCCTGTTCCCCCTTGTGTAGCACAGCCAGGCCAGTGTCCTAGCCACCGCTTTACAAGTCCAATGTCAGTTGCGGTCCAAAGGACCTACTTATGCGTGTGCTGATTTTGTCCTAACTGTAGTCTGAGATCGAATCCTGTGAGCTATGATGAGTGTTTAAGTGATACAAAGGGGTGTTCAGACAACTGAAGGAGATCAGTTCGCAGATTTTCTGAAAATACAGTGATTAACTTCTATTTTACCTTCATAATGGTTAGGTTAGTTAAAAGGAGATGGATTTCTGACAAGCAAATGCAGCAGCAAATTTTTACGAAGACGTTTTAGGCAGTTGTCATTTTGGTCAGGATAAGACTAGAGATAAGGTTGTCAAAATATAATTTTGGCATGGTCAATACGAAGACATTGATCACTATGTCATGATATGTAAAAATCTCAGAAGGTAATTCTTTTAAAATGGAGTGTAAGTAACTGCATTCCCCAATATTGTTTAAATAAATCATTTTTTCTACCTTCTCTTGCAGAATCTTAGTCTGAGTGTATATAGTATATAGTCTATTTGTTTTGAGGCATATGGCAGCACTTCAGTTCCATTCTGTATGTCTTTTCCCTCATAAACAACACTAGCACTGCTAGTCAAAACCAGTCTCTGCATTAAAAAGGATGCAAAAATATTCCCTATTATGCTTGTGTTAATACAACAACAACAACAACAATTAATAATAATGCACCCATCTTGGCAAGCTGAAATTAATGTCTCTGTCCCTTGCACATTGACTCTCATAAAGTGTTCCTTATTGTTGCTGGAGAGGCACAATGCAACACCAGACTAACACCCTCCAGAGTTGGACTAAGCTCCTACTGGAAACACAAGCATTTTTTAATTTTAACAAACATAAAAATGTATCTATAAAGAGCACAGAAACATGAAAGCCTACAAAAAATGTACCCAGTCAATGAAAAGCACTTGTACATAAAGGTAGTTCATGCTAAAAGTATTTCTTTCAGATTCTAGAACTTACACACTGCTTGCATTAGTGAATTATTGAATTATTCTTGCTTTTTGTATTGTCATATGCACATAGTATAGGTGTGTATGCATTATGATATACACTGTATGTGCAATGCCCTATCTTTAATATAATACAGTGGTCCAAGGAGAGAGAGCATTACTTCAAATATAATATTATAACAAAGAACTTATAAAACAAACAAACACTTTGAGAGGATAAGTTAGGTTGACTCCTCAGGTGTCTCAAGCTTCAATATCAAGATGGCCCATCCCCTTACAGGGTTTCATTTAGAAAATTGTCCAAGGGGGGGCAACTGGAGGAATCTGGATATTAAGGGGAGCATGATGTCAATCACTTATCAACAACAATAAGAATTTTAATAATACAATTTCCAAAGGGGGGCAAAAAGGCAGTCCGCCCCCCTAAATGAAACCCTGCCTTACTAGTGCCAGGCCATCTTGATTTTGGGTTGCAAGTTCTCTCTTAATAATAAAAATGCCCTGATGCTCATCGGCACAGTTTCTCAGAGGAGGGCTAGAATTTTCAAGTCATTTCATAGTTCCAGAGTTCTCATACTTCCCACCTGAAGTAGTGCTGTCTAGTGTAAGTCTCCTGTTCTGTGCTCTAGTAGAGCGTTGGTGCCACTTAGAAGCAGTGCAGTTGAGCATATGTCTCTACACCTCTTGCTTGCTATTACTTCAGGTGGGAGGAATGAAGATTCTGGAACTAAGAAATGACTTGAAAAACACTAGGCTACTTGACTGAGGCTCACTAGCGCACTACAACTTCTTTTTCTTATTTTTTTTGCAAGGTACATGTGGTGAAACTAAGGGGAGAGTTCATTTCCATTTGCTACCTTTGCGCTGGGGTTTTGCATTCGTAAGTATAGCATTATGGCATGTGTTGTTTAGTGTTTACGGCACGCATTGTTTAGTGTTTATGGCATGTGTTGTTTAGTGTTTATGGCACGCATTGTTTAGTGTTTATGGCAAGTGTTGTTTAGTGTTTATGGCATGTGTTGTTTAGTGTTTATGGCATGTGTTGTTTAGTGTTTATGGCATGCATATGTTATGTGTTGTTTAGTGTTTATGGCATGTGTTGTATAGTGTTTATGGCATGCATTGTTTAGTGTTTATGGCATGCATTGTTTAGTGTTTATGGCATGCATTGTTTAGTGTTTATGGCATGTGTTGTGTAGTGTTTATGGAATGCATTGTCTAGTATTTATGGCATGTGTTGTTTAGTTTTTATGACATGCATTGTTTAGTGTTTTATGGCATGCATTGTTTAGTGTTTATGGCATGCATTGTCTAGTGTTGATGGCATGCATTGTTTAGTGTTTATGGCATGTGCTGTGGCATGTGTTGTATAGGTCATTGTATTTTCTATGAATTACTTCGATGAACAAACTTGATTGGTGTAAAACATTAAACTAGTTGTCTCTGCACCAAGGTGAAGAGAGTAGTGTGTACAGTATAATAATCACTAATACAGTAGACCCTCGCATTTCCAAACATATTGAAACCCACCATAGTTTAGATATGCAAAAAGCTCAAATATCATTAAAACACATGAATATAATTAAACTACTCTATTTTGGCGTTTGATAATTCTACTATCCCTTCATGAAATCTTTTCAGGGGGTTGTCATTTTGTTCAGGATAAGACTAGAGACAAGGTTGTTCATTTTGGCATGGTCAATACAAAGACATTGATTGCAATGTCAAGATATGTGAAAATGTCAGAAGGTAATTCAATTGCCTATGCTACTGACATTGTCGTGGCAGTGATCCAGCCAGCGATATATAACTGTAACCAACACCTGCTGTGGTCTCATTTTATGGACTCGAAAGTGTAAAAAGCTAACACCATTTCATTCAGAGATAATTTGTTCAGGAAAGCCAAATAGATAGCACATCAATATCTATTACTCTTGCTGATAATAGAGGAGAAAAACTGGCCTGGAGCATAGATTGGTAGTACCTGTGAGAAAATTCCAAAGAACTAATCATTGTGCTATCTGGAAATGTGAACAATGTGGATAAGACTAATCAAACTCAATTTATACAAGACACTAACTGCAGTGTATTTGTGGTTGGTGGTGATATTGTGTGTTAATATATAAGCAGTATATATTATTCCTAGATGGCCATGAAGTAACATCTTTGGCTATGATGAAGAAAGCAGGCAAGTTGATCATTCCTAAAAAAAAGTATCAAGTGAAATGCAACTGGGTTTTCTCTCTAATTATATATATATCCATTTTACAACAAAATAGGTCTAGCTATAGAGAGCAATGTGAGTTGCTTCCAATAGTTACACGTGACAATAGCTAACACTTCTTAGGCTTATGAATGATCAGCCTGTTTTCTTCATCATAGAGATGGAGATATTATTATGACCTTTTGATAACGCCATAATGAATGTGGATGATAGCTATGTTACAATGTATATGAACAGTGTAGGTTAATGGAGAAACCAGTAATATCTAGGTAGGATCAAAACCACTGCCACGGTACAAATACGCTAGCTTATACTCTCCTATGGGACGAATATGCCAGTAGGACCAAATTCGCTGTTACACTGGGTCAGCTTCAAATCTCCAGGCATTTCCTTGATTGATCTCTTCACAAAGACAACCATTCCTGATATATAAAAGCCGGATTTATTTAAGGCAGTTGACCCATTCACTTTTATGGATGGTAAACGTATGGTACATAGATAGATAGATAGATACAGTATGTCCTCTCCAATAGTCCAACTATGGGTATCAGTAGTTAGGTGGATTATTACAGTTATTGGATTACCTCCTGAATAGAAAAATGTTTATAATAGTCATTCTTTTGAGAGACCACCCTCAAATCGGACTAGTTAATGGGCCGGCGCATATATGTATGAAAACACTAAAATGTTCATTCAATTATAGTGCTTTATGTGCAATTAACAATTGGTAATTAGCAAACTTAGGCTAGATGTATAATTAATATATATATATATAAGTAGTTCAAACCCAAAGAAGGAGCACACTTTCCTTCACATTTGTCGGGGTAGGTACCGGCTTCTACCTTATTTTTTTAGCACTTGGATGCCACTTTGGTTAACTTGATGTCCTATGGAGGACAATAGTAACAGCACTTTTCTTCCTTCATACGGAATCTATGCTCCTCTGAACCGGGTTAGTATTTTTTCCAACATCTTCAGGTGGCTTGCTTCATCCTACCAGTTGACAAGAATGTTGTCAATGTACCCAGAATTCCCTGCAGCATGGAGTCCATCAGTTTCTGAAATAAGGCTGGAGCCGAAGCTACTCCAAATAGTAATCTCTTGCACCTATATAGCCCTTAATGGGAGTTAATGACAGAGTAGGAGGCAGATTCTTGTACATATAAGCTTAAGAGAGAACCAATTTCGTGAAAAGCTTACCTCCTGCTAACATGACAACAAGAGCATTTGGCCTGGGTAAAGGGGACTGGTCTACTGCTAGACTCGGGTTGATGGTGACCTTAAAGTCTCCACAGATACTGAAATGCCCATCCATCTTTGGTACTGCTACAATATGTGCCGCCAACTCGCTGTGATCAATTCGCTCGATGACTCCTTGCTTCTCAATTCTGTCTAGCTCCTGTCCAATGGCATTCTTGATGGCAAATGGCAATGGATGAGGCTTGAAAAGCTTAGGAGTGGTGTCTAGTTTCAAGTGCAAGGTTGTTTGGTAGGAACCCATTGTCCCCAGATCATCTCAAAATAGTGTTTCTTTCGTATTCTTTGGTGCTGCTGAGTTTGTCAAATAGATGGCCACAATTTTGTTCCAGTCCAGCTTGATGTATTCGAGCCAATTGCAACCCAGCAAACTAGGCCCAAGCCCTCCAAAACCACCTCACCCATCGCATAACAACCATGACCTTGAATGACCACCAGCACCAGTTTTGCCTCTTGACAGGTGCACATGGAGGTTTCTGACCAGAGATATTCGCTCCCAATTCATGGACTTCAGTCAAATCTGGGGATATAGTTAGTGTGTTCATTTAGAGAATCTTGAGTAGCATACTCATACCTATGCTATTACCAATGCCACTGGCAGTTGTTAAGTGTGGCTCAAGTCAGATGAGAACTATACCTACTGGATCTGGCTCCATTAGTCTGAGTTTTGGCATGTGTTACAGTAAGTTTCATTGTGACACTTCACTGTTACTGCATTTAATTATTGCAGTAATTTATTTATTTATTACAATATGTATTTACCAAATAGGTGTTGAGATTATGACAGGCTTTGTTCCAATCCAACAAACTTTTACTCCATTGATTGAAACTACCTATTTCCCTGTTCCTTACTGTGATAAATCTGAGCACAGGTTCCCAAATGTAGAGAGTATACGAGACACAGAATGCATCCAATGATTAGTCCTGGCCGAGTAATTATCATCCTAATTTGCATCTTCATTGTGATTTTCATATAAGCGGTCCAAGGTGCCGTGGGAGAAGGGAGATGGAACTATACATCTCAAAATTAATCATGATGATCCTCAGAATATGGTTTTTCATTTCTTCCAATGGACTCTACTTTAATTTTAAACTTTCTAGCATTAAAGAAGCAAGAAACACATGATAACATAGGTGGTGAAAAGGATGACTTATATTGTAACAAAACCCACAAATTATGACCTGCCAGATTCTAATGGTTACCTTGAAATTAAGCCATGTGTAGCAAGAGAAACAGCAGCACCCAGTGGCACTGGTGGGAATCCCCTGTTAGTCGAAATACTTTGGGAGGCAAGTGCCACAGGTGCATGAGTATGATCAAATGATTTTCATATTCCCTCCAGTTGTAATCCCTGTCAATATAAAGTGCCCAACACCACTCCCACTTACTCATCAGCCAGACCCACACCAATGTCACACACTGATGTTGTCACAAGATGATATTTATGATAAAAGGGATTAAAATAATTTACATCAATTTGTAATCCATCCTGTAATCCATCACATAATAATTATTTTGTTGCTCATTATGCTTGTGTTTATTTCTATACTGCCATTGTTTGTTGGTTGTGTGTGTGTATTTTGTAGTATGCTAGTATATTATGCTCTATTCTGGTTTGACCGACTTTTTGATGGCAAATTCTCTTGCCCCCTCCCTCCCCACAGACCATAAATAACAGGCTCCAGTTTTCTTTAGACAATTCCCTTCACATTCAAATGAAATGACGAGGAACAAGAAGTAGAAAATTGGGATGGGAGAGCTGATGGGGAGGGGGTGGGGGGAGCAGGGAATTGTTGGTAGTGTAAGCTGGTATTATCTAGCATTTACCACTTTAGGCAAAGATGAGGTGAACTGTTGGGTTAGCCAGACTAGGTGAAGCTTAAGAGTGGATCTTAGATAACTCTGCTCTAGCAACACTTGCTTGTGAATATGCAACTTTATTGTTCTTGTAGTAGACACATTTTCTCCTTTTTAATCCTAGCAAGCAATTATTAATAGACAACTCTGTTTTACGCCATGGCACACACTCCCACAAAGGTATATGTGGTGACTAGTGCTACCCGAAATTAGATATAATAAAGTGGAACATAAAAAATTAAAAAAGAAATATATGATAATGGCACATGGAATTGAAAATCTAACACCAATAGCAAAAGTGTTTTTACTTAAAAACAATGTCTATTGGATAGATTTCTGGTCCTGACCTAGACACATTCTCGTGAGTCTTTTCTATCTTATCTCTTTTTTAACCATAGCATCCCTGTCACTGGATCATAACCATCAACACAAAAGACGTGGATTAATCTGGTATAACACTATTTTTATTTTTATTATTTATTTTGGATTATATATTATTATTTAAAACTAGAATGCAGCATCTGTGTGGTGGGGTCAGTGGGGGGGCTGGTCAGGACTGGACTTGTTCGATAATTATCTAGTTCTTGTTGTACAGCTACAGAGAGATGCTGAAGAAAGTATGCTCTCGCCTTCCACTCTCCAGTACATTGCCTCACTCTGTGGCCTAGCTCTTTCATAAAGGCCAGTGACCTCTTCCCAATGGTGCCGAAAGTCTCAATAGCCACAGGTATGAAGGAATAGCCAGGCGCTAAGGTGGTGTACTTAGCTGACTTACTCTCCTCAGCAAGGTCAGCCACTGCTCCAGCATTATTGGTGGCATAGCATTGGCAGGACTGTGCAAAGGTGTCTGGGCAAGTCGCGCCCATACTAGTAGCTTGCCATTCTTCCATGATCGTCGTTACCCAATCCGGTCACCTGCCATCTGTAAGACCTAATGGTTCTAGCCTTGAAGGGATGCGTGCTGTAGTCTGAGTTATGTGTATAATGTCATGATGGCCCCATGACGATAATGGTGCCCTTCGCTTTTCTTACAACTAAGCTCATGGGTGGCCAGGTTTTACAGATTAGTCCCACAGTGATGGCATGTGTGTGTGGACGACACAAGGAGGAACCTAGTCTAAGCCCTGCAACAACTCGCACCCTTTTGTTGTCCATACCTAAGCTGGAAATACGAAGAGCTTGAAGCCAAGATGGGCTCTCTCTATGTCATCTGGGGTACTGTTCAGGAGGGATTTTGCTGTGGTTGAAATGCAGTCAACATTCCTGTGATGGGTCAACAACTCCAGCTCCAGGCAGAGTCATTTCTCTCATCACTGGGTCATTACAGATAATTTCAGATGTTCAAGCTCAAACCAATCTCTGACAATGACTCAATGACTTCCAAGTCTCGCAAAATCTCCCCTGTAGGGTCTCTTAGTGTGATATCTTCCAAGTACATCACACAAAACTCCAAAGACAGGAGGGTGCAGTGGCGTTGGATAGACAGGGGCTGGTGAGATATCTCTAGGGCTGTTTCCCGTTACCTGGAACCCCCTCCCCGCCTCCCCAACACACACTTGGTCCTAAGCAATATGCCACAATAATGCATAACCATGTTAGTCAGCACTTCTGTCCCATGTAATAAAGGAATGATCATTAGTTAAAGACAGCAGCCATTTTTGTTGAATTTTGGCTAAGGACTAAATTAGCAGAGCAAGAAGATGAAACAGGTAATATAGTTGGCTGTAGTGTCTTGATGACCTATATAGTCCTTATTTTAGTCAATATGAATGATGTAAAAGTAGAATTGTCTCAAGACACTTCCTCATCATCATCATCTCTTTCTGGAAGCTACAGAAACCAAGTCAATAGAGTAATTATAGTCAATAAAGTAAAATATGCGTTTACTTTTATGCCCATATAAGATTATAGTGAAGACCAATTTCCTACATTGCTGTCTTCTGACATTTCTGTGATGATGATCCAGTCAGTCCCTGAGAATTGTAGAGACCTTGGTTTGTACAAGGCCTTAAATTCACTGAGCAGAGAACCTGGCTAATACAAAATGCTTTTTGCCCTTTGGATAGCTATAAATTTAATAATATGCCTTCAGGTATATACATCTATGGAGTACTATAGGAGTGCAATAGCAATACCTTTTCTGATACTCATCCAAACACCAGATTTTCAGAAATTCAGATGATGGGCTTAAGTATTGTTCACATGAAAGTGATTCGGCTACAATGGCTCTGATAGAAGACCTTACAGATTATTACACAGATGACCTTCCGAGTCCTATAACCCTACAGCAGAGTGCATTTGTGGAAAGGCAAATGGAAAATCTGTTGAAAAAAGTGATCTTCCTTGTACACCTCAGAATCTCTCGCCCTCACCAACAAGTCTATGATTCTCACATTCACACACTTCTACGTATAATTTGCACATTGCTAGTCACTACTTGTGAATCTGAGTGCAGCATTATTAGTGTGCTTCGCCGCCTCAAAGCCTATATATATGTGTTCTACCATAGCGCAAGAGAGAGTGACTGGTCTAGCTGTTATGCATATCCACTATAGAAAGGAACTAAATTTAATAATGCTGGGCAGAATCCACAAAGAATGCTTCTTACAGATATACTAAATTACTAAATAGCTGACTCAAACAAGTTCTTATTTTAATTTTTGTTTTATTACACTGATATGGCTGATATTGGAACTTTATTCACAATTGTATATTACATGTCTAATTTGGGGGGAAACCCTTACAAATCCTGGATATGGCCCTGTAGATTATCCCATCAACATCAGGAGCTCATGTAGGGAGCCGGTCAGAGATTGAGCTCCCTTGCTAACCTCTGAAACAGGTGTGAGTTGTTTCAGATGGTGAAATATGTAGCCTCTGACCCTGCTGCTGTCCAATAGTCCTGATAACTTTGGTAGCTAACAGAGAGAGCATGACCCTGGATGATGGCCAACCCTTCTATATAGGGTCCACCTCTGAAGAGTAGATATCACGGTGATATCCAAAGCTACTGGTAAACCTTTCTTCCAGATAGGGAGATACACATCTGCAGGGTGGCTGCTGGAACCAGGAACCATGACAGGCGTTTCCTAAGATAGGCTGTGGTTGACCACCTTCGTGACTACCGAGTCGGATGTAAGGTTAACAACAGGACTGGACCACACGACTCAGTCCACGATGCTAAATAGGATTTGAGTCAAAATAGGTTAGTGCCTGCGCAATAGGGTTAGGTAGGGTAGTGGGGGGGGGGGTGAAAATGCTAACGACATGATCAACTCTTTTTTGACATCCGTATGATATAATTTGTAGCAAATCTCTGTACGAAAATCTCTCTGCCGAAGCTACCCCTTATTCCTAACTGCGTGCCAGTTCTGAATCTGGGGCAGTACAGCTTTCGCTGTGAATTCCAGCTGCTCACGTCTGGCTACTCCGATCTTAACTTAGCACCCAAGTTGCTTGTTCCTTGAAAATCAACATTAAAACATGCTCGTGTTGTACCTACTATCAACTATTGTAGGTAAGCTCTAGCTAGTTCCAGTCACATATGAACTGCAATATATACTTAGGTATTGTCTATTTGCAGTTAGTAACGTACTATTGCAAAGAAGGGCTGAAGCTGCTGCGTCTTTAGTGAGGATCACCACTATTCCCAGACAAGGCCCTTTCAGAGTTGGACAGAAAGTACAATTCTCCTGTATGGTGGACTCTGTACAGTCTTCCCCTCTGACTTACCAATGGAGGAATGTGGAACATTTATATGGACTCCCAAGATATTCTAGTAGTGGAAGCTTTAACATCACTTTCCAAGAGTTCAACCTGCGGTACTGCTGGTATTCCTGTAGAGTAACATTGAACAAGACACTCCTTGGCTCAGCTGATAGATTTATTGAAGTACATGGTAAGTCTTTTACAGGACAGTGTATATATATGATCTGCAGGCTGATGTATGTTTGATCTGGTAATACATTGACTCAGTAAAAAGTCAACTTTTCTCCTCATCTAAAATCCATTCCGGGAACACTTCCTTAGGATCACTACTTTATGTGAAAAATTAGCTCAAGTATCTATAAACATTGTTACATCTGTAAAATGACATTTTGTGAAGTTGATGAGTTGAATCAGCAAGCATGTGTTGTTAAGAAGATGCCCAAAGCTATGCTGAAGTACTTGTGTTGCATTCTAGTATATATCAGTGAACATTATGGTCTAGAATCATTTGTAAACCAAGTTTATGTTACAGGAGTTACAGTAATAGAGGAGAAAAAATTAGTTTTATGGTATATAGTTAATTAACTTAATTACGAAGTGAAAATAATTTGTTGAATGCCTAATATATAGGCCTATGACCTTTATCAAGCATGTTGGCATGTTTATAAAAATTCGGCTTTATCAAAGTCGAGGTATTTGCACATTAAAGCATAGCATGTGTGAGTGTGCCGCTCCTATACCAACCCAGCTCCTTAGCTCTACAAGTTGGGGAGAGGCAGCCCTTCGCCCAAGTCTGTGTATGCTAGTCTATTCCCACTAGCACCAAAGCGCACTAGTGACTGTAAGACCCTACTCTCAGTCCCTTAACTGAAAGTGACCAGCCTTAGCTGGTTCAGTTAGTTTCAATTATAATGGCACAAATGAGGTGTGCCGCCTTGACAATATAGCAATACACAAGAATCTAAGATCTCAGTTCAATACTCAACAAAAAAACACCTCTCTAACAATAACAGTCCCGTTCCTTTTATCTTTCTCCGGCTGTTTCATCACTGCTCGTCATGAAGAGCGTCCGGTGTTCCTTTTCATGACCATTGAAGGACTCGTTGGAGAGCTGCTCTGATGTCGACAGTGGTGGTGTTGACCAATCAGCTTCTCCCAACGAATCCTGCAAGCTCTCATTGCCACCATCCTCCCGACTCTCTTGCGGTTGTGTAGTCCTCTGGCCAATCAATCCATTTAAGCCACTTCCATCGGCTTGTGGTCCTTGATCTCTGCGCGGCATGTACTCATCAGGCCTCCTGTCCACAAACACTTGCCCACACTCATTAGTGTCTTCTCTAGTCAGAGCCTGGGCCTCTGACAGCATATATGTCCATTAAGAATATACAAACTTGTTTGTTGGACTTATGACCACACATTCTGCTGAAGGAAGGATTTGAGATCATAAAAGACCATCGACTTGGGCCGCCTCACTTTGCTGAACCAAAGACTTCTTGGCTTGGCTAATAAACTCATACCATGATAAAGTAACCCGTTACACAATTCTTTCAGTACAAATTCAAGAAGTCTCCTTTTCCCCAAGGACCTGACCACCTGAACCAGACTGACCTCTGGCCCCTGGGCACTGCCACACAATACCATATACGGTAATCACACACAACCCTCAAACTAGTGTAAATATATGTTTTCTAACAACTAAACAAACACAAACAGCAGTTGTTAATACCTAGTTTCAAGTTACTACTTCCTTCCCATCTTAATTGAAACAAGGGGAATATTGTTTTGTAGGTTGACGATTAGCAGTGAAGTACAGATCCAACCTTTTACAATATGCTGTCCAGTCCTCTGTTCCCCAATCGAATGTGCCGATACTGCCATTGTAAATTCTCATCGCCACTTAAAGTAACCTGTTACACAATTCTTTTAATACAAATTTAAGAAGTTTCACAAAACAGTTGCCTCGAGGTCCTGGCCATCTGAACCTGACCTCTGGCCCCTGGGCATTACCATACAATACCATATAAGGTAATCACGCACACCCATAAAACTAGTTACTGCTATAGTTGTCAATACAGAGTTTCAAGTTACTACAAGTGACATATGCAGGCTCGTATAAAAGTATGTGTATACAGTGGGACCACATAAATGGAAATGGTTTAGGTGCTACATATTGTTCAATCCACTATTTCATGATAAATAAGAAGCTTACCCTACAAAGTAAGAATGACACATTGGTCAGTCCATTCAATTTTTCTAGTTATAAGAATGAAATAAATTTAAATATTCAATCAAGCCTATTTACAGATACAGAGTGACGACCCACTTTACTGCTGTGACACGGTTTTGTAAATTCAATTTTAGGAGGATTTCTTGACTACCAGAATGAGATAAATTATAAGAATTGTTATCATCCAAGTAGTTAAGCAACTCTGGCAGCTATGGACTATAATGAGTAGGCAACTGTTTCTTCATCTGGTGTATGGTTGACCTGATAAGTTTAATTAATATTCTACCCCCGAGTCCTATATGCACTTTTGAAACAACCAAATTCTTGGGGAAAACTTATATAAGATTAATAGACTACATAGAAGGTGCATGGTATCCTTTTTGAGGATCCACTTTAAGTGTATGAAAGTTTGTAGGAAAGAGAGAAGGACATCCAGGATGCCCATGAGGTAGAGGGTGTATGTGAGCATTTTCCAGATAATGAAGGGTTATCCAGGGTAGGGGGTTCCTTAGGATCACAGGATCCCCTACTTTTAGCTATAGAATACTTCCCTCAGCTGTCCCAAGATTGAAATAATTTTTTTTGTAAAATGTAATGTGCTTGTAAAGAGTCATGATGAACCCAAAGATCTACAATGCTGACAGAAGAGAGTAGTTCCAGATGGACTCTGTAACATCTCCCTATCCCCCCACCCCCTGTCTACCCTTGGTAACTATAATAGATACCTGGGATTCCAGTTACACCTTTTTCTGTTTCAGGTTTTTTCATGATTCCAATTGACACCAGATATGCTCTGTCTGGCAAAGTGAAACACCCAGCCTATGTTATCCTTTACCTCATTTAATGGATTACACCAGGCCTTAATTTAACAACATGGACTCAACTATACCCTATCTACCTGGTAGGTAGAAATGTTACAGCTAATTATGTAAATTTTCAACAGTGGCCACACTTGTGGATCCTAGACCAACCATTACTACCTACAAGCTTTGAAGCTTCTAGATTGGATTCAGATACAACACCAATTAAAATAATAACATTGATCACAGGCTCCCTTTAATAAATAAGGACTCCTGGAAATCCATTGGTGAACCAAGTTCCATGTTTTCTGGCCTTTTTTACTGAATAATATTACACGTGGTACACAATATATAAGCCAACTTTATCTTTGCGAAAGCTTTTTGGGTTGCTCACATACCTATGGATGATGGATGCAGAAGAGATCAAGCATCAAAGTTACAGTGCAGTCGACAGGATGAAAGTTGTCAAATAGAACAATGGAAGAAATATCAATGATTTGAAGTGAAGCAATGGCAACAGCTAACTGGTCCAGGTCTTCTGCTTGAACTTCAAGAAGCTGCATGGCCAAGTAGAGAGTCCAGATCCTTTAGTTGGCACAGTGACTCCTGATTATATACTCCCAGAGAGTATCTTTCATGATCTTTGTCATCACAAGAACTGTAACCACAAATCAAGATTAAGTGCACCAAAGATTTATTATATGATGATTTCGGAAAAATAATTCAAGCTACAGAAGTTGTTGGTCAAATTGTACTCTGTAATCCATTGCAATTTATTCAGATAATCAACTTACCCAGAGTGTTGTAATATATAGCTATATACATTATAGGTGGCTAAATGATACACTGACGATTTCTTATTATATTCATAACTTGTTATAATCTAGGGCCTATTGTAGTGGCTGGTTATGTAATGTGGGTGTGATCTGTGAAAGATCACAGTACTTCACTTTTAAACTTCAGCTTTTAGAATCTAGTCCACTATATCTCTAGAATTGGCATATAATTCTATAAAAGATAAGATAATTACTGTAAACTGAATTATGAGGAATGGTTTACCAATATATCTTAGTGAAGGGAAGTTGCGAAATGCTTTATTTGATAAAATAATGCTACATATCAATGTGTCAGAACTATTGTTTGCTATATATATTTGTACAAGATTGTAATGTTGTGTGAACAGAGCATTTTGCAATTCACTGGCTATATATATGATTTAAGGCTAGAGCACTATGACATACATGCCATGCCTCCCACATGTATTTTCATGTACACTACATGTAATACAACTAAGCCAACATTGTTCACATATTAAAACTCCAAAATAATAGAGTCGAACTGATGATTAATGCTCTATGATCAGCACTCCATTAGGTGCTCTACATCCTGGAAGCCAAGTTTGTCAATGTTGTAATGTAGTGCCAAACAGATATATTATTGTGCATTTTTCATGGTATTTAAGGGGTGACAGCATATTTAAGGGTTGACAGCACCCAAAAAAACAAAAAAACTTGTGGTTACCGCTTTATAGCTCAGTAGATTCTGCAAACTTCATGTTGTGGACTCTATATATAACTTAAAAGATAGGTCTCTCTGTGTTCTCTCTTTTGATACTAAAATATTTTTCATAGGTATAACGATAGCCAAGTTACTGGACCTAAAGTGGGGGTACCTCAAAACCTGAATGCCTGATTGCTCTGCATAAATATCTCCAGATTGCAGAGTTCATATTAGACCCATGCCTAATTTGAACACGTTAACACTTTGCAATCAGGCATTCAGGTTTTGAGGTACCCCCACTTTAGCTCCAGTAACTTGGCTATCATTATACCTATGAAACATATTTTTGTATTAAAAGAGAGCACGCAGAGAGACCTATCTTTTGAGCTATATATCAAGACCATACCATGAGGTTTACAGAATCTACGGAGCTATAAAGTGGTAAACATAAGCTGTTTTTTTTAATTTAAAAAAATAGTCCTGTTACCCCTGCCAACATTTCTCTGATGAGACTTTTTTGTTGCTCTCTTGCCTACGGATGCAGAAAAGAATATCAGCAAACTTGAACTTCAAGAAGCTGCAGCCAAGTGGAGGGGTCCAGGCACTTTTGTACCTGATTAGCACTCCCAGAGTGAATGTAATGCGCACGATATTTATCAAGATCAACTGAAATGTCAAGACTGGGTGCACAAAAACTTTGCTTCTAGAAAGTAGATATCAGTGTTTCACATTATTGGGGGAATGAGGGTATGGAAAACCAACCTTTGTGAGGTCTGGGATCCCCCCCCCCCACCCCCCCCCCCCCCCACTTGTGCCCTTCTTTAGTGTTAATAACAACAAAATCAACAACAACAATGACAATAATTATTGTTCGAATTCATATCAAAAACAAATTTGAAAAAGCAATAAAATAATGCTCTATATTTTTAAGTGGTAGAAAGTCATCGACTTCTTGTTGCCTTTATGAGGATGAGGCACA
Organism: Cladorhizidae sp. MBARI D1340-BT2; assembly: GCA_028752905.1. NCBI lineage: Eukaryota > Metazoa > Porifera > Demospongiae > Poecilosclerida > Cladorhizidae > Cladorhizidae sp. MBARI D1340-BT2. The sequence goes on from JAQNBH010000017.1 coordinate 10,700,233, forward strand.
TCCTTTTTTGAACAGTCACTCCAATATAATTCCTGATGAAGGTTAGAGAGAAACATCCAGTGAGAAAATTTAAATTGGTTATCGAGAAAATGCTCAATAATTAAAAGTTTACTGTTTGTTTCTGTTGTTTTACAAAACAGTTCAACATTATGGAAGGAGAGAACTAGACAAGAAAACCAAAAAGCAGACATGACCCTATTCTATTTTATTCACTAGCTATAGTTGGAAAATGACAAAAGTCAGCACATACCATATCTTCTCGTCATTATTAGAGTCAGCCGTGGATCAGCTACAGCCTCTTTAGGACTTGAAAACACTTTCACAGTAGAACTTCAGAACAAACCAAACATTGTGTGGTGTATAAAAATAATAAACCTCCATATATTAATTGAATCTGTCTTCTAACCCATAACCCTGCACAAAATAGCACTTTTTATGATAATCCCTTCCCTACTCTCCACAAGATCATAAAATGAATTGTCTACAAGTTATTTTTCTGTAGATACTAGAGGAATATGTAACCACATCTGCAAAAATTGTCAAATAGCAATGGTAAGCATGCTGTTCAAAATGGCATGATATCTGTCATGTGTAGTGTGACATGTGCGATTCCCACAGTACACATTTTCAGTAGCATGTCGATTGCTCTGCAGTTCATGCACATTATATATAGCAGGACCACAGACAGTGTGTGTATATACACAGTGTCTGGGGTCCTGCTATTGGAAGGCCTTTTACAAAATCCTGCAAAATAATTTGCTGATGTTCCCTTCATCTTGATCGTTACTTCCTGTTCTTGCACATGTTGGATAAGATTAGTATGGTTGAGTCAAGTGGCACTTGGTGGAGCTACAACTTGCTAATATCATTTACCTGCAAGGCTTCTGCCTTGTGTTACATCCACATGGTCCCTGAAATTAATGTTGATCTCTTTACCAAGACACTTTCGTCTACCATTCTTCCTCTGAAAATACCCTTGCAGCTACATGTCAGAATCACCACAGAATCATGCTGCAAGTACTCTTGTATACAGATAATGTTACTATGGTTTACCTCATCTCCTTCTATAATATTATAAGCCTCGTCTCCAATTACAGTGGTTTTGTTGCTAATCTACATAGAGTGATACTAACCTGTGCTGCATTCCTTTAAGCACTGCAGCATTGCTTTTGAGATTAACAATTAATCATAAGATATGTTACACTCGACTGCTAGATGCCTCTTTTGTTCATGATAGGCATTCTTCCACTCTGTACTGCAGTCTGTCTCTCATTACCAGCTTACCATTACTGCCAATTCTCTGCTCAATGATATTCCTTTAGGCATGCCAGCTTGTATATGAACAAAATTTCTACATTTTGCTAAGTTCACTCTGCTCTACTATCAGCCAGTTATCTTGTCAGTACAACTCAGGTCCATACCAAGGGTGATTCGAGAGATTCGACTGAACCATCTTTTTGATTCATACAATACCCACAATGTTTTATGACATCGAATAAATGTGACCCAAGTGTAGTAGCGATTTTACAAGCTAAGGTTTTCGTGTATTGTGTTGGTTTTGTTTTTGAGATAGTCTTGTAGTATGTGACTGAGCTGCAGTACTTCAACTTCTGAGTACTCGATGACTGCTGCTTGCCAGTGCAATTCAGTTGTTGATGAGCAAGACGTAGCTAGTGTTGAATCAGTACTAGCTGATGTTGATATTGATTCTATGTAGTTGAAGATCAGGATGCAGAATCATAACTTGCTAAGTTTGGACCATTATGATGGACATAGTTGAGTGATTCTAGAGGTGTTGACCACAATTTTCTGACATTTTGGATCCTTGAAATGATATCAACTTGTTTGATGAGCAGTGTGGTTAACCAAAGTGTGAGGGCTCTTTAATTCTGCCACTAAAACAACAATCCTGGGTCTGGGATCAGGGACTATTGTTGTTCTAAGTCTGCTAAACATGTATTCTATAGTATGCTGTTTGTTTTACCTGTAGCCATTTGTAGCTGAAGCTTTATCAAGTGCCTGACTATTATAGCAAGATATGTCTGGTGTACAGTATATACCTCATTAGACGTAGAACAGATACAATATATTTTCGAGATTCTATTTCAATTTGCTATCCAAAGAGCAAATTGAAATTGATTATTATCGAAAAAGTCATTGTATATATAACCACCAGAACTCACTCTGAATCCTCTCTCACTTGAGAAAGGCCTGACACTGGATGGATTTCTTTTTTGAAAGTTTTGTTGTACAGATAGCTCGACATAGCACTACAAACTTTAGTTTGCTCATCTCAGTCGAGCAGATTCTTAAACCAAAATGCACCTTATTGTATTTGCATTATATTTGTACTCGCCATGTAGGAGTAGTTAAACCTAAAGAAAATTTAATGGTAATGCAATGTCCCTGTGATAATGATGTCATCATGGTAATGCAATGCTAAGATATTTGATGCATTGTTGTGATAAAAGGAATTTGGCTTAGACAAGTGTCAGACAGCAAAGAGGCCAGTTAGTTTGTCTCTACAGACCTGGGCTTGAATGTATGTGACCAAAATTGTAGTTTAGCTCAATTTGGGTAGTTTCGTTGGTTTGAAAATGGATATATTGCATTTTAACCAATCTATGAATAATATGAAATGAAAATATAATCAGATGCCAATTATTGGCACCAAGGTGCAGCAGTTACCACCATACCAACATCACATGCAATGTCATAGATTACAGTAATTTTCCGGAACATTTCTGACATTGAAAAGCAGCTTTACAGTTCCTCTGTTAGGACACGGCTTCTAGTTTCTTGTTGACTGATTGATTGCCAAGTTTATTGCACTCACAAGTTAAGTTTGCGGAAGCCTTTGTTTCTGGTTAGATTGCTGTCATAGTTGTGCTGACTTGAGCAATAATGGTGCTCACTTCTTTCATGGAACTCGTTGACTAATTAAATAGCTTCTTTATTCAGCTTGTTACATACCATTAGATGCCTCAGGTAGGATGAAGAAGAGGTGAGTATTGAAGTCTCTTCCTCCTTTGTTGACCACATCTGGAGCAACAAACAAAAGCAGTAGTCAGATGAGTTGATGCTAGCTGCTCTTGCAGCAATCAAGGACGGTTGTTCTGTCTAGGAGATTGGATATGGCAAGACCAGAACTCAGAATAAGGGCATAGCAGAATCTGTTGTCAGAGAGACACAGGCGTGCTTAAAAAAAAAAGATTGTACAGGTCATATATTATGCATGAATGCAGCAACAGTTAATTGTGAAGCACTTGACAACTTACTACTTCAAACTTCTGAAAGAAGAGGTTACTTGAAGAAAAAACTCTATAGACAAACAAGGGCAAATTTAACTATGCATGTATGGCGAAGATATCAGAATAGGAACTGGTGTTGTATGGGTTGTTTTCCTGCTGCCATGCACAAAGAATGTATTGGCTCTCATTTCTCTTAATATCATTTTAATGGGCATTGTATTCAGTCTTATCTTGTTTGCATCAGGTGTGGACGCGATATCACTGTAAACATTACCACAAAATACAATGTATTTGGACCTGTTAAGGTCAAGCTAAGACATGAACACCACAGCGTATAGTGCCATGACACTAACTTTTTTAAACAGAATCTGACACCAAAACTCTCCTTCAGTGTCAGCCAGCTTCTTCTTTGTTGTCTGAAAACGGATCACCCTTTTGATCCCAACAGCCAGACTTTTCCTTGGGTCTGAGAGCCAGACTATACCTTCACTGTGCAATAGCTAGTCGCTTCTTTGGTGTTTGATAATTTAAAGTACTAACTGATGTATATGAGTTTAATAAATGGTATAGGGTCCCTATTGTGGTCAACATATGCACAGTCTTGCTTCCATTGTTTTTTGACAAGTCAATCCAACAGAGCTAGTGTCCGGTTTGTTGCATACAATAACTCGGTCATGTGGGTATCCTTCTTTCATAAGAATGTTATTGGGAATATATATAATTATGATGTCAGTGGTAATTTATGCTGGGTTTCTTGGACCTATGGTTGGCCTGGTACAATAGCTTTTAGTTCAGGAATGTATGACCTTAAGGTCATGTTCTAATTACATAAGCTTTAAAGGCTACCAATAATTTTTCTGCAATTTTGTAAAAATAAATTTTTGAGGATTAATCAGAACACAAAGAAGTTTTGTGTGAGAATAGTTTCATTGAGACAAACAAGTAAAAGCTATGTTGCGTTAAGGCTAAATATGTCTAGAACATAGTTTATAGCAGAGAAAACATCTTGTGCATCTTTACTAATCCAAAGAACTTTCAGAAGCTGTAGAATCATCCCAAGTCTGCAGTTGCAATCATTGGCTTTCCCCCCTTTGTTTCATTAGCAGAGAACTGGGTATTTTAAGGTAAAAAATCATATAGATCTTATGCATGCCTAGGGATACCGGTTAATGATACACACTACATCCAAGAGATGTTCTTCTCTATATTGTCAATAAAAACTGTAGAAACACAACTACTAAATAATGACGACTCCCTCTCTCTCCACACACACACACACACAGGTTTGTTGAATACAGATGACTCAATCACACGATCTTTTTCACTCCATGGAAGACTGGCAATGAGAATACATGATATACGAGTTGATAATTTCATCAGTTCTCTGGCCTGGTTCCACAATGGGACTCGTGTCACTTCCAATAGTAGAGTTGGCATAATTGATAATGGAACAGCACTGACCATATCAAATATGGTGCCGTCTGATGCAGGAAAGTATGAAGTAAAAATAAACTCAATAGAGAGTGATGGAGAAAGTTCAGTGACATGTGATATGAATATTCTGCCCATGCTTGAGGCCCTTGCAGTCCATGCACCAGTCACATTTATTGTGCACAAGTCTTATGTTCCCTCATATAACCCAGCGCAGGATGTGATCATAGACTATTATATTCCTGCATATCGAGGCACTTCTCTGAAGAGCATAACTATTGACAACGTCATCAAGATCAGTTTAACTGCAGTGCTGGGGAATAATTTTTCCGTTAACACATTTCTTTATAAAGATGGCATCCATATAATGAATATCTTCAACAGCACAGTGTCATATGGTGATGAGATAATGCAGTCACTGAGGATAAGCTACAACAACAGTGATGATGTAACTGGAATGTACATATATGTGGTAGACATTGATTCCTGGAATATTATTAGAACCTGTCGTCGGCATCCCATCTTTCCTTATAATAGGTTTCAAATTCCAGTCTTCATATTATATTGGAATATCAAAATATATAGTAAGTGAGTGAAAATGCTACTACTACCACTAATACTAAAATAATAAATAATAATAACTAGCAAGTACCTACAGAAACTCTGCGAGATATATAAATGTTTGTGTATTGTGGTTGGAAGGTCATTTCTTGGGTGTTTAGGATTACAAAATGTTGACATCACCATTCTTTCCAGAAAACCCTTCATCTGCCATTGTGCTATAGTCTAATCTTTGTTGTTTGTGTTAGTATCATAATTATAATACATAATAAACGCCAAAATATGCCAGAAAGGGTAAAATAGGTATTAGATTTGAAACCCTCATGAGAATAATATTTTTGGTGCGAGTTATTGCTGTCTGATCACCAATGCAGCCCTCAGTATACTCCCCTCCTACAAGCTCCCTCTTCATCCTTTATAATAGTGTAGCCTTCAGTTACCTCCACCTACCAATGTTTGCTGCTCTCTCCTCATCCCTTGCACTTGCTGAAATTTATGTGAGGTGTCTTTTGTTCTCGGATAGTCCTCAGTTCCTTTGCTGGTATCAGCTTTATACTCCCTTGTCTTTCCCAGTTCAATTTTCTTGCAGTTTCACTTGCTGCAGCCCTTCTCTTTCTCTGTCTTTTTCTGCAGCTCTTCTTCTTTCTGTTACATGCTGTATTATTGTTCAGCACTGTGCAGCTCGTGGAGTATATAGCCATTCTGTATTTTCTTTGGGATTCTGTATTTGGGTGCATGCATATAATTATGACTCAATTGGTTTTTCAGTATTTCCTGTAGTGTGACAAAGGAATACATTTTTGATCTGCTCATGTGTATAAGCATGACACATAATGGATGGATGGATGGACAGGGCATACTATTAATATAGATAATAGCTATGACCAGTTGATAGACCCGTTACATCCAAGTGTTTGGAAGTAAACCAATCCAAGTTATAAATTAAGTATTTTTTCTTATGGCCTGATGACCTAATGTTTGTAGTGTACAGCTCTGTAGAATATCTCAAATTCTATAGTGTCCTGTAGTTCCTGATACCTATTTCCCCATAAGCTTCCACAGTGCACTCAATAGTATGCTTGTATGTGAATATAGTGTTGTTATGGTTACTTCTAACAGACACCCTCATTCTCCACCTGTGGCTTGAAAAGATGGTACTCACTTCTGAAGAAATGAACACAATTGAATGTGAAATAATAAATGGTCAGCCAACTGACCTATCACTGTGGAATAACAACATGGTGCTAGACCACACCCATGGGACCTCTTTACACCATCAAACCACATCCTTGTTTGGAGTGTTCAGGTGTCAGGCAGACAATGTCTCAAACTCCTCACTAGTCCTTGAAAGAGGTAAGAACATGACTTTGTGTGCACATAATTGCATGTGCCACAATGCCTCCCCCTCTATATATATACTACACTGCTCTTCCATGACTCTTCTACTCACACACTTTCACAGAATTGATTTTGGCTGAAGCAGCAGTTGATCATTTACTTATATGGCATTGCTGTAGTTCTTACATAATACTTTAAATATTGTATGTATTTTCCAGCTCCACTTCAGCTGATTTTGGAAGACACAGACTTGGGGTGTTGCATAACAACAATGGTATGACAGACACTAACATTCCTTCCATTTTTAATGCTAATCAACATCTACAGCTTGTTGAATAAAGTGTGCAGTGAAATTGCAGTCCCTCTACACTTGACCCTCTTTTATCATTTATCCTAACAGACTTGGTTTTGTGATAGTGACATTATGACTGCAGAAAGAAGCATCATTTTACAGTAAAACACTTTTATCTTTAGCATTATTCAAGTAAAATCTAGTTGTTATGATTAGGAGCATAATTTTTTTTCTGTGAGTGAATATCTATGCCACTGATACTTAAGCAATGCCCTCTTAATTAAACCTTGGCACCATTAAGCATAGAGAATTTTACAGACTTGACTTAAATTATCGCTGAGGAAATCAAACAAAGAATATGCCATAGGGAGTAACGCAGTGAACACCAGCTAAATTGCCATTCCCTCACTAGGAAGATGGGGAAAAAAGACTGATTAAGATTAAAACTCTACAACAAACAACTATTTTGTATTTCTATTGAAGACCGGTTGCAGGATAAAAAGGCATGCTTTGGGCTAATAAAAAGAAACTGACCTTATTGCATGTAAAAATAGCTTGTGTATACATGTATTATAGGCTTACAGGTTTCAAATATGAAGCATTCTGGATGGTCCATATCATTTCAATTAACTGATACTGCATAGTTCCAAAGAAAACTCTTACAAATGCATGCAGGGCTACCTCCATGTTTGTAGTGACATTCTGTAACTCTCACTCTATGTGTGTTTGTGTGTGTGTTTTGTGTGTGTGTGTGTGTGGGTGCATGTGTGTATGTGTGTGTGTGTGTGTTCAATCCAGCAACTTCAAATATCATTGGCACAACTATTGTCCACGCTATGTAATGCCTGCAACATCAGCTCACAGAGTTTTGAAGAAACAAGTATGAAGTTAAGCACGTCTGGTCGATCAGTCTACTTTGCCACTGAACTTGTTCACTCCAACTCTGAAGGAACAATCACATCAAGTTCACTAATAAGCATGCTGTGGTCATGGTTGCTATCGCAGGAGGAACCCACCCTAAATGTGGCTGGACAGTATGTTGCACTGAGCAAGATGTGTCCCATACCAGGAAATACATTTACAAGCCAAATCTGTTTGGACCAGCTTAATGATCAAGCTGACACCTCCACTTCAGGTGTAAACATCGCTACAAGTTTTATCATGGGTATTCTCATTGGAGTTCTTGCAGCAACTACATTCCTATTGCTACTGTTTTGGTATGTTCATTCATGAACTTATAATCATTACAAAATATACCATAGTCAGTGTCTTTTGTGGGGGCTCCTTTTGTGGGGGCTCCAACTGCCACTAAGACACACTCCTCTCTAGTTATTTAATAGAATTAAATTTATTTGTTCTACAGTTGCATTAGAAAGAGACATCAAAATGCCCCCAGAGATAATGTAGTGAATGAAAATGCTGATGAAGATATATCTACGGACATCAACCAGGCATATGCGACTGTTGATGTAGACTACATAAATCCTGCTGATGTTGGACAAGCAGGGAGTGAGAGAGCTGAACCTATCTATGAGCATCCTCTCTGATACTTTGACTCAAACATTGTTTTGTGATAAGTATATAGCTAACATGATAACCAAAATTATATTACTCTTTGCAAACATTTGACTTGTTTAGTTTACTGTATTGAAGTTCTTTCTAATGACTGTAGTGCTCTAGTTTTCATACACATTATACACATACCCACAAGTTTGTAATTATGATACTCTCTTAACTGTGCACTATGCAGAACATTATCAAGCAGTTTTCAGGTGCTCATGCCATGAAGTGGGTGTGATTTTGATGTCCAATTCACTATACAATAATGATACATGGCTGCTGTTGAAATCATTTAAAATGCCATCCTAAAGGAAAAACAACCCTCTCCTCAATATCAATTTTCCATTCCAGATGTTGTTTTAACTCTGCTATGTAAGTAACTAGGGCCATCAAATCTTTTCCTAATGGTTCATCAGGTTGCCCAGGTGATGTTTGCCCTCAGCACTGGAGGACATGATTGGTGGGGTCTGGAAGGCAATTACTCTAAGTTTGAACGACATTCATCGACAACATTCTTTATGGTGACATTCCTGATTGCCTTTTTTCTTTGTTGCCTCACTGATAAAAACGAGGTGGACCAATTGTTGTGTTGTACCCTCCACAGACTAGCTGCTAAGAGTGCATGCGAGATATCTATCAGCTCTGTACTAGACCACCTGGTGTGCCCAAGTGTGCTGAAGCTGCTAACTAGAATTTATGAGCTTTGAAATTGTGCTATAGATTAATGGTCTACTCAGAGGTAAGAGGTTTCAAACTATCAGGGATTTGCTCCTCAGCTATTACCTTCAGTAATCTCAGCATATGGTTATCCATCAAGCCTGTTTTTCAGAGATCATGTGATAGAGTCAAGGAAAGGGGTTCAACAAGGTGATCACTTGGGCCTATAGTGTTGTTTTTCTTCACTGTTCACTCGGTGTAGAGGACATAGTCAGAACTTTGCATCCTTTATCTGGACAGTATCATAATAGGGGTGGACATAGTGTATGGCTTTAGGAGAGTGGAGCTTCTAGCTCGTAATGTAGGCCTTTCTTTGAACCACAGTGAGTGTGAAGTGATATGCTGAGATCTTACCATTGTGGGTTTCTTACTAGTGTATATTCAAGGTATTTTGGGTTCACCATTGATGGAACTGAAGGCATTGCCTTGGGAAGAAGATAAATTAACTCCAAGGTTTAGGAGAGTCTTAGTTACATCCATGCTCATGATGCATTGCACCTCCTCCAACGTACCTTTTCCATATTCACATTACATTCTTCTCCTCCTTCTCTTCTACTATGTTTTCTTCATAATGACCTTCTATCCTTCCACCATGCCAGCCTACAACCTTCAATCCTTCACCCCAGTAATCATCTGCTAATAGTAGTAGGAAAAATTGAAAGGTAAGCAGACTGAATTCTGTATGGAAGACATTACAGCTGCAAGAGGATAGAGATGGAAGATGAAGCTTAGTGAAAAGAGAAGTGTAGTCCAAGGACCATTGTTTACTACATAATTTATATCTTACTCCAAGCATAGCTGCAGGCCTAACACTATACACTGATTTGTAAGTTATTGAGGTCATCAAATTGGATTGTAAAATGGAGAAGTAGCTAAGAGTAGTATAATCCTAAGTTTTCAAAGAGTACCAGCTCAATGTCACATGGTCATTTCCAGTTTATCAAACATGTCCATAGCTAAAGAGTGCTGATGAATGGCATGGCTAAGTCAGAATGATACTTCACCTGAGCCTACGGAAAGTTCTCCATCGTGTGGTGCTGTGGCTTCTCCTATACATTTTTCTATCAATCACCCTTTTATTTCCAATCTCAGTTCTCTTTATCCCTTCTAGAAATAGTTTCTGCAGCTGTGCACGTGCTTCTATGGTTTTTAGTTTGCATATGCGCGTAAGAATCCACTCGTTACACATGACAACTATCAGTGTATATAATTATAGTGTTGAGCCTGCAGCTAGGTATTTGAAATTATTTTTTGTTGCACCTTCGCTGACCACACAAAGCCTTGCATTAATTTATAGTTAAGTTGTAATACGAAATGAGGTAAAGGGTCGGCTTTATGAAATAAGGTTACATACTTGGGATTTGTTACATTACCTGGTTTAGCACATGCACATTGAATCAACATGGCATGAAATTGTAGAAGTGGTGTACATGTGCTGAAACAGGTCAGGTAGCTTCATTGAATATTACCATGGACCTAAAACTCGACGCTAGCCAGTTCATCTGTCTGCAAGAATAATATATTTTCATCTCACACAGCTTTCTTTTTTGAAAGAATGGCTTCTAAGGTGTGTATAACCTGCTAAAGCTAGCTTAGTCCCTTTCTCTCTCTCACACACTCACTCAATTCATGGCTCTTTTCATGCTTTTGCTCTGAATTTGCCTTCTTCCCCACCCACTTGCTCTCACTCTTGATGCGAGTAAGGAGCAGGTGTCAGTAGTGTTAAGATTTGTAGATAGTAATTGTAATATAAGAGAAGAATTCTTAGATTTCATAAGTACAGAAAGGATCACTGGAGCGGTTTTGGCTCTTGCAATAAAAGAAGCACTGAATAAGTTTGACTTAGACTTTGAAGATTGTAGGGTGCAAGGCTATGATGGTGCTAGCAATATGTCTAGTGCAAGGGGTGTGCAGGGTCGTCTCTTGGCAGAAAATCCTAAAGCCACATATATCCACTGTAATAGTCACGTGCTTAATTTGTGTATTGTTGAAGCTTGTAGTTTACCTCCCATTTGTAATATGAATTCTACTGTTACTGAGACAGCATATTTCTTCCATTATAGTGCTAAACGGCAACTATTTCTTGAGAAAGTAATTCATAAGGTAACTAGCGTTGTTAAAGTTAAGGATCTTTGTAGAACAAGATGGATTTATCGGCACGACGCTTATGAAAAAATGTTATGTTTTTTAATGTTTTGTATCAATTGCAATGGAAGCAATTACAGAATGTGGTCCTACATATGAGGATATGAACTGGGATGAAAACAATTGTGGCAGCCAATGGCTTGCTCAAGATGTACCTTTCCTTTCCTTTTATATCTTTCATAGCAGCATGTCTATTATAAAACCTATAAGTATAAAATTACAAAAGAAAAGTAGTGATATAGTTAAAGCTTATATTGATGTTAAAGACGTACTGAATGAACTTTGTGTAGTTCGTCAAAGTGAGGAAATGTTACTTTCATGGTATGTGCAAGCTGAAGTTATAGCTCATGATGTTGGTGTGGTTCCTGAAGTCCCACGTGTATCTGCTCGACAAATCTACAGAAATAATGTGGAGTACAGTTCTGTGGAAGAATACTATGGAAGCTGTGCTTCCTTTATTGGACCACTTAGTTCAACAAATGAATGATAGGTTTGGTAAGACTCAAACAGTAGCAGCTAATTTAATCAATCTTATACCTTCTATAATCACTACTTGGGATGATATATCTTTAGAGGACTTGATTTCTTTATATAATGATGACTTGCCAAGTACTGCACTTGTGTCTACTGAGGTGTGGAGGAGGTAGAGGGCAAAGTGGCAGAGTCAAGATGCTGACAAGCGGCCATCCACCCTTCAAGCTCTGAAAGAGTGTGACAAGGATTATTTTCCTAACCTTTACGTACTGCTGCGCAACGCATGTACTATTCCAGTCACATATTGTAAGAACGAGAGGGCCAATAGTACCATAAAAAACTTAGTAGTATGGGGCAGGACAGATTATCCGCATTATCATTGATGCTTATAGTTTTCCTGTTGATCTTGATGATGTTGTTGATAGATTTAAACTTAATGTACATGTATGTACATAATGTATTAATAGGGCAATTCCGGGAAAATGTCAGCCAAGGGGTCAAAATTTCAAAATGGGTTTTGAATACACCATTTTGAAGCTAAATAAATGAAGTTTCATATTCTGCACATTTTTAACCCAATATGACAAATGGGTAACGAGATATGCTGTTTTAGATCAGACACCTCCTACAGTTGGGAATTGAGTTTTGCTCCAAATTAAGTGTATTTGGATCATTTTTATAATTTTTAAGTATATTCAATGGATTTTTGGGGGTTACACCCACTAAATAATATTTTACGGTTTGTAGTTTCGGGATATAATTGATGCCGTATGTACGTCACAAATATGTGCATCTTTATTAATTATTTCAGTGATATTAACTACATATTCTTTTCTATTAGGCACAACTTCCACCATTAATGGAAAGGCCACACACCCATGACTAACGGAAAAACCTGTGACGGATGTACAAGGTTCTTGTACGTACGTCACGTACGTACGTCACAGCTTAACAAATTCTCATCTAGACATTGTTAAAAGATGTAGAATTTGTTATTGTACAGCCTTAACTTTGCCCTTTTCTTTGTTTGTCTTTCTGCCATTAACAATTCTATCTTCAGAAAAGTTAGAATGGCTACAGCACTAATTCAATCTTCTATTTATAGTTTGCTACCTTACATTTTCTAGAACATTCTAAACTGACTAGACTGATTGTCACCATTATACAGCTGACAAGATTAGGGCTTGGACAAAGGATAGGTTTAGTGCTTGGACCATGACTAAGGTTAGGGTTGGACAAAGGCTAGGTTTAGGGGTTGGACATTGACCAGGGTTGGTCTTGGAGAAAGGCTAGGGTTAGGGGTTGGATATATACACAGGATTAGGGCTTGAACAAAGTCTAGGGTTAGGGGTTGGACATTGACCAGGGTTAGCTCTTGGACAAAGGCTAGGGTTAGGGGTTGGACATTGACCAGGGTTAGTGCTTGGACAAAGGCTAGGGTTAGGTGTTTGACATTGACCAGGGTTAGGGCTAGGACAATGGCTAGGGTTAGGGGTTGGACCTTGACCAGGGTTAGTACTTGGACAAAGGCTAGGGTTAGGGGCTGGACATTGACCAGGGTTAGGGCTAGGACAAAGGCTAGGGTTAGGGGGTGGACATTGACCAGGGTTAGGTCTTTGACAAAGGGTAGGTTTAGTGGTTGGACATTGAATAAGGTTAGGGCTTTGACAATGACTTGAGTTAGTGCTTGGACACTTGTACAGGTTAGGGCTTGGACCATGACTAGGATTTGGCTTGGACCATGACCTGGGTTATGGCATGGACAATGACTATGGTTAGAGGTTAGGGTGTAAAGAAACAAAGCTGCCTGAGCCTGTAGCCAGGAAGGTAGGCTGGTAAAGAAACAAAGCTGCCTGAGCCTGTAGCCGAAAAGGTAGGCTGGTAAAGAAACAAAGCTGTAGCCAGGAAGGTAGGCTGGTAAAGAAACAAAGCTGCTGCTTGAGTTATAGCTACAAACTTATAGTCATTCCCCAAATACATACACTATCTAGCCTGCAAGTAAAACTATTTTAGCAGCTGGCACTGAGGAAGTTACAAGATCTGTTAAGAAGTATGTAGTTCACTAGGTTCCTTTCTGTGTGCTACAGGCATTGCTTTGTAAGAATTGGTGAATATGAATCTACATCCCTTCTGTAAACACTAGTAGGGAGGCTGGGGAGTGGGGAAGTTAGATGCAGCAATGTTTTGCTAGACTTTACTAGAACAGCTGGGGAGTGCAAGACTTTGGGAAGTGTGTTCCTGTTTCGTCCTTCATTGAGCAAGTGACCTGTGATGCTACTTCCAAGAAGTGCATCATGACACGAGAATGCTCAACCTGTGTGGATCTGATTGATGAGTTTGCACCACAAAGCAGCTCAGGGACCTTGCAGTACTACCAGTGGAAGTTTACGGATAACCGAATTGAGAAGTTAGACATGACTGATACAGTGGATGCAGTTTTTAATGAGCTGAAGAAACAGCCGAGTACCTTCCTACTCCATACCTTTGTGAAGAGAGAGCAAGCAGCTTCATTTGACTCCTTGAAGAACTCCTGTGATGGTAAATCCATTGTTTTGCAAGACGATTTCTCTGAAAATGCAACAGAAAGAAGTACAAGAAGCCCACTGGCACCACGTTCAGGCAACCATCTTCACCACTCACACTTGGATCAACAATGCCACCAATTTCAGTATGGTAGTAATTTCAGATGACCTCGACCACATAAAATACAGCATTTTCATTTTCATGTCACAGTATATTTTCCGAAGTCTCAGAGCGAAATTCCCAAGCATAGAAACCGTCAATGTTTTCAGCGATGGTCCAACTTCTCAGTTTAAGCTCTTTTCAAATCCCCACTACTGGGAGCAAGACCATGACATCTCTATCAGATTGAATTTTTTTGCCACATCTCATGGAAAAGGTGTCGTGGATGGGAGATTGGAGGGACAGTGAAGAGGGCAGTTTGGAGACACATTCGGTCAGAGAGAAGTCATATCACCACTCTGCAAGAGTATTCAGCAGTCGCCAAACAGCTTTTCCCAAATAGAATTTGTTGCCAAGAGTGAGATTGATCAACAATCTGCATTTCTGGATGCCAAATGGGAAGGAGTGATGGCAGTCTCCCAAACACACAAAGTTCATTGTATTCAAGCTTCTGGTGCAGATGAGGTCAAAGTAGCCGATACTTCCAACGAGATGATAGAGAAATGTTTCCGAGTTTGTTGAATCCGCAACACCAATGATGTCACTCCTCCGACCTATTCAACAATTGAACAGGATTGTCCAATCGAAGATGATGCCCTGCCTCAGCTACCAGCACTGAACTTGACAGTTGGATTGTGGGTTGTTATAGAGTATGATGGTGAAGAGTTTCCAGGGAAGGTGACCTGTATAGATGTTGAAGTAAACGTCATGCATAGAAGTGAAAATGCTTGGAAGTGGCTGAGTCCTGAAGACAAAATCTTCTACTCAAGAAACAAAATTGTACATATCATTAACCCACCAAGTGTTGCAGGCAATCGAGGACAGTTTGCGTTTGAAGACATTTAGCATCTGTTTATGTTATGCTTATATACAAGTACTTGCTTTGTCTAATAGTGCCTAGCAATGCTCAGAATTCATTAATACTATCCTTAATCACACATGTACGTCCGTCATGGGTTTTGTGTACGTCCATCACAAAGTTTAATGAGGATTAATTTGATTATACAATATTCAACAGTTAGGCTTTGGGTATTAAACATTACTTCTATGCCTTAGTATGAACATTTATAAATATATAAAAGAACAACATCCCTGTTAACTTCACAGAGTTTGGGCTTTAAACATTCCCACTCATGATTTCCCATTTTTCTATGTACGACCGTCACAGTCCTTTAACGAGGCCTAACCCCTCCCCTGTACTATGAAAGTGAAAATAATTTTGACTAATGTCTAGCCTAGGTCAAGCCTTGCTGTGATATGTATTGTATACAGATTTACCATTTCTGAAACTAGCTACAGATCAATTTGTTGTCTGAATTGTACGTCCATCACATATCTCTTCCAATTCTTTTTTCCCCTTTTTCCCCTTCAATTATTGACCCTTGGACTTCATGATTCAGATTCACAATTTATATATATATATCATTGTTATAACCAATCATAATAACTTGGATTTTTTGTTCATGTAATTTAGTCTTAACATTTTTCTCTCTACAGATTGTATATGCTGTATTTGATATAATATATCTATATTTCTATATTTAAATTTTAATAAAAGAGGCCCCCACCCCAATAATTCCTAGATCCGCCCCTGGGTGTGTATGTGTAAATGCTGTTGAGGGTGTGATATGGGACATGTGGAAGTGTATCAAGTGAGGTTGGGCATGGGTTGTGTGTTTTTGGCTTAGCATCATCATCAAACAGGAATAAATTTCTTGTTCTAAGGATACAAAAATGGAAGAGGAGGAAGAAGAGGAGTAGGAAGGTGCTGAAAGTAACTTGGGTAAAGAGAGAGACATTACCCCTATCTGTTCTCGGTTTCATCATGCAATTCTTCTTACTTCCTATAGTGTTGGATATGGAAGGAATCATCACCCCTGATGAAGATGTGTCACAACACATGGTGGGACCCTTCGTTTGAGGTGATGGAGGATATGAGAGACAAGGCTCAAGAAGAAAGATTGCAAGGATCCCTTTCTATTTCTGATGGTACAATTCTTAGTGATCAGCGGTCTCTGTTTAGGGTGAACTGCAGAGAATTACCTCTTTTATCGGCATGATGTTCGGTCTCTTCATGACATGTGGTGCTAGAAGAGACAAGAATATAATTTCAATGATCCATTAAGTAATACTGTGTACCTGGCTTAAATGTGGCTATCGTATATATGTGTATGTAAATCTCTGAGACCATTCGCACACGCAAAAACATTATGCTGGCAGCCTCTACATTATGCAGGCAGTCACTGCATTATGCATGCAGGCACTACATTATGCTGGCAGCCACTGCATTGTGCAGCAGTCACTGCAATAAGCAGGCAGTCACTGCATTATGCAGGCAAATTCTCAATCATTTGAAGGTGGGTGGGGGGGGGAAAAGTTAAGTTCATGTGGATGCTTACTACATGCTTTACAGTAACAATAATGTTCAGGTATAAAAATTAAAAATAATTATCTTTTCTCTCCCTTAATGGTGGGAGATAGCTTGATTCTGCAGTTTCTGGAAGCCCTTCTGCTGTTAAATAATTACTGGTACCTATGCCTACCTGTAAAGCATTCTGAATTCCTTGCCCTTAGTGAATTTCTTTATCTACAAGTAGCAGTTTTTGTTTGCCTACCTGAAAGGGTTTGACCTCTAGCTTGCTGCCGCAAATGACAACTGGGAAGCCTTTGTGCAGCCATATGGTAGCTACCTTGAAAAGTTATTTAGCTCAGTGGGGTAAGGAAGATGTTTTCGGTAAGGGGGAATGCACTTTGTGGGCTGAAGGAGAGGCAGGAGGGACAGATTCATGTGTAACATTTAAAAAAAATATATGAGAAAGCAAACTTTATACAAACTTTATTTTAGAAATTACCATGGTGTCATTGCAAAATTATGAATAAGCAAAGTTTATTTTAGAAATTACCAAAAGTAATGCCTTCTACGAGAGTAAACTGAAATAAAGTATTTTGCAATCATTCTTAAATCAAGAGAGCATCAGTGATGGAGATAAGGACGAAAAGCAGAAATAAATTGTTGAGTCTGCAATCTGTCATTGTGCTACGTAAAAAGAGTTCTAATCTGTGGAGAGATGAAAATGATCTCTCAGCTGTAGCTGTAGTCAGTCACTGGGAATGTAAAATAAAGCCTTACAATCTTGTCAGCATTTGCTGGTATATTTCACAAGGCACTACCAATGGTTCGAACATTAGTCACTTTTGTAATTACAGTGTCTGTAAAAGCAGTCTTTATCAAATCTGGAAGTAGAGATAGCTGAATTTTCAAGCGATCGATGTCGATATCCTTGTCAATGTATGTTTTTACACATTCAGGAATTGATACCGTTTCAATGTCACCATTGGCTGACTTGATCAAAACTTTTTCAATTTCTCTAATAACTGCAAGATCAGCTTGATCGATTTTTTTTTCTTCTTCACTTCTCCAGCTGCTAATTCAAAATAAGCATGGCAATACCTATCTTTGGGTGTTTGGTATTGGTGAGCTGCTGCTGCTCCAACCAATCTCCTTGGGATTTTTCTTGGTCGTGGAAGTTTTGATTCTTCAGTCAGCAAACTAGAGTCCTGAATTACTTTATCATAAAAGTAGTTAAATTTGGCCTCAGTTCTGAGTGAATCCAAATGAGATACATACAGCATAGTACCATGGATGGCTTCTTGGACTGTTACGTTCTTTGCTTGGAAATTAGTAATTGCTAAGCTGAAGAAAATAATAGGAAGACAAGATGTAGAGCAAAAAAGGTATCAAAACTGTCCACATGGGTCAAGATTCCACTTGCCATTGCTGCATACTTGTCATACCCCTTTTTAATTTCTTCCAAGGCGACCTGTATTGTTTTGTAATTTTTTGGTATAATGTCAATGGATAAATGCCTGATAGCCATCTTGTGGGACATAAAGATCTCAAAGATGGTGTTGTTTCCCCACTGATAATGCTTACCTCCTTCCTTAATGAATCTAAGAGAGGTACCCTTTTTGGAGAGAGTTTTATCAGCTGGACTAAGTCATAAATGAAATTCATTACATCTCGAACTATCTCACATTTCCTTGTACCATCCTTCAAAGTTAGGTTTAGATTGTGAGCTAAACAGTGCACATAATATAGTTCCTGCCTCTCTTCCTTTTTCATCAGTGCTTGGGCTCCAGATCTGACCCCACTCATGTTGGCTGCTCCATCATATGCTTGCCCTCTGCACTGAGAGAGAGGAAGGGAACACCTGATCAGTATATCTTTAATTGCAGTAAAGATTGTCCTGCCTTTGTATTAGGCTAAGCCAAGTGTATCTTCGTGAATTGCATACTTCTTATCAACCCATCTAATAGATAATGACACCTGTTCATTGTATGATATGTCTGTGGCCTCATCAGCAAGAATTGAAAACCATGGAGCTGTCTTTATGTTGGCTGATATTTTCCGAAGCACCAATTGGCCAATTCCGCTTATCATTTCATTGATGATTTCAGGAGAGGTATATTCATTTTTATGAAGCCCTGATGACATCTCTGGGCAATCTTGAGCTTGAAGTTTGGCCATCAACCACAATTTCTGACTGACCAAGACTTGAACATGAAGCCAAAAAAGTTGATAACTTCTGTTGAGACATTTTTTCCTGGATAAAACACTCACTGTGGCATAATTTAGAGACTACTGACCATGTGGTTCATGCCAAGCTGCATTTATGTTGTTTTTCACATTAACATGATGTCACAATCAACTAGCACTACTTCTGGTTCTACACCAACCATAGTTACAAATTTCAGCTCCTTTTTACATTTTAAGGGTAATCCCCTTATCCGATTAAGCTGCCATATGGGGCAAACACGGACACTGTCATGATTTTTTTAAATTTGTTTTAATTGCATTGTGTATTGGGTGCCCATTCTCTGCATGCATGTGTACAATAGATGACTCTATTGAGCAATAAAAACTTTACTTCTGGTTAGACAGGACGTGCAAACAAAATTACAAAGATTTTTTTTATGGCTGACTATCACAACTGCCTTTGTGAACGGTCTTCTTCCTGGCTTTTGCCACTGGTTCTGAACGTTCTTCTTTGGTGGAAAGCAGCACAGGCACCTATGCTCACCAGGAACTGTTCGAATTCCTTCGCTTTTGAGCAAGGGAGGCACTCCTGGATGAATTTCTTTGATGTAGGTTTTGTTGAAGACATATAGCGCTCCGTAGCTTTTGTTTCCTTACTTCAACGGAGCTAATTCTTATACCAAACTACTGCAGCTTATTGTGTTTGCATTCTGAACAGTTTGAGAACTTAATTCTTCTTGTGGAAATATCGAGAGAGTAAAATTAAAGTTGGTTGTTGAGAAGGTCATTGTAATTTCGGTATACCAGCTGAGTGTTTGTTGAGACAAAAATAACTAAAAATATATGACAAATCACAAATAAAGTCGGCATTCAATCGGATAACCAGAAATGCGTGCACACCTGATTTATGCACTTTGCCACGCCTTTGTTTCTATTGGTATATATACATATGCCAAACTCCATAAGCAAGGCTGCCCTACTGGGATTCTCTACAACACAATGAAGGTTTTATTAGGAAGGAACTTGGAAGCAGCTTCCTCTGTCTGAGGTCATTAAGGCTTTGCTTTGCACGATAAAAATTGTCAGATTGCTGAAAGCAAGACCATGCAGAAGCTGACAAGAGTTTCTGACACTCTATAGTTCATCAGGAAGTGCAGCTAATAAACAGATCAAGAGTGCAAGATATCTTATATCTGAAGTGATTGTTGGCTATTGCATTCGGTGCTCTGTGATAATTCTGTCAACCAGTTATGGTCCCTATCAAGTTTGTGGTAAACTATGTGACCGGATTTGCAAAAGCTAGTCTAAACAAGGTGGGAACAATTATTGAGATATTAGCCGTTTTATTTATTAATTAATTTTTTTAATTGCACCTAACGTCTAAAACTATCCTTCATGTGTAAAACCTGTGGCCTGGCACTAGTTCTAGGGACACCTTTACAGTGAGCTAGGTCGATGAGCTTGCCCATCGTGAACGGAACGGAGCGTTGTTTGGCTTGTTTAGAAGACATAGCCAGTGCTCTAAATAGATAGGCCAGGGAAGGCTTCAAAATGGTTACGGTAACACACTCAAGCAAAGTTATTGGTATAAGGCTTCACCTCATAAGTATATGTCTGCACGTAGCTTGCACCTACAACACGCTTGAAAAATGTGAATGAGTGCTTGCTATATAAAAGGTAACTGTTTTATGTCACTCTCAACATGATCTTTAGGCATCATGGGTGCCAATATTAATATCTTTTTTATATATATAAGCAGTATTTAGACAATTTTTTTCCAAATAACAATCAACAAGGCCAACAACCTACTATAACTTTTCCTCCCAGAAATAAATTGAGCTATGACATCCTTAGAATGCTAACAGAATACGCTGTAGCTTGGCCAAACAAAAGTTACATAGCACTATGTGTATAACAAACTTGCAGTCGGTGAATCCATCCATGTGCACCTCCTCTCTGTATCCCAGCTGTAGGAATAGATAGTTGGCCTGCTTTTCAAGTGACCAGCGTAAAGATGGCATCTGTCCCAGAGGTTTTGTCCATGAGGAAGTAGCTTTTTACTGTGATTTAGCGATCTACTGGGTATATACATGCACACCAAGAACTAGGGCCTAGTTCAAATTGTAACTAGCTACTAATATCCAGTTTGCACTCCATGGCATTGAATCAGTTAAGTAATTGTGTAACGAGGTATTGACACGTTTTGATCATTCCTTTATCACGCATTGCTGCTATTTAAAATGTCTTTTACCCTTCATTGTGGGAGATTCGGCGCCAAACAGGCCCACTTATGTGCTCCTGCAGAGCAACCTTTTACATGAAAATATACATTGCTGGTGAAATGTTGTGGACATATTATCTGGATACTGGTGCGTGAGGGTGAGAGGGGTGCTGGAGCAGATGGTGAGAGAGATGCTGGGGTGCTTATAGTGAGAGACGGAGTATAATTCTAATTGATTGGCAAGCGAAGTGAGCCCTCATTGGGGAGTTGGATTTGTCAGTCTTCACTTCTTGTTGGCTGGCTCTTGTAGTGCCCACACGTTCAATTAACTGCCAGCATTTGCAGGAGGAAGCACACTTCTGAAATAGATATAAAATGAGAATCAACTTTTTCTCATAACATGTAGAGTAAGGGCAGCTATTATAACAAAATATCTACACATTGCTCAATACCCTTGGTTTGTAGCACATGTGCTGGGATTTAA
This sequence comes from Cladorhizidae sp. MBARI D1340-BT2, assembly GCA_028752905.1. Taxonomy (NCBI): domain Eukaryota; kingdom Metazoa; phylum Porifera; class Demospongiae; order Poecilosclerida; family Cladorhizidae; species Cladorhizidae sp. MBARI D1340-BT2. The sequence goes on from JAQNBH010000017.1 coordinate 10,721,926, forward strand.
GAGTGCTTGAACTCATCCCCAAAACTTAACTAGCTGATGCTGCTACTTGGATGGCTAGTCTGTGGGCTAGGGCTAACATAACATCTCTGCATGTGGAATTTACACATGCTATGTATATATATCTGTACCCCGTACATTTACCCGTAAAAAAAAGTATGGTTCACCCATCTTAAATAGGAAATGATCACCATGGTAAATGGGGGGAAATTGAGACAATATCTGCAGGTTTCAAGATTGAGGAACGAGAATTGTCTGCACTGGAGTTGGCAGTTAATGACTGTCAGGGAAAGGACACTCGAGTTTTGCATATCTGCTTGATTCCTCAATGTAGAGGCAAATATGATTTTGTCGAAGAAGCTTGGCAAGGTAAGAGCACCATTTCTCGATGGAGTGCCTCTTGTTGCTGCTGATTCCTTGAAGAGCAAGTACAGGACAGGATGGAACTGGCTGCATATAGAGTCACTAAATGTGGGATATGGTAGTGGTGGAAAAGCAGTGAAAACAAGTCGAGTGAGTAGATTTAAAGTTGATCAAGAATAAACTGATAAAAAACAGAATTACTTTATTAATGTTAAAAAAAAAATTAGATTCTGGTTCTGTTCAGGTCTGATTGGCACTTTTGTTTAGTTTTTAGTCTGATTTTTGTTGTTCTGCCTGCACTAATCAGCTTTCCGTTTGTTTTCATCTGCCAGCCTTTGCAGAAGCTAATAGCTAGCTTGTCGCAAGAGCATGATATTGGCAGAGGGGATCCTATTTGCTTTCCCAGAGGAAGAGGTTGAAGAAGAGATTGAACAAGCAAGCTGGTAAATAGGGCGGCTTGGTAACTGACTGCTTATAGCTCAATGATTTAGGCAATTATAAACAGCCACAATGATTTGGCTAAAATGCAATGCTCTTTTGATTTAGCCGACAAAACTTTCAAACGGAGGGCACCGCGCAAGTATTATACCACAAAGGAGGGTTGGAAAATGTATTTCGTTAAAATTCCCTAAAATTCATTTCCCAGCGCATGGGGTGACGGTTGCTTTTTTAATTTTTTACCTGTGGTTAGAACTTTAGAGCTCAGTAGATTCTGCAAACTTCATGGTATGGACTTGATATATAGCTCAAAAGATAGGCCTCTCTGTGTGCTCTCTTTTGATACTAAAATATGTTTCATAGGTATAACTATAGGCAAGTTACTAGACCCTAAAACGGAGGGACCTGCACCCCAAAATCGCCGGCCAAAACCACTCCAGTGCATGAAAATGGTACGAGTAAGCTCTAGCGCATACAATGAGCATTTTGAATAGGCGTTAAAAATTTATCACCTGGTCAAGCGCGCGTGTGGAAAATTGAAGGCTCAACGCGGAGTGGTTTTGGCCGGCGATTTTGGGGTGCAGGTTTTTGAGGTCCCTCAAGTAACTAGTAACTTGCCTATAGTTATACCTATGAAACATATTTTAGTATCAAAAGAGAGCACATAGAGAGACCTATCTTTTGAGCTATATATCAAGTCTATACCATGAAGTTTGCAGAATCTAAAGTTGTAACCACAAGAAGAAAAAAATATTAAAAATGCCCCTTAAGTTTTAGCACCTAATGAAACAAGTCGTATGGCTTTCTCTTGCCACTGGTGATAATTTCACCTCTTTTAGCACTTGACAATCAGAGTGTTGGCAAAATCACATGACCATTCTGCACTCTCACTGGCTTCAAGTCCACCTGTACGTGCCGCTCTGATGAAATAATTATTCTCCATCGCATTCATCTCCGCACTTGGAAGTTCAGTCTGGTCTTCCTGAAGTCCATTACGATTATCTTCCCATTGGTAAGAACTTCAGGACAGTCATAGGTATATACTGAGTGAAGGATGATGATCTGACCCCATGAACAGAATTGAAGATCCATCACTTAAGTCTAGGAAATTGGAGACACATCGCTGACCAAGTGCTGAGAGAAAATACATAAATTTAAAAAAGTGAACAAACTAACGAGCAACTCAAGGAAGAAAACTTGCCTCCATATTTGCAGGTGAAAGAGAAGGCAACTAAAAGCAATATCAAGTGTTCAACTAACTTTATTGTAGACAAAGAAAGTGCAATTTTTTAAAGTCTTATTAAGGTAGTGTGGCTAAGTGAAATGCAGTATGATTTCAAGTAATTAACCAACACATTACCTTTGGTAATTCGGCAAATTCATTCTCCAGTCATCTATGTGTGCATACATGTGTATAGATATTACCTATAAGCAAATCTGCTTAGTTTGTATTATGTCCATAACTTTTGGAAGAAAAAAATCTGTGCAAAATATGATTATACAGTGAATCAACACCTACCACAATGAGCGACATGAAGTCCCAAAATGGCAGTGGAGCATTGTTCGTGAAGAAATAGCTCTGCAAAACCATTTTCGACTCTCTAGCTTACTTAAAAAACTACATACATTATCCCGTATACTGTTATTACCTTCCCACAGATCACTGAACCAGTCTGCAGGTACTCTGCAGCAATAATGTGGCCATGGACCACGTTCTCAACATAAGTGAAATCAACAATATTCTTCCAATCGCTGCAGAAAGAAAAGGGGAAGTGAGAGGAAGTGACCAAAGGAAGGAGATGATGAAGTCAAAGAGAAAGAGAAAACGAAGAGGAAATTGAAGGACATGGGGAGGAAGTGTTATAATAGATGCCATGCTGAGATCTTGCCTTACCCGATAATGCACTTCATTTTACCAGCTTTAGCAGTAGCAATTATTGTTGGAACAGCTTGGGAGCCTCGGGGCCCAAATATTCCATGGGGTAGCCACATTCAATAGGTTCCCTAATCCATTAGCAGCCAAGAAAATCTGAAATGCACACATATATAAGTATTTATAAACTGCATTGTTGAGAGCATTTCTGTTTACTTTGGCTGTGTTTTTGTCAGTCATCTTTTGATTAGAATGGTGGCTGGCTCACGATATAGAAAATGAGCACACAGCATGACACCTTTAGAATGCACACTCAAGTTCTAAAATGCATGCCCTGAGAGGTAGTGTGCATTGCAAAAGCTTAAACTCTTGATATTGCAAACCAGACTTTACTTTGCTCTCTTACCTTGGTATACAAGGACCTAAACACTGCACATGTGCCATTGATTTAATGACCGGTCACTTAGATAAACTATCAATCAATTACAATGACTACATTTTAACCGTCAAATCAAGGCTAAAACATCTAGCCAAAACGCCAAGAAGAAGTTGATTATTGAGAAAGTTCTGTAAGATAATCTTTTTTTTACCTCTTGGGATTAGCTCGAAAAAGATTGAGCTTCATCTTAGCCTAAGCAACCGTGCAAAGTAGAATGGGAAAAAAGCAATAATGAGTGAGAATAAGTGTCAACAGCAAACTAGCCTTGGTCTTCGACTTTAAAATGTTAACAAGCTGCATGGTCAGTTGGGGGAGTCCGGATCGTTTTCATAGGCATGGTGTCTCCCTGATTAGACACTCCCAGAGTTTACCTCTCATGTGATCTTTGTTATCACAAACTTTCATACGAGTAACTTCAATTATATATATAAGAGGGTGCACAAAAGGGCACCCACCCCACCCGCACGTAAAAAGTAGATATCACTTACAGGACTTTTGGTTGGTTTGGAAGTAAGGAGAAAGATCACTTATGCAAGGTAATGGAGTTTTTCCCACAGAATTTGATGGCGCACCTTCCAGATTGTAATATAAACTAGCAATAAACATAATAAATGATAACATGTACGAGACAAAAAAAATTCTTTAAAACAAATATACATATGTGTATATATATTTGACAGGAAATGTAACAAGAATTTACCAATGTAAACAAACATTTACATGACCCTTTACCTATTAACTTACAGAAAATGGGATAAGAGTATTCGTCATCATTATTATAATAAATAAAGGTTCCTTCATCTACATTGGTAATTCTTACTACAATTCTTTTTTGACAAGTCAATCCAATATTGTTATTTTTTTACATATTTTTTGTCTCGTTTCTACTTGTTTGTGTTTTTGGTCACACGACAACCTACAAGAAGCTACTCAGTATTACAACAAAACTAACCAACCATAATACTATGTTTATTACTACATGTGCCTATGCATCCTATACCATACTGCCACATCATTAGGAGCACCTTACTTACAAGTGAATATTCACCATTAGGAACAGGTCACTTCCGCTTCTTATGTATACTATATAGTTAAATACCTAGTCATCATTAATTTTTTCCTTGCTTCATGCTCAGTTCTAGTGCTGGTCTCCAAATAAAGCACATTAAACATGCAATGATTATTTATTATAAGGGAACCTCTTTGTTAGGTGCACCTCATTGCTAAGCATTCATTTCCTTCCTGTAGAACTACACACACATGCACCTAACAACGTGGGAATATGGTAATGAAAATTGCTTGACACGGTAATGTTGAAGGTCTGTGATGTTACTCTTGTCACAAGAATATGCTTCTGAGGAAACCAACTGATACACATGCACATGACGATAGCTCCAAGCACACCATTACCCTAGAAGGCAAGGAGTCAGAGAGTTAGGAGGCCCCAGAAGGCAAGGAGTCAGAGAGTTAGGAGAGCTCCACGGATAACATCGCCCCAGAAGGCAAAGAGTCAAAGAGTGAGGAGAGCTCCACTCATACCATTGCCCTGAAGGCAATGAGTCAGAGAGTTAGGAGAGCTCCACGCATACCATTGCCCCAGAAGTCAAGGAGTCAGAGAGTGAGGAGAGCTCCATGCATGCCATTGTCACACAAGGAGTCAGAGTGAGGAGAGCTCCACTCATACCATTGCTCCATAAGGCTAGGAGTCAGAGAGTGAACAGAGCTCCACTCATACAATTGACTAGAAGGCAAGGAGTCAGAGAGTGAGGAGAGCTCCACTCATATCATTCAACAGAAGAGGGAGTCAGAGAGTGAGTAAAGCTCCACTCATACCATTGCCCCTGAAGACAGGGAATCAGGGAGTGAGGAGGCCATACCCATAATAGGAGAGTCTTTCTCTAGTATCACTATGGACATCATTGGCCTTCCACAAAGCCGAGCAGGTAACACATTTATACTTATTATTTGTGACTATGCAACTTGTTTTTCAGAGGCTGTTGCCTCTCACAAGATTGACATAGAACATGCGGCAGAGAAGTTGATCAAACTATTTTCACGAGTTGGCATCCCGAAAGAAATCCTCAACACCAAGGGACCGATTTCACTTCTCAACTCCTGAGGAAAATGTGCTGACTACTAGGTGTAGATGCTATCCGAACCATACCATGTCACCCACAGACTGATGGGTCAGTTGAATGAGTCACTAAAACATTGAAGTCACTTTTACAGAGAGTGGCTGCAGATGTTGGGAAGGACTGGGACAAGTTGCTGCCATACTTTCTGTTTGCATATCGTGAGGTACCTCAGGCATCTACTGGATTTTGTTTTGTGCCCCTATATGGAAGGGTCACTAGATGCTCTAAAGGATCTGATTGTTGAAGCATAATTTCTCGTACCATTACCAGTATGTTTGAGTAAGTTAAAGAGAACAGCAAAGATGCACAACAGAAAGAAAAATGGTGATATGATTAGTGGGAAATTTTGTTTTGGTATTATTACCAATGCAGATGAACAAACTACTTGTGAGATGGCAGGATCCATACAAAGTCCTGCAGAGCATGAGTCCAGTAGATTATCTTGTGGACATATATGTCAGTATCCATAAAAAAAAAAAAATTCTACATGCTAACATGTTGAGGACCCAATAGTAGCTGGCCACCTCTGCAAAGCAGTTGAGGAAGGAGATATGATTGTATGGGATGCTGATCATCATTCCTAAGAAAAGTTAAACATGGCAAAGGAGGAGTTGGATGTGACAAACAAGGAATACTCTGTGAGCTGCTGAGCATGTTTTCTGATGTTTGAGTTGTCACCCTGGAAGGATAACTCTGGTAGAGTACTGTAATAATACAGTTCACTACCTATTACATTAGGACATGTGGCAAGAAATGGCCACTTTCAAATGGAGCAAGCAAGGTTAAGGAAGTAAGAGTTTCTAGTTCCTAGATCTAAGAAGCAAGTAAGGGCATTCCTTGTACCTATAGGCTATATAGATGATTCATCAAAGACTAGAGTTTGCCCTTTAAACTGATCTATCAGAAAATAGAAGCCTAATCAAGTCATATGGAATGAACAGTGTGGTATGCTCAAGCTATCTGGTGTAAATTGAAGGATCAACTGTCAGGGTTTATTGGATTTCCTCCACTTATTCATACTTTCCAATGGATGCATCTGATTGTGGAGTGGGTGCAAGTTAGGCCAAAGATAAGAGTGATTTTCCACTTACCAAAGTCAATGCTACTACTATGGGGAATCCACAGTATTTGTAGGAATGCCTGCAATAAAGCTAGAGGTTTGTATGTTTTGTAGGCTTCCTGATCTAGACAGACCATAGGTCACTGGAGTGGCTCGATCACCTGAAGGAGAGTTACTCGCGCCTTGCTCGATGGAGCTTGGCTCTACAACCTGAAGGAGAGTAACTTGTAACTTCGACGGAGCTTGGCTCTACAAACCAGAAGGAGAGTAATTTGTGCCTTGCTCAATGGAGATTGACTCTACAACCTGAAGGAGAGTAACTTATAACTTGCTTTGAGGAGTTGGTTCTACAACTGTGAAGAAAAGCTTTATCGAAATGATCAACCAAGATTGGTACAGGAGAGGGGGAAAAGATGTGCAGGATTTGCAGACTTTATATGCATTATTACAGCAATACATGTATTCTATATATATGCATGTAAAAAATTAAAAATAATAATTTTAAATAATATTACAATGACCTTCTCAATAATCAACTTGCAATTTACTCTCTCGACATTTCAGCTAGATGCTCTAGCAATAATGAAATGCTCTAGGCATCAGGAAAATGAAATGCTCTAGCCTCCAACAGGAATAATGAAATGCTCTAGCCTCTATCAGGAACAACGAGATCCTAAGATTCGCATGGGAGTGTGATTTATACGGTAAATAATATTGAATGTTTTGAACATTTGCATATAAGGTCAAACCTGCTGGTTGTTTAAGCCACCGCACATGTCCAGACCTCAAGGGGAAAAACTAGTGCCAAACAGCAAATAGGCACTTGCAAAAGAGTAACTAAATAGCACATACCACTTTATTCTGAATTATGAATGAAAACTACGCATTATTTTTTATGCATGGCAGGATAAGAAGGAGGTCTACACAAGCCAAAGAATAAAAAGGGAACCAGGAGCCACCTCAAATTACAGTCTGCTGTACTGCTTCAGCCATGAGTCATAACACACACTACCTCTCAAACTTTCCCCTGGATAGATAGTAAGTATAAGCAGCAGTTAGTCGTCTATATAGTAAGTGTTCCTTCATAGGTTGCCTCTTCACACTGCATTCATAATAAAGAAGATGATTTAGAACGATAAACAATGAATGCCAAAGCCTGATGGATGCTAGGAAGCAGCCATTCCAGCCTACTACCAGTACATCAGGGGTACCACAAGGAAGTATCCTGGGCCCTCTGCTGTTTCTGGTTTACATCAATGACCTCCCATCAGAAGCCAGAAATTCTGATCTCCCGGACAATGTCAAGTGCACTAGGCTCATGAAAAACACCACCGACTGTCTAATCCTCCAAACTGACATCAATAACCTATGTGCATGGAGCCATCAGTGGAAGCTGTTATTCAATCACGTAAAGTGTGTCCAGCTCAGCTTCTGCAGGAAAGAATGTCTAATCAAAGCCACATATGTATACGACCAACCTATTGCCATCAAAAACACCCACAAAGACCTTGGTGTGATCGCCTCCTATGACCTATCTTGGACAATCCACTACAACCATTTAGCCTCACAGCATACAAGATTTTGGGGCTCCTGAGGAGGACATTCGGCTCTTGGGGTTCTATTTAAGCCAAAAAACTTCTATATACGTCAATTATCAGGTCAAAGTTGCTGTACTGCTCCCAAGTCTGGCGTCCTTATCTAATTAAAGATATTAACATTCTTGAAAGAATCCAAAGGAGAGCAACTAAATATAATTATACTCAACGACTATGTCTCAGATTACGCTCTCAAAGCTTAACCTACTACCCCTCATGTGTGTGTTTGAACTAAACGATATAATGTTTTGCATAAAAAGCATCAAGTTCCCAAGGAGCCACTTTAACATTGAATTCATTAACTTCAGTAGCAACATCACCAGGTCTGGAACCCATCAGCGTGTGTGTCATAGCCACTCCTCATCAAACATTGCATATTATTCTTTCTTCAATTGCCTTCCAAGACTGTGGAACCTTTCCCCCCCTATCGACACCACCCTATCCACAACCACAATCAAATCGAACATCGAGCAAGTCCTGTACTGTCACTTCTACCTCAACTTTAACTCGACTTCACCATTCACTTTTCATTTCCTATGTCCATGTGCAAACTGTTTTCGCTCTCCAGGTGTCTGCACATTCAATTGTTAACCTCTATTATACTATTTAAACACTGCATGTTCAGGTAGCTAGCTTGTGAGGCTAGTTGTCCTACAGTTCTACTATACAACTTGTAACACATCACACACCCGTCACCACAAATTTGATGATTACTGTGAAGCAATAAAATATAAAAAATCTAATTTTTCACCGCTGGGACACTTTCTGGAGGACAGATCATCTTTGTTCTACAGCTCCTATTCTACCAGCACCACATGTTGAAAAGCTATAATGATGCTCATGGTGGAATAAGTAAGATGATTCTGCATTTGATTGTGTTATAGCTTGGGTCATGACCTCTTTTCAGCTTGTAGCTGGGCTTTCACACGTTTGTAAGTCATAGCTTTAGCTAGCATTGGCAAGCCATTTTTCTAAGAAAGTGCCACAAGAAAGGCTTAGCAAACCTTAGAGAGCTTTAATCAGCCTTTTATGTGCAAGCCTTTCATTAGCTCTAGCCAAGTAAGGTGCTATAAAGTGTGAGTAGTTAAGCTTGATCTATACCAATCAATAGCTTGTCTATCTAACATGTTATTGCAGCATACAGTTTTGTTTTGTCTCAGTTAAGATAATTGGAGAGGAAAGTAATACATGCCCCTTTTTGTAAATTGAACATGCTGATAGGCAAGATTTTTTTATTTTATTTTTTAGTACATAGATTTTGGTGATGACACCTCGGCCACCAATTAACCCAAGGTCCCCATCAATGTGCATCCAAATTTTCCAGCTGTCTAGCCCACATTCCACCTGTGGACATATTCTTATTTGGTTATGCATCCAAACCAGAGGGAGGTAACCCACTGTGTGCCACTTTTGGAGAACAGGTGGCTCAGGTAAACTCTCCCAGTGCCTCGACCTTCTCCAGTGCCTCCTCAAGGTTCAATATGAAGATGGCCCATCTCATTGCTCCACCTGCCGTAGTGCCAAACAAAGTCCTGTTGATTATGGATTTGAAAGTGGTCACTCAAAAGTGGAAAGTATTTTTGAATAGCAATTGCCCCAATTAAGAGCAGAAATGTTTTTTGTTGTGTAACAAAGAACACAGCAATCAATCGATTTTTTTAAAATTTATATAATTTTATAATTAAACAGTGGTCCAGGCAGCAAACAAAATAAAAGAGAGCAGCACTTACAAATATAATATTATAACAAAGAACTTATAAGACAAACAAACACTTTGAGAGGATAGGTTAGGTCGACTCCTCAGGTGTCTCGAGCTTCAATATGAAGATGCCTCATTCCTTGCTAGTGTCAGACCATCTTGATTGTGGGTTGCAAGTTCTTACTTAATAATAAAAAGTGCTTCTGATGCTCATCGGCACAGTTTCTCAGAGGAGGGCTAGAATTTTCAAGTCGTTTCTTAGTTCCAGAGTCATCATATATACTTCCCACCTGAAGTAATGAAGTCTAGTGTAAGTCTCCTGTTCCATGCTCTAGTAGAGCATCGGTTCCATCGAGAAGCATACAACCTATTACGGAAGAATGAAGGCTCTGGAACTAAGAAATGACTTGAAAAACACTAGACTACTGGACTGAGGCTAACTAGTGCACTACAACTTCTTTTTCTTATTTCTTTTTGCAAAGCACATGTGGTGCAGCACCGCTATGGAAACAGTTCATTTCCATTAACTACCATTGTGCTATGTTTTTGCCATTTGTAAGTGGCATGTGTTGTTTAGTGTTTATGGCATGTGTTGTTTAGTGTTAACGGCATGTGTTGTTTAGTGCTTATGGCATGTGTTGTTAAGTGTTTATGGCATGCATTGTTTAGTGTTTACGGCATGTGTTGTTTAGTGTTTATGGCATGTGTTGTTAAGTGTTTATGGCATGTGTTGTTTAGTGGTTACGGCATATGTTTTTAAGTGTTTATGGCATGTGTTGTTTAGTGTTTATGGCATGTGTTGTATAGTGTTTATGGCATGCATTGTTTAGTGTTTATTGCATGTGTTGTTTAGTGTTTATGGCATGTGTTGTTAAGTGTTTATGGCATGTGTTGTTTAGTGTTTATTGCATGTGTTGTTTAGTGTTTATGGCATGTTTTGTTTAGTCTTTATGGCATGCAATTTTTAACAACGCGACTGACATGTTTATTTGTCTTGTACTGTAGGACACCTACCAGATTCCTATTAGCTTTATATATTATAAGTTAGCTATTATACTATCTGTGGCCTGCGGCCAAACTAGCTACATAGCTAGAAAACTGTTGCTATATGTAGAGCTCTTGCACCCAGCAAAGTTTCCTATGCATCTGTAAGTAGGTGAACTGCAATAAATGGATGCCAGCACATCTCAATGACAGATATAGTATATGACTTTTACATGATTATTTCATGACATTGATAGGCGTGGTTAAGTGATTATTTTTGTTCTGTATGCTTTATTTCAGTGTTAGTGTGGCAGCAACGAACGGGCATAGACTTCGTTTATTTCTCATCAGGACCCAACACACATCAATACCTAGTGCAATGTAGACAAGGCTGTAGGCACAGATGCCATTCACATGGTATCAATTACAGTACAACCTCAGAGTTATGACTTCCTCAGGAAAATGAGAGTTTGTAACTCTGAAGTGTCTGTAATGATGTCATGCATATTTAGAATTATTTCACTGTTACAAGACACTTTCACCTCTGTACTTACTAAATGCAATGCCATATACTATCCATATGTACTATTCACCAAGTAAGTCTGTACACATATGCACTATCATGGTTTAAAGAAATCAGTAATGTGTGTGTTTGTAGGAATCGTGTCTTTTCTTTGCTGCTAAAGAATGCAGTTCATATAGAAGTACCAAGTACATCAGTGTAGCTTCAGTTTGCTGTTCCAGCTTTGTCAAATGAGTGCTGAGAGCTTCTTCAGCCTCTCTGTGAGTGATGGTGGCACCAGTTTTTTCTTCCTCTTTCTCCTCACTTTCAACAAGTACTTTGAACAGTGCCTACTACAGCTATCCTCATCGGTCATCTCTCCCTGTTCACCAGTCTCACCTCATCCATGGTAAGCTACTCTTCATCTCAGTATCAGGGACACCTAACTGATTACATTCTTCGGACAACCTTGGAAATTCTTCCTGTTGGCTACCACAGTCTCCTCTCTGGCTTTCTTAATGTCCATCATGGTTGTTTTGCCAATTCCCAAGTCTTGCCAACGGCTGACTGCTTCAAAATATTCAGGTTCTCTTTGATCGTAACTCTCTTGCATTTCATTGGAGAGCTTGAGGCCATGGAAAAGGAAATAGCGTCCAAAGGAAGATGCAGTTGCAGAAGCTGAAATTTCAACGAGCTTGTGCATGTGCAGTAAATATTAAGGTGCTTCTGCGAGGTCATACCTTACCCATTGGATGTTCACTTGCCGTTTGGACCATGGGTGTTCGTAACTCTGAGGTTCTACTGTATTATAAATTCTCAACGAACTCTTAGTTGACATAATGAAATGACAATGACCTTCTCTTAATAATCAACTTCAGGGAGTATTTTTCAAGTTGTCATTGTATTTTCTATAAATTTCTCGATGAACAAACTTGATTGGTGTACAACATTACACTAGTTGTCTCTGCACCAAGGTGAAGAGAATAGTATATATCAGTATAATAATCACTAATACAGTAGACCCTCGCATTTCCAAATGCATTGAAACGCACTGTAGTTTAGATATGCAAAAAGCTCAAATATCATTAAAACACATGAATATAATTAAACTACTCTATTGTGGCGTTTGACATTTCTACTATCCCTTCATGAAATCTTTTCATGGGGTTGTCATTTTAGTCAGGATAAGACTAGAGACAAAGTTGTCAAAACATATTTTTGGCAAGGTCAATACAAAGACATTGATTGCTATGTCAAGATATACGAAAATCTCAGTAGGTAATTCAATTGCCTATGCTACTGACATTGTCGTGGCAGTGATCCAGCCAGCTATAACTATAACCAACACCTCATTTTATGGACTGTCGAAAGTGTAAAAAGCTAACACCATTTCTTTCAGAGATAATTTGTTCAGGAAAGCCAAATGGAGAGCACATCAATATCTATTACTCTTGCTGATAATAGAGGAGAAAAACTGGCCTGGAGCATAGATTGCAAAACGTGGTACCACCTGTGAGAAAATTCCAAAGAACTAATCATTGTGCTATCTGGAAATGTGAACAATGTTGATAAGACTAATCAAGTTCAATTTATACAAGACACTAACTACAGTGTATTTGTAGTTGGTGGTGATATTGTGTGTTAAGTATTTATTATTCCTAGATGGCCATGAAGTAACCATCTTTAGCTATGACGAAGAAAGCAGGCAGGTTGATCATTCCTATAAAAAAAGGATCATGTGAACTGCAACTCAGGTTGCTCTCTATTTTGCAACAAAATAGGTCTAGCTATCGAAAGCAATGTGAGTTGCTTCCAATAGTTACACGTGACAATAGCTAACACTTCTTAGGCTTATGAATGATCAGCCTGTTTTCTTCATTATAGCTGTGTATGGAGATATTATTATGACCTTTTGACAACACCAAAATGAATGTGAGTGATAGCTATCAGGGTTTCATTTAGAAAATTGTCCAAGGAGGGGCAACTGAAGGAATCTGGATATTAAGTGGGGGGGGGGGGGGGGCATGATGGTTAAAGATGTGACAAAGTTTCTAATGAATTTTAATAATACAATTTCCAAGGGGTGACAAAAAGGTTCAAAGGGGGGGAAGCTGCCCACCCCCCCCCCCTAAATGAAACCCTAGCTATGTTACAATGTATATGAACAGTGTAGGTTGATAGAGACACCAGTAATATCATGGTAGGATCAAAGCCACTGCCAGGGTAAAAATACGCTAGCTTATACTGTCCTATAGGCCAGTAGGACCAAATTTTCTGCTACACTGGGTCAGCTTCAAATCTCCAGGCATTCCCTTGATTGATCTCTTCACAAAGAAAACCATTCCCGATATATAAAAGCCGGTTTTATTTAAAGGTGGTTGATCCAATCACTTTTATGTGTGGTAAATGTATGGTACATAGATAGATATGATACAGTATGTCCTCTCTAATTGTCTAACTATGGCTACGTGGACTACTACAGTTATTGGATTACTAAAGTCTCTATGTGAAATCACCACCTCAATAGAAAACTGTTTATAATGGTCCTTCTTTTAGATCACTCTCAAATCTGACTAGTTAATGGACCAGCGCATATATGTATGAATATGCTAAAATGTGCTTTCAATTATTCAATTATAGTGGTTTATGTACAATTAGCAATTGGTAATTAGTATAGTTAGCAATCACTATTGATAATAAACTTAGGCTAGATGTATATATATATATATTCAACTGTCCATTAGAAGCTTCTAGGAGCTTCTAGAAGACCTATCAACATGACTACATAGTAGCTTACCAGACTATACATGTTCAATAATTAACAACTACAGAAAGGTTACAGTTCAGTTCACCACATTTCCTTCCCCTTAAAATGCCAAGTTTGAAGATAACTGATCTAGAGAAAACCAATCTTGGGGTCTTCCTCACATTAGGGGGTAGCGCCAGGTTCATTGTCTACTTCATGTACATCCAATGCTGCTTGGTTTTCATCATCAGGTTGGCAGATTCTCTTCACTTATAGTGTGACAGGTCTGCACATTGAAAAATGTCTTTGCTTAAAGCATGTTCTCCTTTTTCCAGTCATTCCCGTATGTGTTCGATATGACGTTTGAGAATCCCCCCTCCTTCCACTTGGACCATGTACGTAATGGTACCCAAAGATTCTGCTATGGTTCCTGGAATCCATTTTTCTGCATGCACACGGAAAACTCGTGTTTATCCTGTTTGTTGTGGTATCGCTTTTGATCAGCCTGTTTAGCAAGCATCCGGTGTTTAGTGTCTGGCTTTAGCAAATCAAACAAGGTGTGCAGAGTTTGCCCCTGGAATAACTCAATACGTGATACATTAGTAGTGCTGTGGATCTGTATCCCAGCACAAATTGGTTGAGATGACAATTAAGTGGGTGTCCACCTTTTCCTCTTGCTTTCACAGTTTTCTTGGAGGTTTGCACCAACCTCTCTGCCAACCTATTGGAGGCAAGATGGAAGGTGTGCACAGGATGTGTTTGTTTTTGTTGCTTCCAATGAAGCAAGTGAATTCTTGCGATGTGAACTGTGGCCCATTGTCTGAAACTACTTGTTCAGGTAGCCCATAGCGAGAAAACAGTGCCTGCAGAGTTTCAATGGTCATTTGGGAAGTGGTAGAAGGCATGACAACCATTTTGAGTGGGAATCAATGATGATTAAAAACATCTAGCTGAGGAAAGGTCTGGCAAAGTCTATGTGAATCTTTTTCCACATGCCATCCTGCGATACCCACAGGTGTAATAGTGCTGATGCATGGGCAGATTTAACTGCCTGACATGTCACACAGACTTTGCCAGTGTCTCAATGGCCTGATCCAATCCATTCCACCATGTACATTTGCCTTTATTCGTACAATTCCAGGATAAGTGTCATGTAATCATCATAAAATGCTCAGCTATAAACTGGGATAACCCATCAGAATTGCAGTGTAACTGTGTTGGTTTGTATAGGATGTCGAAGGTGTAAGCTGACAACATAACTGCCCACCACTGGAGTTGAGCAGCTGCCAATGAGGGAATGCCTTTCTTTGGCCCGAAAATAGGGTTTGTGGTCTGTTATGAGATTGAACTTCCTCCCATACATACAAATACTGGTGGCATTTTTTTAAACCAAATACTAAGGATAGAGCTTATTTTTCAATTGGTGTGTAGTTCCTTTCATTAATAGACAGTGTGCGTGACGCAAATGCTATAGATCTCTCGGACCCATCTGGAAATATGGGAAATATCTGCTCCAATACCATAGCCAGATGTATCAGCAACGAAGTTGATTGTGAGTCACGGATCATAATAGTGGGTGAGTACTTGCAGAAAAATACATTGTTGTTTCACCAGTTGGAAGCCTGTATACATTTGCTGGTCCAGTTCCAACTCTTGCCTGCCTGGAGGAGAGTTTTCAATGGGTGATGGTGGTCAGTACAGAAACCCAAGGTCGGAGCGCACTTTCCTTCACATTTGTCGGGGTAGGTACTGGCTTCTACGTTATTTGGTAGCACTTGGATGCCATTTTGGTTAACTTGATGTCCTAAGGAGCACCACAGTAACAGCACTTTTCTTCCTTCATACGGAATCCATGCTCCTCCGAACAGGGTTAGTATTTTTTCCAGCGTTTTCAGGTAGCATGCTTCCTCCTTCCAGCTGACAAGAATGTCGTCAATGTAGCATATCATCCTGGAATTCCCTGAAGCATGGAGTCCATCAGTTTCTGAAACAAGGCTGGAATCAAAGCTACTCCAAATAGTAATCTCTTGCACCTATATAGCCCTTGATGTAATGACATAATAGGAGGCAGACTTCTTGTCCAATGGTACCTGTAAATAGGTTTGAGAGAGAACCAATTTCATGAAAACCTTACCTCCTGCTAACATGACAAAGAGAACATTTGGCCTGGGTAATGGGTACTGGTCCACTGCTAGACTCGGGTTAATGGTGACCTTAAAGTCTCCACAGATACTGAAATGCCCATCCATCTTTGGCACTGCCACAATACGTGCCACCAACTCACTGTGATCAATTCGCTCAATGACCCCTTGCATCTCAAATTCTGTCTAGCTCCTGTCCAATGGCATTCTTGATGACAAATGGTACCAGATGAGGCTTAAAAAGCTTAGGATTAGTGTCTAGTTTCAAGTGCAACATTGTTTGGTAGGAACGCATTATCCCCAGGTATCTCGAAACAGTGTTTCTTTCATGTCACTGAAAAAGGTCTTTGCTGCTACTGATTTTGTCAAATAGATGGCCATGATTCTGTTCCAGTCCAGCTTGATGTATTCAAGCCTATTGCGAGTCAGCAAACTAGGCCCTTGTCCAAAACCATCTCACCCATAGCATAACAACCATCACCATTAATGACCACCAGCACCAGCTTTGCCTCTTGACTGGTGCACATGGAGGTTTCGGACCAATGATATTCGCTCCTCCGTATATGCTTTGAGCAGGTCAGATTTGTACAGCTTTAAGGTTGGGAACAGAACTTGCATGTAGTGTCCACTGCCCCGATATCCACTTCCATATTAATCACTTCCCATTCACAATCACTTCTAACGGAGCTGATGAGTGTTCTCCCACCTTGTTCAGATAATTCTCATCTTCACTAGAGTCTTGCTCTGCGAATTGAATCTGGATTGAATCTGGTGCATGTGGTGGAACCTTTTATGGTGCTGTACTGTTGATGTATATAGTGAGGTTGTTAAAGACTCTTCCCTGAACTGTGGGTTTAGTTCGACATACTGGTGCAATATGTCTTGTTTTGGGGCAGGTGTAATTTTTTAATTTACAGTCATTGTTTGTGTGGCCTGGACACCCACAGGGAGGACATGGGTGTTATGTCCCTTGCTTGAGTGTATGGCCGCTGAAAGTTGATTCCAAGTCGGTACCCCTATCAGCCGTCTCTATCGGACGGGTAATTTTCATTGCCTTTATTATGTCAGATCTGCCTCTGAAATTACATGTTGCTGAATTGTTTCCTGCTGGAAACCACACTCAGAGCAACTTCCAGGTATTCCTAATGTTTGGATAGATCTGCCATGATAATGGGCAGAGACTTTGTACTGGGCAACGGAGCCAGAAGATCACTCAGGAGTTGAGTAACTAGGTGCTCCAATGGAGCTCTATAAGATTGGGACTCGTTTATCCTCTGGAATATCATTTGCAGTAAAGTAGAGTTAACTCGTTCCAGGTATGCAGTCATAGAATCAGACTCAGGAGATGAAAGATGTCAATGGTGCCAAATATAGTGGCCTTAGATAGTAGATAGTGAGTAACAATTTGTAATTGGTATAAGTGGCAATAAATGATAGCAATTGGTAATATTTAAGGTCATAAAGACTTGTAAATATATACATTCAACTGTCTTCTAGAAGACCTATCAACATGACCATATAAGTACATAAGAGCTGACCAGACTGTACATCTACTACTTAGCAACTACAGAAAGATTATAGTTCAGTTAACCACAGTTCATAGTTCATTCAGCCATTCATCTCTGGCATAGTCCCCTTCGTTAATAGATAGACTCGGTCTTCTCATGAGGAAGAGCAAAATCTGGCACTTCATAGAGATATTTGGTTGCAGTTTTGGTGTCCACATCTGGTGTGCTCTCCAATTCATCATCATTTTATTCAGAATCATTTTGCCCCCTTTTCTTCCCTGATGTTAGCCAGCAAGTTCACATACTCCTGCTGGGTCAGGCCAGTTTCAGGCATAGCTCAGACTCAACCTCATCATCTTCATTAACCATGCATTCAAGTTTTTAACCACATGATTGAATCTAAAACATTTCCTTTGCCAATTTGAATGAACAAGGACATGGCGAAGAAGCTGCTTCCTCTAATATTTCCAATAGTTCCAGCATCACAAGGCTGTAATCTAGGTTGTTGTTGGGAGGAAGAAACACTAGTTCAACTACTTGATCTGATAACAATTGGGTGGGCAATGTATCAGGATTCTCTGCCTGAAGGTCACCCCTGGAAAAGATTCCAAGATACAGGCAGAATGAAAATACCCTGAACCTCATGCAAACACATTAAACACTTAACAAGTAAACACTTAGGGCAATGTGAGAACATCAAACAATTTAGTTGGCCAGATCTAATTGGCCAAAATATCGTGTGAAGTGCATGCATATTACTATTACCATGTATGTAAAATCTAAGCTCACATCTTAGCCTATTTAAGAGAGACAGTTGCTGAGCTGAGGAGGCTGCTCAGGGTGTGATACCCAAATATGTGAGTGTGTGAAAATTTGCTTTAATTGCCTTAATCCTCCACATCGGTGGCAGCGACCGACTCGAACCAACCTCATTGAAACATAGCAGCCTGGACTACTGAACATGGCCACAAGAACCAGAGGACAGCAATCCACTGAGGATAGCACCCTACTGACCCCTCCACCCTAAGCAAGTAGGACAGACATTGAAGACATGAGCATTGAGGACAAAATAGAGACAGCAGTCGATGCAGTGACCCAGAGACTGGTGAAGTTGGAGTCTCAACATAGGAAAGAAATGAAGTTTATGGCAGAGAAATTGAGAAGGAGAGAAGAGAAGGAAGACCAATGATGTGAAGCATACATAGTCAGGGAGGAGAGGCGACTACAAGAGACATAAGACCGAGAAGCAGCTATCAGGAATGAGATGGAGGAACGAAGAAAAATGATGCAGAACAATGGATGTAATTCATGCAGATGACCGTCCAGAAAAGTATGGATGTGAGATGAGTGGTGAATGAACAGAGGAGACTGGAACGAGAGGATAAGAGCGGAGACACCTTGAGAGAGAACAGAGGTGCACCGGCAAAGATGCTACTAAGCTGGCCCAACTCCTGATATTGAATATTGAATCGTTCATGGAGAATTTTGAGCACACATGCTGACCTTTGAGGTGGACACTGACTATTGGATTGCTAACCTTCTCACTGCCCGGATGAGAAATCCCTAAGGTTTCAGGCTGGCCTCCCCATCAATAGGAGGAAGGACTTTGCCAACTTCAAGCAGACACTGATAGAATACAGGAGGAGGTGGAGGAATCTCACCATGCTCCCTGGAGAGTCGGGACAGGAGATGCCAAAGCGAGTCGCCCTAACCCTCCGGAAATGGATCAAGGAGATAATATCCAAGCAAGACCTAGAAGACATGATAGCTCTTGAGAAGTCACTCACCATGCTACCTGACTACAAGATGGAAATCTGGGTGCGTGAACGCTGACCCACCAACCCAGCAGAGGCAGGACAACTCATAGATGAGTACCGCCATCTCCAACCCAGAACAGAGGAGCCCAGATGTCTGTAGATGAGACCAACCCTGACCAGGTGGAGGTGACACATTCAGACTCAGAGGATGGCAGGAGCTTTATAAGATGAAAGGAGAGACTAGACAACCCCCTGAAGCCAAACCACAGACACCACCAGCCTTCGACCCTGTACTAGAACTCAGATGTTTTCATTGCAGTGACCATGGTTACATTGTGGTAAAGTGCCCACGAGAATGACAGCTATGGTATGCCACTATAATTACTTTGTTGACTTGTTTCACCTCCCAGGTATGGGCAACGGATAAAGACTCTGACAATAGACACTGTGTGCATGAAAACCCAGCCGATGATCTGTGTGATGGAACACCCAGTACAGGATAAACTATATTTAGAACAATGGTTGGACTACTCTATAATTAGTTACTGTGGTTATTATGTTTTAGGTATTAGTGGTTTTGTATATCCTCTGTTTAACTTATTTTTCATAATCACCTTAGCTGATTGAGAATGTGATATGAATGTGGTTGCTGTCACAAAATGTGTTACTTATTTATCCTGTTTAGTTCTTTGCATGCATGGAATGTGATTATTGTAACCTAGGGTATATAAGAGATCTGTTTTGTGAATTGAATCATCGAAATGACTGTGAATTAAAGTATCTTTTATTATTTGGTCAACTCTTCTCTCCAAACTCAACTGCTAACCCTTCACAATCTGGAAGTAACCCTTCACAATCTGGAAGGAAGCACTGACTGGCACAGGCTACACTCGCACACTCCCTCTGGCCAAGGCCACCATCAATGTAAAGATGAGGACACTGCATCACATTGTGGCAGTAACCTGGCATATGATGCCTTGTTGTGGATGGATATCCCTATCCTTCTTGACCTCGCTCCACAACAGAAAGAGAGAATCAAACACAAGCCCAAACGTAATTGCCCCTGGCCAGTTACCTCCTATGCAGACCCTCCTGACCAGTATAGTGAAGTGTTGGGCAGCAGCTCTAGTGAGGATGGGAATAGCACATATGACGGGTCCAAGGGGAGTAAGAAGATGACCCAATGACCACCACTACTCCACAACCGAAAGACCAGGCCCCCTCCCTCACCCTGCCACACTACCAGCACAGCTGCAGAATGATGATGAGGTGCATGGACCACTGCAGACATCCCACTTTGATGACGAAATCTTTCAGGTGTAAAGTACAAAGAGGAAGAAGGTCAAAAGAAAGAAGAGAAATAGCATGTTAGCAACACCAAACTAAGTGGGGCCAGCAACTGCCTCTGGATGGAGGCCCTCCCAGATTAGGCAGTCTCAGACAGAAGACCCTTCCCTGGAACATCCATGGAGAAATTGTAACAGACCCGGCACACCATTCAAGTCGGATGGACTCATCTACAGAAAATGGAAACCCATCAGACAGGAGGAGGAGGCCCACCAACTGGTGCTACCACGACCCTACCAGCTGAGGTTAGCACACCAGATCCCTTGGGCAGGTCACTTAGGACGGGGGGAAACTACAGAGAGACTCATGCTCCGCTTCTTCTGGCCGTGGATAAGAGCTCATGTTGCATATCTCTGTGCTAGGTGTCATGTCTGGCAGATGGTGTCACAGGGCACAATACAGAAGGTACCATTAGTTCCTTTACCTGTTATAACTATTCCTTTTCTCTGCATAGCTATGGACATTGTGGGACCTACCAGAGACAGCTGAAGGACACAGATTCATCCTCACTACGTGCAACTATGGCACCCGATTTCCAGCATTCCACCTCAAAATGACCATAAGCACAGAGGTGGCAGAAGCAATGGTAGAACGCTTCTCCAGAGTGCGGCTCCCAAAAGAAATTCTGACAGACAGAGGCTCCAGTTTTACCAGCACCCTCCTGCCAAGAGTTTCACTGCCTCTTCGGAATTAAGTCTATCCGCAACTCGACCTACCACCCCCCCCCCCCAAACAGATGGTATGGTCGAGCATTTTAACAGCATGCTTAAGCAAATGCTAAGAAAATTTATAGGGTAATTTTACCAGCAATGGGACAAGATCTTGCCTTATGCCTTGTTTGCCTATCGCAGTGTTCCCCAAGAATCCACAGAGTACCCCCCATTTGAATTCCTCACGGATGAAAAGCGAGAGGACCACTGGACCTTGTCAAGGAGAAGTGGGAAGGCCCAAAGAAAGCCTCCGAAAGCATGCTCTCCTTTATGCAGAAAACATACCAAAGACTAGAGGTGGCATGAGACCTGGCGGCCGGCACACAGGTGACTGACAAAGCGGCTATGAAGAAATACTGCGACAGAACCACCAAGGACTGAACACCCCAAGTGGGAGATCTAGCACTGGTATTGCTCCTTTTCTCCGCCAACAAACTCCTGGCCAAATGGCAGGAACCCTTCCCCATGATATAATTGAGAAACTTTTAGGGACAACATTCAGGGTGAGAATAGAGGGTTGCTGTCGCCCATTGTGCACCTACCACATCAACATGATGTCGAAAAGGGAGGCACCCTCTGCGGTGCGCTTGACAGCGACACTCAAACAGGAGCAGATGCAAGAGCCAGATATTCCAACCTGGCCAGATACCCAGCCAACAGATGAACCACTCATCAGCCTGGATCTAGAGGAGGAAACAGATGGCACAGATGAGAGAACTACTGCAAATGCACCATCACCTCTTCACCGACACGCTAGGAAGGACAGAGAAAGCCACATTTGCCATCCACACCAGGAGATACTTCCCATCCACTCACCCCCTATCACCTTCCTCACGCCAGGAAGGACATTGTGAAATGAGAGATTGAGCAGATGCTGCGGGCAGACTTGATTGAGCCCAGCATGAGTGCTTGGGCATCTCCTATCATCATGTTGTTTAAGAAGGATGAGTTACTTAGACTGTGTGTTGACTACAGGAAGATCAATGAGTCACCCATCCTAACGCATTCCCAATGCCCAGAATCAATGAACTCATCACAATGGACTAGTAGGAGCCTCCTCATCCCTCAACCTAACCAAGGGGTACTGGCAGGTGCCAGTATATGAACACTCCAGAGAAGAGTCAGCCTTTGTCACCCCTTATGGGAAGTACTGATTCAAGGTTATGCCCTTTGGCCTAGTGATTGCCCCAGTGTGTTTCAACGAATGATGAACTCCATCTTTGGAGATGTAGCCAGTTTTGTTGCAGCTTACATGGACGATGCGTTCGTCTTCAGCTCCATCCCACAGGACCACCTCCACCATCTCGACCAAGCCTTCACGAGAATAAGAGTGGCTGGACTCACCATCAAGCAAGCTAAGTGCTGCTATGCAATGTTTATGCTATCTTGGCCACGTTGTAGGCAGAGGTGAGATCTTATTGCAAATGAATAGGTGGCATGCAAATTGTTGTCTCTCAAAAGAGGTGGTCTTCCAAGTGATGAGTCCAAAAGAGGATCTACTGTAACATGAAGTGTCCTTATGTGGAGCAAAGAAAACTCGAGGACATTTTGCAGAGTTCAGGTCCATTTCCCCCCCAGTTTTCAAGTCTAGGCATCTATGATACACCTCTGTGTGCATATGGGAAATATCATCCTCATCCAGTGCTCACATCATTTGAAGAACTATAAGTCAAGACTATGCATGTGAAATTGTCATCTTAGTCTGTCTGAAGTGTTGCCATGCTCACACACTCCTTATTCAGACAGATCATGAATCACATGTTGTGTAAAACATGTCAGCGAGGCTGGATGTGTTGTTTACCCTGATGACTCAAGTATCTTGGTTGGGACATTGGCATTAAGGTAATTTTAAAAAACCTAGATGTCAGCCGAAAATAATAGTACAGCATCAACTAATGTCAAGCTATCGAAGGCTTGCACTCAAGAAAGAAGTTGTACGTCAAAATCTGAATCATCAACTGGACTTGATGAATCTTCTGGCATAGCATATACAACTGCCATGTAAGAACTCTTGCTAGGATGAATCCATGCACAAATGGGTTATGTATATCTGGTAGAGGTACTTATAACAGTTTTCCATTTTCCATCGAGCACCCATGGCCTACTGAGGGCCCGCCTTGCTCACCAATAATTAGTAACTGATAATGAATGATAGGCATTGAGTGGTCAGTGAAAACAAAAGCTAGAGCTTGTTGATGAACTGAGTAACTATATCCATCATCCTTCCCTGTAAGTCATGCAGCCTGTTCTAGCAAAGCTGCAAGAGTAATATTATACACTGATCTGTAAATTATTGATGTAATAATATTGTATAGCTTGGATTGTGATATGGAGAAGTAGCTAAGAATAGTATACTAATTCCTTATAGATTCCAAACTGGTGTAAGGTTGGAACAAGAACAAGCTCAGATACTCTCAAGATTGACCAAGATGATCATTTCCAGTTTAGCAAACCCATCCATTGACAGTAGCAAACCCATCCATAGCATGTTGATGAATAGAGTGGCTAAGTTAAAATGAAAATTCACTATTCCTGTGAGCTATTAACCATGCAGACCATTTCCACTTGCCTGTGTGGCCAATTTTCTTTCCTCTAGCTAGCTTCTAATCTGCTGCCTTTTTCTCGATCTTTCTCTTCACTTTGATGACCATCACCAGGCATACATTAGCCCACATTTATGTACACCATTCCTAGTGCCACAGGATATTTGGCAACCCCAAGGAATATGGAAGCCAAATACCCAAGTGAATTTGGTATCCTTCCATGGTCGTGGAGTCCCTTGGTGGCTGGAGCCTAGTGCAGCAAAGGTCATCAGCAGCATCGGCAGACGTCAAGAACAGAGACTGATTTGCCTCCGGAGGGAGAATGCTTGCATGAGAGTTAGAAGGAACTCAATCAGGCCACCTGACATCGTCTAACTGAACTATTAGCTTTTCCTGGAACTATTAGCTTACTGATTAAGCTACTACTTATTAAGCTCAGAGCACAGACTGAATGCATTATGTCGTACAATCGGGGGTCACAGCAGTCAGTGGTAACTTGTCCATCGCTAAGCCATTGAGAGCTAGTGACTAATGAATGTAAGTGAAGGTCTTAGGTCTAGCCCTAGTTCTAAATTAGAGCTTGTGAAGAGGGTGGAAGAGCAGTATGGCACAGCGTTTTAGAAACAGAATTCTATGTTGTGCAATCATGGATTTCAAAGCAATGCTTAAGTGTCAATTCTCTTCCTGTAGCCCTAGCCCAGTTTATTTGCTGCTGCTAGGGATATCTTCTCTAATCAAGGATGACATGGGGTGCCATGGTATATATTCTACCTGGGGGTGGGTGGGTGGGTGCAGAATACTCTAGGGCATTTAGTTTGGTTTGGGGGTGCCAAAAAGAGAAGAAGCCTGGAATACCGGTTTATATGCCATCAACTAAACAAGAGCATAAAAGCTCACAACTTTAACCCGCCTTTTGGAAGATAGTACTCGATCGACCTCCTTTAGGCATAACATCTGCTCAGGAACATTTCCAGCAAAGAATAAGTGAAATTCTTGGAGATTTATTAGAAGGAGTTGTTTGTCTTATAGTTGACACTCATCCACAGAAGGACAAAGCTGAGGACTACTGCTAGGCATCATGCTCCTCCTTTCTCCTTCTGTGGATGAGTATGAGTGTCAAGATTTAGGAACTAACTCAATATGCCAGCAACTGTTTTGAAAAATATCTTGCCACCCCAATTTGAGCAAGGGTATGCTCTACTGATGGCAAGGTATGGCATTTCCTGCAAACACTTGCATTGAGCTAGGTTAAGTCCACGGAAATTCTAACTTAGCCCCATGGCTTTGGTACAATGACCATACCTGCTCACGAGTATTGATATTTGAATCACCCCAAATTCCTCCATTCTCTGGAGCTCCGCCTTCACTCATGAGCTTTATTAAACAACTGTCTTTCATTCTCCCTAAACTTTATACAATGTTCATGGATTGAAGAGCTGGAACTTTTTAAAGCCCCCACCACAAACATTTCTTGCTTTGATTCACGGTTGTTTCTCTTTAAACTACCTAAAAATTTCCCAAGAACATCGAGTGTTTGTTGGAATGGACCAGTAATTGATCTGTCTGCTTGTGCCGGTGGCCCATCTCATTAGAGTCATTTTCTGTAACGATGGTGATGTCAGCTCCTGCATCAATCTTACACTAAACTCGATTACTTCATTGTTTATCACACTACGCTATCTATGGGTTTTCATTCATTTTGACTGCTGCAGTCTCTGTACCACTAGGAAAGAAGTTTCACTGTTTGCTTTACTAACGAAGAGAGAGTATAGGCCAGAGGTGCCTTTTAGTCCTACACACAGCTTAAAAATTCTGGCTCTCTGTTGCAAATTGGGTCTTTTGCACGAGTATACGGAGAATGGGAACACAATACAAAATGCTTCAAATTAATTAAAACAAATCACGACCATGTCTGAGTTTGCTCCACATTGCGCTTAATTGGTTAAAGGGGATTACCTATAAAATTTTAAAAGCAGCTGAAATTTGTATCTATCATAACATTTTTATTTTTATTTATTGCCAAAAAGATAGCCTTTTTTCAAGAGCTTTCCAACAACCTAGTTTATGAAGGCTAGCAAGTCTGTACAGTGAAGATACCTACCTACACTCTCTTCAAAACTGTACTCTGATCACATTAACCCTCTAAAATGACAGAATGCCTGTAACCACTTCCCATTCACAGGTTGTTTAAAGGAATTACAAAAGTACGTCATGAGCAAGAACTTTTTTGTTCAGTCAAAAGCTTTATGTCAATGCTTGCCACTGACCCCCATTTTAAAGTTAAAAAAAATCTTTATTGACCTCCGATTTCCCCTCTGTGTGACACTCTGAAAGAAAGACTTCCCACTCATAACATGCTTATGTGGGTCTGTTACATAACCAGTGAATAGGAAGTGGTTACAGGCACACCATGATTTTAAAGAATGATTTAATGATGCAGGGTAAAGTTTTGAAGAGAGTGTAGTTATCTTCGCTGTATACAGTAGACGTCAAAAAAACATGCCGGTTGCATTTATTTTGAATGCACATAGATGCCTACCATTTCCAACCGTTACCTACCAATGCAAATAAATGGTTAACGTTTACGAGAGTTTTGCACAGCGACGCTGACTAAAAGTCAGCGCTTCCGTGCAAAGGTCACCAAAGCGCACGAGATTTGTGCCTCGTCGCAAATTATTTTTTTAGCTGCTGATACCCGTCTTTGCTTTGAGCTTTCGAAAGGATAGTTTTACAGCTCCTGTTCTACTGACATAAGTTGTTGAAAATATATCCTGAAGTCAACGGTGAAAAACAGGGAATAGATTCTGTATGATTGTGATATAAAGTCAAGACTTCTTTTCAGCTACTAGCTGGGCCTTCACAGGTTTGTAAATCATAGCTTCTGTACTAGAACATTTGCAAGCCTCTTTTTCTTCTTAAGTTGTTCCATAAGTAAGACCTAGCAAAACTTAACTAGCCTTTGTGTGCAAGCCTTTAGCTACACAACATGCTCTCAATGTATAAAAGTGTCGAGTTAAACTTTATCTCGAATAGTGGATAATTTGTATATCAGCATTCTCTAACTGGTATTATTGCAGCTTTGAGTTTGTTTAGATGTGGGAGAGGAAAGATGTAGATGGTCCTGTTATTTGAACAGGCTGTTTGGCAACAAATA
The DNA here is from genome assembly GCA_028752905.1 of Cladorhizidae sp. MBARI D1340-BT2. Lineage (NCBI taxonomy): Eukaryota > Metazoa > Porifera > Demospongiae > Poecilosclerida > Cladorhizidae > Cladorhizidae sp. MBARI D1340-BT2. The sequence continues at coordinate 10,748,917 of JAQNBH010000017.1, forward strand.
AAGTGTAGGTAAGATTTTGGTGATGCCCCTTGTTTCCTTCTCCACCAACATATCCAGCTGTCTAATCCACATTACACCAATTTGTTGACATGTTCGTATTTGGAGATGGATAAAGTGGTTATGCAGCCAAAATGAATAATGTTATTTGACAATGTGATTGTGTGTTTCTTACTTCTCTTGGAATATATAATAGAATGTTCTTCGTTGGAGAAGAACCAGAGGGAGCTAACCCACCGTGTGCCACTTCTGGAGAACAGGTTGTCTCCGGTATCCACCAGTGCCTCAGCCTACTCCAGTTTGTCTTCAAGCTTCAATGAAGTTGGCAACCCATTTCTCCACCTGCCTTAGTGCCAGGCCCCCTCCTTTCAGACCATTGATTTGAAAGTGGTCACTCAAAAGTGGGACTTCTTTTTTTTAATGATTCTAAACATTTTTCTGTATTATTTTGTACAACAAAGAACACAACAATTGAATTGAAACAACATTTTATAACCATATAATTGAACAGTTATCAGGTAGAAAACAAAATAGAGCAGCAATTAGAAATAAATATAGAGGGTGTTAAAAAAAATTGATATCATTTTGCAATTTAATAACTTTGCCAATAATGGTTCAAATGACCTTAAATTTTAACAGCATGTGTAGAAACAGGTAAAAATTTTATTTGGTTTTTTTTCCTTCTTTTCTTTTCAGCTTTTCAGGTAACACTCGACCATCTCTTCCAATGCTGGTAGTCATCCAGATCCTTTTGCCCTGCACAGACGGCCTTCCTCTTTGAAGTTTTTATACCATGTCCAAATCTGCATTGAAGTTGGTGCATTTTTAGAGAATTCTTCACAAATACACGCTGCACAGTCTTGTTCGACTGTGTTCGAGCATACTCCAACACACAAAAAGCCTTTTCTTTTCACCTGTACCGTGTCTCAGGCGGCACGTATATTGAAAATTTGTGAAATCGGTAATGGAATCCACATACCTTTGATTCAAATTTGGAGGAATAAATGTTATGTTGCTCAACATTAAGCCTGTTCAGTTTGATCTGCCCAGACTATGAAGTTTCTACATCTCAAATTATGTTACATCTCAAATGATATTAAATTTTTTGAAACACACTGTATATTATATAATACATTTAAAGACAGATTTCGACTGCACTGCTTCTTGATAGGTGATGCTCAATCGACTCGACTGAAGTACAGAACAGGAGGCTTAGACTATAGACTAGACTGAAACTTCACGTGGGAAGAGAGAAGGCTCTGGAATGATGAGACTTGAAAGCGCTCACTCGCAACTGAGGCTATTAGCACACTTGCAAAGTGTTTGCGATTCAGCACCGCTAAGCGGACCATTTATCCTGTTTGTTACAGTTGGTTTCCATTGAGACTGCTAGCATTTACGGTGTGCGTTTATTTGCGTTCATGGTTTATGGTTTTTAACATTGAACGCAACTCATCCGGCGTTTTTTTTTGCCTGTACTGTAGTCTTCATAAAGTAGATCATTGGAAAGCCCTTGAAAAAAGCTATTGCTACAGAATGACACTGAACAGCAAAACCATTTGTGTATACAATGTTCAGGTCTTCAAAATAATTATGAACGACCTATATAGTGGTCGTCCTATTTACACAAGAAGCAGCTGAAGCAGAAAACCTATAGATCACATTTAGCAACCTCCGCTGGCCATTGATACTTGATTGCCCACCATAACTACCGTAACTTCAACACAGCCAATTCTTAACTCAATCAGGCGACCATCGGGGAATTGTGCTCTTACCTTGTCAAGCAATATCACCTTTCCAACCCACTCTTCTGCCTTCTTTGCCATCTTCATTACCCCTTAGCTTCCTATCAAACCATATTCCTAAGTACTTGAATTCTTTGACCTCTTCCAATATCTCCTCACCAATCCTCAAATGCACTTCTGCTTCCTTCTTCCCTACTACCATGACCATGCTCTTCTTGCTATTAAATTTCATCTTCCACCTTAACACATACGACTGTACCACATCCAACATAGCTTGCAGTTTCACCCCTGATGCAGCCTGAAGAACAACATCATCTGCATACATCAGTGCCCACACCAGCAGCCTTCCACTTTGACTCCTAGCTCAGCTCTCTCCAATTCCTCTGACATTAAATATTGAAAAGAAGTGGAGACAGAGGACATCCCTGCCTAAGTCCATTCTCCACAGCAAACCACCTTGACCTCCTTCCGTTAAATATCACCGTCGTCTCCACCCCACTATACAATCCTACACATGTTCTCACAAGTTTCTCCTCTACTCCATATACTGCCTCAACTTCTGCCTGTCATATGCCTTACTTATGTCCAGGAGAGCCAAATATAAAGCTTTCCCCCGCTCTTCCTCACTTCACAAACTCCTCTTAACACCAACCACTGGTCTGAACAACTCTTCTGTCTCCTAAATCCTCCTTGTGCAAATCCTCCTTGTGCTTCCGTCAAAATCCTATCCTCAGCGAACACTCCCAACCTCCTCTAGCAAATACCTTGACCACACTACAACACAATTACTTTGTCCTCGTCACCATCCTTGTGGAGAGGTACCAGTAAACTCCTCTTCCAGTCCACTGGGCAGCACTTAATCCTCATCACCACATTCATCACCTGCACCATCACTCTACCAACCTTCTACCTCCATACATCAGCATCTCATTCAACATTCCATCAGGCCTGGAGCCTTTCCTCTCTTGAAACACTTCATTACTTCTACTACTTCTTCCCAACTTACTTCTTCACACATACCCAGCTCATGCCCACCCACTTCTCCTATCTCTAATTCTTGTACTATGGCATCCTCTTTTTTCCTCCCGAGCTCTTTCTAGTGTTTTGCCATCACCTCCAACACCTTGTCTTCCTCCTCCACCATCCTTCCCTCATCATCTCCTTTTATCCTTCTCTCCTTCCTCTTTATTAAATCATTCCAAAACAGCTTACAACTAGTCCCAGCCTGCTCTCTAATCTTCTATATAGTTCTCTTACTCAATTCCTTCTTCTCTTTCCTAATAGTCTTTTTCACTTCCTTTCTTGCTTCTCTATAGTCATCCCATAGTGTCTTAATGTAGCTTTTCAAACACATTGTAGGGCGCAAACTATGTGCAGAAGTATATTTCCAAGGTGAAGCCTTATACCACTAACATTGCTGGGGTGTGTGCTGTCACCATTTCGATGCCTTCCCTGGCCTATCTATTTAGAGCACTGGCTATGTCTTCTAAACAAGTCCCTGTAAATCAAGGCTAACTTGAAAGGAAGTACAAAGCACAGCAACTGAAGAAAGTGCGCCCAATTTGCACACTTGAAGCCAGCATAACAACGCTCTGCTCCATTCATGAAGGGCAACATCATCGACCTAGCTCACTGTAAAGGTGTCCTCTAGAACTAGCGTCTAGGCTAATCACTGCCACAGGTTTACACATGAAGGATAGCTTTAGCCATTGGTGCAATAAAAATTACAGCCAATATCTCAATAATTGTTCCCACCTTGTTTAGACTGGCTTTAGCAAATCCGGTCACATAGTTTACTACAAACTTTGCTACTAATGATAGGGAACATAACTGGTTAACAGAATTATCACAGAGCACCGAAGGAAAGGCCATGAAATAGCCAACAATAACTTCAGACATAAGATATCTTGCACTCTCGATCTGTTGATTAGCTCCACTGTCTGATGAACTAGAGTGTCAGAAACTCTTGTCAGCTTCTGCATGGTCTTGCATTCAGCATTCTGACAATTTTTATCCTGCAAAGCAAAGCCTTAAAGACCCAACTCTCTTGGTGAGCTTCAGACAGGGGAAGCTGCTTCCAAGTTCCTTCCTAACAAAACTTTCATTGTGTTGTAGGGCATCCCAGTTAGGCAGCCATGCTTATGTGTTTGGCATCTGTATACCAATAAAGGCATAACAAAGTGCATAACTCGCCACACAATGCTGTGCATGCATTTCTGCTTAACCGAACGCCAACTTAATTTGAGGCTTCATTACATTAAAAAAAATTGTCTCAACCAACTCAGTTGATACACAACGAAATTATAATGACCTTCTCAACAATTAACCTCAACAATTAACTTGAATTTTACTCTCTCAATGTTTCGACAAGAAGCTCTTACTTCAGGAATTGTAAGAATTAAGTTCTCAAACTCTTCAGAATGCAAATACAATAAGCTGCAGTAGTTTGGTTTAAGAATTAGCTCCGTTGCGGTGAGCAAACAAAAGCTATGTAGCGCTATATGTGTCCAACAAAACCTACTCTAAGAAGGAATCCAGAATGGTTCCTTTGGAGCATAGGTGCCTGTGCTGCTTTTCACCCAAGAACATACAGAACCAGTGGCAAAAAGGCGGAAGAAGACCTTTCCCAAAGGCAGTTGCGATCGTCAGCCATTAAATAATCTGTGTAATTTTGCTCGTACATCCTGTCTAATCAGAAATAAAGATTTTATAACTATTTTAAATCTAGAGTCATCTATTGGGAACGTGTATATGGAAAATGGGCACACAATGCAAAATGCTTAAAACAAATCACAACCATGTCCATGTTTGCCCCATATGGTGCTTAATCGGTTAAAGTGGGATTACACTTACAATTTAAAAAGGTGCTGAAATTTGTATCTATCATAACATTTTATTTTATTTATTGTCATTCTGTAGCAAAAAGATAGCTTTATTCAAGAGCTTTCCAATGAACTTTATGAAGGCTAGCAAGTCTGTGCAGTGAAGATACCTACCTACACTCTCTTCAAAATTATCCCCTGATCACCTCCCTCTAAAATGACAGAATGCCTGTACCCACTTCCCATTTGCAGATTGTGCAAAGGAACTACAAAAGTACGTCATGAGGCAAGGAGTTTTTTGTTTGATCAAAAGTTTTACTTCAATGTTTGCCACTGATTCCCGTTTTAAAGTTATTTTATTGACCTCCGATTTCCCTTCTGTGTGGCACTCTGAAAGAAAAAGACTTCCCACTCATAACATGCTTGTGTGGTTCTGTTACACAACCTATGAATAGCAAGTGGTTAGAAGCACTAAGTGATTTTAGAGAATGATTTAACGATGATCGGGCTACAGTTTTGAAGAGAGTGTGGGTGTGTTCTGTTGGCCCTAGCCCACAGACTAGCCATCCAAGTAGCAGCATAAGCTAGTTAAGTTTTGGGGACGAGAGTTCAAGGGGGGAGAAGAGCCATTTTCCCTTTTCCCCCCTCTTTTTTCCCCCTTCTTTCTTCTTCCCATCATTCTATACCTTCACTATTAAACTAGCTGCATTTCAAGTTTCAACATTTTATTGTCAACCATTCTTGAGTTATGATACTTTTTATCCTCCCATTTCATTGCACAACTCTGCGCGATGAACAAGAAGAAGCCTGAATAAACGCAGTAAGTTGGATCGTTCATAATATAATAACCGTTCATGGCCAAGATGAAACTTGGCTAAAATATCGCTCAGTACTATTCCGTCATTTCCGTGCTCTCTAAGGTGGGGGGAGGGGGGGGGGGGGGGGTATAAAGGTCTGCTCCTGCGCTCGCCACGTTTTTCTTTCTCAGTTCCCAACTTTGATCGAACCTCTGTGTGATTCTAGTGCGATTCTAAAGCTACTATCATGCAGCGTTCCAGTTGTCGTCGGAAGAAGAGACCCAAAGTCTTCCCTGGGGTACGACTGGTGAAGAAGAAGCTGAAGACACGAGTGATGCTGGCTCTTCTTCGCCGTCAAACCCTCCGGTTCAGACTAGTAGCGAGTCCGTAGTAGGCCTTCCACGACTACCCAGCTAGAACAGGGCTAGCCCTAGTCTGTTGTTGAGGCTGGCCTTTTGCATGCGAGCGCTGAACTTGTTGGTTTGGGGCAGGCTGCTGGGGAGCCTGTGTCAAGCATGAGGCAGATTGCTGGGGAGTCTGCTTCAAGCCGTGGGGCAGATTACTGGAGAGTCTGCTTCAAGCGTGGGGCAGATTTCTAGGGAGTCTGCTTCAACCTTGGGACAGATTGCTGGTGAATCTGCTTCAAGAGTGGGGCAGATTGCTGGAGAGTCTGCTTCTATCTTGAGACAGATTGTTGGGGAGTCTGCATCAAGGACTGGGGCAGATTCGTAGGGAATCCCAATTTTGAGGCAGACTGCTGTGGAATCTGTTTCAACCTCTGTGGAATATTCTGTTCCTGTTACCATGCACTCTCAGACTGCTAGTCAACGTAAATTGAAAAAGGTTGCTAGTGGGGCTGGTAAAGCCAAGCTACTCGATGAAGATTGTGTGGGTAGAGGCAATCGATTGTCAGCATTTCTACCTTGTCCCACATTGCTGACTTTGTGAGATGTCCAACCTGCAATTCAAGTGTTAGTCTTTCTGATGGTGTAGATAACGAAAGAGGGTTAGTCACAATGTTGTCTCTGGACTGTAATGGGTGTAGCTGGAAGTATAACATTACTGATCCATACAGCAGTGAGGCTAAGGGTTTGAACAGCAAATCCGTGTTCGGAGCTAGGTTAATGGGAAAGGGGAGGACAGGACTTGCCACATTGTCTGCAGCTCTAGAAAGCTGACTTTTGTTCTCCCACCTCGGCTATTCACCTACGTTCAATGAGGGTAGGTGCTCGCTACTGCCCATATTTGAACAACTAGGGCAAGCACAGCCTAGTCCATTCTGTGCCCGAGTGCTTGCAAGTGATGATAGCTCAAGGCTTTATAAGTCTAAGCTATATGATTCTCAGTGGGTGAAGGAAAGGAGGCATAAACAGAGAATTGCTAGGTTGAAATATGTGAGTGAACTTATATATGTCGAGGGGGTAACTTATGAACCTGGAGGGTTTGATTGAGCGAGCTCTACCCCATGGAGGACTTTGGCATCTCTTGGTGTTTGGGGTGATGATGATGCTTGTACTTACAGTGCTGAACCCCAAACTGAAATTCATATACTCAATTTATCATAAAATAACTCTTTCATCAATATTTTCATGTTATTTTATTGTTGTACTTTTCAAACTGATTTATTATGAAATGTAATTTTCATGTAGTGACATCACATGAATGTCACATGATACCGTGTAACTCATTCAATTTTTGTCTGTAGTAAATAATTTTTATATATTATGAAAGCTCTTGCATTACTCCTTGTTTTCAATACATTTATAACCAATCCAGTCATTTTCTGATGAGATATAGTCATTCTGACAGCATAAAAATGAAATTGGGGATGTTGGGGGGAATAAAAAATAAATAAATAAAACTACGAAATCAAAACACGTATCTGTGATCACTCTAATATCACCAAAAATAGCAAGTGTTGAAGACCTGTGGTTCGGGTACAGGAGTGCATCTAAACATTTTAAAGGACTTTTGTGGTTTTTCCCATGTTTCAGTCCTAGTTTATTGCAACACCATTATTCTAATGTCATTGGAAAGCACCTAGAATGAGATACATTTTGAGACCATAATCTTCGGAAATGGATTAAGCATTCAATAGTTATGACACGTTTTTTTAAAAACCCACAAAATGGTCTACTTTTAAATCCCAGCTATATACAAGTGAAAGGCATTGAGTAGGTATTTTGGTATAATAGCTGCCCAGACACTAAATATTATCAGAAAAAGTTCACTCTCATTTTAATGTCCATGTCAGAAGTGTGCTTCCTCATGCAAATGCTGGCAGCAAATTGAACGTGTGGGCACTTCAAGAGTCAGCCAACAAAAATTGAAGGCTAACAAATCCAACTCCTCAATGAGAGCTACCTTCACGAGCCAATCAGTTGAAATTATACTCCCTCTCTCACCATCCACACCCCAGCTCACCATGCACACCAGCATCCAGATAGATGTCCACAACATTTCACCGGCAATGTATATTTTCCTGTAATAGTTTAGAAAAGGTTAGGAGCACATAGTTGGGCCTGTTCGGCGCTGAGTCTCTCACAATGAAGGGCAAAAGACATTTTGAATAGCTGCGATGCATGATAAAGGGATGATCAAAACAAAAAAGCTTGTCAATACATCGTTACACAATTACTTCAATGCCACGGAGCACAAACTTGACATCAGTCACTAGTTACAATTTGATCTAGGCCCTAGTTCTTGGTGTGCACGTGCCCAGTAGATCGCATAATCACATTAAAATGCTACTTCCTCCTGAACAAAACCTCTGGGACAGATGTCATATTTATGCTGGGTACTTGAAAAGTAGGCCAACACTCTGTGCCTACAGCAGGGATACCAGTGCGCATGATTGGATTCATTGACTGCAAGTTTGTTCTACACATAGTTCTATGTAACTTTTGTTTGGCATTAGTCAATTGCCAGGATTGTATAGTCAAGTTGCAGCGTATTCTGTTAGCATTCTAAGGATGTCATAGCTCAGTTTACTTCTGGGTGGGAGGGGGGGGGGGGGGAATTTTAGCTATAAACTTGTTGATTGTTATTTGGGAAAACTTGTCTAAATGCTGCTTATGTATATATTAATATTGGCACACATGATGCCTAAAGATCATGCTGAGAGCGACATAAAACAGTTACCTTTTAGCAGGCACTAAAAAATTAATTATTACATGTTTTTCAAATGCGCTGTAGGGTGAAAGCTACGCACAGACTTATTTTTCCAAGGTGAAGCCTTATACCACTAACCTTGCTTGAGTGTGTGACCGTTACCATTTCGATGCCTTCCCTGGCCTATCTATTTAGAGCACTGGCTATGTGTTCTAAACTAGTCCCTTTAAATCAAGGCTAACTTGAAAAGAAATAGAAAGCACAGCAGCTGAAGAAAGTGCATCCATTTTGCATGCTCAAAGCAAGCATTACAACACTCTGCTCCATACATGAAGGGCAACATCATCGACCTAGCTCACTGTAAAGGTATCCTCTAGAACTAGCATCTAGGATAATCACTGCAACAGGTTTACACATGAAGGATAGCTTTAGCCGTTGGTGCAATAAAATTTAAAAAACAGCAGTAATTGTTTCCACCTTGTTTAGACTGGCTTTAGCAAAACTGGTCACATAGTTTACTACAAACTTTGCTACTGATGATACGGAACATAACTGGTTGACAGAATTATCACAGAGCACCGAAGGAAAGGCCATGCAATAGCCAACAATCACTTCAGACATAAGATATCTTGCACTCTCAATCTGTTGATTAGCTGCACTGTCTGATGTATCAGAAACTCTTGTCAGCTTCTGCATGGTCTTGCATTCAGCATACTGACAATTTTTTTTTTGGCAAAGCAAAGCCTTAATGACCTCAATCTTGGTGAGCTTCAGACAGGGGAAGTGGCTTCCAAGTTTCTTCCTAACAAAACCTTCATTGTGTTGTAGGGCATCCAAGTTGAGCAGCCATGCTTATGAGTTGGGCATCTGTATATATACCAATAGAAATAAAGGCGGGCTAAAGAGCATAAGTCGCCACACAATGCCATGCACGCATTTCTGATCAACCGATTGAACACCGACTTTATTTGTGGCTTCATTACATAAAAAAAAATTGTCTAACCAACTCAGTTGATACACAACGAAATTATAATGACCTTCTCAACAATCAACTTGTTATTCTCTCGATATTTCGACTAGATGATCTAGCCTTCAACAGGAATTGTAAGAATTAAGTTCTCAAACTGTTCAGAATGCAAACACAATAAGCTGCAGTAGTTTGGTATAAGAATTAACTCCGTTGCATTGAGCAAACAAAAGCTATGCAGCGCTATATATATGTCTACAACAAAACCTACATCTAAGAAGGAATTCAGAATGGTTCCTTGAGAGCACAGGCGCTTTCCACCCAAGAACATACAGCCAGTGGCAAAACCCGGGAAGAAGACCATTCCCAAAGGCAGTTGCGATCGCCATCAATTAAAAAAAATCTTTGTAATTTTGCTCGCACGTCCTGTCTAACCTGAAATAAAGTTTTTATCACTATTTTAAATCAATAGTCGTCTATTTGGCACGTGTATACGCACACAATGCAAAATGTTTCAAATTAATTAAAAATTATCACGACCATGTCCGTGTTTGCCCCATATGGTGCTTAATTGGTTAAAGGGAATTCCACTTAAAATTGTAAATGGAGCTGAAATTTGTATATATCATAAATCTTTTTTAAATTTATTGTCATTCTATAGCAAAAAGATAGCCTTTTTTCAAGAGCTTCCCAACGACCTACTTTATGAAGGCTAGCAAGTCTGTATAGAGTGAAGATACCTACCTACACCCTCTTCAAAATTGTCCCCTGATCACCTTAACCCTCTAAAATGACAGAATGCCTTCCCATTTGCAGATTGTGCAAAAGGAACTACAAAATACGTCATGAGGCAAGAAGTTTTTTGTTTGGTCATAAGTTTTACTTCAATGTTTGCAACTGATTCCCGTTTTAAAGTTTTTATTGACCTCTGATTTCCCTTCTGTGTGGCACTCTGAAAGAGAAAGACTTCCCACGCATAACATGCTTGTGTGGTACCTTTACACAACCTATGAATAAGAAGTGGTTACAGTCACTCAGTGATTTTAGAGAATGATTTAACGATGATCGGGCTACAGTTTTGAAGCGAGTGTAGGTATCTTTGCTGTATAGTCTTCATAAAGTAGATCATTGGAAAGCTTTTGAAAAAAGCTATTGCTATGGAATGACATTGAACAACAAAACCATTTGATATATACGATGTTCAGGTTTTCTATTTTAAAGAATGGATGACCTACCCCAAAGTTATAATGGTCGTCCTATTTACAAAAGAAGCAGCTGAAATATATTGAGGCAGAAAACTTATGGGCCACTGGCCATTGATACTCGATTGTCCACTCTAACTGCCATGACTTCAACACATATAATTTTTACTCAATCTGGCTCAGGCGACCTAGGATTGGTGCTCTTATCTTGCCAAGCTTGTTTGACAAAATTGTATACCTGTCTCTACGTTGAGGAAACAAGCAGCTATGCCATATTCGAGCATCAATTCCCTGACAGCCATTAACCAGAGCCTCCTCTCACTCCCGTGCAGACAATTCTCGTTTCTCAATCTTGGAACCTGCAGATATTGCCTCAATTTCCCCCCCACTTACCGTGATGATCATTTCCTATTTCACGAGAGGATATTATTTGAGGCGTACATATTATTTTTACAGGTAAACATACAGAGTACAGAGATATATACATAGCAATGATGATAGCATGTGTAAATTCCACATGCACTGGTGTTCTGTTAGCCCTAGCCCACAGACTAGCCGTCCAAGTAACGGCATAAGCTGAAGTTTTGCAAACGAGAGTTCAAGCACTCTTAAATCCCAGCCCATGTGATACAAGTCAAAGGCATTGACAATGTGTAGGTATTTTGGTATAATAGCTGCCCCTACTCTACATGTTATGAGAAAAAGTTGACTCTCATTTTAATGGCATATATATATACATGTCAGAAGTGTGCTTCCTCCTGCAAACACTGGCAGCTAATTGAACATGTGTGCACTTCAAGAGCCAGCCAACAAGAAGTGAAGGCTAACAAATCCAACTCCCAATGAGAGCTCCCTTTGCGAGCCAATCAGTTGAAATTATACTCCATCTCTCACCATCCACACCCCAGCATCTCTCTCGCCATCCATACCCCATCATCATCCACACCCCAGCATCTCTCTCACCATCCGCACCAGCATCCAGATAGATGTCCACAACATTTCACCGGCAATGTATATTTTCCTGTAATAGTTTAGAAAAGGTTGCTATGAAGGAGTACATAGTTGGGCCTGTTCGGCGCTGAGTCTCCCACAATGAAGGGCAAAAGACATTTTGAATAGCAGTGATGCATGATAAATGGATGATCAAAACCAAAAAGCATGTCAATACTTCGTTACACAATTACTTCAATGCCATGGAGCACAAACTGGACATCAGTCGCAGGTTACAATTTGAACTGGGCCATAGTTCTTGGTGTGCACATGCCCAGTATATCGCTAAATCACAGTAAAATGCAACTTCCTCCTGGACAAAACCTCTGGGACAGACGTCATCTTTATGCTGATTACTTGAAAAGTAGGCCAACTATATATGCCTACAGCAGGGATGCCAGCACGCATGGATGGATTCGTTGACTGCAAGTTTGTTCTACACATAGTGCTATTAACTTTTGTTTGGCATTAGTCAATTGCCAGGATTGTAATAGCCAAGCTGCAGCGTATTCTGTTAGAATTCTAAGGATGTCATAGCCCAGTTTACTTCTGGGTGGGAGGGGGGGGGGGGGGATAAGTTATAGATATAAATCTAGGTTGTTGGCCTTATTGATTGCTATTTGGGAAAACTTGTCTAAATGCTGCTTTTATATAAATTATAAATATTGGCGCCCATGATGCCTAAAAATCATGCTGAGAGCGACATAAAACAGTTAATTAGCAAGCAATCAAAAATTAATTATTACACATTTTTCAAACACATTGTAGGGTGCAAGCTATGTGCAGACGTATATTTCCGAGGTGAAGCCTTATACCACAAACTTTGCTTGAGTGTGTGACTGTCACCATTTCGATGCCTTCCCTGGCCTATCTATTTAGAGCACTGGCTATGTCTTCTAAACAAGTCCATGTAAATCAAGGCTAACTTTAAAAAAATAAGTAGAAAACAAGGCAGCTGAAGAAAGTGCGTCCATTTTGCATGCTCAAAGCCAGCATAACAATACTCTACTCCATACATGAAGGGCAACATCATTGACCTAGCTCACTGTAAAGGTTTCCTCTAGAACTAGTGCCTAGGCTAATCACTGCCACAAGCTTACACATGAAGGATAGCTTTAGCCGTTGATGCAATAAAAAAAATTTAAAAAATTAAACAGCCAATATCTCAGTAATTGTTCCCACCTTGTTTAGACTGGCTATAGCAAATCCGGTCACATAGTTTACCACAAACTTTGCTAACGATGATAGGGAACATAACTGGTTGACAGAATTATCATATAGGACTGAAGGAAAGGCCATGCAATAGCCAACAATCACTTCAGACATAAGATATCTTGCACTCTCGATCTGTTGATTAGCTGCACTGCCTGATGTATTAGAGTGTCAGAAACTCTTGTCAGCTTCTGCATGATCTTGCTTTCAGCATTCTGGTGATTTTTCATTCTCTGCAAAGCAAAACCTTAATGACAACTCTTGGTGAGCTTTAGACAGGGCAAGCGGCTTCCAATTTCTTCCTAACGAAACCTTTATTCTGTTGTAGGGAATCCCAGTTGGGCAGCCATGCTTATGAGTAGGACATCTGTATACCAATAGAAATAAAGACACACAAGTAAAAATTGAAGGCGCAACGCCTTCAATTTTCCACCCGCGCGCTCGACCAGGTAATACATTTTTAACGCCTAATCAAAAAAGGTGATTGCATAGAGGCGGGCTTCCTCTAGCCATTTTTTTTTTGCACTTAGCAATCTGGAGTTATCTTGGGGGGAGGTTGAGGCTTTTGAGGTCCCTCCGCTTTAGAGTGTAGTAACTTGCCTATAGTTATATCTATGAAACATATTTTAGTAGCAAAAGAGAGCACACAGAGAGACCTATCTTTTGAGCTATATATCAAGTCCATACCATGAAGTTTACAGAATCTACGGAGCTCTAAAGTGGTAACCATATGAAAAAGAGGGGGAAATGCCATTGCAAACCCGTAGCCAGGGGGGGTTCTCAGGGTTCTCTAGAACCCCCCCACTGGCTGTGAGGTCCACCTTTCAGTTGGGTCCACCCTTTTAATTGGGTCCACATTTCCAATTGGGTCCACACTTTCAAATATATTGCTGCTACTTAATTAAGAATTACACATAGCTACAATGGTGTTAACCACATCATGGAGTACATCTACAATGAATTTGTGTTGGTTAATTTGTGGTTTGTTAAAATTCATTTAAAGAAAAGCTGACAGCTGCATTTTATGTGATGAGCACTCAAAAGAATCAAGTATGTCTGGTAGGTCCCAGCAAAGAAAGAGAGAACTGAAAAAGGCAGCCAAGAACTGCCAGGCTATAACTTCTTTTTTGCCGCCTAAAAAAGCAAGGAGAGATGACCAATTACCTTCAGACTCTCCTGCTCAGGTGATAATCATAGTAATTTACTAAATTAGAATCCTAATCTAAAAATCTATGAGGGTCAGGTCTTTACATCACATGTTATAAACATAATTTTAGGTCTGTTGCAAAATGACCTTTTGGAAGTTGAGCCTGGTGTTGAGGTCAATTCTTTGCTTGAGCCGAAAGGTATTGCAACAGCCAGGTCTGAATCTGATGATGACTCGGAGGTTAATATTCCATTAACTGAAGGAGTGAGTGAAGCGTCTGTGAGTAAGCCTATTATTAATGATATAGGCAGTATTATCAGCATTTCTATGTCTCCATGTGAGATTGAAAGGGCTGTACAAAAACTGACAAAAGAAGAGAAATACTCAGTTTTAAAATCTCATAGGAGACCATTGAGCACACATGTCTTCCCAGTTCTTGGAGGATCTAATCGTTCCTTTCAAAGGAAATGGCTGCAGGAGTACTCCTGGATGGTTTACTGTACAGCCTGTGATGGTGCTTTTTGTATTGCTTGTTTTTTATTTTGCACTAATTGTAAAAACAAGGGATACTTAGTCAATCAACCATTTCGTACCTGGCAGAATAAAACTTTGAAGTGCAAAGAACATGATCTTGCTCATGAAGCTATGAGTTTGGCTGATGCTTTCATTCGAAATGTAGAATAGCCGGAAGCCAGTGTTGTGAGTCTAATTGACCAAAAAAGAGCCCACAATATAATGGAAAATAGGATCATTCTTAAGTGTGTGGCAGAATGTATACTATTTTGTGGTAAGCAGTGTATTGCACTCCGTGGTGATCATGAAAGCATTAATACACCTGGCAACTGTGGAAAAATTTTAAGTCTGCTGAAGCTGTTGGCTAATCACAATGAAGTGCTCCGCAATCATTTGGATTCTCCTGCAATGAAGTCTGTAACCTATATGTCTCCACAAACACAAAATGAACTGATTGAAATCATGGGCAAGCATATTATTCTTAATAACATTGTTAAAGAGATAAAAAATGCAAATATTACAGCATCATGGCTGATGAGGTCACTTCACACAACAAGGAACAACTAGCCTTCTGCGTAAGGTTTGTTGACGAAAACTGCAACATCCGGGAAGAGTTCATGTCTTTTTTGAAAGCTGAAAGAATTACTGGTAAATATTTGGCTAAGGAAATGATTCAGTTTTTAAATGAACATGATATTCCATTGGAGCATATTCGTGGGCAAGGGTATGATGGAGCTAGTAACATGTCTTCATCTAATGTTGGTGTGCAGGCACGCATCAGAGAGCATTCTCCTCTAGCTACCTACATACATTGCAGTGGACATTGTCTTAACTTGGTGTTAAGCAAGTCTTGCTCTCTACCAGAAGTTCGTAATGTCCTTGATAAGCTCAAGCATTGCTGCTTTTTCTTTCAGTTAAGTCCCAAAAGAAATGGCTTTCTTGAATTACTTTTCAAGAACAATGCTGAAATACATGGCCCTAAAAGAAAAGCTCTTATTGATTTGTGCAAAACTCTGAGCGTCATAGTGCATATCAGCATTTCTATCAGTCATTTGTATTCATTGTTGATGCCATAGAAATTATAGGCCATGGCAAACATGTTGCTGAACATGGTGGCCTTTACAGTGATTGGGACACAGGTAATAGAAGTCAAGCCCAGCAAATCCTTGCTAGTACAGTATCACCAAATTTGATTTCATTGTAGTTTTCTTAATGGTTTATCAGTACCTTTCCCACCTGTCAGGCATAACTGTTCAACTACAGAGCAGAACACTAGATATCATTGAAGCTTATCGCATGATTGATGGTATTAAGCAAGTGTACAAAGAAGAGCGTGCCAAAGTGGAAGAAAACTTTCAGAAAATATATGACCAGGCTGTCTTGATGGCTGGTAAGGTGGGCACCACCCCGAGTAAGCCAAGGATAGCAAGCAGACAGCAGCACCGTGGTAATGCACCAGCAGAATCAGTATTTGATTACTTCAAGAGTAATCTTGCTATTCCATTCCTTGACCATATCTGCACTAGCTTAAATGAAAGGTTCTCATCATTGTCAGCAACTGCTTCATCTCTTCTGGTACTTGTACCATCTCTGATTACCACAAGATCATTTGATATCAGCACAGTTGTTGAAACTTATCACCAGGATTTGCCATCACCAGAACTAATAGAAACTGAACTCATTCGCTGGAAATCAAGATATGCTTTCACAAAAGAGAATCCACACCATCTAGTGCCTTGAAGGATTGTGATGCAGCATTTTTTCCAAACATTCATGTGCATGCACTCTGCCAGTAACATCTTGTGAATGCGAAAGAAGTGGCAGTAAACTTAAACGTCTCAACAATTACCTAAGAGCATCTATGAACCAAGAACGCCTGACATCTCTAGCACTCTTACATGTACATTATGACACAACAATTAATCTGGATGAAGTTGTTGAAATATTTGGGCACTTACACCCAAGGAGAATGGAACTTGAAACTCTTATTAGATAGTTTAATCTCTAGTTTAATCTCTTAATAAATAGTCATTTATTATTATGTTTAGAATGCTTATTTTGTTTCCGATATTTGCACAGGAGAGAGCACATTCCCCTACCACACCTTCCCTCTTGGGTCGCTTCGAGACCCAAAAGGTCCCAATATTTACCAACAGAACCCCCCCACTCATTTTTCTGGCTACGGGCCTGCATTGTCACCCGTGAATTCAGGTAGGCTTCTTGATCGCCTTCCTGGGCGTATGGTGTGTGCAAAAGCCACTGTAAGTCCAGAATAGAGCATCCAAATCTTCTGTAACTTGGAATCCACCTTTCCAGTATGTTGAAGCATAGTTGGGTGAGATTTTTAAAAAAAATTTAAAAAAATTCAAAATTTAAATCTGACCCCTCTCTGCAATCCCAACTCAGGAGTTCCCTTCTGCTACTGCATTTCAGTGTACTTCTATTCTGTTTAGTTTGACTTGATTAAAGTTAACTTAAGGCATAAGAACCCTTACTGTTTAGCTTGTGCTAGGATTGAGAGGGAACTCTGGTGGCAGCATTACCGGAGAACAATACCTGCTGGAGAGTATAGTGGGTATACCGTTCTTATTGTTGTGCCTCGGTGGTTGGGGCATTAACATCTGGTGGCAGCGGTGTTAGACTTGGACATCGATTATTCGCTACTATTGATAAGAGAACTCTCATCACAGAAAGAGCTTCAGCTAGTGGTTGGCAAAGTTCTTGTGGTTGTTGAGTTGCTAGCGCGTATTCCGCGTATGTTATATTGCTATATTGTTGCATATTTTTGTGTTATTGCTATATTGTTGCATACTTTTGTTGACATATTGTGCTGCATTGATAGTTGCGAGCTGATTATTTTAGTGGAATGGAGGACAGTGAGTTTGGAGCATTAGATCACCGGCCAATTACCAGAAGCCAAGACAAACAACCTTTGGGACTGACAGAATCGTGGCTAATGATACTGGAGTTCATGAGGAGAGATGAGAGCAGGAGACAAGAAAAATTTGAACGGGAGGAACGAAGAGAATGGTGGCGAGAGGAGAAGGAAACCAAGTGGAGAGACTGGAGTTGGTTAACATGATGAGGAGGCTTTACCAGTCAAGGCCTTGGACACTTTATGATGATGGACGACATGGACCCTATGCAGATGAAAAACGAGATGAATCGTCAAAGAAACCCTCTCATCATGGTAGCGACAATACAGCGACCTAACCCAGACAGAGACAGCAGGAGTTTGCAGGTCAAGTCGGTCATAGACAACAGCTGTGTATGGAAAAAGTGTTCGTTCCTACCTGTTTAAAAAGGGCCATAAACGGCCAGACTGCCCATCCAGAGAGAAATTGGGTTGGCCACAGAAATAAGTCAGCATGATTCCTTAGTTCAGGACAATGTTACACCTGACATTGTCCCTATAGGGTTGGTGGTTCGGCCCATCAGACAACCCTGTTTGTATGTAGCAGGAAAACTTGGTAAGAAAAAATGCCAGATGAAAATAAATACAGGAGCTGGGCAAACTGTGGTAGATGCAAAGCTAGTAGAGCCCAGTGATTACCATTGGTACAAATGTTACCTTGACCAAGCTTGATGGCAGTACTGTGCTGAGTCCCCTAGCAAGGGTGTGGATTACTTTTGGCTGCTCTATCAAACCCATCATGTGGTAGCAGTTGTTGACAAGGCTCCTGAAGAGGTTCTCTTAGGGTTAGATGTAGGGTACCTTGACTATTTAATGCAGCTGAAGAAAGAGCAAGAATGAGTGAGGAAGCGGCAGATGAAAAAACAGCAGGGCATGTTCTTGCAACCAGAGAGCAGTCAGCTAAAGATGCAGCAGAATAGAGAGCTGACGTAGCACTAAGCGAGGAATCAGATGCTCATCCATTTGATTTTGCAGATGATTTGTTCAGCTCAGAAGCATGTGTTGGGGAAGATGTTCAGACCGTACAGGATGGTACACCAATAGACATACCCCTTCCCACACTATGTACAAACACTGTAGACCGAGATAACCTCATAGCCCAGCAGGAGACAGATGAGTCCCTAGCTAGTCTCAGATCCCTTGCTGATAAAGATGAGCTAGGTTACTTTCGGAAAGATGGTGTTAGCCCATAGGCAAGAGATTGAAGGAGGGCAGAAATGTGACAGAATAATAGCTCCCACTCCTAGACAGAAAGAGATTCTGAAGTTGGCCCGGGTGGATGACATGATTTCCCAACTGCTTGTTATTTATCTAAGTTAGACCTGAACAAAGGGTTTTACCAGATTCCCCTGGACCAGGAGAAGTCAGCATTGACATTCCTAGGATACACTATTGGTCGAGTGTCAGCGCCAGACTGCAGGGTGGCAGCAATCAAACAATTTATTAAACCTGTCCCTAAACGCAACATGCATGCCTTTCTGGGTACAACAGGGTTTTACCGAAGTTTTATACCCAAATTTGCACACCATTCTGTGGAACTGACATCAGCCACACGAAAAGCAGAAATGTAGTTGTTTGGATGGATAGTATGCATGTTGAATTTAACTATTTATGTAACTCTCTATATGTTATGTCCACTCTCACTATCCCTATATACTCTCTGGGATAAGTTCTTGTTACAGAACGATGCTTCTGCTTGAGGCATTGCTGGTATCCTGAGTGTAGTGAGGGAGGAGGAAGAGCTACCCATTGGTTTCTTCTCAAGGAAATTGCGCCCGGCAGAAGCCAGGTACTCGGCGACGGAGTTGGAGTGTCTAGCCATGGTGAAATCCATCCAACACTTTGGAGTGTACCTTATTGGACAGGAATTCTTGGTTGAGATGGACCACAAGGCCCTCTCCTACCTATACACCTCAAAGCGTGGCCTGACCAGGCTCAAGAAAATGACCTACCAATCTCTTCGGAAGAGGGAATTGTCAGGTCCCAGCCCTGACTGGCTGAAATGAAAGACAGCCTTGAGAAACTGGGAACATCAAACAATAAGAAGCCCTAATGGCTAATATTAATAAACATGCTACAATGACTTGTTCAACACATCACAATAGACTCATAAACACATATCTTCTAATCACATCACAATAAACTCATCAACACCTATTCATCTTCTAATCACTTCACAATTGTCTATACATTCATCACCTTTCTTGTAAGCGCGGGATTGCAATGGTATTTAAACCTCTCTGCAATCCCAACTCAGTAGTTCCCTTCTGCTACTGAATTTCATGTCTACTTCTAGTTTGACTTGATTAAACTTAAGGCCTAAGAACCTTACTGTTTAGCTTGTGCTAGGATTGAGAGGGAACTCTAGTGGCAGAATTACCGAAGAACAATACCTGCTGGAGAGTATAGTGGGTATACCGTTCTCATTGTTGTGCCTCGGTGGTTGGGGCATTAACAGTTGGCATGGTGGGAGGATAGAAGGAAAATCTATGTTATTAAGTAAAGGAAATGTAGTAGAAAAGAAGGAGGAGAAGAACGTAATATGAATATAAGTTTGAATGGGAAAGGTATGTTGGAGGAGGTGCAATGCATCATGAGCATGGATGTAACTATATAAGACTCTCCTAAACCTTGGAGTTATCTTTTTCCCAAGGTAGTGCCTTTGTTTCCACCAGTGGTGAACCCCAAAGACCTGGAATATCCACTAGTAAGGGACCCACAATGGTAAGATCTCGGCATATCACTTCACACTCACAGTGTTGCAAAGGAAGGCCTACATTATGAGCTAGAAGCTCCACTCTCCTAAAGCATAAACTATGTCTACCCAATAATCACCTATTGGGATATTGTCCAGATAAGAGATGCAAAGTTCTGACTCTGTTCTCTACTAGTGAGTGAATAGTGAAGAAAAACAACACTAGACCTAAGTGATCATCTTGTTGAACCCCTTCCCTTAACTCTTATCACACGATCTCTGAAAAACAGGCTTGATGGAGAACCATATGCTGAGATTACTAAAGGTAATAGCTGCGGAGCCAAATTCCTGATAGTTTGAAACATCTTATCTCTTGGTAGATTGTTAATCTAAAGCCCAATTTCAATGCACATATTATATTCTAGCAGCTTCAGCACCCTTGGGGACACCAAGGTGGTCTAGTACAGATTTGATAGAAGTCTTCATGCATAAACTCTTAGCAGCTTGTCTGTGGAGGGTACAACCCACAGGAATGGGTCTTGTACGTGCCTTACCTCGTTTTTATAAGTGAGGCAACAAAGAAAAAAGGAATTACGCAATCAGGAATGTCACCACAAAGAATGTTGCTGATGAATGTAGTTAAAACTTAGAGAAATAACCTTCACCAGACCTCCCCATTCATGTCCTCCAGTGCTGAGGGCAAACATCATCTGGCCCCCTGATAAACCATTAGGGAAAGATTTGATGGCCCTAGTTACTTACTCCCCGATATATTCAAGCAGAGTCTAAAACTTCTGAAGGAACATCTGGATTGAAAAATTAGAGGGTTTTTCCCCCTTTAGGATAGCACTTTAACAGTAGCCATGTTGTATAGTGAGTTGAATGTCAAAATCACACCCACCTCCTGGCATTAGTACCAGAAAACTGCTTGATACAATTCTGCATAGTACACAGTTAAGAGAGTATCATAACTACAAACTTGCTTGTATAATATATGTATATATATATGTGTATATATGAAAACTAGAGCACTACAGTCATTAGCAAACATAATTGGAACTTCAATACAGTAAACTAAACAAGTCAAATGTTTGCAAAGATTAATACAATTTTGGTTATCATCTTAGCATATTTACCACAAAACAATGTTTGATGACCATGGTCAAAGTATCAGAGAGGATGCTCATAGATGGGCTCAGCTCTCTCACTCCCTGCTTGTCCAACCTCAGCAGGATTTATGTAGTGCACATCTACAGTCTCATAGGCCTGGTTGATGTCCGTAGATATATCCCTAGACTTATCTTCTTCAGCATTTTCATTCACCACATTCACTCTGGGAGCATTTTGATGTCTCTTTCTAATGCAACTGTAGAACAAATAAATTTAATTTTACTAAATAACTAGAGAGGAAGTGTATCTTAGTGGCAGTTGGAGCCCCCACAAGGGATACTGACTATGGTATATTTTGTAATGATTATAAGTTCATACCAAAACAGTAGCAATAGGAATGTAGTTGCTGCAAGAACTCCAATGAGAATACCCACGATAAAACTTGTAGCGATGTTTACACCTGAAGTGGAGGTGTCAGCTTGATCATTAAGCTGGTCCAAGCTTGTAATTGTATTTCCTGGTATGGGACACATCTTGCTCAGTGCAACATACTGTCCAGCCACATTTAGGGTGGGTTCCTCCTGCGATACCAACCATGACCACAGCATGCTTATTAGTGAACTTGATGTGATTGTTCCTTCAGAGTTGGAGTGAACAAGATCAGTGGCAAAGTAGACTGATCGGCCAGATGTGCTTAACTTCAGATTTGTTTCTTTTAAACTCTGTGAGCTGATGTTGCAGGCATTACATAGCATGGACAATAGTTGTGCCAATTATATTTGAAGTTGCTGGATTGAACACACACACACAAATACACACATGCACACACACACACACACACACACACAGAGTGAGAGTTATAGAATGTCACTACAAAGACATGGAGGTAGCTTTGCATGCATTTGTAGAGGATGCCAACACATGTATGTACAGTTTTCCTTGGAACCACTCAGTATCAGATCAATAAGGACAATAAGGACACCCCAGAATGTTTCACTATGGAAACCTGCAAGCCTACATTTTGAGGATACATTAGCCAAAAGCCAGCTTTTTTATCCTGCAACCAGTCTTCAATAAGAACAAGTTGTTTTTTAATTACAAAATAGTTGTTTGTAAAAGGAAATGATGGTCAAATTTAATTGATGAGTGCTGGTTAATTATGGATGTGATAATGGCATATTGTTTAATAATGAGCCAGTATATATATGCAGCTGTCATTCAGTGTGAAGAAATTAAATACAACAACATCAGAACAGTTAGCTAGACCTACATTTTCATTTCTGTGCTCTTCTTCATTCTGCAGTCAGAGTTTCCATCTTAATCAGGTTGGGATTAGAATGCTTAGCTTTTTTTCTTCATCTTCCTATTTAGGGAATGGCAATTTAGCTGGTGTTCACTGTGTTACTCCCTATGGCATAGTTTTCCTAAGTCATATTCTCTTTTTGATTTCCACAGCGATAATTTAAGTCAAGTCTGTAAAATGCTTTAAGCTCAATGGTTCCAAGGTTCAATCAAGAGTGCTTGCTATTAGTGGCATAGACATTCACTTATAGCAAAAATTATGCTCTTAATCATAACAACCAGATTTTACTAGATAATGCTAAAGATCATAGTGTTCAATACTGTAAAATGATGCTTCTTTCTGCAGTCATAATGTCACTATCACAAAGCCAAGTCTGTTAGGATAAATGATGAAAGAGGGTCAAGTATAGAGGGTCTGCAATTTCACTGCACACTTTATTCAACAAGCTGTAGATGCTGATTAGCATTAAAAGTGGAAGGAATGATAGTGTCTTTCATACCATTGTTGTTATGCAACACCCCAAGTCTGTATCTTCCAAAATCAGCTGAAGTGGAGCTGCAAAATACATACAATATTGAAAGTGTCATGTAAGAGCTGCAGCAATGCCATGTAAGTAAATGATCAACTGCTGCTTCAGCCAAAATCAATTCTGTGAAAGTGTGTGAGTAGAAGAGTCATGGAAGTGGGAGAAGAGCAGTGTAGTCTATATAGAGGGGGAGGCATTGGGGCACATGCTATTATGTGCATACAAAGTCATGTTCTTACCTCTTTCAAGGACTAGTGAGGAGTTTGAGACATTGTCTGCCTGACACCTGAACACTCCAAACAAGGATGTGGTTTGATGGTGTAAAGAGGTGCCATGGGTCTTGGCTAGCACCATGTTGCTATTCCACAGTGCTAGGTCAGTTGGCTGACCATTTATTAGGTCACATTCAATTGTGTTTATTTCTTCAGAAGTGAGTACCATCTTTTCAAGCCGCAGGTGGAGAATGGGAGTGTCTGTTAGAAGTAACCATAACAACCTTATATACAACATATATACAAGCATATACTAATGAGTGCACTGTAAGCTTAGAAATAAGTGGTCAGGAACTACAGGCCACTATAGAATGAGCTGTACATTATAAACATTAGGTCATCAATCCAAATTATAACTTGGATTTGGTTTACTTCCTGACACTTGGATGTAACAGGTCCATTATCTGGTCATAGCTATTATCTACATAATAGTATGCCATGTTTCTCCATCCATCCATTAGTGTGTCACGTTTATACACATGCACAGATCAAAAATTTATTACTTTGTCACGACTACAGGGAATCTTGGAAACCATTTGGGTCACAATTATACACGTGCACCCACGAACAGAATCCTGAAGAAAATACAGAATGGCTACTCCACGAGCTGCACAGTGCTGAACAAAAATTATACAGCATGTAACAGAAAGCAGGAGAGCTGCAGAAGAGAGACCGAGAAAGAAGGGGTGCGCAAGTGAGAACCCGAAATTTGACTGGGAAAGACAAGGAGTGTAAAGCTGATACCAGCAGAGAAACTGAGGATCTATCTGAGAACAAAATACACTTCACATAAATTTCAGCAAGTGCAAGGGATGAGGAGAGAGCAGCAAACATTGGTAGGTGGAGGTAACTGAAGGCTGCACTGTTATAAAGGATGAAGAGAGAGAGCTGGTAGGAGGGGAGTACTGAGGGCTGCATTCAGCATCAGGTGGTCAGGCAAGCATTAACTCTTACCAAAAACATTATTCTCATGAAAGGTTTCAAATCTATTACCTACTTTACCCTCTCTGGCATATTATTATGTTATGACACTAAATAAATTCACCAACAACAAAGAATAGACTATAGCACAATGGTAGATAAAAGGGTCTTCTTGAAAGAATGGTAATGTTAACATTTTATAATCCCAAACGCCCAAAAAATGAAATAAACACCTTCCAACCACACACAAACATTTATATATCTTGCAGAGTTTCTTTGGGTAGTTGCTAGTTATTATTATTATTATAGTATTAGTAGCCCACTTACTATATATTTTGATATTCCAATATAATATGAAGATTGGAGGAAACTCAAACCAATAAATAAGACGGTCGGTAAGGTGGTAATACTGAGGACAGGTTCTTCTATTAATTAATATCCCAGATATAAATCCCTGCTACATATACGTATATTCCAGTTACATCATCACTGTTGTTGTAGCTTATCCTCAGTGACTGCTTTATCTCATCACCATACGACACTGTGCTGTTGAAGATATTCTGATCATCTATACGAATGTTATCTTTATAAAGATATGTTGAAACAGAAAAACTACTCATCAGCACTGAAGTTGAATTGATCTTGATGACGTTGTCAATAGTTATGCTCTTAACAGAAGTGCCTTGATATGCTGGAATATAATGGTCCATGATCACATCCTGTGCTGGATTATATGAGGGAACAGAAGACTCGTGCACAATAAAAGTGACTGGTGCAAAAAGTGCATGGCCCTCAAGCATGGGAAGAATATTCATATCACATGTCACTGAACTTTCTCCATACCTCTTTATTGAGTTTATTTTTACTTCATACTTCCCTGCATCAGATGGCACCATATTTGATATGGTCAGTGCTGTTCCATTATCCATTATGCGAGTTCTACTAGTGGAAGTGACACGAGTCCCATTATGGTACCACGCCAGAAAACTGATGTAACGAGCAATATAACCATATGCACCAACTTGTATATCATTTATTCTCATTGCCATTCTTCCATGGAGTGAGAAAGCTCGTGTGATTGAGTCATCTGTATGCAACAAACCTGTGTGTGTGTGTGTGAGAGAGAGAGAGTTGTCATTATTTAAACTGTATATGTGGTTCTATTTCTACAATTTTTATTGACAGTATGGAGAAGAACATGTCTTGGATGTGTGTTTATCAGTCTTGCCTTTAAACAGTATCCCTAGGCCTGCATAAGATCTAAACAGATTTTTAACCTAGTTCTCTACTAATGAAATAAAGGGGGGAAAGCCAATGTGATGGCAACTGCTGATTCTATAGCTTCTGAAAGTTATTTGGCCGAGGAAAGATGCACAAGATGTTTTCTATACTATAAACTTTGTTCTAGACATAGTTTGCCATAACACAACATAGCTTTTACTTGTTTGTCTTAACGAAGCCTATTCTCATACAAAACTGCTTTGTGTTTTGATTATCAAAATCAATTTTTTAAATTGCAGAAAAAGGATTGGTAGACATTAAAGCTTATGTAATTAGAGCATTTAAGATCATACATCTCTGAACTAAATGCTATTGTGCCAGGCCAACCATTGGTCCAAGAAATTAATATACATAGTAAAATATTGATAAAATTACCACTGACATCAATTTATATAATATGTCCTCTTATGTGAAGTAGAAATACCCATGTGACCGAGTCATTGTATGCAACAAACCATCAATAAGAACAAAAATTTAAAAACAAACTACTGGCTATGTTGGATTGACTTGTCAAAAAAAACAATGGAGACTGTGCCTATGTAGACCACAACCAGTTAGATGACCCTTTACCATTCACTCAACTCATATACATCAGTTAGTACTTTAAATTGTCAAACACTGAAGAAGAGACTGACTGTTGAACAGTTAAGATCTCAGACACAAGGAGAAATCTCGCTGTTGGAATCAAAAGGGTGATCTGTTTTCAGACAACAAAGGAGAAGCTAGGTTAACACTGAAGGAGAGGTGTGGTTGTCAGATTCTGTTTAAAAAAGTGAGTGTCTTGGCATTATATGCTGCGATGTTCATGTCTTAGCTGGACCTTAACAGGTCCAAACACATTGTATTTGCTGATAATGTTTAGAGTGACCGCATCCACACCTGATGCAAACATGATAAAACTGTTAAACAAAACAACGCCCATTAAAGTGATATTAAGATAAATGAGTTCTTTGCAACAATTGGCAGCAGGTAAACAACCCATTTAACCTATTCTGATATCTTCACCATACATGCCTAGTTAAATTTGGCCAGGTTTGCCTATGTTCTTCAAGTAACCTCTTCCTTCAGAAGTTTGAAGTAGCAATTTGTCAAGTGTTTCTCTATTAGCCATTGCATTCATGCACATTTGACCTGACAACCTTCTTTTTGAAAGCATGCCTGTGTCTCTCTGACAACAGATTCTGCTATGCCCCTTTTCTGTGTTCTGGTCTTGCCTTATCCAATCTCCTGGACAGAACAAACATCCTTGATTGCTGCAAGAGCAGCCAGCATCAACTCATCTGAAAACTTCTTTTGTTTGTTGCTTCAGATGTGTTCAACAAAGGAGGAGCAGACTTCGATACCCACCTCTTCTTCATCCTACCTGAGGCATCTAATGGATATGTAGCTAGCTGGATGGTGCCAATAATGGATTGGCAGCTGTTAATTTCATAGTTCAATATTCATAGATTGCATTCTGTGCATTTTCAAACCACCCAAATTGAGCATGTGTGGGCTAAACTACAATTTTGGTCACACCCATTCAAGTCCAGGTATGTAGAGACAAACTGACAGGCCTCTTTGCTGTCACACTTGTCTAAGCCAAATCGCTCGTATCACAAGAATGCATCAAATATCCTAGCTTTGCATTACCATGATGACATCATTTATCACAGGCAGATTGCTACCCCTACATGGCGAGTACAAATACAATGCAAATACAATAAGGTGCATTTTGGTTCAAGAATCTGCTCCATTGAGATGAACGAACTAAAGTTTGTGGTGAGATGTCTAGCTATCTGTACAACAATACTTACTGAGAAATCCATCCAGTGTCATGCCTTTCTCAAGAGAGATGGGATTCAGAGTGATTTCTGGTGGCTATCAGTTTTCCTCAGGAGTAAGGTTTCTAGAAACATCAGGAAAGGCCTGGAAGAGACAGTCTGCGATGGCAGAGGCAATCATCAATTTTGGGTGTGTGCTTTTCAATCTGCTCACTCGCCTTGTCAAACTGGAAGTTATTATTTTATATCATCTACTAATCATGTGCAGATATGTCTAACATTCATTTTTATATTCTTTAAAGTTTGAAGGGGAGAAAAATAATCTCACTGATTATTATGCTCTATGATGGGTATGGCACCCACGCACCCATCAGACTAAACATAGCCATTAGTATATATATTATAGGAATGATGGCTATGTGGCAATCGATATATTGAATATACTATAAATCTTGAATGCTTTGTGTTAAAAATAATCCATATGAAAATATTTCAAACCTTCGCCAAGCAAAACTACAATTTTAGTCATATCCATTCAAGCCCAAGTCTTGGTTACCAGAAAATAATTTAAGTGACTGACCACGAGACAATACCCAATTAAATTCGGAAGAGAAATGAGCTGAAAAGCTACGAATGAGATAGCTGGTCAAGGCTACCATGTTCATATATAGTATAGTGTAACCAAGTATATAACTAAAATACTGGGCATGCTCAGTGCAATGGCAATACTGGGCATGCTCAATACTATGGCAACACTGTACACATTAACCAAAAGCTATATACATATTAATAAAACCAGGGGCTATAAAATAAAAAGAAGCAAATGCCATGGGCTACAACATTGTTACTCTTGCCTATGGGAGTAAATTTACTACCACTGGAAAAATTAAATATAAAAAGGTTATCATTAGGTACTGCTCGACTAGGCAGTGTAAAGAAGAGAGGAGCTTGAAAAGTGCTCTCTCCTAATACATTTAAAGTTTAGAGAAGTGAACACAGCTTTGTCACTGTCCTCGGTTCTGATGTTATAAGCTGCCATTTTTTTCACCAGAGCTGTGTCTTGATCTCTTAGATTAGTAGTGTCTCTGTTGTAATTCAGCAATTCCCAACTTCTCTCCATTTAGCTCTGTTTATTTTTAAAAGTTTGCATTGGTATATATCTCATATACCATAGCAACAAATATTTGAGCATGCATAGTTTCTTTTTAGCTAGTTACTATTTACTGCAGTGCTGTAGTACTGAGCATGCTCAGTATTTAAGATCCATAGTTACACTTGGATGCTGTTTATTTGTAATGTTTGCATTGGTTCCTTTATATAGCAACAAAAACTTGGGAACGATCAGTTTCTTTTTTAATTTTCACTAGCAACACATAGGTACTGTTTATTACAATAGACTTCAAATAGTATGGAGGATTTTTTTAGCCAGCCTTGCCGGAGTGCCTAAAGCAGGTAAGTTCATTTCCAAAATAAGTGCTATAACCTGACATTGATGATAATTAGCTCTTTTCTTTTTGGCAAAATTTACCTGAAGTATCTTTGAAAGAGTGGAATGAGAAGTCTGTTGAATTTAAAAACATGGAAAATGCTGATATGGTGAGACTTCTTGAGAACAATTATAACAAAATACACCAAGTTCTATATACTGCTGCTTAGCTCAGAAAATATGAAAAATGGGCTCAGCATAATAATTTGCCTAACCTATAATAAATATATATTCTAGTACAATAATTGTACAAAGTTCACTTTTGCTTCACCTCGTGTAAATCTCCAAATTTTACTTCTTCAATTATTCACAAATTGGACTCAAAACCATCTGATTAACTATACTTTTGTGTGTGTGTGTGTGTGTGCATGATGGGTGTGGGTGTGATGTGTGTGTATGTGTGTGCAAAGCATACCAAAAAGGTCTTGGGCAAGTAGTAAATTGCCTGTCCCCCTCTGTATTAATGTAATTAACCTGCCCAGAGCAAGGTATTCTTTTTTCTCTTGTCTGTTGTTGTATGTGTGTGTGTGTATGTGCATGTGTGTGCATGTGTGCAGGAGTGTTGGGCTCTTGCTGAGCCTACAGAGTGCTGCTAATCTTATGTAGCTACTATAATAGTCAAATGGTAGTTTCTGAATTTCATTATATATAAAGAGAGTGTAAGTTATAACTGGCAATAATTATTTCCTATATTTATTTGTGACATTTCTGGGTTGGTCAATTGTGAATGGAGCTCACTGGAACTTTTCTAATCTTAAAGTGAGATACACATATATAATGGTTAGGTAAGAAAGTCTTATATGTGGTTTCACGTGTGCTGGTGATAGTAAACCTTGGGTGTAGGAAGCATGTTATTAAAGTGTGTTTTCTTTAGACATGAAACAGTCCTCCTCTAAGTGATTACTGATGTTTTATTGCTAGTAGAAAGCTCACCATCTTCTGGAATAGTAAACATGTTTATTAGTTCTCTGTGTTTGTACAGGGTATTCCGTCTTCCTTTTGTCCAGTACTTTATAGATAATATCCACTTTGTAGGTATGTATAATGTTAGTATCTATACTAAAAAGACATGCTAACTCGGGTAGATAAAATTTACAAGCAAGTTACAATGAACAAACCAGAAAATATAAAATGGCAAGTATACTGATTGATTCTTGTTTTTTCTTGAACTCTCAAACTTGGCCCATCAAGCTCAATTGAAGTAACTACTGCCAAAATTTAATCTACTCTTCAAGTAGAGATTTTAAGTTGTTCTGTTCAAGCTTAACTGCTGTAATAAAATGAATTAGGCAGGTGAAGATAGCACCATTAGTCAACCTAAGTTGGTGAGGCATTATCACATCGACCATCCCATTCCATTAAGACTTCAAAAATCATGACACACCAATTACAAGAAAAAGCAGATTATTATGGTCTATATACATGAGTACACTTGTTTCCTTTTTATGGTCAGCCAATTAAAAAAAATTTTTTTTGTCTTGCTTCAATTTTTGGTTGGTCGCTGGTAATGAGAGACAGACCGCAGTACAGAGTGGAAGAATGCCATCAGGAACAAAAGAGGCATCTGGTAGTCAAGTGTAACTATCTTATGATTAATTGTCAATCTCAAAATCAATGCTGCAGCTCTGTAAAGGAATGCAGCACAGGTCAGTATCACTCTATGCAGCTGAGCAACAAAACCACTGTAATTGGCTTATCATATTAGAGAAGGAGATGAGGCAAACCAAAGTAACATTATCTGTATACGAGAGTGCTTGCAGCATGAGTCTGTGGTGATTCTGACATGGGTATTTTCAGAGGAAGAATGGTAGATGCAAGTGTCCTTGTAAAGAGACCAATATAAATTTCAGTGAACAGTGTGGATGCAACACAGGGCAGAAGTTGTATGTAAATGATATTGTTCCCTGCTCATGTGTGTGCATCCTTCAGCAGGTTGTAGCTTCACCAAGTGCCACTTGATTCAACCATACTAACCTTATCCAACATGTGCAAAAACTGTAAGTAACAATCCAGATGAAGGTGAACATGCAGTATTATGATGCAAAACTCTAAATTATTTTGCAGGATTTCGTACAAAGCCTTCCAGTAGCAGGACCACACACACTCTGTATGTATATATTATGTGCATGAACTACAGAGCAAAGGACATGCTAACTGAAAATGTGTGCTGTGGGAATTGCACGTATTGTATTGGTAAGCAAACAACTTATATTTTGTACCAAAGCATACATATGAAAGCACACACTCCAAGACTATTACAAGTCGAAATCTCTACTGTCACGAGACTACACCAACGGTCACGAGGTAACTAGAATGTTCTAGAAGTCCCACTTGACCGCAAGTGCCTACAACAAGGACATACATATATAACCACAGGAAGGTTGATTGACAGTTACTACATTCCTCCCCCCTTAAAGGTGAGCATTGTTAGAGTTTCCCCCCAATTCTGAACATGGGCTTATAACGGTCAGGGGGTCCACAGTTTCTGGCGGAGTGCCGGTTTCGGCCAGGCAGGGAGCGAGGTTCCGGTTGTTTTCCTTCGTGTGGTGCTATGATTGCTCCTGTTGGTGGCAGGGAGTGAGGTTCCTTGGGAACATCGGAATTCTCTTGTCTCACTTCTGCGGGGCAAGTTTCCGGTTGATTTCCTTCTATGATTGCTTCTGTTGGTGAGGGTGATCCTGACATTGGGATGTCCCTACTACCTGTGGCTGGTAAGTCAGATGTGGTACGATCTTCCCTATTTGCATCTCCTTCCCCACCAGTTGTGGGTGAGTCGGCTTTAGTTCCTCTCAGCCTAACGTGGTCCAAATGCCTCCGTACCATGCGTCCATCCTCAAGTGTGATAATGAATGATAACGGTCCTCGTTTCTCTGTCACAATGCCAGCCAGCCAGGATGTCCCTGATGGGAAATTCCGCACCAACACCTCCTCGCCCACCTGAATTTCTCTAGCTCTGGCTGTTTTGTCATGGTCATTCTACTACCTGTGGCTGGTAAGTCAGATGTGTTACGATCTTCCCTATTTGCATCTCCTTCCCCACCAGTTGTGGGTGAGTCGGCTTTAGTTCCTCTCAGCCTAACGTGGTCCAAATGCCTCCGTACCATGCGTCCATCCTCAAGTGTGATGATGAATGATAACGGTCCTCGTTTCTCTGTCACAATGCCAGCCAGCCAGGATGTCCCTGATGGGAAATTCTGCACCAACACCTCCTCGCCCACCTGAATTTCTCTAGCTCTGGCTGTTTTGTCATGGTCATTCTTCTGTCTCTGCTGTTTTGTCGCTACTCGGGATGCTATGTCAGGGTTCAGGAAACTCAGAGGTGACCTTAATTGTCTATTAAACAACAATTCAGCTGGTGACACCCCAGTTGTGGTGTGTGGAGTTGTTCGGTAGTTGAAAAGGAACCTGGCTACTTTTGTTTCTAACGAGCCTGAGGTATTTTTCTTCATTCCCTCCTTAAATGTCTGGACTGCCCTTTCAGCTTGACCATTGGATGCTGGGTGGTACGAGCAGTCAGTATGTGCTGAATTCCATTCCTTAGCATAAAATCCTGGAACTCTTGGCTCGTGAAAACTGATTCGTTGTCCGAAACTAATTTCACTGGAAAATGTCTGGACTGCCCTTTCAGCTTGACCATTGGATGCTGGGTGGTACGGAGCAGTCAGTATGTGCTGAATTCCATTCTTTAGCATAAAATCCTGGAACTCTTGGCTCGTGAAAACTGATCCGTTGTCCGAAACTAATTTCACTGGAAGTCCATGTGTGGCAAACATCGTCCTCAATTTCTCGATTGTGGTTGTTGAGGTTGCCGTATTTACTATCACCACCTCCATCCATTTAGAGTGAGCATCAACTGCTAGCAGAAACATTTTTCCTAAAAAGGGGCCGGCATAATCAACATGTATCGTTGACCAGGGGTGCTGTGGCCATTCCCAAGGCTGGAGGGGTGCATGGGGTGGTAAGTGTCTTGTTAGCTGACATTGTTCACACTCCTTCACCTTTGTCTCCAGTTGCTGATCCATTGTTGGCCACCATACCCACTCCCGAGCTCTACTTTTTATGCGTGAGATGCCTGGGTGACCGGCATGAAGCATTACTGTGACAGTTGATCGTCCTGTTGGAGGAATTACCACCCTGCTTCCCCGTAGTATGCATCCATCCTGCACGCTTAACTCATCCTTTACGCGCAGGAATGGACCAAAGGTTTCCTTGTCCACCGTAGGCCAACCATTCAACAAATACTGTCTGACTTTGGACATCACTGGATCCTGGCTGGTCCATGCCTGTATGTTTTTGTAGGTTACTGGCGAAGTTTCCAGGTTCTCCAATAGCAAAATGGTTTCACCTGGTAGTGGAACTGTGGCAGGGAATTCTGGCAATGGAAGACGGCTAAGCCCATCAGCATGGGCAAGGTCTCTGCCTGGGATATAGGTGATCTTGTAGTCGTATGCTCCTAGTATCAGAGCCCATCGCTGTAGCCTGGCCGATGCTAGCGGTGGCACCGGTCGGGTTTCTCCAAATATGTGCTGGAGTGGTTTGTGATCAGAGTGGATCGCAAATTTGCGGCCAAAGAGATATTGATGGAACTTCTTAACTCCAAAGATTATGGCCAGTCCTTCTTTGTCCAGTTGGGAGTATCTTTTCTCTGCTGGGGCTAATGACCGAGATGCATAAGCCACTGGGTTTCCCCCCCCATCTGTTGCTTTCTGAGAGAGAACTGCTCCCACTCCGTATGGTGAAGCATCACAACTCAATGTCAATTCCTTAGCTGGGTCGAAATGTGCCAGTACGGTAGTTGAGGTGAGCTTTGCTTTTGCTGACGAAAAAGCCTCCTCCTGATGTTTCCCCCAGCACCATCTTGTCTTCTTTTGCAGTAGCTGATAAAGAGGTGCTAAGGATGATGAAAGGTTGGGTAGAAATTTGCCGTAATAGTTTATTAATCCCAAGAATGCTTTCAGTTGCGACACATCCCTTGGGGCTGGGGCATCCATTACTGCTTGGATCTTCTGCCTGCTTGGCTTCAGACCTTCTGCTGTGATTATGTGCCCTAAATACTCAACTGATGGCAAGAGGAATGCACATTTGCTCTTCTTGAGCCGCAACCCTGCCTTCTCTAGACGCGTGAAAACTTCTGTCAGGTTTTCCAAGTGCTTTGCCTCCGTCTTTCCTGTTACGAGTATATCATCGATATATACACACGTGTGTGGAAGGCATTGCAAAATGTTCTCCATAATTCTTTGGAATATGGCCGGAGCCGAGGATATTCCGAAAGGTAGGCGGTTATACCTGAATAGACCTTTATGCGTGTTGATGGTAGTGTAATACTTCGACTGTTCCTCCAGAGGAACTTGCTGGTAGGCATGTGCCAAATCGAGCTTGGAGAATGAAGTCCCCCCTGACAGTGATGCTAAAAGGTCGTTGATGCGTGGTAGTGGGTAAGAGTCAACATGTGTTGCCCTGTTCACCGTTATCTTGTAATCCCCACATAACCGAATTGACCCGTCCCCTTTAACCACTGGGACTATTGGTGCTGCCCACTCAGAAAATTCAACTGGCTCAATTACCCCTTCGCCTACCAATTGGTCAAGCTCTTTCTCTACCTTTTCCCTTAAAGCGAAAGGCACTGTCCTAGCCCGGCAGAATTTCGGGGAAACTCTAGGATCAATGTACATTTTTGCCTTCTGACCCTTCACACACCCCAGTTCATCCTTGAATATAGACTCATGACTCACCAAGAGTTTTTGGATCCCTGTTGCATCTTGAACTTGATGCAGTTGGCCACAATCCATTTTCAGAGTTTTCAGCCAGTCACGACCCAATAGGCTGGGGCCATCCCCTTCCACTACGAGGAGGCTGAGCTCCTTGACTTGTTGGTTGAGTGATACAGTGACATCTATCTCGCCCAACACACCCAAAGCATGTCCTGTATAGATCTTCAGTCGAACTGCTGTTTGTCTTAGTGGTGGAGCCTTTTGTTTTGACCAAAGTTGTCGGTAGGTTTTTTCACTCATGATCGACATTGTAGCCCCTGTGTCTAGCTCAAATGGGTGCTTTACCTCATTGATAGTGGCTGTCACTAATATAGGAGCTGTGGCTTGATCTCTCAGGTTGTACAAGGTATATTCGGGGTCTAACACTTGGTTGTCGTCATCCTGAACTTGATTAGTCCCCCTTGGTGGGTAGAGTACTCTTGGAGTTCGAGGTAGTGTTGGTTGTTGATGACCACTGGGCCTACTTCGGCATGCTTTGGCGATGTGACCCATTTTCCCACAGTTATGGCAATTTGCTTCTCTGAACCTACATTCAACAGAGAGGTGCCTTCCCCCACACCGGTAACATCCAGCGTTCTTTGCTGCCCTTGAT
Organism: Cladorhizidae sp. MBARI D1340-BT2; assembly: GCA_028752905.1. Classification (NCBI taxonomy): domain Eukaryota; kingdom Metazoa; phylum Porifera; class Demospongiae; order Poecilosclerida; family Cladorhizidae; species Cladorhizidae sp. MBARI D1340-BT2. The sequence goes on from JAQNBH010000017.1 coordinate 10,784,054, forward strand.
CTATTTAGATGAGAGGGGGCTGTTCCTATCTCCAGAGCATGCAGGCTGCCATCTACTGTAGGTTTCTGATGTGCCTGTAGTTCTTGTGTATTGCGTTCAGCTGCTTCCATGGCATGAGAAATTTCTAACGCTTTCTTGTACGTTAAATCTGGCTCTGCCAGGAGCCTACGCTGTATGTGTACATCATTTACCCCACAGACCAGACGATCCCGAAGCATGTCATTCAAGGTGTCCCCAAATTCACAGTATTCGGACAGTTTCTTTAGTTGTGCTATATATGTGGCCATTGATTCTCCCTGCTTACGATCCCTTGAATGGAAGTTGAAGCGTTGAACAATTTGTGATGGCTTGGGCTGGAAGTGATTCTTCATTAGGTCCACGATCTCCACGAAGGTCTTTGTGGCTGGGCTTGCTGGTGCCAGCAAGCTCTTAATCAGCTGGTACGTCTTTGGTCCACAAACACTGATCAGTATGGCCCTCTGCTTGTCCAGGGAGGCCACGTCATTCGCTGTAAAATATTGGATCAACCATTCCGTATAGGATGTCCAATCTTCCTTGGCGTCATCGAACTCGTTCAAACTTCCGTGCAATGCCATCACAGTTTTATCCTCGTCGCCAGTATTGTATTGGTAAGCAAACAACTTATATTTTGTACCAAAGCATACATATGAAAGCACACACTCCAAGACTATTACAAGTCGAAATCTCTACTGTCACGAGACTACACCAACGGTCACGAGGTAACTAGAATGTTCTAGAAGTCCCACTTGACCGCAAGTGCCTACAACAAGGACATACATATATAACCACAGGAAGGTTGATTGACAGTTACTACAGCACGTCACTACTACACATGACAGATATCATGTCAGCATGCTTACCATTGCTATATTGAATCGGGTGACATTTTTTTTGCAGATGTTACCTATTCCTCTAGTAACTACAAAAAACCACCTGTAGACAATTTAGTTTATGATATTAGGGAAGGGATTATCGTAAAAAGTGCTATCCTGTGCAGTGTTATGTGTTAGAAACAGAAACCCAGATTCAATTAATATATACTTAGTTTCATGGAATAATATGGAGGCTTATGATGCTGTTTGGTTTGTTCTAGACTTCTCCTGTGAAAGTGCTTTCAAGTCCAAAAGAGGCTGTAGCTAATCCTGGCTGACTCTAATAATGAAGCAAAGATAAGATATATGTGCTGACTTGTGTCATGTTCCAAGTATAGGAAGTAAGCTAGATAAAAGAATAGGCTTTTTGGTTTTCTTGTCTAGTTCTCTCCTTCCATAATGTTGAACTGTTTTGTAAAACAAACAACAGGTAAACAAGAACATTTTTAATTAACATCTATGTTGGACTGAATCATTTTCTGGCTAACCAATTTAAATTTCCTCACTGGATGTTTTTCTCTAGGAATTATGTTGGAGCGACTGTTGTATCTCATCCTCACATAAACAACAAGCAGTTAGATGACCCTCTACCAGCAATATTTATGCTTTTTTAATTATTAGTATATATGATTTTGATTATTATTATTGTTGTTGTTATTGTTGTTCTTGATGTTTTCATTGTTATTATTATTATTACTGGAGAAAAAAATCACGGGTTACCCCTTACCCTAATTCCTCAAACAAAAAAATCCTGTATGAAACACTGATACCAATGATATAATAATATAAAAGTAAGCACTCAGTCTTGATATTTCAGATGGTCTTCTTAAATATCGTGCGGGTTAAACTCTGATCAGGGAGCATATTCCTACAAAACTACCTGGACCCCATTACTTGCCATGTAGTTTCTTGAAGTTCAAGCTGAAGACTGATACAAGTTTGCTGATCTTCTTTTCTGCATCCGTAGGCAAGAGAGTAACAAAAAAGCCTCCTCAGAGAAATGTTGGCCATGAAAAAAGCACAATAATCTACAAACTTGGGTTCCAGGATGTAGAGCACCTGATGGATTGATGATCACAGAGCATTAAATAAGTCTTAACTCAGTTAGACTCGAGTTTTATGCATGTGAGCAAAGCATTATATTGGTTTAGTTGTACTACATGAGGTGTACTTGTTTATTTGAAAATACATGTGGGAGACATGGCAAAATTAATCATGTACGTCATAGTGCTCTAGTCTTAAATCATATAGAAAAGTGTTGCAAAATGCTCTGTTCACACAACATTACAATCTTGTAGGAATATAGCAAACAATAGTTCTGATACATTGATATGTAGCATTATTTTATCAAATAAAGCATTTCGCAACTTCCCTTCACTAAGATATATTGGTCAACCATTCGTCATAATTTAGCTACAGCAATTACAGTAATTATCTTATTATCTTATATAGAATATAGGCCAATTCTAGAGATATAGTGGACTAGATTCTAAAAGCTTAAATGTTTGAAAGTGAAGTGCAATGATCTTTCACCAATCACACCCACATTACATAACCAGCCACTATAGTACAGTATATAATTTGACCAAAACTCCGAAGCTTGAATTATTTAATAAACATTTGCACTTAATCTTGATTTGTAGTTACAGTTCTTGTGATAGCAAAGATCATGTAAGGTACTCTCTGGGAGTATATAATCAGGAGTCACTGTGCCAACTAAAGGACCTGGACTCTCTACTTGGCCAAGCAGCTTCTTGAAGTTCAAGCACAAGACCAGGACCAGTTTGCTGTTGCCATTGCTTCACTTCAAAACATTAATATTTCTTTCATTGTTCTGTGACAACTTTCATTTTGTTGGCTGCACTGTAACTTCGATGCTTGATCTTTTCTGCATCCATAGCTATATGAGCAACCCAAATATCTTCCGCAAAGAGAAAGTTGTCTTATAGTGTATAGTTTCACCAATGGATTTCCAGGAACCCTTCTTTATTAGAGGGAGACTGCGATCGATGCTGTTATTTTAATCGGTGCTGTACCTAAATCCAATCTAGAAGCTTCAAAGCTTGTAGAACGCAGTTAGCTGACCTACAGAACTAGTACGGTTGGTAGGATCCACAAGTATGGCAACTAACATAATTAGCTACACCAGGTAGGTCTATATTGAATATAGTTGAGTCCATGTGGTGAGGTAAAGAATAACACTGGCTGTGTGGTCACTTATTAGATTGCCAGGCAGAGCGTATCTGGTGTTAATTGGAATCATGTAAAAACCTGAAACAGAAAATTGAAACTGGAATCCCAGGTAGCTATATACCAAGGGGTAGATGGGGGGGGGGGGGGGGGGGGGGGGGGGAGATGTTTCAGTACTTAAGACGTTTCTCTTTTGTCAGCCTTGTAGATGATGACTCTTTACAAGCTTGTTTTTTTTTGTAATTGAAATAAAAATCTTGGGGCAGCCTGAGTACATCTTCAATAGGTGATCCTGTGATCCCCCAAAAAACCCTACGGCTACCTTGAAAATGCACAATACTCTATGTCAGAGGCCTCTTAGATATACTCCTCTCTTTCCTGGAAACTTTCATACACTTAAAGTGGATCCTCAAATAGAATACCAATAATTCTGATTTCAATTATATAAGTTATCCCCAAGAATTTGGCTGTTTCAAAAGTGCATAATTATTAGACTCGGGATAAAATAGTTATCAGGTCAAACATACACCAAATGAAGAATCAGTTGCATACTCATTATAGTTCATAGCTGCCAGGGTTGCTTAGATATTGGAAGATAACAATTCTTATACTTAACTCATTTCTGATAGCCAAGAAATCCTCCTAAAATTAATCCTGATCATAGTAAGGTGCCACATAACTTGCTTATATGGCACCCTCAAGTATAAATTTACAAAACTCTGTCCTAACAGTAAAGTGGATCTCACTGTGTATCTGTAAAATTAATAAACTTGATTGAATAATTTACTTCATTCTGGTAACTAGGAAAGAGGGAATGGACTGACCAATGTGCTTTGTGGATCAAACTTCTTATTTATCAATGAAATATATTATAGTAGAAAATATTTTGAACAATATGTAGCTACTTAGCACTTAAACCATTCCCTTTTATGTGGTCCCACTGTAATGCACATACTTTTATACTTGTCTTGCATGAGCCGGTGTATGTCACTGGTATGAGTTGATTAGCTAAGCTAAGAAATCTTATGTTCAGCAAAGTGATGCGGCCCAAGCTGATGGTGTTTTATGATATCAAATCCTTCCTTCAGCAGAATGTGTGGTGATAAGTCCCAACAAACAAGCAGATGATTTTAAATTCTTAATGAACACACATGCACATTCAAATTAATTATATTCACTTCGTAATTTATATATGTATGATTAATAAAAATCATTTTCCCCCTCCTCTATTACTATAACACCTGTAACATAAACTTGGTTCACAAAGGAGTCTAGACATAATGTTCACGGATCTAGAATGCAACACAAGTACTTCAGTATAGCTTTGGGCATATTCTTAATAACACATGCTTGCTGATTCAACCTACAACTTAGTTCCCGGAATGCATCTACCAAATATACTGATTCAAGATGAGGAGAAAGCTAGATTGACTTTTTACTGAGTCAATGCATTACCAGATAATCAAACATACATCAGCCCTACAGATCATACACACTTCCCTGTAAAAGACTTACCATGAACTTCAATAAATCTATCAGCTGAGCCAAGGAGTGTGTTGTTCAATGTTACTCTACAGGAATACCAGCAGTACCGCAGGTAGTAATCATAGAAAGTCGTGTTAAAGCTCTCACTACTAGGTCTTGAGACTCCATATAAATATTCCACATTCCTCCATTGGTAAGTCAGAGCTGAAGACTGTACAGGGTCCACCATACAGGAAAATTGTACTCTCTGTTGAATTCTGAAAGGGCCTTGTCTGGGAATAGTGGTGATCCTCACTAAAGAGGCAGCAGCTTCAGCTCTTCTTTGCAATAGTACGTTACCAACTGCAAATATACAATACCTAAAGTATATATTGCAGTTCATATGTGACCTAGAGCTTACCTAAAATAGTTGATAGTAGTAGGTACAACACGAGCATGTTTTAATGTCGATTTTCAAGTAACAAGCAACTAGGATGCTAATTTAAGGTCAGTTCAGTAGCAAGATGAGAGCAGCTGGACTCCGCGGCGAAAGGTGTACAGTAGTGGCCCAGATTCGGAACTATCTAACAGAAGTGCGCTATATCCGTACTACCGTACGCATGCGTACAGCTTATTTAAAATTAAAAAAATAATTTAAAAAAATAAACCCCCCCCCCCCCCAACCCCCTTTTCCCCTTTTTTCATCACGCGTTTGACAGTTTGGAAATCAATGTAACAATTATGTCGTTAGCATTCCCCCCCATCCTTATTACTCTAACCATATTGCGTTGACCTTAACCTTATTAGCCATTACCTTGGCTCTAATCCATATATACGTATTTAAAAATGTGGGTCATGTGGAGGATCCAGTGTGTTGTTGGTAACAAAGGTATCAACCACAGCTTATCTCAGCCTGGGATGCACTCTTTTCAGCTGCTCAGTCAGCCGCCTTGGCACCCAGGAAGGAAATGCCAATGCTGATTCCTGGTTCATTCAGCCACCATGGCAGATGGGTATATCTCCCTCTGGAAGAGAGGTTTACCAGCAGCTTTGAATATCACCGTGATATTTACTCTCCAGAGGTGGATAGAATTGTTGGCCATCACCTAGGGTTATGCTCTCTCTGTGTGTCGTGAGAGGAAAATGACCGCCCATACCGATGCTTGTTGCTCAGTTGGGGTATTCTTTATCCCAATGGTAGTTGAATCACTTGGAGGCTGGGGGGAGGGGGGTTTGGGAGGCCACCCAAGTTATTAGGACCATTGAGTTCCCTTGCCAGATTGTGCATAGAAGTGTGTGAATGTTGAGAAACATAGACTTGTTGGTGGGGGTGAGAGATTCTGAAAGTGCACAAGGAAGATCACTTTTTCCAACAGATTTCCATATGCTTTTCCTGCCAATGCTATGCCACCAATAATGCTGGAGCAGTGGCTGACTTTGCTAAAGAGAGGAAATCAGCTAAGTACATCACCTTAGGTCCTGGCTATTCCTTCACACCTGTGTCTATTGAGACTTTGGGGACCATTGGTGAGATTTTAAATTCCATGTGCCATTATAATAATATTTATTTTGTAATTTACCAGTACTTTTATGTTCCACCATAATTATATCTAATTTCGGATAGCTGGTCATTCACTAGCTTCCACATATGCCTTCGTGGGGAGCCTAAAACAGAGTTATCTACTAATCACTGTAATAATCGCTTGTTAGGTTTTGTTTTTTTTGTCTACTACAGGAACAATTAAGTTGCATATTCTTCACAAGGAAGTGGTTGCTAGAGCAGAATTGTCTAAGAACCACTCTTCACCTAGTCTGGCTTACCCAACAGTTCACCTTATCTTTGCCTAAAGCGGTAAATGCTAGATAACACCAGCTTACATTACCAACAATTCCCTGCTTCTCCCCCTTCCCCATCCCAATTTTCTACTTCATGTTGTTTCATTTGAATGTGAAGGTAATTGCCAAAGAAAACTAGAACTGGTTATTTATGGTCTGTGGGGAGGGAGGGGGCAAGATAATTTGCCATCAAAAAGTGGGTCAAACCAGATTAGAGCATATATAACAAAATACACACACACAACCAACAAACAATGGCAGTATAGAAACAAAACAACAACACAAGCATAATGAGCAACAAAACTGTTATTATGGAATGGATTACAATCTCATCAGCCAGACGCACACCAACCAATGTCATACACTGATGTTGTCAAGATGATACAAGAGATTATGAAAATAATTTTATCATACTTGTGCACCTCAGTGGCAATTGCACATGTTAGCACCAATTCTCCATAGCTCCTAAAGTATTTCGACTAACAGAGGATTTCCCACCAGTGCCACTGAGTGCTGCTGTTTTTCTTGCTACATGTGGCTGAATTTCAAGGTAACCATTAGAATCTGGCATGTCATCATTTGTGGGTTTTGTTACAATACAAGTGATGACATGGTTCTTGTACTGAGCTATAGCTTATTGTATTTCCATTCTGATGACATGGTTCTGTACTAAGCTATAGCTTCATTCTGATGACATGGTCTGAGCTATCGCTTATTATATTTGCATTCTGATGGCATGGTTCTGTACTGAGCTATAGCTTATTACAAATTAGGATGGTAATGATTCAGTCAGGACTAATCTTATAGCTAATCGGATGCATTCTGTGTCTCTCCATGTTTGGGAACCTGTGCTCAAATTTATCACAGTATATAGCTATAAGGAACAGGGAAATCTTTTTTGTCAGCCAATGGAGTAAAAGTTGGTAAGATTGGAACAAGTCATATTCTCTACACTATTTGGTTAATTAACATGGAGTTACAGTGAAATGCCTTTCCGTTAACACACACCAACACTCAGATTAATGGAGCCACATCCAGTAGGTATAGTTCTCATCTGACTTGAGCCACACTTAACTGCCAGTGGCATCATGGAGTTAATCGCATAGGTATGTATATGTACTGGACCCTACTCAAGATTCTCTAAATGAACACACCAACTATATCCCCAGATTTGACTGAAGTCCATGACTTGGGAGACACCAATTCTATAAATACAGGACCATTCTGTACTCTCACTGGCAAAGTCCACCTGTAAGTGCCGCTCTGATGAAATAATTATCCTCCATAGTATTCATCTCTGCACTTGGTAGTTCAGTCTAGCCTTTAATTAAGATGTGATCTTCCGGTTGGTAAGAACTGCAGGACAGTCATAAGTATAATATAGCTACTGAGGAATGATGACCTGACCCGATGAATACAATTGGAGATCCATCACTTAAGTCTGGGGAAATGGGGATACATCATTGACCAAGTGCCGAGAGCATATAAATAAAATTTAAAAAGTGAACAAGCAAACGAGCAACTCTAGGAAGAAAACTTGCCTCCATATTTGCAGGTAAAAGAGAAGGCATCTAAAGCAATATCATGTCTTCAACTAACTTTGTTGCAGACCAAGAAAGTTAATTAAGTCATGCGGCTAAGTGAAATGTAGTATAATTTCAAGTAGTTAACAAGCACATTACCTTTGGTAATTCGGCAAATTCATTCTCCAGTTATCTACGTGTGCGATATTATACCTTCTCTATAAGCACAAACCTGCTTAGTTTATATTATGTCCCTAACTTTTGGAAGATAAAAATCTGTATAGAGTGAAGCAATCTGCAAACGAAAATATAATTTTAAAAAGTAGACATGTAATCGTGATCTAGTCACATCAATAGCATTGAAAATGGCAGTTAGCCATCTTTTAATAACTTTGTAGACAAACTGAGAGTGAACATGATATGTCCCTGTAGATGATAAATGAGGAATGTCTGTATAAAAGTGTATAAAGTACTAGCATATATACACAAACTGGTGATCGAGTTACGTCCCCTTGTTCTTGAGATGGCTCTGCAGTGTTCCAATGTCCTTGAAACTGCATCGTCAAATCCCACCACAGGCTTGTAACCAAAGTCCTTCTTAGCCCTAGCAAAGCTGTAGTAGTGGTGAGTTCATGCCAGGGCAACTCTCTTGGAAGAGAAAGTGGGGTTGATGGTGACCACCGGAATGAGCATGCAGAACAACTGTGCGACATGAAGTTCCAGAATGGCAGTGGGGCATGCATCGTTGGTGATGAAATAGCTCTGCAAAACCATTTTGGACTCTCTAACTTGCTTAAAACCTACATACATTATCCTTGTTATTGTAATTACCTTTCCACAGATCACTGAACCACTCTGCAGGTGCTCTGCAGCAATGATGTGGCCATACCACGTTCTCAACATAAGAATGTTCTTCCCATCACTATAGAAACAAAAGGGGAAGTGAGAGGAAGTGACTAAAGGAAGGAGATGATGAAGTCAAAGAGAAAGAGAGATTGGAGAGGAAATTGAAAGACATAGAGTGGGGAGGAAGTGATATGATAGATGCCACTCTGAGATCTTGCCTTACCCGATAATGCACTTCATTTAACCAGCTTTAGCAGTAGCGATTATTGTTGGAACAGCTTGGGGGTTTCAGGGCCCAAATATTAGATGGGATCATAGCCACTGTGAATAGGTTCCCTACCATTAGCTGCCAGGACAATCTGAAATGCACACATATAAGTATTTGCAAAATGCATTGTTGAGAGCATTCCTGTTCACTTTGGCTGTGTTTTTTTCAGTCATCTTTTGATTAGACTGGTGGCTGGGTCACGATATAGAAAATGAACACATGGCATGACACCTTTAGAATGCACACTCAAGTTCTAAAAAGCATGTCCTGTGAAGTAGTGTGGATTGCAAAAGCGTAACCTCTTGATATTGCAAACCAGCCTTTACTTTGCTCTACTTATCGCAAATTAGCACGAGTAAAATATAATCACATATTTATTTATGAGCGATGAGGAAAACAGTCGATCCTTACCTTGTTATACAAGGACCTACACACTGCACATGCACCATTTATTCACTCAGATAAAAATCTCAATGAACTCTCAATAGGGATTACAATGTTATATTTTAACCTTCGATCAAGGCTAAAGCATCTAGCCAATATGTCAAGAAGAAATTGATCATCGAGAAAGTTGTTGTAAGATACTTATTTTTTGCCATGGTATTAGCTTGAAAAAGATTGAGCTTTAGCTTAGCCAAAGCAACTATGCGAGGAAGAACGGAAAAATAGCAATAATGAGTGAGAATAAGTGGCAACAGCAAACTGGCCTTGGTCTTCAACTTGAAAATATTAACAAGCTGCATGGTCAATTGGGGGAGTCCAGGTCGTTTTCGTAGGCATGATGGATGTCTCCCTGACTAGACACTCTCAGAGTGTACTTCTCATTTGATCTTATCACAAACTTTCATAAGAGCAACTGCTACAAATAATATAAGAGGGTGCACAAAAGGTCCCCCACTCCACCCCCACATAAAAAGTAGATATCACTTACTGGACTTTTGGTTTGGAGGTAAGGGGAAAGAAAACTCATGGAGTTTCTCCCACAGAATTTGATTTTATTTCATTTCATTCATACAATGGCATGCACCTTCCAGATTGTAGCAATAAACAGAGTAAATGATAACATCTACAAGACAAGAAAAATTCTTTAAAAAACCAATTCATTTATACGACCCTTTACCATAATTTACAGATAAAAAAACAATGGGATTAGAGTATTTGTCATCATGATATTAATAAATAATAGTGTTCATTATATAAACAAATAAAGGGTCATCTATATTGGTAAATTCTTACTTCAATTCATTTTTGACAAGTCAATCGTCAATCCAATATTGTTATTTAAAAAAAAATTGTCTCGTTTCTATTTTTTGTCACACGGCAACCTACAAGAAGCTACTCAGTTAACAACAAAACTAACCAACCGTAATGTTATGTTTATTACTACATGTGCCTATACCATACTGCCACATTATTAGGCACACCTCACTTATAAGTCAATATTCACCATTAGGAACAGGTCGATTCCACTTCAGGTATCCCCAATTGTCCAATACCTAGACATCTTTTTTCCTTGCTTCATGCTCAGTTCTACTGCAGGTCTTCAAATGAAGCACACTAGAACTGCATTATCATTGGGCACCTCACAGTACAGAGTTTCCAGTTCCTAGATCCAAGAAGCAAGTAAGGCCATTCATTGTACTTACAGGCTATATAGATTATTCATCAAAGATTTGCAATGATAGCTTGCACTTTAGACTGACCTACCAGAAACTAGAAGCCTAATCAAGACATATGGAATGAACGATGTGTCAAGCACTCTGGTGTAAATTGAAGGATCAACTGTCAGGGTTTATGGGATTTCCCCCCCCCTTTCATACTTCAAACAGATGCATCTGATTGTGGAGTGGGTGCAGGTTAGGGCAAAGATGAGAATGCCTATCCACTTACCACAGCCAAGGCTACTACCATGGGAGAAAAATTAATCCACAGTATTTGAAGGAATGCGTTCAATAAAGCTGGAGGTTCGTATCTTTCGTAGGCTTCCTGATCTAGACAGACCATAGGTCACAGCAGTGGCTCAATAGCCTGAAGGAGAGTTACTCACGCCTTGTCGATGGAGCTTGGCTCTGCAATCTGAAGGAGAGTAACCCATGCCTTGCTTGATTGAGGTTGGCTCTACAATCTGAAGGAGAGTAACATACACCTTGCTTGATTGATTCAAGTAGAATATCATGCCCAAAAAATGCAAATACCATCTCTCGAAATGATGAGGGGGGAGGGGGAAAGAAATGTGCAAGATTTCTACATTATACTTTATTACAATGACCTTCTCAATAATCAACTTGAAATTTACAGGAATAATGAAATGCTCTAGTCTCCATCGGGAATAATGAAATGCTCTAGCCTCCATCAGGAATAATGAAATGCTCTAGCCTCCATCAGGAATAATGAAATGCTCTAGCCTCCATCAGGAATAATGAAATGCTCTAGCCTTCATCAGGAATAATGAAATGCTCTAGCCTTCATCAGGAATAATGAAGAAATGCTCTAGCCTTCATCAGGAATAATGAAATGCTCTAGCCTCCATCAGGAATAATGCAATGCTCTAGCCTCCACTTCAAATCTTTGCCACATGTAGAGACTGTGCCTGCATAATGGAGTGACTGCCAGCATAATGCAGTGACTGCCAGCATAATGCAGTGACTGCCTGCATAATGCAGTGCCTGCCTGCATAATGCAGTGATTGCCTGCATAATGCAGTGACTGCCTGCATAATGTAGTGACTGCCAGCATAATGCAGTGACTGCCTGCATAATGCAGTGCCTGCCCGCATAATGCAGTGACTGCCTGCATAATGCAGTGACTGCCTGCATAATGTAGTGACTGCCAGCATAATGCAGTGACTGCCTGCATAATGCAGTGACTGCCTACATAATGCAGCTAGTGCCAGTATAATGTAGTGCCTGCCTGCATAATGTAGTGACTGCCTGCATAATGTAGTGACTGCCTCATAATGTAGTGACTGCCTGCATAATGTAGTGACTGCCTGCATAATGCAGTGACTGCCTGCATAATGCAGTGACTGCCTGCATAATGCTGTGACTGCCTGCATAATGCAGTGACTGCCTGCATAATGCAGTGACTGCCTGCATAATGCAGTGACTGCCTGCATAATGCAGTGACTGCCTGCATAATGCAGTGACTGCCTGCATAATGCAGTGACTGCCTGCATAATGCAGTGACTGCCTGCATAATGCAGTGACTGCCTGCATAATGCAGTGACTGCCTGCATAATGCAGTGACTGCCTGCATAATGCAGTGACTGCCTGCATAATGCAGTGACTGCCTGCATAATGCAGTGACTGCCTGCATAATGCAGTGACTGCCTGCATAATGCAGTGACTGCCTGCATAATGCAGTGCCTGCCTGCATAATGTAGTGACTGCCTGCATAATGCAGTGACTGCCTGCACAATGTAGTGACTGCCTGCATAATGCAGTGACTGCCTGCATAATGCAGTGACTGCCTGCATAATGTTGTGACTGCCTGGTGACTGCCTGCATAATGCAGTGATTGCCTACATAATGTTTTAGCATGCGTGAATGGTCTCAAAGACTTTCATACACATATGATCATATGGCCATGTTTAAGCCAGGTGCACAGTATTGCTTAACTTGAAATAATACTCTTGTCTCTTCTAGCACCACATGTTGTGAAGAGATCGAACATCATGCCGATGAAAAAGGCATTCTCTGTAGATCACCCTAAACAACAGAGACAGCTAAGCACTAAGAACTGTACCATCAGAAATAGAAATGGATCCTTGCACTCTTTCCTCTTGAGCCTTGTCTCTCATGTCCTCCGTCACCTCCAACGAAGGGTCCCCCATGTCTTGTGACACATCTTCATCAGGGGCAATGATTCCTTCCATATCCAACTCTACAGGAAGTGAAAATTGCATGATGAAACCGAGAACAGGTATGGGTAATTCTCTCTCTTTACCCAAGTCACTTTCAGCAATTTCGTCCTCCTCTTCCATTTTTGTATCCTTAGAACAAGATATTTATTCCTGTTTGATTATGCTGTTTGATGATGATGCTAAGCCAAAATAACACATCCCATGCCCAACCTCACTTGATACACTCCCACATGTCCTATATCACACCCTCAACATCATTCACACACCCCATGCCCAATATAACTTGACACATTTCCACGAGTGCCACACCACCCTCTACACATGCTATAGCACACAATCACAAAGGCTAGAAAGCATATTAAACACATCAATCTAGCATAGAAAGGCATTTTACCATGCATTAAAATAGAACCCTAAAATGTGTAACTTCCTCTCAAATCAACCTGACCCCCCAATTGAGTGTGTACCCGTTGCTTGGATATAGTCATAAAGAGGTGGAAATCTATCCCTATTCGATTACCTTGGTAGGTGAGTCTGACTTAGGAATAGTTTCGTTTTCAGATTCTTCATCTGCAGTGGTGGCATAGGCTTTGGGGTCTTCTTTAGCAGTTCCATTGCTAGGCTGTGGAGGAGGTGCAGGTTCAGGGACATTTGCACCAAGACTGAGAGCAAGAGGGTGGGGAAGAGGGTAAATACAGAGCAAAACCATGAAAAGACAAAACTATGAAAAGAGCCGTAAATTGAGTGAGAGAGAGAGAGAGAGACTAAGCTAGCTTTGGCTACATACCAGGTTATACATACCTTAGAAGCCACTCTTTCAAGAAAGAAAGCTGTGGGAGATGAATTAAGCTTGGATTATCCTTGCACTGACCGATGAACTGCTTCAGCTGCTCCACATGGATAGGGTCAAGTTTTGAGTCCATGGTGATACTCGGTGTAACTACTCGACCTGTTTCAGCACATGTACACCACTTCTACAATTTCATGCCACGTTGATTCAATGCGCATGTCCTAAACCAGGTAAGGTTACTTACCACAAGTAAGTAAGCCTTTACCTTAATCCGACAACTTTGCCTCATTTCATATGTACTTAACTAGAATTAAAGGCACTGTGTGCAAGCGAAGGTGCAAAAAATTATTTGAAATACCTAGCTGCAGGCCCAACACTATACGATAGTTGTCATGTGTAACGAGCGGATTCTTACGCGCATATGCATACTAAAATCCATAGCACTGCAGAAAACAACTATTTCCAGAAGGGATAAAAATAGACTTCAGAAAAAGGAGAGGGAGAGAAAAATCAAGGTGTACTTTATTAAACTGTAGAATAAAGAGAACTGAGATTGGAAAGAAAAGGGTGAGTGATAGAAAAATGTGTAGGACTGGAGAAGCACAGCACCACATGATGGAGAACTTTCCTTAGGCTCAGATGAAGTTTCGTTCTGACTTAGCCACTCCCACTCTCTGGCTATGGACACATTTGATAAACTGTAAATGCACTGTCAATATTGACTGGTACTCTTTGAAAACTGAGGATTATACCTTCTCCATATTACTAATGACCTCAATAATTACAAATCAGTGTATAGTGTTAGGCCTGCAGCTATGCTTGGAGTAGGATGTAAATTATGTAGTAAACAATGGTGCTCAGACTACAATTCTCTTCTCACTAAGCTTCATCTTCCATCTCTATCCTCTCGCAGCTGTAATGCCAAACTTTACAGAATTCAGCCTGCTTACCTTTCATTTTTCCCTACTACTTATTAGCAGACGATTATTGGAGTGGAAGGATTGGTTGTAGGTTGGCATGGTGGGAGGATAGAAGGGAAATCTATGTTATTATGAATAAGTTTAAAGGAAATGTAGTAGAAGAGAAGGAGGAGAAGAACCTAATATGAATATAAGTTTGAATGGGAAAGGTATGTTGGAGGAGGGGCAATGCATCATGAGCATGGATGTAACTAAGACTCTCCTAAACCTTGGAGTTAATCTATCTTCTTCCCAAGGCAGTGCCTTCGGTTCCACCAATGGTAAACCCAAAATACCTGGAATATCCACTAGTAAGGGACCCACAATGTTAAGATCTCGGCATATCACTTCACACTCACTGTAGTGCCAACATTACGAGCTAGAAGTTCCACTCTCCTAAAGCACACACTATGTCTACCCAATAACCACCTATTGGGATATTGTCCAGATAAGAGATGCAAAGTTCTGACTATGACCTCTACTACTGAGTGAATAGTGAAGAAAAACAACACTAGGTCCAAGTGATCATCTTGTTGAACCTCTTCCCTTAACTCTTTTCACACGATCTCTGAAAAACAGGCTAGATAGAGAACCATATGCTGAGATTACTAAAGGTAATAGCTGCGGAGCCAAATTCCTGATAGTTTGAAACATCTTACCTCTGGGTAGACTGTTAATCTAAAGCCCAATTTCAATGCACATAAATTCTAGCAGCTTCAGCACACTTGGGCACACCAAGGTGGTCTAGTACAGAGTTGATAGAAGTCTTCACACATAAACTCTTAGCAGCTTGTCTGTGGAAGGTACAACCCACAGGAATTGGTCTTATACCTCCACCTCATTTTTATAGTGAGGCAACAAAGGAAATAGGAATTATGCAATCAGGAATGTTATCACAAAGAATGTTGCTGATATGTAGTTAAAACTTAGAGTAATTGCCTTCACCAGACCTCCCCAGTCATGTCCTCCAGTGCTGAGGGCAAACATCACCTGGCCCCCTGATAAACCATTAGGGAAAGATTTGATGGCCCTAGTTACTTACTCCCTGATATATTCATAGCAGAGTCTAAAACTTCTGAAGGAATATCTAGATTGAAAAATTGATATTGAGGAGAGGTTTGTTTTTTTCCCTTTAGGAAAGCATTTTAACAGTAGCTATTGTATAGGAATTGGATGTCGAAATCACACCCACTTCCTGGCATGAGCACCTGAAAACTGCTTGATACAATTCTGCATAGTACATAATTAAGGGAGTATCATAACTACAAACTTGCATGTATATATGTATATATGTGTATGAAAACTAGAGCACTACAGTCATTAGCAAGATCAATACAGTAAACTAAACAAGTCAAATGTTTGCAAAGATTAATATAGTTTTGGTTGTCATCTTAGCTATATATATATTTACCACAAAACAATGTTTTGATAACCATGGTCAAAGTATCAGAGAGGATGCTCATAGATGGGCTCAGCTCTCTCACTCCTTGCTTGTCCAATCTCAGCAGGATTTATGTAGTGCACATCTACAGTCTCATACGCCTGGTTGATGTCCGTAGATATATCCCTAAACTTATCTTCTTCAGCATTTCCATTCACCACATTCACTCTGGGAGCATTTTGATGTCTCTTTCTAATCCAACTGTAGAACAAATAAATTTAATTCTACTAAACAACTAAAGAGGGAGTGTGTCTTAGTGGCAGTTGGAGCTCCCACAAGGGACACTGACTATGGTATATTTTGTAATGATTATAAATTCATGAATGAACATACCAAAACAGTAGCAATAGGAATGTAGTTGCTGCAAGAACTCCAATGAGAATACCCATGATAAAACTTGTAGCGATGTTTACACCTGAAGTGGAGGTATCAGCTTGATCATTAAGCTGATCGAAACAGATTTGGCTTGTAAATGTATTTCCTGGTATGGGACACATCTTGCTCAGTGCAACATACTGTCCAGCCACATTTAGGGTGGGTTCCTCCTGCGATAGCAACCATGACCACAGCATGCTTATTAGTGAACTTGATGTGATTGTTCCTTCAGAGTTGGAGTGAACAAGATCAATGGCAAAGTAGACTGATCGGCCAGATATGCTTAACTTCATACTTGTTTCTTGTAAACTATGTGAGCTGATGTTGCAGGCATTACATAGCGTGGACAATAGTTGTGCCAATGATATTTGAAGTTGCTGGATTGAACACACACACACGCACACAAATACACACATGAGCGCATGCACACACACAAAGTGAGAGTAATAGAATGTCACTACAACCACTCTGCATGCATTTGTAGGATGTTTTCCTTGGAACCATGCAGTATCAGATCAATAAGTACAACCCAGAATGTTTCACTATGGAAACCTGCAAGCCTACCCACACGTGGCTATTTTCACATTCAATGAGGATACATTAGCCAAAAGCCAGCTTTTTTATCCTGCAACCAGTCTTCAATAGAATAAGTTGTTTTTTTAATTACAAATTAGTTGTTTGTAAAAGGAATTGATGAGTGCTGGTTAATTATGGATGTGGTATACATGTATTGGCATATTTTTTAATAGTAAGCCAGTATATGCAGCTGTTATTCATGGGAAGTAAATTTAAAAAAACATCAGAACAGTTATATAGCTAGACCTACATTTTCATTTCTGTGCTCTTCTTCATTCTGCAGTCAGAGTTTCCACCTTAATCAGGTTGGGTATTAGAATGCTTAGCTTTTTTTCCTTCGTCTTCCTAGTTAGGGAATGGCAATTTAGCTGGTGTTCCTACTCCCTATGGCATAGCTTCCCTAAGTCATATTCCTTGTTTGATTTCCTCAACGATAATTTAAGTCAAGTCGGTAAAGTGCTTTAAGCTCAATGGTTCCAAGGTTTAATTAAGATTGCATTGCTTAAGTATCAGTGGAATAGACATTCACTTATAGCAAAAATTATGCTCTTAAATCATAACAACCAGCTTTTACTAGATAATTCTAAAGATCATAGTGTTCAATACTGTAAAATAATGCTTCTTTCCGCAGTCATAATGTCACTATCACAAAGCCAAGTCTGTTAGGATAATTAGTGATGAAAGAGGGTCAAGTATAGAAGGTCTGCAATTTCACTGTACACTTTATTCAACAAGCTGTAGATGCTGGTTATCATTAAAAATGGAAGGAATGATAGTGTCTTTCATACCATTGTTGTTATGCAACACCCCAAGTCTGTATCTTCCAAAATCAGCTGAAGTGGAGCTGGAAAATACATACAATATTGAAAGTGTCATGTAAGAGCTGCAGCAATGCCATGTAAGTAAATGATCAACTGCTGCTTCAGCCAAAATCAATTCTGTGAAAGTGTGTGAGTAGAAGAGTCATGGAAGTGGGAGAAGAGCAGTGTAGTCTATATAGAGGGGGAGGCATTGGGGTACATGCTATTATGTGCATACAAAGTCATGTTCTTACCTCTTTCAAGGACTAGTGAGGAGTTTGAGACATTGTCTGCCTGACACCTGAACACTCCAAACAAGGATGTGGTTTTATGGTGTAAAGAGGTGCCATGGGTCTTGGCTAGCACCATGTTGTTATTCCACAGTGCTAGGTCAGTTGGCTGACCATTTATTAGGTCACATTCAATTGTGTTCATTTCTTCAGAAGTGAGTACCATCTTTTCAAGCCGCAGGTGGAGATTGGGAGTGTCTGTTAGAAGTAACCATAACAACCTTATATACAACATACAAGCGTAATATAGATGGAAGCTTAGAAATAAGTGGTCAGGAACTACAGGCAACTATAGAATGAGCTGTACATTATAAACATTAGGTCATCAGTCCAAATTATAACTTGGATTTGGTTTACTTCCAGACACTTGGATGTAACAGGTCCATCATCTGGTCATAGCTATCATCTACATAATAGTATACCATGTCCACCCATCCATTAGTGTGTCACGTTTATACACATGCACAGAGCAAAAAAATTATTACTTTGCCACGACTACAGGGAATCTTGGAAACCATTTGGGTCACAATTATACACATGCACCCACGAAAAGAATCCTGAAGAAAATACAGAATGGCTACTCCACGAGCTGCACAGTGCTGAACAACAATTATACAGCATGTAACAGAAAGCAGGAGAGCTGCAGAAGAGAGACCGAGAAAGAGAAGGGGTGCGCAAGTGAGAACCCGAAATTTGACTGGGAAAGACAAGGAGTGTAAAACTGATACCAGCAGAGAAACTGAGGATCTATCTGAGAACAAAAGACACTTCACATAAATTTCAGCAAGTGCAAGGGATGAGGAGAGAGCAGCAAACATTAGTAGGTGGAGGTAACTGAAGGCTACACTGTTATAAAGGATGAAGAGAGAGCTGGTAAGGGACTGCGGGCTGCATTCAGCATCCGCTGGTCAGGCAAGCATTAACTCTCACCAAAAACATTATTCTCCTGAAAGGTTTCAAATCTATTACCTACTTTACCCTCTCTGGCATATTATTATGTTATGACACTAAATAAATTCACCAACAACAAAGAATAGACTATAGCACAATGGTAGATAAAAGGGTCTTCTTGAAAGAATGGTAATGTTAACATTTTATAATCCCAAACGCCCAAAAAATGAAATAAACACCTTCCAACCACACACAAACATTTATATATCTTGCAGAGTTTCTTTGGGTAGTTGCTAGTTATTATTATTATTATACTATTAGTAGCATTTTCACCCACTTACTATATATTTTGATATTCCAATATAATATGAAGATTGGAAACTCAAACCAATAAATAAGATGGTCGGTAAGGTGGTAATACTGAGGACAGGTTCTTCTATTAATATCCCAGCTATAAATCACTGCCACATATACGTATATTCCAGTTACATCATCACTGTTGTTGTAGCTTATCCTCAGTGACTGCTTTATCTCATCACCATACGACACTGTGCTGTTGAAAATATTCTGATCATATATACGAATGTTATCTTTATAAAGTACTGTGTTAACGTAAAAACTATTCCTCAGCACTGCAGTTGAATTGATCTTGATGACGTTGTCAATAGTTATGCTCTTAACGGAAGTGCCTCGATATGCTGGAATATAATGGTCCATGATTACATCCTGTGCTGGCTTATATGAGGGAACAGAAGACTCGTGCACAATAAAAGTGACTGGTGCAAAGAGTGCAAGGCCCTCAAGTATGGGAAGAATATTCATATCACATGTCACTGCATACCTCTCTATTGAGTTTATTTTTACTTCATACTTCCCTGCATCAGATGGCACCATATTTGATATGGTCAGTGCTGTTCCATTATCCATTATGCGAGTTCTACTAGTGGAAGTGACACGAGTCCCATTATGGTACCACGCCAGGGAACTGATGTAACGAGCAATATAACCATATGCACCAACTTGTATATCATTTATTCTCATTGCCATTCTTCCATGGAGTGAGAAAGCTCGTGTGGTTGAGTCATCTGTATGCAACAAACCTGTGTGTGTGTGTGTGTGTGTGTGTGTGTGAGTTGTCATTATTTAAACTGTATATGTGGTTCTATTTCTACAATTTTTATTGACAGTATGGAGAAGAACATGTCTTGGATGTGGTGTTTATCAGTCTTGCCTTTAAACAGTATCCCTAGGCCTGCATAAGATCTAAACAGATTTTTAACCGTCAAATGCCCAGTTCTCTACTAATGAAATAAAGGGAGGAAAGCCAATGTGATGGCAACTGCAGACTTGGGCTGATTCTATAGCTTCTGAAAGTTCTTTGGCTGAGGAAAGATGCATTTTCTACACTATAAACTTTGTTCTAGACATAGTTTTCCATAACACAACATAGCTTTTACTTGTTTGTCTTAACGAAGCCTATTCTCATACAAAACTGCTTTGTGTTTTGATTAGCTATTCCTCAAAAATCTATTTTTACAAAATTGCAGGAAAAAGACTTTAAAGCTTATGTAATTAGAGCATTAAATTTTAAGGTCTTCTCCCAGGAAAAAAAAGGGGGGTTTCTAAAATGCTCACAACTTGCCAAGTTTTAAGGTCACAAGTTCTAAACTTCAAATGGTGTTAACAGTATGTCTGAACCTTTTCTAGACACAATTGTGGGTGTGGCTTTTCTTTATTACAGTAGAAATGGGTGTGGCAAATATTCTTGGGACCCTCCAGCAAGGACAGCTGTTACTTGTGCTGTGTTGATGTTGTGGTTTAGTCAGTTGATATAATAAGTAGTATTGTGCATTGACATTGAGAGGCTAGAAGGAATGAATTTTAGAAATTCAAACTCCCTTCAACACCAAATTTCTGACACATTTGGGACTTAAAACACTTTGTATCATTGTATTACAGAAGGGACTATATTAAAAATAGAAATCAAGAATGTCATTGCACAGATATCATTGAGAGGACTCCAGCAATAATAATTATTATGACTTATCTAATCAAAGTATGGGGATGAAAAAATTGTCCTAGGGTCAAACAAGATAGTATACGGTAAAATGCAATACAAAATAATGTTAACTTGAACATTGGTTGTACAAGGTATGGAGGGCCTTGATACTGTTACAATAGGTTCAGTTGACACTACTATTTCACAATAGGGTTCAGTTGGATTTTTGGGGTAGCACTAGGTCCAGGATCACTGGCATCAAATCCCCCCGCACCATAGACCACACCCTCTCTCTCTGAATGTTTGTCTTGAAGCCCCTTTCTGATCCGTCTCCTTCTTTTTCTCAGTGCCTTGGCCATGAGTTAGCATGAATATAGGTTAGATTAGACTGTTTTTAGCTAGACAGCTGGAATCTGCATGCATTGTAGTATTTTATGGTACAAAAAAGAAAAATATGTTGTTTTTTTAACATTTCCCTGGGAGATTACCTTAAGATCATACATCTCTGATCTAAAAGCTATTGTGCCATGCCAACCATTGGTCCAAGAAATTAATATACATAGTAAAATATTGGTAAAATTACCACTGACATCAATTTATATAATTTGTCCCCATTACCATTCTTATGTGAAGTAGAACCACCCATGTGACCGAGTCATTGTATGCAACAAACCATCAATAAGAACAAAAATTTAAAAACAAACAACTGGCTATGTTGGATTGACTTGTCAAAAAAAAATGGAGACTGTGCCTATGTAGACTACAACCAGTTAGATGACCCTTTACCATTCATTCAACTCGTATACATCAGTTAGTACTTTAAATTGTCAAACACTGAAGAAGAGACTGACTGTTGAACAGTTAAGATCTCAGACACAAGGAGAAATCTCGCTGTTGGAATCAAAAGGGTGATCTGTTTTCAGACAACAAAGGAGAAGCTAGGTTGACACCGAAGGAGAGGTGTGGTTGTCAGATTCTGTTTTAAAAAAGTAAGTGTCTTGGCATTATATGCTGCGATGTTCATGGACCTTAACAGGTCCAAACACATTGTATTTGCTGATAATGTTTAGAGTGACTGCATCCACACCTGATGCAAACATGATAAAACTGTTCAACCCATTAAAGTGATATTAATAAGATAAATGAGTTCTTTGCAACAATTGGCAGCAGGTAAACAACCCATTTAACATCTGTTCCTATTCTGATCTGATATCTTCACCATACATGCCTGCCCAGGTTTGCGCCTATGTTTTCTTCAAGCAACCTCTTCCTTCAGAAGTTTGAAGTAGTAATTTGTCAAGTGTTTCTCAATTAGCCATTGCATTCATGCACATTTGACCTGACAACCTTCTTTTTGAAAGCATGCCTGTGTCTCTCTGACAACAGATTCTGCTATGCCCCTTTTCTGTGTTCTGGTCTTGCCTTATCCAATCTCCTGGACAGAACAACCATCCTTGATTGCTGCAAGAGCAGCCAGCATCAACTCATCTGAAAACTTCTTTTGTTTGTTGCTTCAGATGTGGTCAACAAAGGAGGAGCAGACTTCGATACCCACCTCTTCTTCATCCTACCTGAGGCATCTAATGGATATGTAGCTAGCTGGATGGTGCCAATAATTGATTGGCAGCTGTTAATTTCATAGTTCAATATTCATAGATAGGTTAAAATGCACTCTGTGCATTTTCAAATCAAACCAACCTAAACTACCCAAATTGAGCATGTGTGGGCTAAACTACAATTTTGGCCACACCCATTCAAGTCCAGGTATGTAGAGACAAACTGACAGGCCTCTTTGCTGTCACACTTGTCTAAGCCAAATCGCTCGTATCACAAGAATGCATCAAATATCCTAGCATTGCATTACCATGATGACATCATTATCACAGGCAGATTGCTACCCCTACATGGCAAGTACAAATACAATGCAAATACAATAAGGTGCATTTTGGTTCAAGAATCTGCTCCATTGAGATGAACGAACTAAAGTTTGTGGTGAGATGTCTAGCTATCTGTACAACAATACTTACTGAGAAATCCATCCAGTGTCATGCCTTTCTCAAGAGAGATGGGATTCAGAGTGATTTCTGGTGGCTGTCAGCTTTCCTCTGCAGTAAGGTTTCTAGAAACAGCAGGAAAGGCCTGGAAGAGACAGTCTGCGATGGCAGAGGCCATCGTCAATTTTGGGTGTGTGCTTTTCAACCTGCTCACTCGCCTTGTCAAACTGGAAGTTATTATTTTATATCATCTACTAATCATGTGCAGATATGTCTAACATACATTTTTATATTCTTTAAAGTTTGAAGGGGAGAAAAACAATCTCACTGATATGCTCTATGATGGGTATGGCACCCACGCACCAATCAGAGCCATTAGTATAATATATATTATAGGAATGATGGCTATGTGGCAATCGATATATTGAATCTACTATAAATCTTGAATGCTTTGTGTTAAAAATAATCCATATGAAAATATTTCAAACCTTCGCCAAGCAAAACTACAATTTTAGCCATATCCATTCAAGCCCAAGTCTTGGTCACCAGAAAATAATTTAAGTGACTGACCACGAGACAATACCCAATTAAATTCTGAAGAGAAATGAGCTGAAAAGCTACGAATGAGATAGCTGGTCAAGGCTACCATGTTCATATATAGGGCTAAATGGAGAGAAGTAGCTAGTTGGGAATTGCTGAATTACAACAGAGACACTACTAATCTAAGAGATCAAGACACAGCTCTGGTGAAAAAAATGGCATCTTATAACATCAGAACCAAGGACAGTGACAAAGCTGTGTTCACTTCTCTAAACTTTAAATGTATTAGGAGAGAGCACTTTTCAAGCTCCTCTCTTCTTTACACTGCCTGGTCGAGCAGTAGCTACCTAATGATAACCTTTTTATATTTAATTTTTCCAGTGGTAGTAAATTTACTCCCATAGGGAAGAGTAACAATGTTGTAGCCCATGGCATTTTTAATTGTGCTTCTTTTTATTTTATAGCCCCTGGTTTTATTAATATGTATATAGCTTTTGGTTAGTGTGTACAGTGTTGCCATAGTATTGAGCATGCCCAGTATTGCCATTGCACTGAGCATGCCCAGTATTTTAGTTATATACTTGGTTACACTATACTGTTTATTTTTAAAAGTTTGCATTGGTATATATCTCTTTACCATAGCAACAAAAATTTGAGCATGCATAGTTTCTTTTTACCTAGCTACTATTTACTACTGTGAAATGCGAGCCAGCCTTGTTGGAGTGCTGCAGGTCAGCTTATTACTGATTTAAGTGACTGTACCTGGACATTAGTGATGTCTGCTCTTTTTTGGCAAATTCACCTGAAGAATCTTTGTGTGAAAGGAATGAGTAGTTTGAATATACAAGGTGTGGCCATTCTACTTAGTAAGAACTAACTAGCTAGCTACCGAATTTTTTCTCACACTTCTCACACTTTCAATAACCAGTTTTAAACTTATGATTAATAGATAAATTACATGAATTCTTGTCCAATTTGCACTTGTAACAGTCAAAATTGCATCATCCAATTACTCGGGATCTTCCTCGTCCACAATTGTTTTGTTCTCACATGCGATTAGCTCATTTCCTCCCTTTTTTAATTTTCGTATATTAGAGGACTATCAACAATGATCATACAGATAGTGAGAGTATATTACCTCCGTAGGGATGACTATATTAACTGTGTACTCATTTTGTAGCCTCTGTTTTTTAATTTTGCAGCTTTAGGTTAGTGTGTACTGCAGTGCTGTAGTACTGAGCATGCTCAGTATTTAGTTACACCTGGATGCTGTTTATTTGTAATGTTTGCATTGGTTCCTTTACATAGCAACAAAAACTTGGGAACGATCAGTTTCTTTTTTAATTTTCACTAGCAACACATAGTTACTTTTTATTAGAATAGATAAATGTAACTTGGTATATAATAGTATGGAGGATTGTTTGAGCCAGCCTTGCCGGAGTGCCTAAAGCAAGTTTATTTCCAAAATAAGTGCTATAACCTGCTCTTTTCTTTTTGGCAAAATTTACCTGCAGTATCTTTGAATGAGAGGAATGAGAAGTCTGTTGAATTTAAAAACATGGAAAATGCTGATATGATGAGACTTCTTGAGAACAATTATAACAAAATGCACCAAGTTCTATATACTGCTGCTCGGCTCAGAAAATATGAAAAATAGGCTCAGCATAATAATTTGCCTAACCTATAATAAATAGACCTTCACTTATATTCTAGTCCAATAATTGTACAAAGACAAAATTTCACTTTTGCTTCACCTCGTGCAAATTTTACTTGTTCAATTATACACAAATTCGACTCAAAACCATCTGATTAACTATACTTTTGTGTGTATGTGTGTGTGCGTGATGGGCGTGTGATGTGTGTGTGTGTGCAAAGCATACCAAAAAGGTCTTCGGCAAGTAGTAAATTTCCTGTCTCCCTCTGTATTAATGTAATTAACCTGCCCACAGCAATGTATTCTTTTTGCTCTTGTCTGTTGTTGTATGTGTGTGTGTGTATGTGCACGTGTGTGCATGTATGCAGGAGTGTTGGGAGCCTACAGAGTGCTGCTACTATAATAGTCAAGTGGTAGTTTCTGAATTTCAAGAGAGTGTAAGTTATAACTGGCAATAATTATTTCCTATATTTATTTGTGACATTTCTGGGTTGGTCAATTGTGAATGGAGCTCACTGGAACTTTTCTAATCTTAAAGTGAAATAGACATATATAATGGATAGGTAAGAAAGTCTTATATATGGTTTCACGTGTGCTGGTGATAGTAAACTGTGGATGTAATGTCAGGGACCCTAACCCTGACTGAGGACACTCCTGTGACAACTGAGTGCTTAATGAATAGGAGTAGTGAGAACTCACATGATAAGAAGGAGGATGTGGTTAATTGTTTGTCAACCACCAGAAGCTATAGAGAATATACTAATGAGACCACATATGATAATTCTGATTACCATTCAGCAAACAATGAACGATCTGATTGGCAGAACTTTGGAGACAGAAGGCCACCCGAAATGTCATTTCAGGAGTGCCCAGCCAGAGGCTGATGTGTGATGATGTCATCAGCTGGACTGTGAAAAGAGTAGAGAGTTATTAGTCTAGGTAATACTAGAACTGAAGTTGTAAGTATGTATTGAGAACTGTATTGAGAACTGTATTTTGAGTATTACTGAGTTGTATTATTATGAAAGGACGGCACACCTCGTTTGTGCCTTATTTACACCTATTCTCATAAGTTGCTAGCTAAGGGCTAGACGGTGTTCGACTAGGTCCAATACCAGGGAACACAGACATAAGAGTGTGTCTGTTCTTGGCTCCAGGGTCAACTGTGATAGGAAGATTACAGTTGGGCTGGGGCGACGCGGCTGTCCTTACACTGAGCTAAATCAGCTAGCGTAGGGTAGAGTGTGTAAGTAGACATTCACAAAAGGAAGCTGACATGTAGGAAGCATGTTATCAAAGTGTGTTTTCTTTAGACATGAAACAGTCCTCTAAGTGATTACTGATGTTTTATTGCTAGTAGAAAGCTCACCATCTTCTGGAATAGTAAACATGTTTATTAGTTCTCTGTGTTTGTACAGGGATATTCCCTCTTCCTTTTGTCCAGTACTTTATAGATAATATCCACTCTTGTAGGTATGTATAATGTTAGTATCTATCCTAAAAAGTATATATCCTAAAAAGACATGCAAACTCGGGTAGATAAAATTTACAAGTTACAATGAACACACCAGAAAATATAAGATGGCTGTTTGGATTGATTCTTGTTTCCATTTTTTTTACCTCTCAAACTTGGCCCATCAAGCTCAATTGAAGTAACTACTGCCAAAATTTAATCTACTCTTCAAGTAGAGATTTTAAGTTGTTCTGTTCAAGCTTAACTGCTGTCATAAAATGAATCAGGTAGGTGAAGATGGCACCATTAGTCAACCTAAGTTGGTGAGGCATTATCACATCGACCATCCCATTCCATTAAGACTTCAAAAATCATGACACACCAATTATAAGAAAAAGCAGAACATTGGTGTACATAATTATTGTGGTCTATATACATGGGTATACTTGTTGTTTCCTTTTTATGGCCAGCCAATTTAAAATTTTGTCATGCTCCAATTTTTGGTTGGTCTTGTTTCTCTATATGATATAGTTGAACTATCACTCAAACTGTGGCAATGTTGAAAACTAGTACATGAGTGTCAAGGCCAAGTTTATGCGAATCCAGTGGAATGGAACCTCACATAGAACCTCACATAACCAGCCCTGCTTTATCACATTTTGTAACCTTTTCATGACAATGTTTCATATGTGCTCCTGTCTCTATACATAACTACCTGATCTAATAGCTGTTAATACACATGTCATTAGTGTCAGGGTCCACAGACCTGACATTGAGGCACTAGCCTGCAGAGCAGGCCAGAAACAATTAATAACCACAAGTGTGGAATTTCAATCGATGACAGTGTTAATTAATGTAAAGTAATTGAACTGTTGTAAGCGCCTGATTGACCTGTTATTACATAAGAGCACCATTAGAAATCACCTTTTATGGAATTCATATAGGAGGCCTGGCTAGAGGTATTTAAGCCTCAGCCTGGCCTCAGTCATTTTAGTCTGTACTCAGGAGTCTTTTGCCTTGTATGTTGGATAAGATCTAAATTTCTCTGATTGCTAACTTAAGGGGCAAGAGGCCACAGGCTCTGGTGGCAGCAAACGTATCGGGGACTGGTTTAACTGTTTAAGTTGGAGAAATCCCTGTTAGACCAGACCGCACCCCGACAATTGGTGGCAGCGGTCACGAGTGGAACATACCCAGCCGTCAAACTAATTCGACAACGCAGGATGTCTAAGGATACGGCACCACGCTATGAGACAAGGTCGGCCAGGTTGGTGGGGAAGGAAGTTACAGATGACACATTGGCCACAACCAACCTGGAGAGCCACGATGAATTCATGGACTCTGATGCCTTCACGACCAATACCAAGTTTACGGTCTCCAGCGAGACGGAGGAGGCAACAGGGACAAGTCTCTTGAGACAGAGAGGAGCCAGAGACGACGAACTAATAACTCAGATGGCTGCTCAGAATGCCCAGTTAGCTACTATGATGAAGCAACTTCTCGATAGTGCTAGCAGAAGAGAGGAGTCCAGAAGTAATCGGGATGGAGCGGAAATGGATGGACAAAGGAGAGAACAATTGGAACTGGAGAGGAAGCGCCTCGAGTTGGAAAAGGAAATGTTTCAGAAGTCCAGCGCTCAATATGAAGCAGACAAGAAAGAACGGAAAAGTGCAACAATCTGTCAGCAGCTTAAACAATGGGACGACAAGACAGACCCTGAAGCTTATTTTGACAATTTCGAACTGAGCATGGAAGAGGCTGAAATGCCAGTGAAACTGTGGCTAGGGCTGTTGAGGAAGCAGCTCACAGGGAAAGCTCTCACAGCCTACAAAGAAATCTCACTGAGCCCAGATACACCATATTTGGAGGTCAAGCAAGCCCTCCTAGAACGGATGGGAGCTACAGCCAGACAGGCAAGGAGAACTTATTGGCTGAAGAAGCCCAAACAAGAGGAAGGACCAGAAGCATTCTTCGAGCAGGCACTCCGTACGATCACCCGTGTGTCAACCTTAATGACAACGCCTCAACAGGTACAACAGGAGCTCTTTAAGGGATTGATATATCGCTACTTCTCGGAGGAAGCAATTCTACTGATCGAGAAATGCCAGGAGGCGTCGCTCTACCAGATGTCGCAGGAGATAGTGCAGCTATGGCAGTCGAAAGAAGGCTATGCTCGGAAGAAGTTCATGCCCATGGAGATACCCCAGACACCACAACAGCAGCAGAGGAGACGAGACGGTGGCCACTACCAGGGAGGCAATCGCTGGAACAAGGGACCACTACCAACCACTCCTGGCAACGAGGGTGAGTCTCCTAATAATAAGGGGGGAGTTGGGGGTAAGCCAAATGGGCGGGACTGGGGTGACCAAAGGGGTGACCGGCCGCCTAATTACCAGGGTACACAGGATAGAAGGCAAGTGATCTGTTATAACTGTCAGAAGCCAGGCCACTTTCGTTATGATTGTCCTGAATCCAAGGCTAGACTCTCTATGATAACATCTTCTGGTAGGGCAGCAGATCCTTTCCATCTAGAAGGCAAAGTAGATGGGAAGCCTTGCAGAGTGTTGTTAGACTCAGGTGCCACAGTTTCGGCAGTTCCTAGCAGGTTCATTGCACCCCTCCAGTACACGGGTAAAGAAATAGAGGTAACTTTGGCAGACATGTCAGTGGCCCAGGGTAACCATTGTGGCAAAGGATGTGACTCGGGAGATGACAGTAATTGCCCTAGCGGCAGATGCCCCAGAGGTCATCCTAGGTACCGACCACCCAATCACCACAGCCCTGGGGGAGAACGGTCCAATACCCAACGGTAGGCACAAGGTTTTCCCACCCAATCTCATGCTACAAGGCACAGAGGCCATGACCATGACAACAAGAGGTCAGAAAGGTAAAGGAAAGAGGGCTGCAGACAAGGTAGCCAAGGCTAACAGGGAGGTAGTTTCAACAACCACACCCACCCACCCTAAGAACCCAAACAAGAAGGGAAAGGGCAACACCTTAACTACCAGCTGGGAACACAACCTAGTGGTAGCAACAGACGTGCAGGAGACTGCCATTACGGTGCCTACATGCCCCAGTACTAGTCTTGTTATTGAGGAAGGAGTTACGGGAGGGGTAGTACCCGAAATAGCTGGAAGGACAGTTGACCCCAAGGATAGTTCTTGCTCAGAGGAAGGGGTTGGAGTTGTAGAAGAGGTAGACGAGGAAGAGGTAGACAAGGAAGTATCTTCGGTAGACAAGGAAGAGGTAGACGAGGAAGTATCTTCGGTAGACAAGGAAGAGGTAGACGAGGAAGTATCTTCGGTAGACAGGGAAGAGGCAGGTAGTTCCTTGGAGAGTGAGGGAGGTGGAGAAATAGCGCCAGGCGATCTTCCGATTCCGGTCCTATGCCAAGGCCCAGAGGAGGTGGAGCGTCTGGTAGAACAGCAGAAGGTAGATGACTCACTGTCTGAGGTGAGGAGGAAGGCTGAGAACCAAGTAGAGGGATTTATGTTCAACAAGAATGGTGTGCTGCTACACATGAAGGTAGCAGATCTAGGGAGAGAGTTCCTTAGGATTATAGTGCCCACCCCTAGGAGGGGAGACATACTTGACTCGGCTCACAACGGGCTTGTAGGGGGGCACTTTTCTCATAATAAAATGTTGAGCAATCTGGAGAGGTATTTTACTTGGCCGGGGTTGCGTAGGGATGTTAGGGACTTTTGTGCAGCATGCCCCGAGTGCCAGAAGGCAGGGAGAATAGTTCCACCCAAAGCACCAATGGTGACCACCCCTATCATATCAGTACCATATGAGAGGATAGCTTGTGACATTGTTGGCCCACTCTACAAAACAAAAGACGGCAATCAACACATACTAACTGTGATGTGCTTAGCCACAAGGTACCCATACTGTGTTCCACTGAAGAGAGTGGACACGGAATCCATAGCTGAGGGCCTAATGGAAGTTATTGCTCACACGGGCATCCCAAAGGAGCTCCTGACAGACCAAGGGGGGGTGTTTACAAGCAAGGTGTTCACACAAGTGTGTAAACTTCTCAATATTAGGAAGCTAAAGACCACAGCCTATCACCCACAGACAAATGGCATTTTAGAGAGGTGGCATAGGTGGTTAAAGGATGCCCTCAGGTGCCAAGGGGAAAGTGGCCGGGAGTGGGACAAGCTCCTCAACTATTGCTTGTTAGCGTACAGAGCCACACCCCACCGCTCCACGGGCTTCTCACCTTACGAGCTGGTAAATGGCCATCCCCTCAGAGGTCCCTTGGAAGCCATTAGAGATGGCTGGTTGGGGGGTGAATTGACTTGGAAGAGCACAACAGGTTGGGTGAAGGACTTGAGAGAGACACTGACCAGGTTACATGAGTCGGCTAGGTCCCATCAGATCAGGAGTAAAGAAAAGGATAAAGAGGCTTATGATAGGAAGGCCAAAGAGCGTTCATTTGAGCCGGGAGACATGGTGCTGCTACACACCTCAAGTATGTCAGCGAGTTTAGACTCTATTTGGGAGGGTCCGTATGAGGTTTTGGCTTCGCTTCCACCTACCTCTTATAGGATAGCAGTACCCGACAAGAGATCTCATGTTCTTGTCACCCATGTTAACAGGCTTAAACGTTGGAAGAATCCCACAGCAAACCTGTTTAAAGTTGTAGTTGCCCGGGATAGTGAAGGGTGTGATGAATCAGTGGGGAAAATACAGATGGGGAGCCCAAAGACCTCAGATGCTCAGAGGAAAGAGCTAGAGGACATGTTAGTGAGTTTCAGTGATGTAGTTACCACAGATTTGGGTAAGATTGGGTCAGTGACTTGTGAGTTAGATACTGGTCAGGCTTCTGCCTTGCGGAGTGGGTCATACAGGATTGCTCCGGGGTTGATGGAGTCACTGAAGGACGAGATTAAAGGGTTGATAAGGGAAGGCATTATTGTGTCATCCAAAAGCCCTTGGTCCTCACCGATGGTGCCAGTAAAGAAAACTGATGGCACCATCCGGCTATGTATTGATTTCCGCCAGCTCAACAAAGTGACGGTGCCAGATCCGTATTCTATGCCCAGGGTGGATGACCTGTTAGATGAACTGGCAGAGGCCAAGTGGATGTCCAAGCTAGATCTAAATAAGGGATTCTATCAAGTTCCCTTGGGAGTTGACGTGCAGGCGAAGACAGCGTTCTGCTCCCCTTGGGGTAAATACCATTTTACTCACATGCCCTTTGGCTTGAGAAATGCTCCTGCTGCGTTTCAGAGGGGTATGGATGAGGTACTGGGAGAGCAAAGGGAGTGGTGTAGTACCTATATTGATGACGTGGTAGTTTACTCAGACACTTGGGAGGACCACCTTACCCACGTCAGGAGTGTGCTGAGTGCATTGAGGGAAGCCGGGCTGACGGCTAAACCCTCCAAGTGTGTGTGGGGGGCAAAGTCCCTTTCTTACTTGGGCTATACAGTGGGGTATGGTCTAGTTGGGGTACCAGAAGCTAAGGTAAAGGCTCTCCAAAGTTTTAGGTGCCCTGGTAACAAGAAGCATCTCAGGAGCTTTTTGGGCTCAGCTGGTTACTACCGACGGTTCATTCCCAGTTTCGCCCTGAAGGCGGGTCCCCTATACGACTCCCTTAAAAAGGAGGCTCCCCACTTGCTAAAGTGGAGTACTGAGATGACAAATGCCTTTAACTGCATTGTAAATGTGTTGTGCTCGTCGAGTGTTCTATGTCTACCTAGAGAAGGAGATGCCATGACGCTACACACTGACGCATCAGGACGTGGGATAGGAGCAGTGCTATCGACCATCAGGGATGGTGAGGAACGACCCATTGGATATTTTTCAAAAAGACTATCTAAGGCTGAGCGAAACTATGCGGTGACGGAGCTGGAGTGCTTGGCGGTCGTCAAAGCTATCGACCACTTCGCCATCCACCTACTGGGGAAGCCGTTCAGAGTAGTGTCAGACCATAAGGCACTCACGGCTCTTCGCACCTCCAACAAATTGAATGGGAGGCTGATGAGGTGGGCTCTCACCTTGCAAGACTATGACTTCGAGGTCATCTACAGGCCGGGTGTTAAACACCAGAATGCTGACGGCCTATCTCGCCAGGCATGGCCAGAGGATGAAGAGGACGACCCAGAACCGGGGGTTCTCCTTAAGGAGGGGGAGATGTCGGGGTCCACAGACCTGACATTGAGGCAGTAGCCTGCAGAGCAGGCCAGAAACAATTAATAACCACAAGTGTGGAATTTCAATCGATGACAGTGTTAATTAATGTAAAGTAATTGAACTGTTGTAAGCGCCTGATTGGCCTGTTATTACATAAGAGCACCATTAGAAATCACCTTTTATGGAATTCATATAGGAGGCCTGGCTAGAGGTATTTAAGCCTCAGCCTGGCCTCAGTCATTTTAGTCTGTACTCAGGAGTCTTTTGCCTTGTATGTTGGATAAGATCTAAATTTCTCTGATTGCTAACTTAAGGGGCAAGAGGCCACAGGCTCTGGTGGCAGCAAACGTATCGGGGACTGGTTTAACTGTTTAAGTTGGAGAAATCCCTGTTAGACCAGACCGCACCCCGACAATTAGCACTAAAATAACATTGCAGTGTTAGCTAAATACACATGTGCTGCTGTACTAATCCTACCTGCTACTTATCAAGGCTTTAGCCTAACCTACCTTCTGTGCCTCATCTTGTAGTTTACATGCAAGCTTAAAACAGCTGATACACTGATTTCTTGACCACAATCGTGTTTGTTTCAGATACCAGAAATTCAAGCACGGTTAGTCCCATACATAGGGTTTTGATACACAAGGGTTTACTTTATTAAATGCATTTTCTAACTTTTTTTAATCTTGACTTTTTCGATAATCGATTTAAATTTGCTCTTTGGATATATAGCAAATTTAAATTGATTCTCGAAAAGATATTGTATCTGTTTTATGTCAAATGAGAGTTTGTTGAGAGATTTTGTTACTCTACACTAGTCAGGCCCTTGATAGAGCTTCAGCTTCAATCAAATGGCTACAGGTAAAACAAACAGCATAGTTATAGAGTACCTGTTTATCAGACTTAGAACAACAATAGTCTCTGACCCCAGACCCAGGATTGTTGTTTTAGTGGCAGAATTAAAGAAACCTCACACTTTGGTTTACCACACTGTTTATATATTATTTCAGGGATTAAAAATGTCAGTGCTCAACACTAGCTACTTCTTGCTCATCAACAGCTGTATTGCACTGGCAAGCAGCAGTCATCGAGCACTCAGAAGTTGAACTACTGCAGCTCAGTCACATACTACAAGACTAATCTCAAACACAAAGCCAACACAATACATGAACACCACGCTTGGGTGGCATTTATTCGATGTCATAAAAAAATTGTGGGTTTGTATCAATCAAAAAGAGGATTCACAACTATACTCAAAATAGTTTTGTAGAAATGTGACAGCTAATTATGCAACTTTTCATCAGTGGCCATACTTGTGGGTCCTAGACCAACATTACTAGCTCTGTAGGTTAGCTTACTGCATTCTACAAGCTTTGAAGCTTCTAGATTGGATTTAGGTATAACACCGATTAAAATAATAATATTGATCACAGGCTTCCTTTAATTAATAAAGAAGGGCTCCTGGAAATCCATTGGTAAAACTATACACTGTAAGCCAACTTTCTCTTTGCGGAAGCTTTTTTGGTTGCTCACACCTATGGATGCAGAAAACATTAGCATCGAAGTTACAGTCCAGCCAACAAGATGAAAGTTGTCAAAGAGAATAATGGAAGAAATATTAATGTTTGAAGTGAAGCAATGGCTACAGCAAACTGGTCCAGGTCTTCTGCTTGAACTTCAAGAAGCTTGCATGGGGCCAAGTAGAGAGTCCAGATCCTTTAGTTGGCACAGTGACTCCTGATTATATACTCCCAGAGAGTATCTTACATGATCTTTGTCATCACAAGAACTGTAACTACAAATCAAGATTAAGTGCACCAAAGGATTATTATATTATAATATTATAAATCATCATAATTATTATGATGATTTTGGGAAAATAATTCAAGCTACAGAAGTTGTTGGTCAAATTATATCCATTGCAACTTATCAACTTACCCAGTTGCTATATGCATATAGGTGGCAAATTATAGCCTGAAGATTTCTTATTATATTCATCACTTGTTATAATCTATGGCCTACTATAGAGGCTGGTTTTGGATGGATTGTGATTTGCAAAAGACTTCAGCTTTTAGAATTTAGTCCACTATATCTCTAGAATCTCTAGAATTGGCCTATATTCTAATTACTGTAACTGCTGTAGCTAAATTAAGAGGAATGGTTGACCAATATATCTTAGCAAAGGGAAGTTGTGGAATACTTTATTTGATAAAATAATGCTGTGTTAGAACTATTGCTTGCTATATTCCTACAAGATTGTAATGTTGTATGAACAGAGCATTTTGCTATTCACTGCACACTTTTTTATAATTATGATATAAGACTAGAGCACTATGACATACATGATTAATTTTGCCATGTCTCCCACATGTATTTTCAAATAAACATGTACACCTCATTTAGTACAACTAAACCTTGGCTCACATGCATAAAACTCCATAATGATAGAGTCTAACTGAGTTATGACTGATTAATGCTCTATGATCAGTACTCCATTAGGTGTTCTACATCCTGGAACCCAAGTTTGTCGATGTTGTAGATTATTGTGCATTTTTCATGGTAGGTTTAATCTTTGAGGAGGCTTTTTTGTTGCTCTCTTGCCTACGGATGCAGAAAAGAAGATCAGCAAACTTGTATCAGTCTTCAGCTTGAACTTCAAGAAGCTACATGGCAATAATGGGGTCCAGGTAGTTTTGTAGGAATATGCTCACTGATCAGGGTGTAAACCGCACGATATTTAAGAAGATCAACTGAAATACCAAGGTTGCTTCTATATTATTATATCATTGGTATCAGTGTTTCATACAGGATTTTTTTTGTTTGAGGAATGAGGGTAAGGAAAACCAACCTCTGTGAGGTCTGGGATCCCCTATCCCCACGTGGGTTTTTTCTTTGGTGTTAATAATAATAATAATAATAATAATAATAATAATAATAATAATAATAATAATAATAATAATAATAATAATAATAATAATAATAATAATAATAATAATAATAATAATAATAATAATAATGAAAACAACAAGAACAACAACAATAATAATAATAATATCGAAATCTTATATACTAATCATTATATTCAAATATGAAAAAGCATAAATATTGCTTTAAGTGGTAGAGGGTTATCTAACTGCTTGTTGTTTATATGAGGATGAGTCCCTTTTTTTGAATAGTCACTCCAACATAATCTCTAGAGAGAAACATCCAGTGAGCAAATTTAAATTAGTTAGCCAGAAAATGATTCAGTCCAACATAGATGTTGATTTTAAATGTTCTTGTTTAGCTGTTGTTGTTTTAAAAAACAGTTCAACATTATGGAAGGAGAGAACTAGACAAGAAAACCAAAAAGCAGATATGCCCCTATTCTTTTATCTAGCTTACTTCCAATACTTGGAACATGACACAAGTCAGCACATATATCTTCTCTTTGCTTCATTATTAGAGTCGGCCATCAGCTACAGCCTCTTTAGGACTTGAAAACACTCTCACAGAGAACTCCAGAACAAACAAAACAACGTAATAAGCCTCCATATATTCCATGAAATATTAATTGAATCTGGGTTTCTGTTTCTAACACATACACTGCACAGGATAACACTTTTTATGATAATCCCTTCCCTACTCTCCACAACATCATAAAATAAATTATCTACATGTTGTTTTTCTGCAGTTATATACTAGAGGAATAGGTAACCACATCTGCAAAAAATGTCACCCAATTCAAATAGCAATGGTAAGCATGCTGTTCAAAATAACATGATATCTGTCATGTGTAGTGGTGACGTGCAATTCCCACAGCACACATTTAACTACTGAACACTGAAAGGGCCTTGTCTGGGAATAGTGGTGATCCTCACTAAAAGACTTACCATGTACTTCAATAAATCTATCAGCTGAGCCAAGGAGTGTGTTGTTCAATGTTACTGTACAGGAATACCAGCAGTACCGCAGGGTGCCCGAATAGAAAGTCTTGTTAAAGCTCCCACTACTACGTCTTGAGACTCCATCTGAATATTCCAAATTCCTCCATTGGTAAGTCAGAGGGGAAAACTGTACAACAGGGTCCACCATACAGGAGAATTGTACTGTCTGTTCAATTCTGAAAGGGCCTTGTCTGGGAATAGTGGTGATCCTCACTAAAGAGGCAGCAGCTTCAGCTCTTCTTTGCAATAGTACGTTACTAACTGCAAATATACAATACCTAAGTATAATATTGCAGTTCATATGTGACTGGAACTAGCTAGAGCTTACCTAAAATGGTTGATAGTAGGTACAACACGAGCATCTTAATGTCGATTTTTTTTGGAACAATCAACTAGGATGCTAAAGGTCAGTTCACCAGACAAATGTGAGCAGCTGGACTCCACGGCGAAAGGTGTACTGCCTCAGATTCAGAACTATCTAACAGAAGCGTGCTGCTAGGAATAAGGGGTAGCTAGCAGAGATTTCCGATTTGCTATATATCGTACGCATGCGTATGGCTAATTGCACCTCGCTTCAGCTGTTGGAATGTATGTAAATATTATGTCGTTGCCATTTTTCCCCCTAGCCTTATTACTTACTCTAACCTTATTGCGTTGGCCCTAACTTTATTAGCCATTTACTTTATTAGCCATTTACTTGGTTCTAATCCCAGAATCTACACCTATTTAAAAATGTGCATCCACAGCACTTGAAAGGTGGGGGGCCTCACCATTCATAAAGGGGGGATTATGTATAATAGTTGTCATGTACTTGAGAATATATTTGAGAATATACATAATACAATTGTATATACTGCAGCCAAAGTATTATATAAGTTCATCATTTCTAGCTTAGCTACAGATACTAAATCTAAATTATCAGTTTGTTTTTTTATGAACGTAGAGTAATATACCATTGTTTAGCCTCTGTTCAGTTATCGATGACCGTGAATATGCTAGAATTTGCTTGAGTGCTGAAAACGCTTTTTTGGCTGTGGCAAACATTATTGGTATTGTCAAATACAGGCGAAGCTACTTGTGTACAGCTGGTATATAAGAGTTCCTTGAAAACCTCAATGGTATCCATAGCATCTCATATAGTGTGTATTGAAGTGACACTTCTTACCACTGGTTTGGCTTTCTTGATAATCTCGTGAAGAAGTGGCAGCTGTATGTTCAACCAACTTTTTTCAATTCACTTTGGAAATCCACCTTATTTGCTTCCTTGATTAATGCTTGCTCAATTGATACACAAATGGGATTTGTTTGGTTTCAAATCGATGTTGGAGTTCACCAGATAACAGGTCACAGGCTTCATAGTACATTTTTCTGTAATAATCTTTCACTGAAGAAAAATGGTGAGGTTCACTTCCAGTGTCGTGTCACTGAGGTTGCCTTCTATTTCTAAGCACTGGTTGCTCAATTCCTTTTCTTCTCCAAATCTGAGTGCTTTCTCGGAGAATCCATTGAACTCCTCGTCTGATCTTAAACGTTTGAAGTGTTCCTTTGCTACTTCCACTGCTGACCAAGCATCCTGAATGGCTATGTTCTTCTTTTGGAGACAAAGTGGTAACTGTTCAGCTGCACTAAGTAAGAGGAACTTAACTACAGCCCAAAAAGTGTATTAAATTTATCCAATTAATGTAGCAAGCCTGAAGCTTTTGTTCCGTAATCATCAGGGGTAGTCTCATGAATTTCTTCCAAAACTTCCAGTAGAACATTAGTAGAGCATTGATTGCGCTGTTCGAGCTGTCTATCTTGTTGGGCTCAACAACTTTAGGCTCACTCCACTGTCAGATGCTTGTTGAAGAAGAGAAGAGATGAAGTCGCTTTGGAGAATATAGAATAAGTTTACCAACTTCCTTGTGCACTATTACCTACATCAGTGGCTTTGTCTGCAATTACTGAGAACCATGCAGGATTATTTCCTCGTATTTTCTCCAAAAGAGTACGCAATAAATTCTGACCCATAATTATCTCATTTACCGTTTGATGGCAAGTGAACTTATTAGACTAACCCAGATTTTAAGTTCCTCAACTTCATGGTTCCATGTAAGCAGTTGTTCCTTTAAGGTTACCTTTTAGCTCAGTGTGGCCTTCAAATGCAATTCACTGGCGAGCAAGATATTGTACTGCCCTCAGTTGACACAGAAGACCTGATCTTCTTGTCTGCTGAACATGCAAGGCCAGTGTGGCCCATTTTTTTCTTTAAAAAAATCTCACCTCTTTCAAGGGCCGTAACTCCTGAACTACACCCCCTATGCCAGTGATTTTATGCCCAAAAGATAGATCTCTCTTAGTGCTTCAAAACAACATTAAAATTGAGGATAGGGTCTGTATACAGTGTGTGACATGCAGAAAAGCTGGGGAAAAGTGAGAAAATCGACCTTAAAACCCTACAAAGCCTAGCTAAAAAAATAAAACAGCTATGGCTTCCAAAACTCTTGGTAATATTGCTTAGACACTAATAAGTGATTTAATACAGTTAAATAGTGCTTGCTAAGTGCACTACCAGCTGTACAATTGGCTGCTGCCAGCGCTTTTAATTGCCACTAAGGACTATTGTGAATAAACTTATAACTTGGAAGTGCTTATATATAGCTACTACTTAAGTAACTCTATCAAATCATAGAGCAAAGACAGAGCTATAAAATGATATATAATTAAGTAGGTACACACTAATTTTTCTTAGAGATATCCTTTTTTGAAATTCAAAAAGGCTCTTTTTTTGGAAATCGCTATTGAAGTTGGACTATATACTTTCAAGGGGAGACAATGGTATTTTTTTATATTTTTTTAAAACTTGTGATTACAACTTTAGAGCTCCGTAGATTCTGTAAACTTCATGGTATAGACTTGATATATAGCTCAAAAGATAGGTCTCTCTGTGTGCTCTCTTTTGATACTAAAATATATTTCATAGGTATAACTATAGGCAAGTTACTAGACCCTAAAGTGGAGGGACCTCAAAAACCTCATCTAAGTGCTGAAATTGGTACCCAATGACATTTTTCATTAGGCGTTAAAATGACTAGGCGTTAAAAAAAATTGTACGTGGTCAAGCGCGTGGGTGGAAAATTGAGGGCGTTGATTTTCAACGTAATTTTGATTACTTGGGTTATCTCATCAGTTATCTCATCATGATAATTATATTGTTCAAAAATAAAAATAAAATAAATAAATAAATTTTCCATCGTCTCGCTTGACCACGTACTTATATTTTCATGCCTAATGAAAAAGGTCATTGAATAGAGGCGGGCTTCCTCTAGCCACTGGTACCAATTTCAAATCTTTGGCACTTATATATCAATCTGGAGTTATTTTGGATGAGGTTTTTGGGATGCAGGTTTTTTAGGTCCCTCCACTTTAAGGTCTAATGATTTTCCTATAGTTATACCTATGAAATATATTTTAGTATCAAAAGAGAGCCTACAGAGAGACCTATCTTTTGAGCTATATATCAAGTCCATACCATAAAGTTTGCAGAATATACGGAGCTCTAAAGTTGTAACCACAAGTAAAAATTAAATTTAAAAAAAAAATGCCCCCCTTCAATTTTTCAGTTGAATGAAGTGTAGGCCTGGATAAAATCCACCGTAACTTGAGACTTGTGTTTCCAAATGTTTTCAAATTTGAAAGACAATTTGTACAGA
Organism: Cladorhizidae sp. MBARI D1340-BT2; assembly: GCA_028752905.1. NCBI lineage: Eukaryota > Metazoa > Porifera > Demospongiae > Poecilosclerida > Cladorhizidae > Cladorhizidae sp. MBARI D1340-BT2. The sequence goes on from JAQNBH010000017.1 coordinate 10,824,457, forward strand.
TGTTTAGAAATGATACAAGCACACAAAAAAAAGGTCAAATATTGGGGGGGGGGATGGGCCACACAGATTCCCAATTATAGTATAATATACTTCCTTTCGTCATCCATTTCACCTTTGCTTCCCTGTGGGATTAGAGAGCCTTCATGACTTCAATTGCTTTCTTCCAATTTTGAAATCCTTTTTCAGTGAAAGTATTCCCTCCCATTTTGCTAAATGTGAGCCAGTTGTGCTAAACAGCATATCGACAGTGTAGCCACTTTTCTTTGGATGCAACACTTAGCCACATGGATACAGAGAGCTACTGCTTATACCAACTTGACTCGATTTTGGTACTTAACAACTGTAGTGAAGGCTTATCTTTAGGCTGAAAAGTCTTTACCACAGCACTGAGATGAACAACCTGGAATTGTATCCAAGGTTTCTGATGTGCCTACCTCATTCTCATCTTCAACTTTCGAATCTTCTAGTTCAGATACTGATGGATCATTGGTAGCATCGATAATAACCTCTTCAGACATAATGTTTTTACAAAAGAACAGAACAGAGTGCTAAGGTATTATTTTAGAGCACCCCTCTCAATCTCAAACGCTGGCATATTTGTGTTGATCCTCGCTGTCCCCTGTGCATGAATCGGTCTCCTACTGTGCACCACATCCTATCCAATTGTCCAGAGGCTCTGAAGCAGGCGAGGTAGACATGAAGGCACGACTCTGTCCTGAGAGTGGTGATATCTGGGATTGAGAAGTTCATGGAGCCGGATGCCTGCTTTGCAGATCTTCCTGGCTACAGGGCCAGTGACAACCCCCCTGCACAACTATCCCTGCAAATATTCTAGACACCTCACCTAGACCAGACGTGGTAGTAAGGAGGAACAATCAAATGTACTTGATTGAACTGACCATTCCGTTCAATTCACCGGAGTCCATCTTAAAGGCTAAACAACGAAAGGAGTCAAAAGCGATCTAACCAACTGGCCCAAAGTGACATTGAGGCACAAGGATTCTACTCCTCCTTGTACACAATCAAGATAGGAGCTCTAGGTCACTGGTTGCCATCTAGCCTTGACGGCAGTTTTTCCCTCTATCTGAAAACCACAAGCATCCAAACTGCTAGATGCTGCTGCAAAAGTGGCAATTTCAGCCTCTAGCCAACTGTTTCGTGCGAGACTGGATATGTCATGGAACTCTTCTTGACCACTGCTTTAATTTAAAATTATTTACTATTTATTATTGTGCTGTCATTATTTGTTTATTGTCTCACAAGCCCTTGTCAAGTGTCGGAAACTCTCCTCTGTGATGACCTTCTCTGGTCAATCAATAGTTCACTGATGACGCCCGTACTCTTGTCTTGCAACCCTAGGTGACTCTCACTAGTCAAACCTCTTAGTTCCAGACCTAGCAGGACCAAATAAAACCACTACTCACTTAGGCTAACCACAAGCTGTAAGATGATTAGTAACAACAATGAATTCTTCATACAATCACAATAACATAATACAGTGGTGACTAGGTTGTGTTCCGTAGTCTATTACAATTCCATGTAATTCTCCATGAATACGCATGTGCAAAGAAGGGATAGTCTTAGCATGTTAAGCGCTGTCTACTTATCCACTCTCTCTCTCTTTTCTCTCTCTACTCTCTGTCTTTATATACACAATTCATGTCTACACCACACTCCCTAACAATTCCTTATACGGGTACGTTCGGGTGGTGTGGTGACTTCTCATCCTGTGGTTGCTCTGTCCAATCAGGAGACTTATAGATTCCTTCTAGAAGGTTGTGGTTGTGCACAACCTCGTCCATAGACTGCAGTGGTTTTGGTTGAGAGTCATAGAGACTTCCTTCCTGTTCAACTTCTTGTCCTCTTGTGTTTAGGGGTGTTTCCGACACTCCCCCATTGTTCTGGTGAGAGCCATGCTCTCGTGACAATCCGTCGGCATTCAGGTGGAATCTCCCTGGCTTATGCACGATCGTGTAGTTGTAGGGCTGCATTTGGAGTGCCCATCTTCCAATCCGTCCATGGCTGTCTTTTAGTCTAGCCAAGTGAATCAAAAGGTTATGGTCTGTGACGATGGTGAATGTGGTACCCTCAAGGTATACTCGGAAATGTCGAGTCCCTTCCACAATCGCCAAAGCTTCTTTTTCAATGGTAGAATAGTTGACTTCTCTCGGGAGAAGTTTTCTCGAAGCAAATGCGATGGGGTGTTCTTCCCCTTCCTCATCCATTTGAGAAAGTACATAGCCGACGCCTGTGTCTGAGGCATCTGTTTGTAATGAGAAGGGTTTTTCCCAGTTAGGTGTAACCAATACTGGATAATGGATCAGGGCAGTCTTCAATGCATCAAATGATGCTTGTATGGTATCGGACCATTTGATGTGATTTGGCTCTTTCTTTCTGGTTAGATCTGACAGGAGTGTAGTTATTGTTGAGAATGCCGGAATAAAACGTCTGTAGTAGCTACAGAGACCCAGAAAGGCTCGGACTTCTTTTTTTGTTGTTGGTTGTTTAAAATTCTGGACGACCAGAATCTTCGCTGCCTGTGGTTGCACCTTCCCCTTTCCTACCACATAGCCCAAATAGTGGCATTGATTGCATGCGAACTTGCACTTGGTTTCTTTTATGGTGAGCTTGGCTTTTCTTAATCGTTTGAAGATCTCTTTCAGGTGTTGAAGGTGGTCATCCCAAGTATGACTGTGTATCACGATATCGTCGAGATATGCGGCTGCATATTGATGTGTGCCCTCCAATACTTGGTCCATCAATCTCTGGAATGTCAATGGGGCAGATACGAGTCCAAATGGCATGGTGATGAACTCATATTTACCCCAAGGGGTGATGAAAGCCGTTTTGTTTCTGCTCTTTGGGGCGACGGGTACCTGCCAATATCCTTTGGTGAGGTCTAGGGCAGTGATGTAGTTTGCACCGCCTATATCATCAATCATATCTTCGATCCGGGGTAACGGATATGGGTCGGCTCAGGTGATGCGGTTGAGCTTCCGGTAGTCTACACATAGCCGCTTGGTACCATCCTTCTTTGGTACCAAGACTACCGGCGCTGCCCACGGACTCTTTGATGGTTTAATTATCCCCAAACGAAGGAGTTCCTTGATTTCCTTCCGGAGGTACTCATGTGAGGTGTGTGCCAGTCGGTAAGGTGGCAACCTCACTGGACTTGCATCTTCCGTCTCGATTGTGTGTTCAGTGAGTGGGGTCCTTCCTGGAGTGTCGCAGATGACGTCCTCAAACTCCTCCTTTAAATGTCGTAAATCTCCTTCCTGTTGGTCAGTCAAGTGTATAGGATGTGGTTCTTTTCTCTCGTTCATGGGGTCTTCATTAATGTCGTCATCTACAGTAAAGAAAACTGCGGGGGCAGGGGCCTTCCATAATTTCATCCCATTAATGGGAAAGGTTCTCTCTCTCTTCCTCCCCTGTCCCATGTCTACCTCATACGTAACTTTCGATAATTTCTTTGTAATAAGAACAGGGCCTCGCCACTCACTTTCCAACTTATTTTTGTGCCTTGGTTGGAAAACCAACACATGATGTCCCACATCAAATTCTCTGGTTATGGTCTTACGATCGTAGTTGTGCTTGTGAGCCTTCTTTGCTGCTGTTTCATTGAAGCCAGCCAACTCTCTGACAAGGGTCATTCTCTCTCTCAGGAGTCTCAAGTATTCCACCACGTTCTCATCTGTTTCTTCTTGCTCTCTGCTCCACATGTCTACCAGCTCGTCGAGGGGTGTTCTCATTCTCCTCCCATAGAGTAACTCATAGGGGGAGTACCCTGTCGACTTGTGGGTGGTGCCTCGGTAGGACCATAACACATAAGGTATGCATTCATCCCACTCACTTTGGTCCTTTTGTGTTAACTTGCGCAAGAGGCGTTTCATCGTGCTGTTGAACCGTTCCACCATTCCGTCGGTCTGAGGGTGGTATGGGGATGTCCGGATCTGGTGGAATCCCATCATCTGGCGAAACTGTGCCATGGTCTTGGACATGAAGTTGGAACCATTGTCCGATAGTATTTCTTCTGGGGTGCCCTACCTGGAGAAGATATCTAAGAGACAAGTGAAAATGCTTTGTGTGGTCACATTACATAGAGGGAATGCCTCTGGCCATTTTGTGGCGTAGTCTTGTACGACCAACACATATTTATTCCCCTTTTTTGTCCTCTTCAGTGGTCCAAAAACATCCATAGCAATCCTCTTGAAGGGGGTGCTAATCACGGGTAGGGGTTGTAGAGGAGCTTTCTTAACCGTTGCAGGGGCAGCCAGTTGGCAAGTTGGCAGGATCGGCAGGCTTCCTTTACATCTGTTGTTATCCCTGGCCATACCACTCTCTGTCGTAGTGTGTCCAGAGTCCGTACTTCACTGAAGTGTCCGGCGATGGGGGAGGCATGAGCCATCCTCAGTATCTCGCTCCTGCAGATCTTAGGCACAGCCAATAAATATTTTTCTCCTATAACACTTGGTTTCTTATGTAACAGACCTCCCTTCCAGCAGAACCCACCATCCCCAGCTTCGTCAGCTTGACGTCTCCACTCCTCCAGAGATGGATCTGCCTGCTGAAGAGAGCGAAGCTGGAGTGGCGAGGTCTGCTCAAGGTTCGTCTGGACCTCCGGTTTCTCGGTTACTTTTTCTGCTGCTTTGATCTGTGGGGGAGATACAAACATATCATTATCAAATTCAAATACTTCACCCAACTCGGGTTCTTGGTTGACTTCTTGAATGACTGCTCCCTGTTCTTCCTGGACTTTTTCTTGTTCATCCTGCTCGCTCTGTTGTTTCTTTTCTTGCGCCCTGGTCACAACCATAGCTACTTCCATGTCTTCTGGTTGAGGCTCAGCCACCAATGCTTCTCTTACTAACTTTCGGAATATTGGCACATCTTGGCCAAGAAGCATGTCCACGTTGAGATGAGGTGATACGCCCACAGCCAGTTCATAGCTCTTTCCATAAATTTCCAGGACGATTTTTGCGGCTGGAAACCATACCTGTTTTGCACTGGCCGTCACGTAAGGTATCTTCCATCTTAGACGGTGCCCGGTTTGAACACAGCGCGGATGTACCATGGACTTGGTGCACCCGGTGTCCAATAGAGCTGTCACTGGTTTTCCATCAACCATGACCTTTCTCGTCCATTGGGGTAGTCTTTTCTTTTTCTTGAAGACGCTGCAAAATTGGGCACCTTCCATTTTCACTCTACAGTCTCTCCTCACATGTCCTTTCATCCCACACCTGAAGCATTCGATGGTACTTGCATTCTTCCGGTCACCCGTGTCTAGACGTCTGGGTTCTGGGACTCGCTCATGTCTTGGTGTTTGAGGGAACTGTGTTTGATATCGATTCCTTTGTTCTGTTCTTTCTGGAGGTTTCGGTCGTGTCTCTCCATCTCTTCTTTGCTGATTCACCAAATGTCTTGCCACTGCCTCACTTAGCTCATCGTAAGTAGTAGGGTTGAGGTTTCTCATTTGAGCCTGCAACCACCGTGGCAGTTTCTGTAAGGCTTGTTCTTGTAACATGGCGTCCATCATTGGTTTGCCTGTGGCCTCTACCCACTAGATGAACGCTTGCCTATGGCAACGGAACCATTCGTCTGGCTTGCTCATGTCAAATGGCACCTCGAAGGCCTTCCTTCGATAGGTCTCCTCGGAGATGTGATAGGTAGCTAGAAGAATCGCCTTTACCATCCCATAGTCAGCTTGATCAGCTGCTCCCAATGTTGACACAGCCATCATGCCTCGTCCTGCCAGTGAGCTTCTTAAATATATGCTCCACTGGTCCCTTGGCCAAACTGCAGCTCGGGCAGTGACTTCGAAGGTCTCCAGATACGCTCCCATGTCATCAACCCCCTCCACAAACTTCTGTAGAGTAAGTTTGGGTGGAGCAGCTCCTGGGACTGGGACGGGTACCCCTGGTGCTCTGTTGTCAGCTAGGGCCCTCAACAGCTCGGTGTGCTGTTGGGCCATCTGATCCAATCTTTGTTCCTCTCTGTCCGCTCTCCTCCTGTCAGCTCTTATCCACTGGGCCATTACGTCAGTCAATTGGCCTGTTCCTTCATCCTCCTCTTCCTCACTGTGGTGACCTTCTTGAGGTGGTACCTGTTCCCGGCTCCTCAGGTGCCGGTCCCATCCTGCGCCATGTCGTCCTTCTGATAATGACATGGTGGTTGTAACTCAGATACACACACCAAAAAAAATGTAATTAGCCTAGTTTTTGGAGTTGGTTTTCAAGCCCCAAAGGTGTAATCACCTGGACTGTTCCCTAGCTATTACAACAATCAAAAAGTTTAACAGACAGACCTGGTCCTGGGTAGCTATCTCCCTTAGACAAGCTATCCCACTTGGGTATCTCCTCACTGAGATATCCCACCGCTGCCACAAAATGTCGGAAACTCTCCTTTGATGACCTTCTCTGGTCAATCAATAGTTCACCGATGACGCCCGTACTCTTGTCTTGCAACCCTAGGTGACTCTCACTAGTCAAACCTCTTAGTTCCAGACCTAGCAGGACCAAATAAAACCACTACTCACTTAGGCTAACCACAAACTGTAAGATGACAGTAGTAACAACAATGAATTCACAAGAACATAATACAGTGGTGACTAGGTTGTGTTCCGTAGTCTATTACAATTCCATGTAATTCTCCATGAATACGCATGTGCAAAGAAGGGATAGTCTTAGCATGTTAAGCGCTGTCTACTTATCCACTCTCTCTCTCTTTTCTCTCTCTACTCTCTGTCTTTATATACACAATTCATGTCTACACCACACTCCCTAACAATTCCTTATATGGGTACATTAGGGTGGTGTGGTGACTTCTCATCCTGTGGTTGCTCTGTCCAATCAGGAGACTTGTAGATTCCTTCTAGAAGGTTGTGGTTGTGCACAACCTCGTCCATAGACTGCAGTGGTTTTGGTTGAGAGTCATAGAGACTTCCTTCCTGTTGAACTTCTTGTGCTCTTGTGTTTAGGGGTGTTTCCGACATCAAGCCCCTTCTCTAGGTACTTCCTAGAACCAGGACTCCTTGTGTTCTGGGGTCATGATACGTTACTGCTGTGTATGTATTCACTTTATTTGAATAATAAAGTCTGTTTTCACACATTAAGTTGCTATCCAAAAAGTGGGGGGCTCCAGCCACCCTGCCCACCCAGGTTCTCTGCCACTGTTCCTGGACGGAATCATGTGGAGAATCCAGTCCCATTCCCCTTATATACACCCGACTTGGTGATCAGGAAGGTGTCAACCACAGCTTATCTTGGCCAGGGATGCACCTTTTTCAGCTGCTCCGGGCGCCCAGGAAGGAAATGCCTGCCATGATTACTGGTTCCTTCATCCACCTTGGCAGATGTGTGATCTCCCTATATGGAAGAGAGGTTTACCAGTTTGAATACCACCAGTGTTATCTACTCTCCAGAGATGGACCCTAGAAGGGTCGGCCATCACTCACCCAGCGGCATGCTCTCTCTGTGTGCCATGAGATGAAAATGACCGCCCATGCTGAGGCTTGTTGCTCAGTTGGCTATCCATTATCCCAATGGTAGTTGAATCCCTTGGAGGTTAGGGGGGAGGGGGTTGAGTCTACCAAAGTTATCAGGACCATTGAAAAATCCCTCCTGAAGAGTGCCCCAGATTACATGGAGAGAGCTCACCTATTTCCAGCTTAGGTCTGAGAATGGACGACAACACCGTGCGAGTTGCTGCAGGGCTTAGACATCCAAGAAAAGCGAACGGCGCCATTGTCGTCATGGGGCCAGAGCTCCAACTATAGCATGCATCCCCGTTCTAGGCTAGACCCATTAGGTCTACAGATGGTAGGCGACCGGACGCGGCAATGACGATCCCATGGAAGAATGTCAAGCTACTAGTATGGGTGCGACTTGCCTGGACACCTTTGCACAGTCCTACCGACACAATGCCACCAATAATGTTGGAGCAGTGGCTGATCTTGCTGACGAGAGGAAGTCAGCTAAGTACACCACCTTATAGGGCCTGGCTATTACTTCACCCCTGTGGCGATTGAGACTTTGGGTGCCATTGGGATGAGGTCACTGGCTTTTATGAAGGAGCTGGGCCACAGAGTGGGGCCATGTACTGGAGAGGTGAAGGCGATAGCGTACTTTCTTCAGCATTAGCTGTACAGAACCCATCTGTGGTAATGTCAGTTGGGGGGCTGGACTTGTTAGAGTTCTTGTCTTATTCTACAGTAAAGCAACCTGAATCTTTTGTGTTGATGGTTATGATTCAATATGCACAGTGATAGGGAGCCATGGTTGAAAAAGAGATAAGGTAAACAAGTCTTACGAGAATGTGCCTACGTCAGGACCACAAGTCCACAACTCTATCCAATAGACATTGTTTTTAAGTAAAAACACTTTTGCTATTGGTGTATCATATTTATTTTGTAATTTACCAGTACTTTTATGTTCCACCATACATTTTGCATATATAGCTGGTAATTCTCCCCTCTCCCACGGTACCTTGGTATAAACTCACCATGAAAATCAGAATGAAGATGACTCGGCCAGGACTAATCCTAGAGCTGCATTCTGTGTCTTGTATATTCTCCATATTTGGGAACCTGCGCTCAGATTTATCCCAGTAAGGAACAGGGAAATGTGTTAGTTTATTTTATTTTATCAGCCAATGGAGTAAAAGTTGGTTGGATTCGAACAAAGCCTGTCATATTCTCTACACCTATTTGGTAATGTAATAAAAAATACCTGGAATAATAAACATGCAGTTACAGTTAAGTGTCACAATGAAAGTTCACCCACCAACACTCAGATTAATGGGCCAGATCCAGTAGGTATATATAGTTCTCTTCTGACTTGAGCCACACTTAACTGCCAGTGGCATCATGGTGTTAATGGCATAGGTATGGACATGTACGTGATCCTTACTCAAGATCCTCTAAATGAACACACCAACCATAGCCCTAGATTTGATTGAAGTCCAAATGACTTGCGAGACACCAATTCTATAAATACATGACCATTCTGCACTCTCACTGGCATCAAGTCCACCTATAAGTGCAGCTCTGATGAAATAATTATACTCAATAGCCTTCATCTCTGCACTTGGAAGTTCAGTCTGGCCTTTAATTAAGTTGATCTTCCCATTGGTATATAAGAACTGCAGGACAGTCATAAGTATAATATACTGAGGAATGATGACCTGACCCGATCAGAGATTTGAGATCCATCACTTAAGTCTGGGGAAATGGGGACACATCATTGACCAAGTGCCGAGAGCATATAAATAAATTTTAAAAAGTGAACAATCAAACAAGCAACTCTAGGAAGAAAACTTGCCTCCATATTTGCAGGTGAAAGAGAAGGCAACTAAAAGCAATATCATGTCTTCAACTAACTTTGGTGCAGACCAAGACCAAGAAAGTGCGATTTTTTAATTCTTATTAAGGTATGTAGTGGTATATAGTGTGGCTAAGCGAAATGTAGTATATATGTATGATTTCAAGTAGTTGATAAGCACATTACAATACTACTTTTGGTAATTCAGCAAATTCATTCCCAGTCATCTACGTGTGCAACATGTGTATAGATATTATGTGTGCAACATGTGTATAGATATTATAGCTTCCCCATAAGCACAAACCTGCTTAGTTTGTATTACGTCTTAACTTTTGGAAGAAAATAATCTGTGCAAAATATGAGTATACAGTGAAGCAACCTGCAAACATTTAAAAAGTAGACATGTAATCGTTCATTGAATGATTTAGTCACATGAAAAACAGAAAAAATGGCAGTTAGCCCTACGTGTATTATATTTATCACAAATGTATTTATATAACTATGTAAGAGTGAACAGGATATGTCCCTGTAGATCTTTGTTTCCCAAAGTCAGGCCCAGGGGCCGGATCGGGCCCCCGGAGGTCCTGAGTCCGGCCCTCGTACGATTATCAGAAAAGACGCTTTTTTTTTACAAATTAAATTACATTTAATCTGTATTTGTGGAGACACACCCTCCACATACCCTCCCCAACTGAACAGTGCCAGTCATCTTGTTTTGCATGTAATAGCTAACACATGCACAAACTGTCTTAACACACCACATTACAAACACATGCACAAACTTCTCATGTTTAACACTTACATGACCACATTAGTTTCGGCCAAAAACCTATTTAAAGGAACTGGCCTCAAGTCCCTGCAGATTTTCCCCGAGATTCACTCCAATTTGCAACATTCACATCCTGAACTTCTCCACCTTGGATTTGGACTCCTTGGACATTGCTGCCTCCTCCAACAGTGCAGCGTCAGGATGGCACTGCCAAAGAAGCGGAAGGTGGATGCGGAAAATCGAGCCTTGGATGAAGAATGGACCAAGGAATTCTTCTTCATCTTAGACAGGAGCAAGTGTCTCTGCCTCATCTGTCAAGAAAGCCTCGCTGTTACAAAGCTATTTAACATCCGGTGATACTACCAGTCAAAGCATTCAGACAGGTAACTTCATCTTTCAGGGCAAAAACAATGCGCTAGGCTGCCTGCTTTCTGTATTACAGGTATGATGGACTGGTAGGAGAACAACGAGTTGCCAAGGCCAAAGAGCTCAAGTCCAAGCTGTCCAGACAGCAGAACGTCTTCACCAGACGAGTCAACGAAGGCAAGGCCGCCACGAAGGCCAGCTTCATGGTGTCACAGATAATTGCCAAGAGAATGAAGCCCTTCAGAGCTGGTGAGTACATCAAGGAATGCCTGCAACACGACAGTCACCAGGAGGGTGGATGATCTGTCCAAGAACCTGAAGGAGCAGCTGCACAGCCTGGCCTCGGAGTTCACAGCCTTCTCTCTTGCCCTTGATGAGAGCACAGACATTACCGACACAGCACAGCTAGCCATCTTCATTAGGGGAGTTGATGCAGAGTGCAACATCACAGAGGAGCTCCTCTCTCTCTCTGCCACATGAAGAGAGAGAATGTCTTCCTTGAGCTCAACACGGCCATGCAGGAGCGAAAGCTAGACTTCAAGAGGCTGGTAACAGATGGCGCACCTTCCATGCTGGGGACCAGACGAGGACTGCAAGGCCAAGTCATGGCTGAGCTGGACAGGAGGTGTCTGCCATGTGACCTGGTCTGGTGCCATTGCATCATCCGCCAGGAAGCACTCTGTGCAAAGACTATTGGCTTCCAGGAAGTGATGAGCAAGGTCATCTCGCATATCAGAGCGCATGCCCTCAACCACAGACAGTTGAAGGAACTGTTGGAAGAGCTCGAGGCCAACTATGGAGATGTGCTCTACTTCGCTTCTATCCGTTGGCTCAGCAGGGGACGCACTCTGAAATGTTTTGGGGAATTCGGAGAAGAGCTGGAGATGTTCCTTGGCATGAAGGGCCAGCCAGTCCAAGAGCTCTCCGAACCCCAGTGGCTGTGCGACTTGGCCTTTCGGGTGGATATTACAGAGAAGCTGAACTAGCTCAATGTCTCCTTGCAGGGCAAGGAGAATCTGGTCCACAACCTGTTCGGGAGTTTGCAAGCATTTCAGGTGAAGCTGCAGCTCTGGCAGACTCAGTTGGAGGCTGGTAACCTCGATCACTTCCCTGCCATGAAGAGTCTGCAATGTGAGGACAGAACTAATGATTTTGATGGGCTGCAGAAGTTGGAAACCTGAAGACAGAGTTTGAGCACCGCTTTGAGCAGTTCAGGTTGAGAAGCATGGACTTTGAAATCTTCTCTATGCCATTAACTGACCCAAGCAAAGCTCCAGTCGAGCTTCAGCTGGAGCTGATTGAGCTGCAGAGCAACATGGACACCAAGTCCCAGTTTATGGAGAAGGAGCTGAAGGAATTCTACAAGGCCCTGCCATGCAACACGTTCCCGAACCTAGCTAGTTTTTCTCCAGGATCAAGTACGCCAAGTCCAAGTACCTAAGTTTGATCTCTGATGCACACTTGGAAGACACTGTGAGAGTGGCTTCTTCCCATCCCAAGCCAGATATCGATGTCATCATGGAACAGCAAAAGCAATTCCACGTTTCACATGATTGTGATTACTTCGTGCAACTGTCATGTGTTTTCTGCTTCACATGTACCAGAAATACAGAAGCAAAATTGTTCTAGTCCTATTTCCCCCCCCCCCCCCCCCAGCCCTTAACACACTCAGGGTAGTCCCCACTGGCCCCTGGGCTAAAAAGTTTGGGAAACACTGACAGTGTAGATGATAAATGAGGAATATCTGTAATAGTGTATTAATAAAGTACTATACAGTAGAACCTCAGTATAACGGAACTCACTTATCCGGATGTCTCGGTATAGCGAACGCAACCGCGGACCGGTAATTACTCGCACGAGTCACGTGCGTGCAGTAATCGCTCGCATACACGTGACTCCATTTGTCCCGTAGCCTAGGATTGTAGCAGCTAACTTCTTTGAGATGTCTGCCAAGCGGAAAAACTTGACGTTGAAGCAGAAGGAAAAGGTGGTGGAAATGCGTGGAAAGGGATATTCTTTTGCTAGAGTAGCTACCGAATTTGGTATTGGTAAGTCTACAGTTTTTGATATAGTGAAGCAGAAGGACAAGCTTCAAACTTACATCGCGGAGCGAGAGACTGACGATGGTTCTGCAAGGAAGAAGATGAGAGTAGCTGATGACGACCATCTAGATAGATCTGTGTATCTATGGTTCACACAAGAAAGAGCTAAAGGCTCTCCAATAAGTGGACCTCTTATAATGGAGAAGGCAAGGATGCTGCATTCAGTAATCCACCCTGATGATAGTGAAGAGTCTTTTAAGGCTAGCCATGGCTGGCTCCACAGATTCAAGCAAAGGCATGGCATAAGGGAGTTACGACTTCAAGGCGAGTCTTTGTCAGCTGATAGCATTGCTGTTGGCCCCTGTAGAGAGAAATTGCTTGAGCTAATTGAAGAGCAGCAGCTAACCCTAAATCAGGTGTTTAACTGTGATGAAACAGGGTTGTACTGGCGTCTTTTGCCCCGGAAAACTCTTGCAGGAAGCCATGAAAAAACAGCTAAGAGTTTTAAAAAACCTAAAGATAGAGTTAGTGTTTTAGCTACAGCTAATGCATTAGGCTACCCCTTCTTTTAATTGGTACAGCAAAGAATCCAAGAGCTTTAAAGAATATAAATAAAAGTGCTTTGCCTGTTATCTATGCTAGCCAAAAGAAGGCATGGATGGATTCTATGATTTTTAAATCCTGGTTTTTTTATCATTTTGTTCCCAGTATTTCTAGGTATCTAAGGGATCAAGGCTTGGCTAGAAAAGCAGTTTTAGTTTTAGACAACGCTTCTAGCCATCCTAAGTCCAGCATTTTGCAGACCCCTGATGGTGCCATTACATGTTTTTTTCTTCCGCCCAACACTACAAGCCTTATTCAGCCTATGGATCAAGGTGTGTTAGAAAACCTCAAGAGACGATACAAGCGTGCTCTCCTACAAAAGTTGCTGCTATCTCTTGAAGAGGGTACACCACAGCAATTTGTCAAAGATTTAAATATAAAGAAATGCATTTACATGTGTGCAGAGGCTTGGGATGACATTAGGGCTGAGTCACTTTCACGTGCTTGGAATAAGCTTCTTGGTGCTAGCAGCAGTAATTGCAGTACATCTACCAACCCAGCTGGCACTGACAATTCAGGGGCTTCAGCAGGCACTGATAATCCTGGAGCTTCAGCAGGCACTGACAATTCAAGGGACGCTGACGATGCATGTGCTATTTTTGAAATAGGCACTGAATTATCAGTGTCATCTAGTGAAGTTCAGGAATGGCTAGATAGTGACAAGAATTTGGGTGAAGAACGTACAGATGAAGAAATTGTTCATCTTGCTTCAGAATCCAACCAGAATGAGTCTTCCGATGATGAATCTGAAGAACAAGGACCCAGTCACAAAGAAGCCGCAGATGCCTTTGATGTGTGCATCCGTTACCTTGAGCAACAGCCAAACACTAGCAGTGTCCAGTTAATGTTACTGAACAAGCTACGATCCTCTGCTGTGTTAGCATGTTTAAACGCCAAGAAGCAAACTTGCATAACCGATTATTTCAACCCCCACCATTAAACATGTACTCTCAATAATGATTGCATGTGTAAATTGTAGCAGTTGTTATTTAAATTGGACATAGCAATGACCAAATGGTCTGTAAGGGTAATATATATACCATACTTGACAGGAAACCATCAAGCCACTGAACAGCATCTGGTGCCTATAGGCGGGAAAACAGTGTATTCAACACAATACGAAATTATGTTATCATTACTTTCAGTATAACGAACATTTCACTATAATGAACACCTTCTGGTCCCGAAGTGTTCGTTATACTGAGGTTCTACTGTATAGCATATATACACAAACCAATGCTCGAGTTACGTCCCCTTGTTCTTGAGATGGCTGAAGTGTTCCAATGTCCTTGAAACTGCATCGTCAAATCCCACTACAGGCTTGTAACCAAAGTCTTTCTTAGCCCTAGCACAGCTGTAGTAGTGGTGAGTTCCTGCCAGAGCAACTCTCATGGGAGAGAAAGTGGGGTTGATGGTGACCAGCGGACTGAGCAGTGTGCAGAACAACTGCACTATCACGGCAATCAGGTAGACCAGCCAGTAGGGGAGGTGCCAAGTAGGAGCCTTATAGCCAAGACCTACCACAATGCGCGACACGAAGTCCCAGAATGGCAGTGGGGCATCGTTGGTGATGAAATAGCTCTGCAAAACCATTTTGGACTCTCTAACTTGCTAAGAAAACTACATACATTATCCTAGTTATTGTTATTACCTTCCCACAGATCACTGAACCAGTCTGCAGGTGCTCTGCAGCAATAATGTGGCCATGGACCACGTTCTCGACATAAGTGAAATCGACAATGTTCTTCCCATCACTATAGAAACAAAAGTGGAAGTGAGAGGAAGTGACCAAAGGAAGGAGATGATGAAGTCAAAGAGAAAGAGAGAATGAAGAGGAAATTGAAAAACATGGAGTGGGAGGAAGTGATATGATAGACACCATGCTGAGATCTTGCTTTACCCGATAATGCACTTCATTTTACCAGCTTTAGTAGTAGCGATTATTGTTGGAACAGCTTGGGGGTCTCGGGGCCCAAATATTCCATGGGATCTTATAGCCACTGTCAATAGGTTCCCTAACCCATTTGCTGCCAAGACAATCTGAAATGCAAATATATAAGTACTTACAAACTGCATTGTTGAGAGCATTTCTGTTCACTTTGGCTGTGTTTTTGTCGGTCATCTTTTGATTAGACTGGTGGCTGGCTCACGATATAGAAAATGAGCACACAGCATGACACCTTTAGAATGCACACTCAAGTTCTAAAAAGCATGTCCTGGGAGGTACTGCTGCATTGCAAAAGCTTAAACTCTTGATATTGCAAACCAGCCTTTACTTTACTCTAGCATATTAGCACTAGTAAAATATAAGCACATATTTATTTATAAGTCTAGAGGAAAACGGTCGATCCTTACCTTGTTATACAAGGACCTATACACTGCATATGCGCCATTTATTTACTGACGGTCACTTAGATAAAACTCTCAATGAACTCTCAATATCAAGGCTAAAGCATCTAGCCAAAACGTCAAGAAGAAGTTGATTATCGAGAAAGTTGTTGTAAGATACTTATTTTTTGCAATGGTATTAACTTGAAAAAGATTGAGCTTTATCTTAGCCAAAGCAACTATGTGAGGAAGAACGGAAAAATAGCAATAATGAGTGAGAATAAGTAGCAACAGCAAACTGGCCTTGGTCTTCAACTTGAAAATATGAAAATATGAACAAGTGCATGGTCAATTGGGGGAGCCCAGGTCGTTTTCATAGGCATGATGTCTCCCTGACTAGACACTCTCAGAGTGTTCCTCTCATGTGATCTTTATCACAAACTTTAATAAGAGCAACTGCTATATATATATATAAGACCTACTCCACCGCCACATAAAAAATAGATATCATTTGCAGGACTTTGGTTTGGAGGTAAGGGGAAAGACTGAATTGATTTAGTTTTGTTTATACAATGACATGCACCTTCCAGATTGTAGCAGTAAATGATAACATCTACAAGACAAGAAAAATTCTTTAAAAACAAATATATATATTGGATTGACAGGAAATGTAACCAATGTCATTCACATGACCCTTCACCATAATTTACAGATTAAAAAAAAAGGGATTAGAGTATTCGTCATCATGATATTAATAAATAATTGAGTTTGTTGTTTAAATAAATTAAGGGTGCTTCATCTATATTGGTAAATTCTTACTTCAATTCATTTTTGACAAGTCAATCGTCAATCGTCAATCCAATATTTTTATTTAAAAAAAAAATTGTCTCGTTTCTATTTTTTGTCACACAGGAACCTACAAGAAGCTACTCAGTATAACAACAAAACTAACCAACCGTAATGTTATGTTTATTACTACAAGTGCCTACACCATATGGCCACATTATTAGGCACACCTCACTTATAAGTGATTATTCAACATTAGGAACATATCCCAAATTGTTAAATGATTCTACAACCTAGACATCCTTTTTCCTTGCTTCATGCTCAGTTCTACTGCAGGTCTTCAAATAAAGCACTCTAGAACTGAATTATCATTGGGTACCTCACGGTACAGAGTTTCCAGTTCCTAGATCCAAGAAGCAAGTAAGGGCATTCCTTGTACTTACAGGCTATATAGATGATTTCATCAAAGATTTGCAACTATAGCTTACCCTTTAAACTGACCTACCAGAAACTAGAAGCCTAATCAAGACATATGGAATGAACGATGTGTCAAGCGCTCTGGTGTAAACTGAAGGATCAACTTATTCATACTTCAAGCATCTGATTGTGGAGTGGGTGCAAGTTAGGGCAAAGATGAGAATGCCTATACATTTAACACAGTCAAGGCTACTACCATGGGAGAAATATTAATCCACAGTATTTGAAGGAATGCCTGAAAAAAAGCTGGAGGTTCATATCTTTCATAGGCTTCCTGATCTAGACAGACCATAGGTCACAGCAGTGGCTCAATAGCCTGAAGGAGAGTTACTCATGCCTTGCTCGATGGAGCTTTGGCTCTACAACCTGAAGGAGAGTTACTCATGCCTTGCTCGATGGAGGTTGGCTCTTACAATCTGAAGGAGAGTAACATACACTTTCGATGGAGCTTGGCTCTACAACTGCACCAATTCAAGGTAGAATATCATGCAAAAATAAAGCAAATCCTCTCTCTCGAAATGATCAAGCAAGATGGTGAGGGGAGGGGGAAGGAAATGTGCAGGATTGCTGACTTTATCTACATTATACTTTATTACTATGACCTTCTCAATAATCAACTTAAAATTTACTCTCTGAATGGTTGAGGAATAATAGCCTCCATCAGGAATAATGAAATGCTCCAGGTATAATGAAATGCTCTAGCCTCCATCAGGAATAATGAGATGCTCTAGCCTCCATCAGGAATAAAGGCTCCAACAGGAATAATGAATTGCTCTAGCCTCCATCAGGAATAATGAATTGCTCTAGCCTCCATCAGGAATAATGAATTGCTCTAGCCTCCATCAGGAATAATGAATTGCTCTCAGGAATATTGAAATACTCTAGGCTCCATCAGGAATAATGAAATGCTCTAGCCTCCATCAGGAATATTGAAATGCTCTAGCCTCCATCAGGAATAACGAAAGGAATAATGAGCCTCCATCAGGAATAATGAGATGCTCAAGCCTCCATCAGGAGTAATGAGATCCAAAGATTCGCATGAGCGGGATTTATATGGGAACCAGTATTGAATGTTTTGAACATTTGCAGTATAAGGTCAAACCTGCTGGTTGTTTAGAGCCTCCACATATGTCCAGACCTGAAGGTGCCAAACAGCAAATAGGCACTTGCAAAAGAGTTTCTAAATAGCACTGTTGTAGGGTTCTTCATAAAGTCTGGGCAGTACCTAAGGACGAAATGAGATTACCCTCTATCTAACTAGACCAGCTATATTCAAGTTCACATTATAGTCAGTAAAAGCTAAGTTCACTCATAGCAACAACACCCCCAGTGAGGTGGCTAGCTATCCTTTATAGCCAGCCACCAACCCACACAAACATGTAATAATTGTCCAATCAAATACAGCCAACAAGCACACATAATTGTCCAATGAAATACAGCCAGCATGTACACGTAATTGTCCAATGAGATACAGCCAGCATGTACACAGTAATTACTCCTCTAAGTGAGTGTTACATATCAATCTTGAGCCTGCAGGCTCCTGTCTTGTACTTGCAGGCAGGGATAATGCCCCTGACGTTCCCCTTCTCCCATTGAGCTGGTAACTCGGTAATCCAACCTTGTCTTGAGAAGCCATCAGCATTATCATTTGCCATTCCAGGGCGGTATGCCACGTTAAACGAATATGGCTGAATAGCTAAGGCCCAGCGGGTGAGGCGACCGACCATTTGCATTCATCATCTGGTTCAGATATTGAAGGGCCCGATGGTCCATTTGAGTAATGAATTTTCTTCCCGACAAACAAACAGCAAAGTGTTTGAGAGCCGCTACAATTGCCAGACATTCTTTCGCCACGGTCGAGTACCGTGTCTCTCTTGGATGAAAAATATGCTCATAGGTGCTCCTCTCCTTCATCTGTGTCCTGGCTGAGTACTGCCCTGATACCCCTCTCAGATACATCTGTCTGTAAGCAAAATGTCTTTGTGAAGTTTGGGCTGTGCAACATCAGGGTTTGACTGAGTTGACTCTTGAACTTCTCAAAGGCGATCTGATGCTGGTTTGTCCACTGTACTTGTGTAGGTGCTGTTCCTCTAGTAAGATCTGACAAACATGAGGAGGTTGCTGCAAATGATGGAACAAACCTTCTATAGTAGCCAATGAGGCCCAAGAATGCACAAACATCTTTCTTTGTTTTCGGTCTAGTGAACTCCTTGACTGCTTCCACTTTACAATGTTCTGGGGCTTAATATGTCCGAGATATGAGCACGTCGCCATGCCTAACTGGCATTTCTTTGCTTTCGCTATCAGCCCGGTTCTGTTAGTATTTGGAGAACTTCGGTCAAGTATTGCATGTGGTCTGTCCAATTATTGCTGAAGATGACAATCTCATCGAGATAAGCTGCTGTGAATTGTTCGAATCCATCAAGTGTGGAGTCCATTCGACGTTGAAAAGTAGTAGGAACTCCCTTGAATCCAAATGGCACCGTAACAAATTCATATTTCCCAAACAGTGTGATAAGCGCTGTTATCTCTATATGTTTGGGTTTCACTGGTACCTGATAATAACCTTTAGTTAAATCAAGTGTGGATAAGTAATGAATGTGTCAATCAAATCGTCCACTCGTGGCATCTGATATGGGTCAGCAAGTGTTATTCTGTTGATCTATGCAAATTCTCAATCCGCCGTCCTTTTTCCTTACTACGTATGACGATGGGGGATGCCCATGGGCACTTGCTTGGTCGGATAACTCGAGAATCTAACATGGATTTGATCTCTGCTCTAGTTTGTTTTTCTCAGGCTTTGGGGATGTGGTAGGGCATTAGACGAAATGGAACTGCGTCACTGTCTCTATGCATCACCCTTCTCTATGCGTCACCTGTCTCTATGCATCACCTGTCTCTATGCATCACCTGTCTCTATGAGTCACCTGTCTCTATGCGTCACATGTCTCTATGCGTCACCTGTCTCTATGCGGCACCTGTCTCTATGCGTCACCCGTCTATATGTGTCACCCATCACCCGTCTCTATGCGTTGCCCGTCTCTATGCGTCGCCCGTCTCTATGTGTTGCCCATCTCTATCCGCCACCCGTCTCTATGCGTCGCCCATCTCTATGCGTCGCCCATCTCTATGTGTCACCCGTCTCTATGTGTCACCTGTCTCTATGCGTCACCTGTCTCTATGCGTCACCTGTCTCTATGCGTCACCTGTCTCTATGCGTCACCTGTCTCTATGCATCACCTGTCTCTATGCGTCACTATGCTATACGCCACTTGTCTCTATGCGTCACCTGTCTCTATGTGTCACCCATCAGCCGTCTCTATGCATCGCCCGTCTCTATGCGTCGCCCATCTCTATGCGTTGCCCATCTCCCATCTCTATGCGTCGCCCATCTCTATGCGTCGCCCGTCTCTATGCGTCACCCGTCTCTATGCGTCACCTGTCTCTACGCGTCACCTGTCTCTATGCGTCACCTGTCTCTATGCGTCACCTGTCTCTATGCATCACCTCTCTCTATGCGTCACCTGTCTCTATGCATCACCTGTCTCTATGCGTCACCTATCTCTATGCGTCACCTGTCTGTATGCATCACCTGTCTCTATGCGTCACCTGTCTCTATGTGTCACCCATCAGCCGTCTCTATGCATCGCCCGTCTCTATGCATCGCCCATCTCTATGCGTTGCCCATCTCCCATCTCTATGCGTCGCCCATCTCTATGCGTCGCCCGTCTCTATGCGTCACCCGTCTCTATGCGTCACCTGTCTCTACGCGTCACCTGTCTCTATGCGTCACCTGTCTCAATGCGTCACCTGTCTCTATGCGTCACCTGTCTCTATGCGTCACCCGTCTCTATGCGTCACCTGTCTCTATGCATCACCTGTCTCTATGCGTCACCGGTCTCTATGCGTCACCTGTCTCTATGCGTCACCTGTCTCTATGCGTCACCTGTCTCTATGCGTCACCTGTCTCTATGCGTCACCTGTCTCTATGATTCACCTGTCTCTATGCGTCACCTGTCTCTATGCGTCACCTGTCTCTATGTGTCACCTGTCTCTATTGCATGTTCAATAGCTTTGGTCCTTCCAGGGTAGTTGCTGAATGTACCCCGCATGGTGCTGAGTAAGGCTTCTAAGTCTTTTCGCTGGTTTGGTTTGAGCGATGGGTTTATAACTGGCATGTCTTCTTCTACTGCTGTGTGAAGGGTCACAATCTCACCCTCATCATCACTATCATCAGGTTGAGGAACTGCCCACTCCTTTAGCATATTTATGTGAAACTGCCTTCTCCTCTTTCTTTGGTCTACCATGTCCACTTGATCGGATATTGGTGACACTTTCCTTGTAATGACGTATGGACCTTGCCATTGTGCTGATAGCTTGTGAGTGTCAGCTGGCATCAGTACTAAGACCTTCACTCCTTCCTTGAAAGAACGTTCCCTGGCATTATGATCATACCACTTCTTGGACTCGTTTTTTGCTTTTGCCTCTCTCTCTCGGGTGAGTGTGCTCATGTTCGATAGGCTTTCTCTCATGTTGAGTACATACTGAAGAACTGATTCTGGGGTTTTCGTGATAAATATCCATTCCTCCTTCATAATATCTAGAGGTCCTCGCACATTTCTGCCATACAAGAGTTTGAATGGCGAGAATCCTGTAGTTGCATGGGGTGCTTCTCGAGATGCGAACAATAGAAAGGGATCATGCTATCCCATTCATTGGTGTCTGGGCACAACTTTCGAATCATATGCTTCAAAGTTTCATTGAACCACTCAACCATACCATCAGTTTGGGGGTGGTATGGCGAGGTCTTCAGGTGTTTAATCCCCAACATCTGTAACAGCTGTTCAACACTGAGGTGAAGTTTGAGCCTTGGTCTGTGAGCAATTCTTGAGGTATCCCAAGCCTTGAAAATACCTGCAGTAATATATCTGCTACTGTTCTTGCATCAGTCTTGCGTAGAGGTATGGCTTCGGGATACCCATCAGGGTGAGAATGAACTTGTTACCTTGTCTTTCTTGGTAAGGGACTGAAAATATCTATCGCTATCCATTGGAAAGGTTCACTCATAATGGGTAGAGGCACTAGAGGAGCTTTGTTCCTCGTAATTTTGGCTGTCCTCTGGCATTCGATGCAGCTTCTACACATATCCCTAAAGTCTTGATGGATCCCTGACCAAAAGAATCTACTGAGGAGTCTTTGGGTAGTCTTCTGTCGGCCTAAGTGTCCAGCCATGGGCAAACTATGTGCCACTCACATTGCTTGTTGTCTTCTGCTCCTTGGTAACACTAGCTGTTGTATTTCCTTATTGTACACAGTCTTGTGCTTGTGGAATAACACTCAATCCTGCACTTCATATTGGGACTCTGCTTTCCCAACTAGGCTCCAGGCATTCGCTAAGGTGGAGTCGGTGGACTGGACTTGTCGAAATTCTTGAGTTGCTACTTCTGACTCATCAAACTGTGTGTGTCTCCATCGGTCCTCCACAATTCTTCTTGCATCTTGTCTCTTCTGCTTCTTGGACTTGACAGGTCTCTCTTGGACATCCAAAAACGGTGATTGATCGAGGTCAAAAATATCTCCAAGTTTTGTAGGAATGACACCGAATGTTTGAGTCGCTCTCTTGTCCTCTTTTTCTTGATTCTGTTCCTTCTTCTGTTGTGCTCGAATTGATACAGCTTGTGGGTTTTCTTAGATTGGGCTCGATCGGTTGTGGCTTGCCTCAACAGGTAATTGGTAACAGGCAAGTCAATGCCCAATAGCATATCTTCGTCCATCTGTTCTGCGACTGCTACCGTACAATCCAGGTTTTCTTCACCGAATTGTAGACATACTATACTATGGCTAAGGACATCTCTGTGATATAGCTGTCAGCCACTTTCAATGGGATCATTTCTCCAGTGTATGCATCATCACTGACGAGGGCGCTGTTGATGATATTCTGTTGTGCTCCCGAGTCCAGCTTGATTAGGTGTTTGGTAACTCCATCAATCTATGCTGTGACATAGTAGTCCTGAGGTTGGTGCAAGGTCTGAACTTTGAATGCTTTCTTTGGACAGTTAGCCTCCATGTGTCCCCATTCACGACAATTGAAACACATAGCTTCACGGTTTGGGTCAAAGTACTTGGACAAATTTTTCTACTCGGTTTCCACACAGGGAATTTGGTGGGAGGCTCCCTCCGGTTTGCCTATGATCAGTCTACTTTCTCAGTGATTCACAGAAGCACGCTTTTGCCATGGTCGGTTCTGCCGGCTTTGGTCTGTCTGCTCAGATCTCCATTTCTTTGGTCTATTGAGTATGGACAGGCCAATATTCCTTTCTCAATTGTAGTCATCCGCGAGAACTCCTACTTGACCAATGGTCTTGGGTTCATGGTCATGTATCCAACATGCTATGTTGTTGGGTAGGAGATTGAGCACATGTTCTATGGCGAACATTTCCACACATTCTTTGATTGCTTCACAGCCTTCGACGTATCGCTGTTATATCTTAGAGTTTGTGAGCAAACTGTGCTGCTGATTCTTTAGGCTTAAAGAAGATCTGCCACCACTGTTTCCTGTAGCTGCGGCTACTCAGGCCAAACAATTGACAGAGTGTCACCTTAATCAGTTCGTAGTCTATCGAAGATTCTGGTGGGACAGACTGGAAAGCCGCTAGTGATTCTCCTTCTAACAAAGGTCTAAGATGTGATACCCAATGATGCCATGGTGTAGTGTACGCTTCCATATGCTGTTCAAATTTGAGAAGGTATGCATCCAGGTCTTCCTCCTTTTGCAAGGGTGAAAGGCGTGGAGGTAGCAATTGTACGGTTTCACGATCCTTGCAGATGCCTCCATCATTCTAGCCTCCTGCTGTTGCTGATCCTTGCAGATGCCTCCATCATCCTAGCCTCCTGCTGTTGCTGATCCCTGCAGATGCCTCCATCATCCTAGCCACCTGCTGTTGCTGATCCCTGCAGATGCCTCCATCATCCTAGCCACCTGCTGTTGCTGATCCTTGCAGATGCCTCCATCATCCTAGCGACCTGTGTTGCTGATCCCTGCAGATGCCTCCATCATCCTAGCCACCTGCTGTTGCTGATCCCTGCAGAAGGCCTCTCACCCTAGCCACCTGATCCCTGCAGAAGGCCTCCATCACCCTAGCCACCTGATCCCTGCAGATGCCTCCATTATCCTAGCCACCTGCTGTTGCTGATCCCTGCAGATGCCTCCATCACCCTAACCTCCTGCTGTTGCTGATCCCTGCAGATGCCTCATCACCCTAGCCTCCTGCTGTTGCTGATCCTTGCAGATGCCTCCATCACCCTAGCCACCTGCTGTTCCTGATCCATGCAGATGCCTCCATCACCCTAGCCTCCTGCTGTTGCTGATCCATGTGCTCTTTTTTCTCGACTTCTCTTCGTATATGGTCTTCTTCCCGTTAGTATTCTCGTTTTTCTTTTTTGGCTATTCTCTCTTTCTCTCGCTCTGTTGCTTGAAGCATCAGAAGCTGGACTAATTCGTGGTTCGCATTATGTTGGACTGTTTTTTCCCTTTGAGCCATTGTAGAACGTCTCAAAATTCTATCAAATCCAGTGGTCAAAATAGTTACTAAAGTTGCAAGTCTAGTCTAGTCTAGCAGTCTCAAGGTTATCTAATTAAATCCCAATCTAGGCCAATTTGATCAGAATTGAAGTCAAATAGTAATTAAGTAACTACTAAGTTCACAAAGTATATTAGCCAGTCTAGTAGTCGAGGATAACTAGTGAAATCACAATCTAGGCAAATTCGATCAACATTGCAGTCAAATAGTATTAAAGTCTATTAACTAGTCAAGTAGTCTCAAGACTGTCTAGAAAAATCTCAATCTAGGTACATCGCTGCCACCATGTTGTAGGGTTCCTCATAAAGTTTAGGCAGTAACTAAAGACGAAATGAGATCACCCTTTATCTAACTAGACCAGCTATATTCCAGAATAAGTTGAATAAAATGATTTTTCAAGATTCAGATACAGTTCATATTACAGTCAGTAAGAGCCAAGTTCACTCATAGCAACAACACCCACCAGTGAGGTGGCTCGCTCTCCTTTATAGCCAGCCACAAATCCACACAAACATGTAATAATTGTCCAATCAAATACTGCCAACAAGCACACGTAATTGTCCAATGAGATACAGCCAGCATGTACACGTAATTACTCCTCTAAGTGAGTGTTACATATCAATCTTGAGCCTGCACGGCTCCTGTCTTGTACTAGCAGGCAGGGTCAATGCCCCTGACAAGCACGCACCAGTTCATTCTTCTATATGAACTATGAGAATACTGCGCATTATTTTATAGGCATGGCAGAAAAAGAAGGAGGTGTACACAAGCCAAAGAGGAGCCAAGAGTCTCAAATTACAGTCTGCTGTACTGCTTCAGCCATGAGTCATAACACATTACCTCTCAAACTTTTCCCTGGATAGATAGTAAGTTTAAGCAGCAGTTAGTCGTCTAGTAAGTCTTCCTTCAAAGGTTGCCTCTTCACCATTGGATGCTTAATAAAGAAGATGATTTAGAACGACAAACAACGAATGCCAACGGCTGATGGATGCTAGTCATCCCGAGTAATAAACAACCTGATTTACGGTATATTATATTATTGCACATGCTCAATAGGACTGGTTATTTAGAGATGGAAAGAGAGTTTTCAGAGAGCCGGAACTAAATTATTGTTTCACACTAGTACACTTGGTTAGCTTGTTAAGATTATTCTGCTGTACTAAGTCTCTATATATTCCACCAACTAATAACTTTAGTAGTTAACATATTCAGCTAAGTTGCCACTTGGTCCACTACAGCAGGCAAGTACATGTATATATGTGTGGGGCAAAGTTAATAGATACTGATCTTGAAGATAATTTCAGTTTTTAACAGGGGTGGGGGGTGGGGTTGAACTACCAGTTTACTATCTTCGTGAAAGATTCAAGGCACGCTGGAAGTGTTTTAGGGTTCAAAACCAGTCGAAACCACCGTTTACGATACTAAGAAGCTTCCAAAGTGAGTTTAGCCAAGATATAAACTTTGTACCATTGTCTGCCATTTTTAAATGGAGTGTTACTGCACTCCCCGATATAAATCATTATATATATACTTCTCTTGCAGAATCTTGGTCTGAGTGTAGTAGTCTATTGGTTTTGAGGCATATGGCAGCTCTTCAGTTCCATTCTGTATGTCTTTTCCCTCATAAACCACACTAGCACTGCTAGTCAAAACCAATCTCTGCATTAAAAAGGATACAAAAATATTCCCTATTATGCATATGTGAATACAACAACAACAACAACAATTAATAATAATGCACCTTGACACCTGCATCTCGTCAAGCTGAAATTAATGTCTCTGTCCCTTGCACGTTGACTCGCATAAAGAGTTCCTTATTGTTGCTGGAGTACGGAGGTGAGACACAATGGAACACCAGACTAACACCCTCCAGAGCTGGACTAAGGTCCTACAGGAAAAAATATTCAAACAAACATTTAAAAAAATTATTATTTTTAAAGCACAGAAACACGAAAGCCAACAAAAAAATGTACCCTTAAAATGAAAAACACTTGTACATAAAGGTAGTTCATGCTAAAAGTACTTCTTTCAGATTCTAGAACTTACACACTGCTTGCATTAGTGAATTATTCTTGTTTTTTGTATTGTCATATGCACATAGTATAGGTGTGTATGCATTATGATATACATTGTATGTGCAATGCCCTATCTTTGGCAGACTCTGCACAGACCTCCTTCTCCCCCTTTCAGTTTGAAGGCTGCATCCAGACAGCTCCTTACTTCGTTGAGGCCTGTCCACACTGCACGCACTAGTTCTCAACGAATGCGCACCCATTGTGTCCCATTGAAATCATGTGTGTTACAACGCGCATCGCTCTGGTTCACCTCGATGGGGGTGGTTTGAGTCAAATGTCAAATTAGAACAATAATATTTGAGTAACAATGCACACAAAAAGAATTATTTACTCGCGCCTTCATGACGCTGCAGGTTGGACCTTTGGGGATACTCTGGTCTAGTATAAGGGGGGGGAACATGCTGGTTGTGTTTATTTTGAACACATGTACATGCTTACCATTTCGCTAACTAACGATTACTGTTCACACGTCCATTCAACTTTTGGTCATAGTGCTCAGCGCTGACTTCTAAAGGTCAGTGCGATCTGTGTGCCAGCCTTCCTAAGGTCACCAAAGCGCACTCAGATTTGTGATACGTGGCAAATTATTTTTTCACCGCTGGGACGCTTCTTTGCTTTGAGCTTTTGGAGGGCAGATCATCTTTGTTCTACAACTCCTATTCTACCAGCACAACTTGCTGATGCTCATGGTGAAAGAAGTAGATTCTGTATTTGATTGGGTCATGACCGCTTTTCAGTTAGTAGCTAAACTTTCACTGGTTTGCAAGTCATAGCTTTAACCAGCATTGGCAAGCTTTTTTTCTAAGCAAGTGCCACAAGAAAGACTTACAAACCTTAGATAGCTTTAGTCAGCCTTTTGTGTGCAAGCCTTTCATTAGCTCTAGCCAAAAGGTGCTATAAAGTGTGAGTAGTTAAACTTGTTCTAGACCATTCAATAGCTTGTCTATCAGCATATTCTAACATGTTATTGCAGCATACAGTTTTGTCTTGTCTCAGTTAAGATAGTTGGAGAGGAAAGTAATACATGCCCCTTTATGTAAGGTTATTTGAACATGCTGATTGGCAACAATTATTTTATTAGTAGATAGATTTTGGTGAACACCTCGGTCACCAATTAACCCTTCTAAGTCTCCTCCAACGTGCATCCACATTTTCCAGTTGTCTAGCCCGCATTCCACCTGTTGACAGATTCTATTTGGAGATGGTTGATAAAAGTGGTTATGCATACAAAATGAATACCTTTATTGATTGTTGATTTGTTTCTCTTCAGCAAATTAATTTTGAGAAAGGAATGTTCTTCGTTGGAGAAGAACCAGAGGGAGGTAACCCACTGTGTGCCACTTTTGGAGAATAGGGTAGCTAAGGCAACTCCCCCAGTGCCTCGACCTTCTCCAGTGCCTCCTCAAGGTTTAATATGAAGTTGGCCCATCTCATTGCCTCCACCTACCATAGTGCCAGACAAAGTCCTTTCAGACTGTTTGATTGTGGATTTGAAGGTGGTTACTCAAAAGTGGAACTACCACAATGTTTTAGAATAGCAATTGCCCCAATTCAGAGGAGAAATGTTTTTTGTTGTGTAACAAAGAGCACAACAATCAATTAAATAACATCGATTTTTTTAAAATTAAACAGTGGCCCAGGCAGCAAACAAAATAAAAGAGAGCAGCACTTACAAATATAATATATTACTTATAAGACAAACATACTCTTTGGGAGAATAAGTTAGGTCAACTCCTCCGGTATCTTCAGCTTCAATTGATATGAAGATGGCCCATCCCATTGCTCCAACCACCTTAGTGCCAGACCATCTTGATTGTGGGTTGCAAGTTCTTTCAAAATGCTCTGACGCTCATTGGCACAGTTTTTCACAGGAGGGCTAGAACTTTCAAGTCTTTTCTTGGTTCCAGAGCCTTCATACTTCCCACCTGAAGTAGTGCAGTCTAGTGTAAAGGCCTGTCCACACTGCACACTGAATGCACATTAGATCTCAATGAATGCGCGTTCGTTGCGTCCACACTGAATGCGAATTAGATTTCTTGGACCTAACGTGCATTAGGTCCAGTCCACCTCGATAGGTGGTTGAGTCGAGCCAGAGCAACAAATCCAAGCGTAAAATTAATTATGCGGGTACGCGTTAAAAGATAAACCATGCTGGCGATATGGCTGCAGGCTGGAACTATGAAGAAACAAGAGTGCTGATCAGTGTGTGGAGCCATGCCAGTGTCCAGGAGCTACTCGACGGAGTACAAAGAAACAGCAGGATCATTTATGAAGTTGTAGCTAAAGATTTTCTGGCTGCAGGATATAAGAGGACCTGGCAGCAGTGCAGAACCAAAGTGAAAAATCCAACACAGAAGTATAGGAAGGTATTACCTATATATGTAGAACTCAGTTGGCTCAGTGACTATGTAATATACATGTATATATATATATATAGCCAACATATAACTAACTGTTTATCCCAGGCTAAGGACAACAACTGCATTAGTGGAAGGCAGAATTGTCTGTCCTTTCTATGAAGAATTAGATTCCATTCTGGGGACAAGGGCAGCATCCTCTCCAGCTATTCTGCTGGATAGTGGATCCTCCCATAGCCGCAGTACTACAGTGGAGCCAGTGGAGCCAGAACCAGAAGAATTAGGAAGTAATAGTTTTTAAAGGTAACTTTTTTCCCCAGCAATGACTGCATTTCTGTTGTGTATAATTTTTATATACATGCAGCTTGTAGTACACCACCCAGTTCTGGGACATGTAGACCTGAACCTCTAGACCATGAAGATGTCGAGGATGGTGATCCACAAAGATAGATTATACATGATCTGATAATA
The DNA here is from genome assembly GCA_028752905.1 of Cladorhizidae sp. MBARI D1340-BT2. Lineage (NCBI taxonomy): Eukaryota > Metazoa > Porifera > Demospongiae > Poecilosclerida > Cladorhizidae > Cladorhizidae sp. MBARI D1340-BT2. The sequence continues at coordinate 10,853,625 of JAQNBH010000017.1, forward strand.
TATTTTGCTATTGATTGCAGGTGAGGACAGTATGTGTCCTGTGCGTACCAGTGTTGGTACTAGGAATGATGGTGCTTCAGGTCCAAGTTGTGGGATTCCAGCTAGCAGTGGTGCTGTTATATATATACACAGCTGGGAGACGTGGTAAACTTCATTTAATATATATCAGCATTCTGTAGTAATACACCTTACTTTTATCTAGGTACAAAAAGAAAAAGAAGAGACGACAACTTCCCCTCTGAAATCCTGGCAATAATTAGTAAGCTGGACGAGGCAGCTGATGCCAGGATGGAGGAGCGGGAGAAGAAGAGGATGCTCCTTCAGGCGGAGATAGAGGCCAAACAGCGTGAGGAAGAGAGGAAGCATGAGGTCATGCAGAGAATGCTGTTCAGCTTCATTCAGAAAATGGTACCACCTCGTGTGGTCACTCCTCCTCACCTGGCATCCCCTCAACCCATTCCTCAATTCTCCACCCCAACTCGGTACCCTTTCCAAGACCCCTATCCTTCTTCCTCTGGTACTTATCACCTCCTGACTCCTTTGCTCCCCCTTCTGATAGCTATCCTCCTCATTCAGACATTGATGATTAACATTAACACATTTACTTATAAATATTACAATATATATTGCATTATGGCGTTACGTATGTCTGACCCATCTGTTAAATTGTTGGTGGGTGTGTTTGGTGGTGGTGTCAAGGAATCTGGGCAGTCTGTGCTCTCGGTCCTGTGCTCTCGGTCCAAAGATCCAGATATTGGTCCCCATACATTTCGCATATGTTGTGGAGGACCACACAAGAAGCAACAACATGGGGGACATTGGATAGCCTAAAATCCATGCGCTTAAGGAGACACCGCCACCTTCCTTTCAGTCTACCAAATGAATTCTCCACCACCATCCTTGCTCTACTCTGGCGTTAGTTGTAATTCTTTTGGCTTGGTGTGGTGGAAGTGTTTTCCTGGTATGGCTTCATCAGCCATGGAAGAGCTGGGTAGGCAGGATCACTAAAGGTACCTATTATTATAATAACACGAAGAAGGAATGTGTCATCCAACATTAGTTAATCACAGCCTGCATGTACCTGCACTCCACAAAGACTTCTTTTCCAGTCTGGAAAAAGGGTGCCATCCATGCCCTTGCAGTATAGGGAGGAGTTTACAAAGACCCGAGCATCATGAACCTTCCCAGGCCACCCAATGTATACGTCCATAAACAAGCCACGGAAATCTACCATGGCTTGCATGATGATCGAGTAGTACCCCTTTCGATTATAATAATCGGATGCACTCTCATCTGGACGTAATATGTATGTGGGAACCATCAATAGCCCCTGCAACTTGTGGGAAGCCCCAGTATGTTTCAAATCCATCAACTATTTCCTTCAACTTTTCTCCTTGTGGAATGTGAACATACTGCGGCAGCAAGTGAGTGGCTATAGCATGGCAAGTGTCTATAATGATTTTCCCAACTGTTGACCTCCCCAAACCAAACAGAGCTGCCAATATCCGATACTCAATGTTCGTTGCCAGCTTCCAAATCGTTACAGCAACCCTCTCTTCAATTCCAACTGGTGATCTAAACCGTGTTACCTGCATTGAGACAAGTAATTATACAGTAGCTATGTACCTGCAGCTGCTTGCCTTACCTTTCTTTCAATGTAGGGCTGAAGCTTGCTGCATAGCAGCACAAAAGTGGCATGGGATATGCGTAGATTTTCCTGCCACCAGTTATCTCCAAATGCCCCACTCTCCACCGATTCCCACCAGTGCTTACTGCGTGGCTTGCACCAAACCTGGCGCACAGATGGATGCTGGTAGCCAGCCATCATTGCCACAATCAAGGACCTATAGCAGGCAAAGATCAAACTAAATACTATTATAGCTAAAATAGATACTTCAAAATTTTTACCTCCTCAGCCTTCTTTTATGGAGTTCATGGAGCGCCATCCATCTACTGTATTGCCTTTTTCTATTATTAATCCTTCTTCTCCTCTGCAGCATATGCTTCCTTTGCATCTGTAGGTACATGTATCTCGTCCATAACAGAAGAAAACCAACAACTAACACCATATCCATTGCAAAGACGACTACTCACGTGACGTGGGTGCAGTTTTCTTGGAGTGGTTTTTATGTGTGTTTGGTTTATTGTCATGTCAGTGTGGACGCGACATCGTGACTGGACGCGCATTGAGACTCTCTTGGTAGCTAGTATGTCTCAATGCGCATCCAGTTATTGTGCAGTGTGGACAAGCCGTCTCCTGTTCTGTGCTCTAGTAGAGCGTCAGTCTCATTGAGAAGCAGTGCACATCTCTTGCTTGCTATTACTTCAGGTGGGAAGAATGAAGGCTCTTGAACTAAGAAATGACTTGAAAAATACTTGACTACTCGACTGAAGCTCACTAGCACACTACTTCTTTTTCTTTGCAAAGCACGTCATGTGGTGCAGCACAGCTATGGAGACAGTCCATTTCCATTTGCTACCATTGTGCTGGGTTTTTGCGATTCGTAAGTATAGCATTATGGCATGCATTGTTTAGTGTTTATGGCATGTATTTTAACATTGTACACAATGCAACTGATATGTTAATTTGGCTTGTGCTGTAGGACACTTACCAGATTCCTATTGGCTTTATATATTATAAGCTAGCTATGTACTATCTGTGCTACAGCCAAACTATATAGCTAGCTAGACTAGCTACATAGCTAGAGAACTGTTGCTATATGTATGCCTAACTTCATGTTGTCACAACTATCATTGCTGCTCTCTCCTCTTTCTTCTCTGCAGCAAAATGTTACCTGTACATCTGTAAGTAGGTGAACTGCAAGAAATGGATGCCAGCACATCTCAATGACAGATACAGTGTATGACATTTACATGATTATTTCATGACATCGATAGACGTGGTTAAGTGATTATATTTGTTCTGTATGCTTTACTTCAGTGCTAGTGTGGCTGCAATGAATATGCATAGACTTAATTTTTTTTCCCTCAGGACCCAACACACATCAATACATAACAGTTTTAGTGCAATGTGGACAAGGCCGTAGACGCAGTCTATGCCATTCAATTCATATACATGGTATCAATTACAGTACAACCTCAGAGTTACTACTTCCTCGGGAAAATGAGAGTTTGTCACTCGGAAGTGTCCGTAACACTGAAACTATTACATCATAACGATGTCATGCATATTTATACATGTTTAACACTACATGAGTAATAATATTTATCTACATCTTCAATTCAGCAGGTACTTCACAATTGTTTCAACTGTTACAAGACACTTCACCTCTCTACTTACTATATGCAATGCCATATACAATCCATATATTAAATTCTAATTGCATATGTACCATTCACCAAGTATGTCTGTACACATATGCAACATTATTTCATTCTATAGCTATGATTTAAAGAAATCTGTGTTTGTAGGAATCGTGTCTCTTATTTGCTGCTAAAGAATGCATTTCATATAGAAGTACCAAGTGTATCAGTGTGACTTCAACTTGCTGTTCCAGCTTTGTCAAATGAGTGCTGAGATCCAGCTTTGTCAAATGAGTGCTGAGATCCAGCTTTATCAAATGAGTGCTGAGATCCAGCTTTGTCAAATGAGTGCTGAGATCCAGCTTTATCAAATGAGTGCTGAGATCCAGCTTTGTCAAATGAGTGCTGAGATCCAGCTTTATCAAATGAGTGCTGAGATCCATCTTTGTCAAATGAGTGCTGAGATCCAGCTCTGTCAAATGAGTGCTGAGATCTAGCTTTGTCAAATGAGTGCTGAGATCCAGCTTTGTCAAATGAGTGCTGAGATCCAGCTTTGTCAAATGAGTGCTGAGATCCAGCTCTGTCAAATGAGTGCTGAGATCCAGCTCTATCAAATGAGTGCTGAGATCCAGCTTTGTCAAATGAGTGCTGAGATCCAGCTATGTCAAATGAGTGCTGAGATCCAGCTTTGTCAAATGAGTGCTGAGATCCAGCTCTGTCAAATGAGTGCTGAGATCTAGCTTTGTCAAATGAGTGCTGAGATCCAGCTTTGTCAAATGAGTGCTGAGATCCAGCTTTGTCAAATGAGTGCTGAGATCCAGCTTTATCAAATGAGTGCTGAGATCCAGCTTTGTCAAATGAGTGCTGAGATCCAGCTATGTCAAATGAGTGCTGAGATCCAGCTTTGTCAAATGAGTGCTGAGATCCAGCTTTGTCAAATGAGTGCTGAGATCCAGCTTTGTCAAATGAGTGCTGAGATCCAGCTATGTCAAATGAGTGCTGAGATCCAGCTTTGTCAAATGAGTGCTGAGATCCAGCTTTGTCAAATGAGTGCTGAGATCCAGCTTTGTCAAATGAGTGCTGAGATCCAGCTTTGTCAAATGAGTGCTGAGATCCAGCTTTGTCAAATGAGTGCTGAGATCCAGCTTTGTCAAATGAGTGCTGAGATCCAACTTTGTCAAATGAGTGCTGAGATCCAGCTTTGTCAAATGAGTGCTGAGATCCAGCTTTGTCAAATGAGTGCTGAGATCCAGCTTTGTCAAATGAGTGCTGAGATCCAGCTTTGTCAAATGAGTGCTGAGATCCAGCTATGTCAAATGAGTGCTGAGAGCTTCTTCAGGCTCACTGTGAGTGACTCGCTTATGTTTCGTTGGAGAACTTGAGGGCGTGGCAAAGAAAATAGCATACAAAGGAAGGTGTATTGTGGACGCTGAAATTTCAACAAGTTTGTGCATGCACAGTAAATATTAAGGTGGTTCTGCGAGGTCATACCTTACCCATTGGATGTTAACTTGCTGTTTGGTTGACCGGGGTGTTCGTAACTGTGAGGTTCTACTGCATAATAAATTATCAACGAACTCTTAGTTGACATAATGAAATGACAATAACCTTCTCTCAATAATCAACTTGAGGGAGTAAATTTCAAGTTGATTATTGAGGTCATTGTATTAATACTCAGATAAACAAACTTGATTGTTTGTCTCGGCACCAAGGTGAAGAGAAGTAGTGTGTATCAGTATAATAATCACCAATACAGTAGACCCTCACATATCCAAAGCATCAAGACCCTCCATAGTTCAGATATGCAAAAAGTTCAGTTATGCAAAAAAAGTTCGAATATTATTAAAAACACATGAATATAATAATTAAACTACTCGATTGTGGCGTTTGATAATTCTCAATATGATTTTTTTTTTAATCAGCAGGGCCTTGGGATGCAAGTGGCTTACTTCCTCTTCCTGGGCCTAGGAGAAGCATCTGTGTCTGCCATGCTGTCTTACACACATACATCCACACATTTATTATGTATTGTGTATAAGCAATTGTTGATCGCAACAGATTCTGTACATATAGTTGTTTGTTTCAGGTTATCATGCCTCTTCATGCATGCCAGAGGTCTCACTCTTTTAAGGACTATCAGTGATGTCTGAGAGGATTCAGCTTGCAACACTTGGTGGTCTGTCTCACCAGTAGCCAGCCTGCACTGCTAGAAAATGGTGGTGCATCTAATTCTCGTTCATGTAACTTTTAAACTTCACAATGGTTCGCTGACTGCAGTGCCTTCCCCCATTTTCTGAATGAACCAGAGATGTAGAGCATTTCCAAGCTGTTCGTCTTTAGCAAGACTATAAAGGGTGCTTACAAACACTCGAGGTTTGGCTTCATTCTTTCTGATCTCTATTATCATCTTTCCAATGCCTTTGTCTTCTGTTAGTCCAGTTTCAGTGGTTTCTTCGGATATCTTTGGCAGCAAACTATGACTCAATAGATAAAACTACGCTCGTCCTTTTGCTGGCCCTAGGGAACTGATTCGGCTTTCACATACAAATCTCTAGCCCTCCCCACCCAACTAAATTTCCTGTCAACAATCATTACCTCGTTATACTATTTTACCGAGTTCGGATAAGGTTTCGATATGCCAGGGTCTACTGTACTTTAAAAGTTTAGAAACTATAGACTAACTGGGTCACAGGACTCTACACAATCAGATGACAAATATGATCTCCAGAGCATTCCTGAACAAGAATATCACCGACTTTAAAAATATATCCTCTAAAAATACCCCCTCACCTCCTTCTTGCACAGATCTCCTATGAAGAACTCCACTTGCTCATGCTCGAAGGTTTGTCTCATGTCAAAGACATTCACATGGTACCCTCTTGCCAGCAGCTGCTCCACAAGGTGGTGCCCCAGAAAACCACACCCACCTATCACAGTGCATGGTTCAGCCTGTGGCAACACACACAGTATATAGCGCAGCCACAAACAAGACTGCAAGCTGTTAGTAAAGAAACTTACCGACCTTGCCTGCTCTTGCAGACATGTTGTTTTAACTCCTTTTCCCCCTCCTTCCTGGCAGCTTGGCAAAACGTGTTGATAGGTTTCACTGAGTGTCACGCCTATCCAAGACAATGCGTGAAAATGCTGACAAAGCATTTCAGGTTTCTGATCACCCCATCCTCGCCCCACCAATCGTGATCACCTGGACACAAGCATCTTGTAATCACCCCATTTTCAGAACGATACAGCTCCCTGTGGCCATAGCACATCTAACTTGCCAGTAGCGCTACTACAGCCACTGCAAAGTCGAGTCCAACGACTCGGGCAAAGCGAAGGCCGCTCGCCCCCAGCGGAATCCATTTACGTACACGTACCAGTTTACACCACTCACCGTTTAGGTAACACCCACCAATTAAATGACCGAGGCAATCAGGGCTTCATATACTCGCATATGCGGACCTAGTTACGCATGTCCAAGGATTTTACCCTCCCCTCCCCCCCCCCCACCCCCCACCCATAATTTTTTGTTCTGTTGAGCCTTGAGCTAGGCCATCACTAAGTACTACAAACAATAAACTACAAATAGAAAACAACAACTATTGTAATGATTATTACAACAAAAAAATTAATTTGTTTGGGGATGAGATGGAGGGGGGGGCGGGAGAGAGGTGCCAAAGACATAGGACCCTAGGTAACAAATATTAAGTATTTCCTCTTCTCCCACCATTTAAGCACATTTCCAAATTTTCAATTACGTCTACCATCCCAGCACATACCACACCCACCACACCATGTTCCTTCTACTCCAATCCCTAACCTTTTCCCCTCCAGATCCTTCAACAATCTCATGACATACAGATTATAGAGAACCTGTGACAAAGGACAACCCTGACTGCCTCAGTCTTGCCTCCACTTCAAACAACCTGGACCCCTCTCCACCTAACAACACACTAGACTGAATTCCTTCATACAAGCATTTGCACACATTGACAAATTCTCCCTGAACTCCGTACCCTCTCATCTTCATCCACAATCCTTCTCTCCACACAGTATCATATGCCTTGCCTACATCCAGAAATGCCAGAAATGTCTGTCGCCCCTGTGACCTCATTATGTCATCAACACTAGGAACTGGTCAGCACATCCTCTCCCTGGCCTAAATCCACCCTGACCCATTCTGTCAGTATATGCGTCTCTGCAAACCTACTGAGCCTACCTGCCAACACTTGCCATCACTTTTACCACACAACTTCCCAGAGCTATCCCTCTGTAATTACTAGCCACCTCCTCATCTCCTAAAGAGTGGCACAATATAACTCTGTCCAATCATCTGGCGAAAACTTCGACTCAATCACCAAATTAACTATAGAACATAAAACTTCCACCATTCTATTCCCACCATACTTCAACATCTCGTTAATTATGCCATCAGGACCAGGAAGGACCCTTGCCCCTTTTCAACCCCTTCGCAATATTGTACATCTCCTCACCTGGAATCCAACCGGCTGCACCATCCAGTTAATTTCTTTAGTTAATTTCTTTAGCTTTAGACTCGAGGTTGTCAATTGGAACATCCTTCCCTGACCTGGACACACTCCCTAATCCTTCCCAATGCTTGGCCAAAACCTCCAGTATATCCTTCCGCTTCTCCACCACAACCCCATTTTCCTCTCTCACTCTCCGAATTTGATATTACTTCTTCTTTCCCTTCAAGTCCGTCCAAAATAACTTACAGCTAGTCCCTCCTTGCTCTTTAATCAATTATATCCTCTCAAAATATCCCCTCACCTTCTTCTTGCACAGATCTCCTTTCCTCCAGTCTACCTATTCTCAGGACACACCATATTAGATTATGATCTGACCCTAGATCAATTTCTCCACTGTTCTCGCGATCACCATCTTATCTATAACTAACCCCTTTGACAGCAAGATATAATCTATCACTGACCTCCTTTCTTCCATCTCCCACGTCCACCTTGCAATACCTTATTCCCGATACGTAAATTGCACACCCCAACCAGATCCAACAACCTCTTACCATTCCTGTTAGGCGACTGCTCTGACCGTAATCCTATGTGGGCATTAAAATCACCTATTAGAATTACATCACAGCATGCTTCCCGATGTTGTGCCACCTTAGCTTTCATCACCTCAAACAACTCTTCTGATTCCTGACACTTCATCCCTTCCAGGTTAAAACACACCACACACACAATCACATTATTGCTCTCCTCTGCTTTCGATTCCACCCACATAGTTCCTTCCATCCTCAGTTGCAGCCTAGACCTGATAAGCTTCTTAACCAGCAGCCCTACACCCCCACTTGCACGCTTGCCTCCTATCTTATTGTACCCATACCAATCATATCCAGGTGCCTCAACTTCCCCTCCCTGCTGCAAAAATGTTTCTGCCAGCCCCAGCATATCTAAATCTTTCCTCTTCAACATGTACTCAATGTCCACCTCTCTCGCCCACCATCCTCTACAATTTAGGAAACCCACACCTAAATCACTGGCACCCCCCCTCATCCCCTCCCCACCACCCCACCCGACAGGGCAACCTAAGCTACCTGGTATGAGAGTACTTTGCTTTTCACTTCTCTCCTGTTCCGATGCTGTGCTAGGAGACTTTGGACCTGTAGCATCACATCGCTCAAGCAGTCCTCCAACCCATCTTTCCCAGTTTGCAGGTCCATCACCCCCACTGCTCCCACTGGTTGATCCTCCTTTTCATGCATTAACTGTCTTTGTCTTGTCTTCGTTTCCACCTGGTTGCAAAGCTCCTGACTCTTCACTCTGCTCTCCTTTCTGGGTGCCTGGATTTACCCCCACCACTTCTCTCCCTCATTGTCAATACTTCCTCCTCTCTTGCGTAGTTTTCCCCATCGCTTGATCCACTGGAACCCCCTCACCTGGTGATCCCTGGTCTGACAGTCCACTCCTGCACTATGTCGACACCTACATTCCTCCATGGCCCTCTCTATCTCTTGTACCATTCTTTATTTTTCAAGATAAATGGCCTCCCCACCAACTTGTTCGTGGCACCCTGAAAAATGTTCCCTTGTGACTTTCTGGCCACAGGCACACTCAAAGATTGTTGGATGACCTGCTTCCTGTTCCCTCCTTCTTCAGACACAGAACTTCTGATGACCATACACTCCGTATCCCCATACTTGTCCTCCAAACTTTCCCCATCATTTATCTTGGTCTGTACGAGAGCCCCTACCATTGTTTCTTTAGCACCTTTATTAACCTCTGCTATCACCTGTTCATACTTCCTCCCCAAAACTTCGATTCTTCTCTGTTTATGCTCTACTTGCTTTCAATTCTTCCAACCTCAACAGAATATTAGCCAGCACATCACCCATTTTATGAGTTTCCATCAATTTGAAATTAATCCATGCATCACCACTCTCTCTATGTTCCAACTTCTTTAACACCCTGTACAGTGTTGGTGACATTAGTATCTACTAACCCACCACCATCTCTCTCATTCCGATACTCCCCTCTATTAAATCCTGCTTCCTTAACATGACCTTATCACTGAAACATCTTACTACACTATTCATTGCTCTTTCTCGTGCCTCTTTCCAGTTCTTCTTATCTACACACTTCACAACCAGCATTTCTTTTTCTTTACCTTCAACATGAATTTCTCCCTTCCTCACACTTGCTCCATCCAAACTCCAAAAATACCAACTACAAACCCATTTTTTCTCACCTAAACTCTTAATATCCTCCTCAGACATGCCAACACATCTTTGGCGAAACCATCCCCCACAAGACCCTTCACATCTGATCCAACTTGAGCCTTCCTCCGAGGATTCTTCATCCTTAGAATATACCTACGTATCTTGTACCACCACGTTCACCGCTATTTTTTTTCATAATTATTATTATCACTTTACAGTACATATATAGAGAAACATGAGTGGTGACCATGATTACGGAGAATGGTCTACAAGTCAAAATCAAGTCGACAGATTTAAGTGGTGGAAGTAGCGGGAGGGGGGTGGGGATGATATAATAGTGCATTTGTTACATGGAAATAGAAAATAATAAGAGAATGATTTTTTTTATTTTTAATAAAGTGATTACAAAATAACAAGTTTAGTTGATATTTTATAATAGATTCAAGTCTATACTAAGGAGTGAATTCCAAAGACGAGGAATGCGAGTGAAAAATGAGTGGATATTTTTTAGATTACGAGCATGAACATGTTTGATTTTTAGATGATTGTAAATCTGGTAGTTATAGTGGACAAAGAAATGTAATTAAGAAGATTGAAATGTTCAGATGGTTTTTTTAGAGATTTTACAACAAATAAGATATCATTTAGTTCCAGAGTCATCATTAGGGGAAGAATTTTTTATCTAATAAGGCGATATTTGTAGTCTGATGAAAATAGTCTGATGAAAAACTCAGAGGATAAACTTAGTTGCTCTTCTTTGGATCTTTTTCAATGGGACAAAGTCTTTCTTGAGATGAGGGTGCCAGATTGGAGAGGCATACGTGAGTAGAGACTCCACTAGAGTGAGGTAAAGTTGTTTCTTTGCACTCACTGTGTTGCAATGATGGAAAGTATGTCTAAGAAGCCCCAGGGACTTGTAGGATTTACCAATTCTGTATGATACATGGAGACTCCATGATAGAATCAGAACTCCTAAGTCTTTGGTGAAACTTTTTCTGGTAACGACCATTCCTTCAATAAGGTAATCAACATTGTACAATGATGAATTGGTAAATATCTCATAAGATGGCAGTTTTGATTATTGAAGGAGAGGTGCCAATCTATATACCACTAAGAGAGAGAAATTAAATCAACTTGTAAAGAAGCTGTATCGGATGGAGATTTTATTTTTTATTGACTTAAAACACTCAGTATCATCAGCATAGAGAAGCGTAGATGAGGTTAAGGTGCAAGAAGGAATATCATTAATGTAGATCAAGAACAGAAGGGGACCAAGAATACTTCCTTGGGGGACACCAGAGATTACAGGTAGGGGTGGAGAGGATGGGATTGGCCAAGGAACACTTGTTGAGACCTGGAAGAAAGGTGGGCCTTAAACCAGTGCCATAAATTACCAGTGATGCCAAAGGACCATAACTTACAGAGAAACTCATATGAGGAACCTTATTGAAGGCTTTACAGAAATCGAGATATAACATCAACTTGAGATTTTTCATTTAGTGAGCAATTGATAAGTTTAGTATATTTAAGTAGTTGCTGAGTCGTAGAGTGACCTTTCAAAAATCTAAATTGGAACAAGGAGATAGATTTCTTTACAAAGACAGCCATTTTGTTATATATTAGTCTCTCAAAGATAAGGGAGATGGAACTTAGAAGCGAGATGGGCCCATAGTTAGTGACGGATGACTGGTCACCTGATTTATATATTGGAATAATAGAATGAACTCTCCAATCATTTGGGAGATGGTGTTGGGAAAGGCTTAGAGAAAATAGATGAGTAATAGGTATATAGATAGCAAGGGCACAGGATTTGAGAAGTTTAAGGTTGGACCTAGTTGTGTCAAGTGATGATATGATTGAATAAACACTCTTGACCCAAGATCTCTATGTTATTTAGCACATCCGAAGGTGTGAAGAGAGAATCTGTTGGAGCAATTGCTTCTGGTGAACACAGAGTGAAAATACTTGTTGAATAAGTCTGCCTTTCCCAAGTTACAAGATATACTCTGAGAGTGTCTAGAAACAGTGTGGGGGGAATTAGTTGGACTATTTTAAATCTTGGAGCTGTTATTATAAGTCAGCCCATATACAAGATTATTTTCGAAGGTAGATTTGGCATTAGACAGTGATGACTGAATTGAGAGTTGGGAGGTAGTGAATTTGTAGTAGTTAGTAGAAGTGGGATGATGAGTTTTGTATTTCCTTCTGAGTGTATTTATGCAATTCTATTCATTCTCAATCAACTCTCAGTTAACATATTAACATTAAATCACTTTCTCAATAATCAACTTCAAATTGTATTCACTCGACAATTCGACTAGATGCTCTCCTTCACATCAGGAATGATGAGCCGCTAAAGCTCACTGAGTCTGCTATATACTGGTAGCTAGCTATCCACCAAGTGCCATACATGCACCTAGGATGTGTACTGGATGTAAAATAATAATAATAATAATAATAAATAAATAAGTAAATAAAAATTAAAAATAAATAATAATAATATTAATAATAATAATAATAATAATAATAATAATAATAATAATAATAATAATAATAATAATAATAATAATAATAATAATAATAATAATAATAATAATAATAATAATAATAATAATAATAATAATAAGTAAATAAAAATTAAAAATAAATAATAATAATATTAATAATAATAATAACAATATAACAACAACAACAATAATAACAACAACAACAATAGTAATAGTAATAATAATAATAATGACAATAACAATGACAATAACAACAACAATAATAATAATAACAATAAGCAATAATAACAACAATAATAATAATAACAATGATAATAACAACAACAACAATAACAACAACAACAATAACAACAATAACAATATTAATAAATAATAAACAGATAATAAATTAATCATAAAATAAATAAAAATGATAATGATAATGATAGTAATTAATATTAAATAAATAAATAAATAAAGTAATTATGTTTTAGAGTGCTTGTGGAAGGTTCTTAGTTTGTTGTTTGACCTATTCCAGGCTGCTATCTGGTTATTTTGGTAAGGCTAAATTGTATCACTGCCTGGCTTGCTTTCCAAATCGCTCACATTTAATCTAATACCTAAATACATGCTTATTTCAATCTCTTCTCCTCACTAAGTCTCTGCCACCTCTGTGTATCTCGGAATTCACTTTTCTTCATCTCTATCCTTGACCAATCACATTTTTACAACTCTACCAAGACCCATAACTTATCTGCTCTACCATCATTTCTACTGCTATTCAGACACTTCTACTCTTCTTTGCCTCTACACTTCTCTTATCCGTCCTCATCTGGAGTACTCTGGGACCCTCAATCATCCCATCTTTTATCTTATCTTGAGAGAATACAATACTTTGCATGTAAATTATGCAGTCAATGGTCCTTTCTCTTCTGACTAAGCTTCTTCTTCCATCACCATCCTCTCGCCTCCATAACGCTAAACTTATCTTTTTCTTCAACTTATTCACAATAACATAGATTTTTCTTCTATCCTCCCACCATGCCAACCTACTCCCAGCTACAGCCTCTGATCCTTCCATCCCCAGTAATCGTCTGTAGGGTTTCATACAGGATTTTTGGTTGGGGGGGGGGGGAGAAAAGTATCCAGCTTAGCATCGCCCACTTTTAGCACGCTATACTATGTAATTTTTTTAAATCCTGGGGGGGGGGGGACACCCCAGGTCCCCCCCCCCCCCCCCCCACCTGTATGAAACCCTGGTCTCTGCTAATCCCATGCCTGCTTACCTTACTAGGCTCAGGAACTCGCCCGATTACGACTAAGATGATCATACCTGATTGATGTATTTTTAGGTGGGTAACCTGTTCACATTTTTTATCGGTGGTGAATATATGGTAGGGGGTAACATCAGCTTGCTCCCTTGCACGCAGCGCAGCCAGGCCGGTGTCTGCCCCCGCTTTACAAGTCCAGTGGCAGTTGCGGTCCAAGGACATATTTATGTATGCACTGATTTCGTCCTGTTTCTGCAGTCTGAGATAGAATCCTGTGAGCTATGATGAAGTATTTCAGTATTTAAGTGATACAAAGGGGTGCTCCGACAACTGAAGGAGATTAGTTCCTCATATCCGAGATATTCAAGTGTCTTTGGACCCCATATCCAGGTTAGCAGTAAGCCCAGCCCCTCGCAATGCAAGTACTACAGCTTCAATATGGTCTAATGTTTATCCCAGATATCAGAAAAAATCAGAATGCCATCTATATAAGCTCTGCACTCTGAGAGGTGTGCAAGGGTATTCTGCATACACCTCTGGAATGCAGCAGGTGCATTTTTCAGCCCAAACTGCATGCACGTGAATGGCATGCAAAATGCTGATTTGTCCTGGTTCTTTTACTTTAAGGGAACCTGATAGAAACTTCAATAACCAGATTGCTTCCAAGACCTGATTTAGTAAGTCCTCGATACATGGCATCTGATAAGGAAAAAAGTAATCGTATTTAGCCTCTTATAGTCAATGCAAAGTCTCTTTCGTTCAGTGATCTTTTTCCTGAGAGGCACCATTGGTGATGACCATGGGCTCTTTGATGGAACAATAATGCCTTTGCTAAAAAGATCATCAATCTCTTCCTTCAAATCATCAAACCATGCTTGGAGCAATACGATAAGGGTGAGTTCTCAAAAGATAACCTTGATGTCATTCTCTTCAAACTTTCTAAGCTATTGTTAAGGGGGAGTCGACTATTTTGTGGGGTTTTTTTTTTTAACGTGTCATAACTATTGAATGCTTAATCCATTTCCAAAGATTATGGTCTCAAAATGTAGCTCATTCTAGGTGCTTTCCAATGACATTAGAATAATGGTACATGTATTGTAATAAACTAGGACTGAAATATGGGCAAAACCACAAAGGTCCTTTAAAATGTTTAGATGCGCTCCTGTATCCCAACCACAGGTCTTCAACAATTGCTATTTATGGTGATATTAGAGTGATCGCAGATACGTGTTTTCAATAGTTTTTTTGATTTTTTTAATTTTATTCCCCCCAATATCCCCAACTTCATTTTTATGCTGTCAGACTGATGACTATATCTCATCAGAAAATGACTGTATTAGTTATAAATGTATTGAAAACAAGGAGTAATGCAAGAGCTTTCATAATACATAAAAATTATTTACTACAGACAAAAATTAAATGAGTTACATGGTATCATGTGATGTCACTACATGAAAATTACATTTCATAATAAATCAGTTTGAAAAGTACAACACTAACTCAATATGAATTTCCAAAGTTGGGAACTGAGAAAGAACAACGTGGTGTGCGCAGGAGCAGACATTTATACCCCCCTTTGCGCAGAGAGCACGAAAATGACGGAATAGTACTGAGCAATATTTTAGCCAAGTTTCAAGTCTTGGCCATGAATGGTTATTATATTATGAACGATCCAACTTACTGTGTTTATTCAGGCTTTTTTGGTTCATCGCGCAGAGTTGCGCAATGAAATGGGAGGATAAAAAGTATCATAACTCAAGAATGGTTGACAATAAAATGCTGAAACTTGAAATGCAGCTAGTTTAATAGTGAAGGTATAGAATCATTGGGGGGGGGAAGAAGGAAAAAAAGGGAAAAAGGGTCTTCTCCCCCCTTAACTCTGTCTGGGAATTTGGCAAGCCGCAGGTCTAACCTGAAGTGCTCTCAGTTAAAGTAATTAACAGTTCAGGATTGATTTCAGACTCATCTGCCACTACAACATGAAACAAGTTGGCAGTTGGGCTCTTCCAAGCTTTTAACCTATTCATATGTACAGTGATATCTCTATGCCTTTTGCCTTGGACTGCAATAGTGTAGTAGCAGTTAAGTAGTTTAGCAACCACTTCATAAGGGCCATCCCAAATTGAATTAGTTTCCCTGATAGCGACAGTCAAACAGGAGCAGATGCAAGAGCCAGACATTCCAACCTGGCCAGATACCCAGCCAACAGATCAACCACTCATCAACCCGGATCTAGAGGAGGAAACAGATGGCAGAGATGCGACAACTACTGCAGATGCACCATCACCTCTTCACCGACACGCTAGGAAGGACAGAGAAAGCCACATTTGCCATCCACACCAGGAGATACTCCCCATCCACTCACCCCTTATCACCTTCCTCACACCAGGAAGGACATTGTGAAATGAGAGATCGAGCAAATGCTGTGGGCAGACTTGATTGACGAGTGCTTGGGCATCTCCTATCGTTATGGTGCCTAAGAAGGATGGGTTTCTTAGACTGTGTGTTAATTACAGGAAGATCAATGGGCAGTCACACATCCTAAGTAACCTATTCCCAATGCCAAGAATCAATGAACTCATCAATGGACTAGCAGGAGCCTCCTCGTTCATCACTACCCTCGACCTAACCAAGGGGTATGGCCAGTAGATGAACACTCCAGAGACAACACTGCCTTCGTCACCCCCTATCGGAAGTACTGCTTCAGGGGAGACGAGAGCATTTTTTAAAAAATTTTAATTTACCTGTGGTCACAACTTTAGAGCTCCGTAGATTCTGCAAACTTCATGGTATGGACTTGATATATAGCTCAAAAGATATGTCTCTCTGTGTGCTCTCTTTTGACTAAAAATGCTTCATAGGTATAACTATAGGCAAGTTACTAGACCCTAAAGCGGAGGGACCTCAAAAATCTGAATCGCCGCAACCTCCACAGAAACGCCCTCATTTTTAACGCCTAATTCACAACGGTGATTGCGTGAACTAGAGCCACTCATCATTTTTTTGGCACTTCGCGGTTTCTTTCAATCTCCCCAAACTTTAGAACACTTTAGGAAACTGTTTTGACAACATCTTTGCTCTGGATTGGATTGATGAATGATACAATGTTCAGGGATTCAATAGCTGGTTGTTCCAGAGCTCTCACCACAAAGATTTCTTGCTTTGATTCATGGTTGTTTCTCTTCAAACTACCTGAACATTTTCCAATAACATCGAGGGTTTGTTGGCTAGGACCAGTAAGTGATCACCTTGCCCATCTCGTATTACATTATAGTCATTCTCTATAATAATGGTGAAGTGGTCTCCTGCATCAACCTTAAACTCGATTTCTTCATTGTTCAGCACGACCTTCGCTAACCTGAGGTTTTGTTCGTTTCGACTTCTGCAGTCTCCAAGTCTACTGCTAGGAAAGATGCTTCACTGTTTGCTTCACTAATGAAGAGAGAGTGGATAGTAGTGCCTTTACTCCTACACACAGCTTGAAAATGCCCTTCTTTGGCACTTGTTGCAAATTGGATCTTTTGCTGGAAATTGCTGCTTTCCATAGCACATCATGACATGTACAACACTGCACCATAGTGCTCAGTGGAGGTTTTGCACCAGGTGTCGTCCTTGGTTCATCACATGATTTTTCTCCTTGATATCAGATTCCTGACTTCTTCCTCTGTAGAAGGATCAGAGCTGCTGTGAACTGTGCTTTGCCGCTTGTTGATGGTCTCACTTTGCCGAGCTGGTGTAAGGGCCTTGTCAAGGGTTAATTAAGATCTGCAGTTTTTTTGCCAGGTATCTATCTCTTATATATACCAACAACAATTCGACTCTTATCATCACCTCGCATAGTGCACCGAACTTGCAATACTCTGCAAGAGCTTACAGGTCGACAATAAAAATGTCAACGGACTCTCCTTGTTGCTGTGTTTGGCTATTAAATTTAGCTCTTTTGAAGATGGTATTTTTATGTTTCACAAAGTGTTCTTTGAAGTTTTCTATGACTTTGTCGTACTTCTTTGCATCTTCTTCACTCAGCTTGAATGACTGGAAAATGTCATCCACTTTGTCTCCCATGGAGTAAGCCAGTGTATTGATTTGGTTCTTCTCTGATTTTGTAGCAAGGTTGGATGCCTGTTGCAATCATTGGAATCGCCTTATCCACTTAGGCCATTCTTGTGGCTTGGAAAAGTTAACATTTTCCAGTGGGATTTGGTAGGATTCCATTTACTCTAGCTAGGTTGATCAGGATCACACCTCTGACATCATGTAACATCATTGGTAAGCTGCTAGTCAACCATCTAATTATTGTGCACAGTACATTAAATAGACGGGCAATAACATTTGTATGGGTAACATGAATAGCACTAACGTAACTGTTATTGATTTACAAACATGGTCAGCAATAGACTCAGTTTAATACACTAAATACAGTCCAGTACATTTACCAATGTGGACATTCATGACCCTTTACCTATTATAAGTGAAGAGATAATTATAGTCTTTTTTCTTTTTATTATTTATTTATTAGTTCATTATATAAATGGTCCAGTAAATGTCTGTTCTCTACATTGGTAAATGCTTGTTTATTTATTTTTAGTCATAAAAAAGTGTTGTATATGTGCATACTACACCACCTCCATCCTGCTTGTTGGTTGTTGTTATACATACAGTGCCATCTATATATATACCAGTATGCAGGTAGAGTGAACTCTGACCACAACTCAATGTGAACCATCTAATATTGGTAGCATTGTCAACTTGATCTTCGCTCTCAAGCTTCGCATTGTCAACTTGATCTTCTCTCTCAAGCTTCGCACTAGCTTTTGGCCTACTTCGCACTTCATTTCAGCCCATTCAACAACAACTTTGAACTCAAAAGCTGAAATATAGCTCATACGCATTCCAAGTTCACTTGATATAATAAGCTGCGATTTCGGATTATTTCTGCCTAATTAGGTTGCAATTGCGCAGCCAACACCAAAGTGCTGTGGTATAATGTTTGTGCGGTGCCCTCCACTGTGCTGTGGTGCCCTCCGTTGTGGTGTGGTATAACGCTTGCGCATTTTGTCTCGAGGTTGAAGAAGAGAGAGAGCCGGTAACTAGGGCAGTTCGGTAACTGACTGCTTATAGCTCAACCACTTAAGCATAAACAAAACACAGCCACAATGACTCGTCAAAAATATATATATTATGCTAGTGCAATGCCCTTTTGCTCAGAGTCAAGAAAAATGGATATGCTCTGCCACAATCATGCTCTTGATACAAGCTGACTAGTAGCTTCTGCAATGGCTGGAACAGATGAAAACAAACGGAAAGCTGATGTGCAGGTAGAACAACACAAAGTAGACCACTAACCACTAGGAAACTAAAACTAAACAAAAGAGAGCCAATAAGACCTGAACAGAACCAGAATCTGACACAACAAACCATTATTTATGTAATACTATGTCATTGTCCATTTATCTAATCAACTTTAAATCTACTCCCCCAACTCGTATTCACTGCTTTCCCATCATTACCATATCCCACATTTAGTTGATGTAGACTCGCATGCAGCCAGTTCCATCCTGTCCTGTGCTTGCTGTTCAAGGAAGTGGCAGCAACAAGAGGCACTCCATCAAGGAATGGTGCTCTTACCTTGCCAAGCTCTTCTTCGACAAAATCGTACACCTGCTCTCAATAATTGTTCCCACTTTGTTTAGACCGACATAAGATATCTTGCACTCTGGATCTGTTTATTAGCTGCACTGCCTGATGAACTAGAGTATCAGAAACTCTTGTCAGCTTCTGCATGGTCTTGCATTCAGCATTCTGACAATTTTTATCCTGCAAAGCAAAGCCTTAATGACCTCACTCTTGGTGAGCTTCAGACAGGGGAAGCTGCTTGCAAGTTACTTCCTAACAAAACCTTCATTGTGTTGTAGGGCATCACAGTTAGGCAGCCATGCTTATGAGTTGGGCATCTGTATATCAATAGAAATAAGGCGTGGCAAAATGCATACCTCGCCACACAATGCCATACACGCATTTCTGTTTATCTGATTGAACGCCGCCTTGATTTGTGTTTGCTCTATATTTTTAGATTTTTTTGGTCTCAATGAACACTCGGTTGATAAAGTGAATTATAATGACCTTCTCAACAATCAACTTGAATTTTTTTCTCTCGATATTTCGACTAGATGCTCTAGCCTTCATCATGAATTGTAAGAATTAAGTTCCCAAACTGTTCACAATGCAAACACAATAAGCTGCAGTAGTTTGGTATAAGAATTAGCTCCATTGCAGTGAGCAAACAAAAGCTACGCAGCGCTATGTCTACAACAAAACCTCATCAAAGAAATCCATCCAGGAGTGGCTCCCTTGCTCAAAAGTGAAGGAATTCAGAATGATTCCTGGTAAGCATAGGTGCCTGTGCTGCTTTCCACCGAAGAAGAACATCAGAACCAGTGGCAAAAGCCAGGAAGAAGACCGTTCACAAAGGCAGTTGCGATCGTCAGACATTAATAACATCGTTGTCATTTTGCTCGCATGTCCTGTCTAAATTTTTCTAAACTAAATATTCGTTTATTGGACACGTGCATACGGAGAAGGGGCACCCAATATAAAACAGTCAAATTCAAAATTTAAAAATATCACGACCATGTCCGTGTTTGCCCCATATGGCGCTTAATCGGTTAAGGGGAATTACCCTTAAAATTTAAAAAGGAGCTGAAATTTGTATCTATCATTAAATAAAAATTTAAATTTATTGTCATTCTGTAGCAAAAAGATAACCTTTTTTCAAGAGCATTCCAACAACCTACTTTATGAAGGCTATACAGTGAAGATACATACGCTCTCTTCAAAACTGTCACCTGATCACCTCAACATTCTAAAATGACAGAATGCCTGTAACCACTTCCCATTCACAGGCTGTGTAGAGGAACTACTAAAGTATGTCACAAGCAAGAATTTGTCAAAAGTTTTACGTCAATGCCTGCCACTGATTCCTGTTTTAAAGTTAATTTATTGATCTTCCATTTCATTGTGTGTGGTATTTTGAAAAACTTCCAGCTCATAACTTGCTTGTGTGGTTCTGTTACACAACCTGTGAATAGGAAGTGGTTACAGACACTCCGTAATTTTAGAGGATGATTTTAAAGGTGATCCGGGTACAGTTTTAAAGAGAGTGTAGATATCTTTGCTCTGTACAGACTAGCTAGTCTTCATAAAGTAGATCATTGGAAAGCTCTTGAAAAAAGCTAATCTTTTTGCTATGGATGACATTAGACAACAAAAACATTGTGACAGTTGCAAAGTTCAGGTCTTCAAAATATATATAAAATATTTTAAAGAATGGGCGACCTTCCTCTACGTCATAACGGTCCAAAAGGCAGCTGAAATATATAGAGGCAGAAACTTATAGGGAACCTCTGACTGGCCATTGATACTTGATAAGATAGAGGTGTCCCCCCTAACTACCGTGAGAACACAGCTAATTCTTAACTCAATCAGGGGACCCTAACATGGACATCACAGGGTATCAATGGGGAACCCTAACAGGTTACCCAAAGTAAACGATCCTAACATAAGTATGACAAACATCTCGATCAGTTAAACCAAACATTGATGAGAGGTCCTGCAGGTAACAGTGGTGACAAGTGACCTTAACATAGTAAATCTAGCACAGTGCATCAAGTAGTTCCTGAAACTGGAAGACTATCAGTGGCCATGTGCATAAGGAAGGAGTGAGAAAAGTGTGAGTAGCTATGTCCGTCACAAACCTTGCTCTCTTTGAAAACAGAGGTGCAGACTTGGGATTGGCCAAAATGGCAGCTGTGAAGTGTTTCATCGCTCCGTCAAGGTCACCTGGGATTCAACAAGCATGCCCACACATAGATTAGGAGATGAGCACTAGGCAATGTGCATGCATACTAGGGGAGCCAACAAAGTTCATCATAGTTATGTCATTCATAACCGCACACAAATTCCTTCAAATCTGACTTCACAAAGGCACTCCCCACCCTTTCCCAGAAATCTAATATAATTTACAGCTAACTTTCCTCTCAGAATAAATCATTGTGATTAGATTGCATATATAAAGCAAGCAGTGCTTTAGAGAACAAACTGGCTCAGACCACTAAAACAAAACACTCGGCAGATGACTTGTGCACCTCTCCTCCGCTGGAGGTGACATCTTTTTACAGACCCTAGCACGCTTGATTGAAACATCTAAATGGTTTTTCAAGGTAACGTATGTGGCTGCTAAATTCCATAAAAGCTTCCCAGTTATCATTTGGGGCAGCAAGCTAGAGGTCAAACCCTTTGAGGTAGGCAAACAAAAACTATTCTAAAACTACTTGTAGGTAAAGAAATTCATGAAGGGCAAGGAATTCAGAATGCTTCCTGGTAGGCATAGGTGCCAGTAAGTATTTAACAGCAGAAGGGCTTCCAGAAACGGCAGAATCAGGCTGTCTCCCACCATTAAGGGAGAGAAAATTAATTAGTCTTTATTTTTATACCTGAACATTATCAAATTTGGAGAACACTATCTGACATTATTGTTAATGTAAAGAATGTAGTAAGAGTCCACAGGAACTTAACCTTTCATCCCCCACCCACCTTCAAATCTTTGCCACGTGTAGAGATTGTGCTGGCATAATGCAGTGACTGCCTGCATAATGCAGTGACTGCCTGCATAATGGAGTGACTGCCTGCATAATGCAGTGCCTGCCTGCCAGTGGCGTTCAATTAATTCAAAGTTGAATTAGTTAGACTGTCATTTGGGTATATTAAATTCAACTGGTTTAGTTAGTTTGTCACAGTTATTTTATTTATTTAAACTGGTTTTTGAGGTCCATTAATTCAAAGTTGAATTAAAATTGAATTAAGGGGACATAGACCATATTTGTGGTCAACAATTTAATGCTTCATCCATTTGGAATGGTTTTGATCTCAAAAGGTAGCTCATTCTCTGTGCTTTCCAATGATATTTATAGCCTATAGGCAAAGCAGTGTTGCCATCAACATCTGGCTGATAGCCTGACACACTGGCAATAGTATAGAAGTGTGTGTTTTTTAACAAATTTTCAGGAGCTATATAATAGCTGCATGCCCTAATGACTGAGCTATATAATAGATGCACCCCCTAATGACTGAGCTACATAATATGCATCCCTTAAATGACTGAGCTATATAATAGATGCAGGCCCACCCTTCATCAAGACTTGCCATTTCAGTTTCTAATAAAACTCCCCCCCCCCCCTTTTTTTCATTCAGCAGGAAAAGTGAGCCCACAGAATGAACCGTATCTCATGGAAAATTGAAAAAGTGATCATTTATTTTGAAGAACAAAAAGAGAGCATTCAAATAATATAAAAATTATATACTATGGACAAAAATTGAGTGGGCAAAACTGTGAATAATGTCAGGAATACATAAACCCCTCATTTTGCTCTTGATCATGACTATCATTCTTGCACTCTTTCATCAGCAACACAAAGACTCACCAGAAATACAGTGACCGAGCAGGGTTGACACAGGAGCAGGCATGCCTGTGATAGCCAGCGCTAGGGAAGGACCAGCTACAGATGCCATCTGAAGGTAAAGGGTGGAGCATAAACGGTAAAGCCGTTAATACTATAGTTCCAAACTTTCAGCATCATTTGAGTCTTCAGCTTCTAGATATCTCTTCTTCTCCCACGATTCTAACCCAGAAGATCCTTCGTAACTCTTAATGACTCCATACTTTCGTCTTTCCAGAGCTTTTGTTTGCATTCTTCTTGACATGGAATTTAATAATGCTAACAAGTAAATAGCAGTACCAATGTGGGTGGGTGTCAAACCAGTGGCCACAAAACCCGAACATAAGGTCCGGTGAAACTGAAAAAGTCCTCAAATAGAGTTTTCAAAGCCCTCAAATAGAGTTTTCAAAGCCCACTTCCAAGGAGGTAGGAAAAACGAACATGAAAATGAAATGAACGGACTTGCCTTAAAAAAGCCAATCTTATGGTCTCTTTATTTAATTCAAAATTAGTTCATTTTAGTTGACTTGTCATGTCAATTTTAGTTGAATTGTTTAGTTAAACTGTCATTTCAAATTTATTTGAATTAAATAGTTAACTTGTCACATCAAATTTAATTGAACCCCACTGCTGCCTGCATAATGCAGTGACTGCCTGCATAATGCAGTGACTGCCTGCATAATGTAGTGCCTGCCTGCATAATGCAGTGACTGCCTGCATAATGCAGTGACTTCCTGCATAATGTAGTGCCTGCCTGCACAATGCAGTGACTGCCTGCATAATGCAGTGAATGCCTGCATAATGTAGTGCCTGCCTGCATAATGCAGTGACTGCCAGCATAATGCAGTGATTGCCTGCATAATGCAGTGCCTGCCTGAATAATGCAGTGCCTGCCTGCATAATGCAGTGACTGCCAGCATAATGCAGTGCCTGCCAGCATAATTCAGTGACTGCCTGCATAATGTTTTAGCATGTGTGAATGGTCTCAAAGACTTGCATACACATATGATGGCCACGGTTAAGCCAGGTGCACAGTATTGCTTAACTTGAAATAATAATACTCTTGTCTCTTCTAGCACCACATGTTGTGAAGAGATCGAACATCATGCCGATGAAAAAGGCATTCTCTGTAGATCACCCTGAAACACAAGGATAGCTCTTCCATGGACGCCACATCAGTGCATTCATCCCGCATTAGAGTGAAGTAGGGAGACTCTTTTAAACTCTGTAGGAGCCCTTCTTCTACCCAAAGAGCAATGGCAGTAACAAAATCGGTAGTGGCAGTTGTGGATGTGCATTCCTACGCACTTCATCATGAACAAACAGCTGAAGATCATTAGCTCCACAAGCAATTACCAGTTCAACTAGATCAGCAAAGTTAGTTGTACGGGCAATTCTATTTTTGGCCAAATAGTAGGTGCAGCGTAACAATTTCTTCACAACAGTATGATTTTCATCTCATTGTCTTCTTGAAACAGACTGTATCTGCTCAATAATCGTACCTTCTCTCTGGGAATGCTCGTGTTCTAAAGCAGACTCCTTGTGCCAGTTGGACTTAGCATGCTCTTGCATTTTCTCTTTTTCCAAGCTCTAAATGGCTCATGTACCCAAGCTCCTCGAACTTGAAGGGGAGGCTTTCCCCACTTCTCACAGATGGTACAGAATGCCCCGTCAATTGCTGAATCGTGTCGAACCCAAGGGAAGTCATGTAACAACCTTGAATTGAAAGACATTCTTTTCTTTGATTGCTTGACTTGTTCCTTTCTGCTAGTTTTTTCCACTTTCTTCCTTTTTGGAGGATTATCCATTTCAGTGTCAGACAAACTTGCATTATTGTCAGATTCATCACCACCAGATTCAAAAGAGTGCAGTCCAGCACTTACATCAGTTTCAGGCTTATTTCTTGGACTAGTGGAGCAGGGTTAAGCACAGGTATTTTCTTAGTAAAATACTTTCTTAGGTCCATTTTAAAGCAATCAAAGAGCATGCTATAGCTTCCATGTGCTCTCCAGAATAAGCTAGCCCACTGCACTTAGTGTTATTGGCATATTAAGAACCACGTGTGGCAATTAACACATTTGTCCAATGTTTCCCCCCCAAAACAATATCCCCAGATAAAACCCTGCACCCCATGCCCAATATAACTTTACACATTTCGACGAGTGCCACACCACCCTCTACACATGCTATAGCACACACTCACTAAGGCTAGAAAGCATATTAAACACATCAATCTAGCATAGAAAGGCATTTTACCATGCATTAAAATAGAACCCTAAAATATGTAACTTCCTCTGAAATCAATCTGACCCCCAAGCTCTATGAAGTGAGTGTGTACCCGTTGCTTGGATATAGTCACAAAGAGGTGGAAATCTATACCTATTCGATTACCTTGGTAGGCGAGTCTGGCTTAGGAATAGTTTCGTCTTCAGGTTCTTCCTCTGCAGCGGTGGCATAAGCTTTGGGGTCTTCTTCAGCAGTTCCATTGCTAGGCTGTGGAGGAGGTGCAGGTTCAGCATCAAGACTGAGAGCAAGAGGGTGGGAAAGAAGGTGAATACAGAGCAAAACCATGAAAAGAGCCGTAAATTGAGTGAGAGAGAGAGAGGGACTAAGCTAGCTTTAGCTACATACCAGGTTATACATACCTTAGAAGCCACTCTTTCAAAAAGAAAGCTGTGGGAGATGAATTAAGCTTGGATTATCCTTGCACAGACCGATGAACTGCTTCAGCTGCTCCACATGGCTAGGGTCAAGTTTTGAGTCCATTGTGATACTCTGGGAAACTATTCGACCTGTTTCAGCACATGTACACGGTCACCACTTCTACAATTTCATGCCACGTTGATTCAATGCGCATGTCCTAAACCAGGTAAGGTTACTTACCCCAAGTAAGTAAGCCTTTACCCATAATGCGACCACTTTGACTCATAGTACTTAACTAGAATCAAGGCACTGTATGGCGAGCGCGAAGGTGCAACAAAAAATAATTTGAAATACCTAGCTGCAGTCCCAACACTATACGATAGTTGTCATGTGTAACGAGCGGATTCTTACGCGCATAGTCAAGTTATGGGCATACAATGCCAAACTCATTTTGAACTATATGTCATGCCTGTTATTTAACTTCTTATAATATTATTCTCGTTTATTTTACACACAAAAAAATAATAATAATAAAAATAGCACGTGCACAGCTGCAGAAAACAACTATTTCCAGAAGGAATAAAAATAGACTTAAGAAAAAGGTGAGGGAGAGAAGAGAAAAGTGTGCTTTCTTAAACTGTAAAGAGAACTGAGATTGGAAAGAAAAGGGTGAGTGATAGAAAAATGCGTAGGACTGGAGAATACACAGCACCACACGATGGAGAACTTTCCTTAGGCTCAGGTGGAGTTTCGTTCTGACTTAGCCACTCCATTCATCAGCACTCTCTGGCTATGGACACGTTTGATAAACTGTCACTGTCAATATTGGAGGATTATACCTTCTCCATAATATTACTAATGACCTCAATAATTACAACGTTTGTTAGGCCTGCCAGCTATGCTTGGAGTAGGATGTAAATTATGTAGTAAACAATGGTCCTCAGACTACAATTCTCTTCTCACTAAGCTTCATCTTCCATCTCTATCCTCTCGCAGCCGTAATGCCAAACTTCCTTTTTCTTCAAATTCTCCATACAGAACTCAGCCTGCTTACCTTTCATTTCTCCCCACTACTATTAGCAGACGATGGTGGGAGGATAGAAGGAAATTATTATGAATAAGTTTAAAGGAAATGTAGTAGAAGAGAGGAGAAGAACCTAATATGAATATAAGTTTAAATGGGAAAGGTATGTTGGAGGAGGGGCAATGCATCATGAGCATGGATGTAACTAAGACTCTCCTAAACCTTGGAGTTAATATATCTTCTTCCCAAGGCAGTACCTTCGGTTCCACCAATGGTAAAGCCAAAAGACCTGGAATATCCACTAGTAAGGGACCCACAATGGTAAGATTTCGGCATATCACCTCACACTCACTGTAGTGCAAAGGAAGGCCTACATTACGAGCTAGAAGCTCCTCTCTCCTAAAGCATACACTATGTCTACCCAATAACCACCTATTGGGATATTGTCCAGATAAGAGATGCAAAGTTCTGACTATGTCCTCTACTTGAGTGAATAGTGAAGAAAAACAACACTAGGCCCAGTGATCATCTTGTTGAACCCCTTCCCTTAACTCTTATCACACGATCTCTGAAAAACAGGCTTGATGGAGAACCATATGCTGAGATTACTAAAGGTAATAGCTGTGGAGCCAAATCCCTGACATCTTACCTCTGGGTAGACTGTTAATCTAAAGCCCAATTTCAATGCACATAAATTCTAGCAGCTTCAGCACTCTTGGGCAAACCAAGGTAGTCTAGTTACAGAGCTGATAGAAGTCTTCACGCATAAACTCTTAGCAGCTTGTCTGTGGAGGGTACAACCCACAGGAATGGGTCTTATACCTCCACCTCGTTTTTATAAGTGAGGCAACAAAGGAAATAGGAATTACGCAATCAGGAATGTCACACAAAGAATGTTGCTGATATGTAGTTAAAACTTAGAGTAATTGCCTTCACCAGACCTCCCCAGTCATGTCCTCCAGTGCTGAGAGCAAACATCACCTGGCCCCCTGATAAACCACTAGGGAAAGATTTGATGGCCCTAGTTACTTACTCCCCGATATATTCATAGCAGAGTCTAAAACTTCTGAAGGAACATCTGGATGGAAAATTGATATTGAGGAGAGGTTTGTTTTTCCTTAGGATAGCACTTTAACAGTAGTCATGTATCACTATTGTATAGTGAATTGGATGTCGAAATCACACCCACTTCCTGGCATGAGCACGTGAAAACTGCTTGATACAGTTCTGCATACACAGTTAAGAGAGTATCATAACTACAAACTTGCATGTATGTATATACGTGTATGAAAACTAGAGCACTACAGTCATTAGCAAGGAACTTCAATACAGTAATCTAAACAAGTGAAATGTTTGCAAAGATTAATACAATTTTGGTTATCATGTTAGCTATAATTATATATATTTACCACAAAACAATGTTTGATGACCATGGTCAAAGTATCAGAGCGGATGCTCATAGATGGGCTCAGCTCTCTCACTCCCAGCTTGTCCAATCTCAGCAGGAATTATGTAGTGCACATCTACAGTCTCATAGGCCTGGTTGATGTCCGTAGATATATCCCTAGACTTATCTTCTTCAACATTTCCATTCACATTCACTCCGAGAGCATTTTGATGTCTCTTTCTAATGCAACTGTAGAACAAATATATTTAATTTTACTAAATTAATAACTAGAGAGGAAGTGTGTCTTAGTGGCAGTTGGAGCCAACAAGAGAGACTGACTATGGTATATTTTGTAATGATTATATGTTTATGAATGAACATACCAAAACAGTAGCAATAGGAATGTAGTTGCTGCAAGAACTCCAATGAGAATACCCATGATAAAACTTGTAGCGATGTTTACACCTGAAGTGGAGGTATCAGCTTGATCATTAAGGGAAGTAGAAGCATATGTAGTAGCCTGATCATTAAGCTGATCCAAACAGATTTGGCTTGTAAATGTATTTCCTGGTATGGGACACATCTTGCTCAGTGCAACATACTGTCCAGCCACATTTAGGGTGGGTTCCTCCTGCGATAGCAACCATGACAACAGCATGCTTATTAGTAAACTTGATGTGATTGTTCCTTCAGAGTTGGAGTGAACAAGATCAGTGGCAAAGTAGACTGATCGACCAGATGTGCTTAACTTCAGACTTGTTTCTTCTAAACTATGTGAGCTGATGTTGCAGGCATTACATAGGCTGGACAATAGTTGTGCCAATGATATTTGAAGTTGCTGGATTGAACACACACACACACACACACACAAATACACACACACACACACATGCACACTCACACACGCACCCACACACACGCACACACACAGAGTGAGAGTTATAGAATGTCACTACAAACACATGGAGGTAGCTCTGCATGCATTTGTAGGATGCCAACACATGTATGTACAGTTTTCCTTGGAACCACGGAGTACCAGATCAATAAGGACAACCCAGAATGTTTAACTACGGAAACCTGTAAGCCTACACACATATGGCTATTTTCACATTCAATGAGGATACATTAGCCAAAAGCCAGCTTTTGAACAAATTACAAAATAGTTGTTTGTAAAAGGAAATGCTTGCCAAATGAAATTGATGAGTGCTGGTTAATTATGGATGTGGTATACATGTATTGGCATATTTTTTAATAGTGAGCCAGTATATGGGGCTGTCATTCAGTGTGAAGTAAATTTTTAAAAAAATCAGAACAGTTAGCTGGACCTACATTTTCATTTCTGTGCTCTTCTTCATTCTGCAGTCAGAGTTTCCATCTTAATCAGGTTGGATATTAGAATTAGCTTTTCCCCCTTCATCTTCCTAGTTGGGAGAATGACAGTGTTCACTGTGCTACTCCCTATGGCATAGCTTCCCTAAGTCATATTCCTTGTTTGATTTCCTCAACGATAATTTAAGTCAAGTCGGTAAAGTGCTTTTGGTCAATGGTTCCAAGGTTTAATTAAGATTGCATTGCTTAAGTATCAGTGGAATAGACATTCACTTATAGCAAAAATTATGCTCTTAAATCATAACAACCAGATTTTACTAGATAATTCTAAAGATCATAGTGTTCAATACTGTAAAATAATGCTTCTTTCCGCAGTCATAATGTCACTATCACAAAGCCAAGTCTGTTAGGATAATTAGTGATGAAAGAGGGTCAAGTATAGAAGGTCTGCAATTTCACTGTACACTTTATTCAACAAGCTGTAGATGCTGGTTATCATTAAAAATGGAAGGAATGATAGTGTCTGTCATACCATTGTTGTTATGCAGCACCCCAAGTCTGTGTCTTCCAAAATCAGCTGAAGTGGAGCTGCAAAATACATACAATATTGAAAGTGTCATGTAAGAGCTGCAGCAATGCCATATAAGTAAATGATCAACTGCTGCTTCAGCCAAAATCAATTCTGTGAAAGTGTGTGAGTAGAAGAGTCATGGAAGTGGGGGAAGAGCAGTGTAGTATATATAGAGGGGGAGGCATTGGGGCACATGCAATTATGTGCATACAAAGTCATGTTCTTACCTCTTTCAAGGACTAGTGAGGAGTTTGAGACATTGTCTGCCTGACACCTGAACGCTCCAAACAAGGATGTGGTTTGATGGCGTAAAGAGGTGCCATGGGTCTGGGCTAGCACCATGTTGTTATTCCACAGTGATAGGTCAGTTGGCTGACCATTTATTACGTTACATTCAATTGCGTTCATTTCTTCAGAAGTGAGTACCATCTTTTCAAGCCGCAGGTGGAGAATGGGGGTGTCTGTTAGAAGTAACCATAACAACCTTATACAACATACAAGCATAATAATGAGTGCACTGTGGAGGGAAATAGGTGGTCAGGAACTACAGGCCACTATAGAATGAGCTATACATTATAAACATTAGGTCATCAGTCCAAATTATAACTTGGATTTGGTTTACTTCCAGATTCTTGGATGTAACAGGTCCATCATCTGGTCATAGCTACCATCTACATAATAGTATGCCATGTCCGTCCATCCATCCATTAGTGTGTCATGCTTATACATGCACAGATCAAATTTGTCACGACTACAGGGAATCCTGGAAACCATTTGTGTCACAATTATACACGTGTAGCCAAATACGGAATCCTGAAGAAAATACAGAGTGGCTACTCCACGAGCTGCACAGTGCTGAACAACAATTATACAGCATGTAACAGAAAGCAGGAGAGCTGCAGAAGAGAGACAGAGAATGAGTGAGAAGGGGTGCAGCAAGTTAACCTGCAAGAAAAATTTACTGGGAAAGACAAGGGAGTGTAAAACTGATACCAGCAGAGAAACTGAGAATCTATCTGAGAACAAAAGACACTTCACATAAATTTCAGCAAGTGCAAGGGATG
This sequence comes from Cladorhizidae sp. MBARI D1340-BT2, assembly GCA_028752905.1. Lineage (NCBI taxonomy): Eukaryota > Metazoa > Porifera > Demospongiae > Poecilosclerida > Cladorhizidae > Cladorhizidae sp. MBARI D1340-BT2. Next base: position 10,884,849 of record JAQNBH010000017.1, read on the forward strand.
AGGAGAGAGCAGCAAACATTGGTAGGATGGAGGTAACTGAAGACTCACTGTTATAAAGGATGACGAGAGAGCTGGTAGGAGGGGAGTATTGAGGGCTGCATTCAGCATCAGGTGGTCAGGCAAGCAATAACTCTCACCAAAAACATTATTCTCATGAAAGGTTTCAAATCTTTACCCTTTCTGGCGTATTATTATGTATTTATAAGTTGCCGCTGTCCTGGCTCCAGTCAACTGCCAAGAGCTCTGGGAGATACCCCCGTGTCTAGTTCCAGTCCAACACCACGTGGGAATGAGTCAGTTGAAGATGCTGTTGTTGCTACTCCTTTCTCAAAGCTGCGCTCTAATGTACTGAAGAGAGTCCCTAGAGCCTCGAGGGAGCTGGCAGCCAGGAAGCTAGCATCCATCGTGTTAAGTGTGGTGGCGAGGAATGACCATTCCACGTGGTGTCGCCTCCTGCATTTTGCGTCTCGCTGTTTTAGGCTGCCGCCGAGAGGAGGGAAGAGGTGGAATTTAGCGTCAGCCGTAAATAACCTTGTAAGGGAGGAAGCTGATGCTGATGCTACATCAGGGAAGCCTAGCCGTTGCTCCAAAAGACAGAAGTCTCGTGATCCCCTACAGCTCTTGTCTTCAAAGGTGACATCCAAGCTGGAAGAGGGCGATGTCAAGGGCGCTGTCAGGCTTGCATGTGCTGAGGATGTTTTAGCTGATCACTCACCTGACACTCTGGAAGCCTTGAAGCAGAAGCACCCTGCGGCTCACCCAGATTCTTCAATAATGATATCCCCGGACCCATCCTCATTCTCTTTCTCAGTCACCGAGGCCATCATAACTCAAGCCATACGTTCCTTCCCAAATGGATCTGCAGGTGGCCAGGATAGCCTCAGACCACAACATCTCAAAGACCTCACGGGTCCGTCCGCTGGTGAAGGTGGCCATTCACTGCTGAGGGCGCTCACTTCTTTGATATCTCTAATTCTAAGAGGTGACACACCTGTATCCATCCGTCCTCATTTCTTTGGTGCCTCACTGGTAGCTCTGCGTAAGAAGGATGGTGGGGTTCGCCCTATCGCTGTGGGCTGTACCCTGCGCAGACTTGCTGCAAAGTGTGCTTGCTTTCATGCCATGCAAAAAGTTCCTGATATCCTCGCCCTTCGGCAGTTAGGTTTTGGAGTGACGCGGGGGGTTGAAGCGGCAGTGCATGCTGCTCGCATCTACCTCCAGAACCTCAAGGAAGACCAAGTGATCATGAAAGTGGACTTCAGAAATGCATTCAACAGTATTCGCCGGGACAAGATGTTGGGTGCTGTTGAGGAGTACATTCCCGAGCTTCTCCCTTTTGTCCACTCAGTGTACTGCTCACCATCTTTACTCTCATGGGGTGATGAAGTGGTGCTGTCTTCAGAAGGGGTTCAGCAGGGCGACCCGCTGGGACCCCTCCTCTTTTGCCTGACTATTCAGAAATTGTGTGCAAAGATGAGGTCAGAGTTCTGTGTTTTTTATCTGGATGATGGAACTCTGGGAGGCAACCGGGAAGATGTAATTTGTGATCTCAAGACCATTGAGGTTGAAGCAGGTGCTCTGGGCCTTGAGCTAAACAGAGGAAAGACAGAATTGATCTGTAAGGATCCTACCTCTCGTGGGATCGTCCTCATTGCTCTTCCAGGAGTTAGCATCATTAACCCAGAGAATGCCAATCTCTTGGGCTCTCCTATTGGAGGGTTACAATCAGTGGATGCATGTGTAAGGGAGAAGACAGAGCTGCTGCAGTTGATGGGTGATAGACTTTGTCATTTGCAATCACATGATGCTATCACATTGTTGCGTCACTCATTTGCGATCCCTAAGATGATGCACATTCTCCGCTCTGCTCCCTGTTTCTCTTCCAGTCATCTCCCAGCCTATGACCACCTTCTCAAGTCAATCCTCAGCAATATCACTAATATAGATTTTCAGAACAATGACTCTTCTTGGCTACAGGCCACCCTTCCTGTGAACCATGGGGGAATTGGAATTAGGAGTGCGGTTCATCTTGCTCCCTCTGCTTCTGCTGATGGATCGTCCAATCTTATTCACCATATCCTCCCCCCTCGGTTTAGTACTGTCCAGTACCCTGAGATTGAGGTTGCCCTTTCACTCTGGGGTGATGACCTTGTCTTGCCTCCTCCAGCCCCGCCTGCTTCCCATCAGCAGAAATCGTGGGACATGCCTCATATTTTGGAAAGGGCAGAGTCACTTTTGCGGAATGCTAGTGACCCCCAAACCAGAGCTCGTCTCCTCGCCGTGTCTGCATGTGAGTCAGGTGCCTGGCTTAATGCCCTGCCAATCTCCTCACTGGGTCTCCGAATGAGCGATGAGGTAGTTCGAATAGCAGTTGGGCTACGTCTTGGAGCACCCCTGTGCCAGCCACACTCTTGTAGTTACTGTGGATCGGATGTCAACCAGTTTGGTACACATGGGTTGAGCTGTAGGCACAGTCAGGGAAGGCTTTCTCGCCATGGTGCTTTAAATGACATCATCCACCGGTCATTAACTGCTGCAAATGTCCCTTCCCGGCTGGAGCCCTCAGGTCTGCTTCGGTCCGATGGAAAGAGACCTGATGGCATGTCCATCATTCCATGGTCAAGTGGTAGACTATTGGTATGGGATGCAACCTGCAGTGACACCTTTGCCCCATCCAACCTTTTGGCTGCAGTCACTGAGGCTGGTGCAGTGGCAGCACAGGCGGAGATTTTGAAGGGTGAAAAGTACGCCCACCTGGACTCGGCATACAAGTTTGTACCTGTGGCGGTAGAGACATGTGGATCCTTTGGGCCTCAAGCAAAGGCATTCTTCAGGGAGTTGGGACGCCGCCTGAGGTCAGTGACTTATGAAGAGGACTCCCATCAACATCTTCTTCGGCGGATTTCTGTGGCTGTGCAGCGTGGGAATGCAGCCTCAGTAATGGGATCTTTGCCATCAGGGTTGGGGACGAGCCATTTCCCTAGTCATCGCATGAACTTTTAAACTTTTTAACTTGAGGTATGGCATGTTGTTCTCTGTCATACAACAGTTTTTAGGCATACTATTATATGTAATTTCTATTCTAAAAAAAATAAACAAATAAATCAAACAACAACTTAAAAAAAAATAATAATAAAATTTAAAAAATTAAAAAATAAAAAAAATTTAAAAAAATATTATGAAACTAAATCAATTCTAGAATAAACTATAGCACAATGGTAGATAAAAGAGCCTTCTTGAAAGAATGGTAATGTTAACATTTTATAATCCTAAACGCCCAAAAAATGAAATAAACACCTTCCAACCACAATACACATATCTTGCAGAGTTTCTGCGGGTACTTGCTAGTTATTATTATAATTATATATTAGTATCATTTTCACCCACTTACTATATATTTTGATATTCCAATATAATATGAAGATTGGAAACCGAAACCAATAACTACGAAGGTTGTAATGTAATACTGAGGACAGGTCCTTCTATTAATATCCCAGATACGAGTCCCTGCCACATATACGTATATTCCAGTTACATCATCACTGTTGTTGTAGCTTATCCTCATTGACTGCATTATCTCATCACCATACGACACTGTGCTGTGGAAGATATTCTGATCATATATACGAATGTTATCTTTATAAAGATATGTGTAAACAGGAAAACTATTCATCAGCACTGCAGCTGTATTGATCTTGATGACGTTGTCAATAGTTATGCTTTTAACGGAAGTACCTTGATATGCTGGAATATTATGGTCCATGATCACATCCTGTGCTGGCTTATATGAGGGAACAGAAGACTCATGCACAATAAAAGTGACTGGTGCAAAACGTGCATGGCCCACAAACATGGGCAGAATATTCATATCACATGTCAATGAACTTTCTCTAACACTCTCTATTGAGTTTATTTTTACTTCATACTTTCCTGCATCAGACGGCACCATATTTGATATGGTCAGTGCTGTTCCATTATCGACTATGCGAACTCTACTATTGGAAGTGACATGAGTCCCATTGTGGTACCAGGCCAGGGAATGGATGTAATTATAATAATTATATCCACCAACTTGTATTCTCATTGCCATTCTTCCATGGAGTGAGAAAGCTCGTGTGATTGAGTCATCTCTATGCAACAAACCTGTGTGTGTGTGTGTGTGGGACAGTTGTCATTATTTAAACTATTTGGTACAATTTTTATTGACAATATAGAGAATAACATTTCTTGGATGTGGTGTTTATCAGTCTTGCCTTTAAACAGTATCCCTAGGCCTGCATAAGATCTAAACAGATTTTTTACCTTCAAATGCCCAGTTCTCTACTAACGAAATAAAGGGGGGAAAGCCAATGTGATGGCACAACTCCCCCAGTGCCTCGACCTTCTCCAGTGCCTCCTCAAGGTTCGATATGAAGTTGGCCCATCTCATTGCCTCCACTACCTTATTGTCAGACAAAGTCCTTTCGGACTGATCGATTGAGGATTTGAAGGCGGTTACTCTAAAGTGGAACTACTACAATGTTTTAGAATAGCAATTGCCCCAATTCAGAGGAGAAATTTTTTTGTTATGTAACAAAGAACACAAAAATAACATCGATTTTTTAAAAATTAAACAGTGGCCCAGGCAGCAAACAAAATAAAAGAGAGCAGCGCTTACAAATATAATATATTACTTATAAGACAAACATACTCTTTGGAAGAATAAGTTAGGTTGACTCCTCCGGTATCTTCAGCTTCAATTGATATGAAGATGGCCCATCCCATTGCTCCAACCACCTTAGTGCCAGACCATCTTGATTGTGGGTTGCAAGTTCTTTCAAAATGCTCTGACAATCATTGGCACAGTTTTTCACAGGAGGGCTAGAACTTTCAAGTCATTTCTTGGTTCCAGAGCCTTCATACTTCCCACCTGAAGTAGTGCAGTCTAGTGTAAAGGCTTGTCCACACTGAACACTGAATGCGCGTTAGATCTCAACTAATGTGCGTCCACACTGAATGCAAATTAGACCTAACGCGCATTAGGTCCAGTCCACCTCGATAGGTGGTTTGAGTCGAGCCAGAGCAACAAATCCAAGCGTAAAATTAATTACGCGGGTGCGCATTAAAAGATGAACCACCACACTGGCGATATTTATTATTATTATATTATTATTATTATTATTATTGCTTTACAGGACATCAGATTGGTGATGGCTGCAGGCTGAAACTATGAAGAAACAAGAGCGCTGATCAATGTGTGGAGCCATGCCAGTGTCCAGGAGCTACTCGACGGAGTACAAAGAAACAGCAGGATCATTTATGAAGTTGTAGCTAAAGATTTGCTGGCTGCAGGATATAAGAGGACCTGGCAGCAGTGCAGAACCAAAGTGAAAAATCCAACACAGAAGTATAGGAAGGTATTACCTATATATGTAGAACTCAGTTGGCTCAGTGACTATGTAATATACATGTATATATATATATATAGCCAACATATAACTAACTGTTTATCCCAGGCTAAGGACAACAACTGCATTAGTGGAAGGCAGAATTGTCTGTCCTTTCTATGAAGAATTAGATTCCATTCTGGGGACAAGGGCAGCATCCTCTCCAGCTATTCTGCTTGATAGTGGATCCTCCCATAGCCGCAGTACTACAGTGGAGCCAGTGGAGCCAGAACCAGAAGAATTAGGAAGTAATAGTTTATAAAGGTAACTTTTTTCCCCAGCAATGACTGCATTTCTGTTGTGTATAATTTTTATATACATGCAGCTTGTAGTACACCACCCAGTTCTGGAACATGTAGACCTGAACCTCTAGACCATGAAGATGTCGAGGATGGTGATCCACAAAGATAGATTATACATGATCTGATAATATATTTTGCTATTGATTGCAGGTGAGGACAGTATGTGTCCTGTGCGTACCAGTGTTGGTACTAGGAATGATGGTGCTTCAGGTCCAAGTTGTGGGATTCCAGCTAGCAGTGTGGTGCTGTTATATATATACACAGCTGGGAGACGTGGTAAACTTCATTTAATATATATCAGCATTCTGTAGTAATAAATCTTACTTTTATCTAGGTACAAAAAGAAAAAGAAGAGACGACAACTTCCCCTCTGAAATCCTGGCAATAATTAGTAAGCTGGACGAGGCAGCTGATGCCAGGATGGAGGAGCGGGAGAAGAAGAGGATGCTCCTTCAGGCGGAGATAGAGGCCAAACAGCGTGAGGAAGAGAGGAAGCATGAGGTCATGCAGAGAATGCTGTTCAGCTTCATTCAGAAAATGGTACCACCTCGTGTGGTCACTCCTCCTCACCTGGCATCCCCTCAACCCATTCCTCAATTCTCCACCCAACTCGGTACCCTTTCCAAGACCCCTATCCTTCTTCCTCTGGTACTTATCACCTCCTGACTCCTTTGCTCCCCCTTCTGATAGCTATCCTCCTCATTCAGACATTGATGATTAACATTAACACATTTACTTATAAATATTACAATATATATTGCATTATGGCGTTACGTATGTCTGACCCATCTGTTAAATTGTTGGTGGATGTGTTTGGTGGTGGTGTCAAGGAATCTGGGCAGTCTGTGCTCTCGGTCCAAAGATCCAGATATTGGTCCCCATACATTTCGCATATGTTGTGGAGGACCACACAAGAAGCAACAACATGGGGGACATTGGATAGCCTAAAATCCATGCGCTTAAGGAGACACCGCCACCTTCCTTTCAGTCTACCAAATGAATTCTCAACCACCATCCTTGCTCTACTCTGGTGTTAGTTGTAATTCTTTTGGCTTGGTGTGGTGGAAGTGTTTTCCTGGTATGGCTTCATCAGCCATGGAAGAGCTGGGTAGGCAGGATCACCCAATGTATACGTCCATAAACAAGCCACGGAAATCTACCATGGCTTGCATGATGATCGAGTAGTACCCCTTTCGATTATAATAATTGGATGCACTCTCATCTGGACGTAATATGTATGTGGGGACCATCAATAGCCCCTGCAACTTGTGGGAAGCCCCAGTATGTTTCAAATCCATCAACTATTTCCTTCAACTTTTCTCCTTGTGGAATGTGAACATACTGCGGCAGCAAGTGAGTGGCTATAGCATGGCAAGTGTCTATAATGATTTTCCCAACTGTTGACCTCCCCAAACCAAACAGAGCTGCCAATATCCGATTACTCAATGTTCATTGCCAGCTTCCAAATCGTTACAGCAACCGTCTCTTCAATTCCAACTGGTGATCTAAACCGTGTTACCTGCATTGAGACAAGTAATTATACAGTATATAGCTATGTACCTGCAGCTGCTTGCCTTACCTTTCTTTCAATGTAGGGCTGAAGCTTGCTGCATAGCAGCACAAAAGTGGCATGGGATATGCGTAGATTTTCCTGCCCAGGGGCGTAGGAAGCAATTTTAAAGTGGTAAGGCCATTCGAAGCAATGGTCCAAACGCTGATGGTTGTAGTTCCAGTTTGGGAGTGAGTAAAGGGAGGTATATATTGTATGTACATGTACTTAATTGTAATTATATATAACAAAAAAAAAGTATTACCATTTCTTATTATAAATTGCTGGTGTCATATCTTTGTGTAAGAACTCTCACCCCCAGCAATTTAAAAGAGAAATTGTCCATCAATCTGGACACATCAGCATCAAGTCAACTGAAATTATTTACTCTCTTACCAACTGAATAATGTATTATATAATTTATAGTTGTGTGTGGTAATATTTTCTTAAAAAATTAAATTAGTGCCAAATAATTGTGTAAAATTAGGAACAGTAAAAGATTGATAGAATTATTAATTCATAGTGATTGAGTTCTATATATATGTCACTGGGTTTGAATGTGCCAAAAATTGATAAGCGATGTTTACTTTCAGAAACAAAATCACTGGCAACTGAAATTAAGTCCAACATATATATCAGTCGCATCTTTATGAATGTGCAGAATCATGAGATGATTTAATCCGACTTCAGTCATGGTGGACCTCAAATACGATTTTATTCTCCTTAAAAGGGGGTCCACTACCCCCCAATTTTTTTGGTTGTTTTTTTACCCAAAATATGATGACAATACATGCAAGATGCTGCCTTCCAAATTGGACAAGATTTGGATGCTCCATTCTGGACTTATACTAACTTGAGTATTCCCGATTTGCGAAGAAGATGCTTCACGTAATAGTGAGTCGCGGAGACCAACGAGGGAAGCAAACCAGTGATTCTGGTCATCCCCCTAGGAAGCGGGGCAGACCAAACTTCCCCTCCCTATTCTTGATTTTTCTAGCATGTATATGTATACCACTTTTGGTGTTTTTTTTTAATGGTATGGTCAGTTCAATGGTCAGTTCAACCATTGAAATACTATACTATAATTATAGTCCCCGTCTCGAAAAAGTAATTTTTTTTTGTTTTTTGCCAAGGACGGTCTCATATTTGGAGTAATCAGACAAAATTATATAGATTCTGTTTCCTCTCAATGAGAGCTACAAGATGACATTCTCTGTTTTTAATTTTAAGCAAGTATGATGTCAACAGGTACAAAAAAAACAATGAAAAGGCTACCAAGAATTGCAATCGTTTTTAAAGTCCATGATCACACTATTAAAAAAAAAAATCAATGTTATATTGTGTTTCATACTTTGTAATTTCCCCTGTGGTAAGTTGTGAAATCCCAAAGTAAATTAGTCTCCAAATTATGACCGTCCTCGAGAAATCTTAAATGTTCACTAAGTCCGGATCAGTTGTAGCTGGGTAGTTGGCACAGCACCAGAAGGTAGGTCTGTCTCGTACAAGATTTCAAATAAAATTCTGAAGCAGAGAAAAGTTGTGTTTTTTTTGTTTTTTGGGGGGGAGGTAGTGGACCCCCTTAATGCACTGAAGGATCTCTCACTAACAGCGTTTGATGTATATAGGCATAACTAAAAGTAACATTAGCAATTTACAAACTTCAGATAGCAATTCACGTTCAGCAGGTGAAGCGGTCTTGAAATGGTCAATGACATCATTTAATAGTACAACCTCATCTGAGCAGAAAATTGTTGATACAATTTCAAGTTGGGTTTTCAATAACTGACCATGACCATTGAAGTCTGAGCCATAAAAGCTGAGAACTAAATCAAACTGAGTTTTGTAGTCACTTGAGTTCACTACATTTATTAATAGATCTTGAATATTTCTGTAAATCTTAAACCCAGGCTGATCAAACCTATCGGTTATACATGTGGTAATCAGATCAATAGCTTCAATGTAGATTTGTTTGTAATAATCTGCAGGAGCTTCTGGAAATGAATGGCTTTCTGTGCTCCCAATTTCAAATCTTTTTAGAGTTTTTCTTCTACGTGGGAGGTGGGGATCATCAACACACAATTTTTCAGTTTGTTATATCTTCCCCAAAAAGTGCAAAATTCTCATCTGATCTTAGTTTAAAAAGCGTTTTCACTGTCAATTCTGCAACAATTTGGCCTTCTGCTGCTGATAATCAGATTTTTGTAATGTACACGACTCAAGTTATCACTACGGCCAAGAATTAACTTCCGTAAACACACCCCATGGGCAGAAAATCTTAGAATAGCATCCTTCCAGTTCGTATATCCAGTTGCAGTCTCAATAGTTGCGACAGAAAAAAGGAGTTTTTCTTTGTAAGACTTCACACAAATATAACAGAAGACTGAATCTGGTCGTCATCATAATGAAGCCATGTCCAGCGTGTAAACCATTGTGGCTGGAAAGATCTTTTAACAAGATTCTTTTTTCCATACTCACGCTTTGGAAAACTGAAAGATGGTTGATGTGGCCAATAGAGGGAATGGGTAAGGGATCATGTAAAGAGTAAGACTCCAGATTCCGAAAAATCAGTGCGCGTCAATTAATTTTCGCGGTATATATTGCTACTTATCTTAAACGCGCGCGCTACAACTCGCGCGCTAAAATGCAGAAGGCATACCTCGGGACAGAACAATATTCGGTAACACAACTTCATATTAAAACTTCATAAAACAACAAATGCAGCAAAAACCACCAACAAAAAAATATAATAATAAACATCAGAGGACAAAATTATACAGGGTACTGTGTTTTGATTGCTTGTATGATGCTGGCAAAAGCTTCAGCAGTTGTGCGGGCATTCCTCTCCCTCCACATAAACTCATCGAGGTATGAAGGAAGTTGATCACGGTGGACTTGTCTCCCTGGAGACAAGAGCAAAGAGAGAACCATCAAGTATAATTATCTCTACTATTATATCTAAAAATATCGACATAGACATACAAACCATGCCGAATCGTCTTTACGGTTTTACACGCAGGACACCCCCATGCAAATCCATCTTTCAGGCTGGACTTCTTACGTCCAACCATAGTTACATTGCAACTGTACACCAAGATACAACACCAAACATGTTTATCATAATAATTATTATTATCCTATTATTATTACTTTTTAGATATTTTCCCCCTTACATTCCACAAGTAACAGTACTTGCCAAAAGAGATTTGCTTCTAAAGTAGTCAATGACTTCCTTGTTTTCCCCAAATGCAGCAGGAGCAATCGATCGTTGTTGAAGCCATCTCTGTACATAGCGCGCGCGTTTAAGATAAGTAGCGTTTTAAAATATATACCGCAAAAATTAATTGACGCGCACTGATTTTTCGGACTCTGGAGTCTTACTCTTTACATGATCCTGGGTAAGTCCTTGGAGAGTGACATGTCGTCTCGATGATGACTTCGAAAACAAAGCTAACACTAAGTGACTTTCAGCAGGCTAGCTGCACAAACTATTAACGAGCATGCTTTAGGCTCAGCTAGTAGTAAACCCTTTACCTTCCCAATCATTGGAAGGTAAAGGGTTCACCACGCCAGACTAGATTTAGGCATGCGCATAATATTCATTTTGTTGATCTCTTGCTCTGGATTCTGCCACCAATTCCCTTGGCCGCTCTCTCAGAAAGTGGTAAGGCCATGGCCTCACTGGTCGCACCGCTTCCTACGCCCTTGCTGCCACCAGTTATCTCCAAATGCCCCACTCTTCACCGATTCCCACCAGTACTTACTGCGTGGCTTGCACCAAACCTGGCGCACAGATGGATGCTGGTAGCCAGCCATCATTGCCACAATCAAGGACCTATAGCAGGCAAAGATCAAGCTAAATACTATTATAGCTAAAATAGATACTTCAAATTTTTTTACCTCCTCAGCCTTCTTTTATGGAGTTCATGGAGCGCCATCCATCTACTGTATTGCCTTTTTCTATTATTAATCCTTCTTCTCCTCTGCAGCATATGCTTCCTTTGCGTCTGTAGGTACATGTATCTCGTCCATAACAGAAGAAAACCAACAACTAACACCATAGGGCTAGGGGCTAGGGCTAGGGCTAGGGCTAGGGCTATATCCATTGCAAAGGCGACTACTCACGTGACGTGGGTGCAGTTTTCTTGGAGTGGTTTTTATGTGTGTTTGGTTTATTGTCATGTCAGTGTGGACGCGACATCGTGACTGGACGCGCATTGACACTCTCTTGGTAGCTAGTATGTCTCAATGCGCATCCAGTTATTGTGCAGTGTGGACAAGCCGTCTCCTGTTCTGTGCTCTAGTAGAGCGTCAGTCTCATTGAGAAGCAGTGCACATCTCTTGCTTGCTATTACTTCAGGTGGGAAGAATGAAGGCTCTGGAACTAAGAAATGACTTGAAAAATACTTGACTACTCGACTGAAGCTCACTAGCACACTACTTCTTTTTCTTTGCAAAGCACGTCATGTGGTGCAGCACAGCTATGGAGACAGTCCATTTCCATTTGCTACCATTGTGCTGGGTTTTTGCGATTCGTAAGTATAGCATTATGGCATGCATTGTTTAGTGTTTATGGCATGTATTTTAACATTGTACACAATGCAACTGATATGTTAATTTGGCTTGTGCTGTAGGACACTTACCAGATTCCTATTGGCTTTATATATTATAAGCTAGCTATGTACTATCTGTGCTACAGCCAAACTATATAGCTAGCTAGACTAGCTACATAGCTAGAGAACTGTTGCTATATGTATGCCTAACTTCATGTCACAACTATCGTTGCTGCTCTCTCCTCTTTCTTCTCTGCAGCAAAATGTTTCCTGTACATCTGTAAGTAGGTGAACTGCAAGAAATGGATGCCAGCACATCTCAAAGATACAGTGTATGACATTTACATGATTATTTCATGACATCGATAGACGTGGTTAAGTGATTATATTTGTTCTGTATGCTTTACTTCAGTGCTAGTGTGGCTGCAATGAACACGCATAGACTTTATTTTTTTTCCCTCAGGACCCAACACACATCAATACATAACAGTTTTAGTGCAATGTGGACAAGGCCGTAGACGCAGTCTATGCCATTCAATTCATATACATGGTATCAATTACAGTACAACCTCAGAGTTACGACTTCCTCGGGAAAATGAGAGTTTGTCACTCGGAAATGTTCTTAACACTGAAACTATTACATCATAACGATGTCATGCATATTTATACATGTTTAACACTACATGAGTAATAATATTTATCTACATCTTCAATTCAGCAGGTACTTCACAATTGTTTCAACTGTTACAAGACTCTTCACCTCTCTACTTACTATATGCAATGCCATATACAATCCATATATTAAATTCTAATTGCATATGTACCATTCACCAAGTATGTCTGTACACATATGCAACATTATTTCATTCTATAGCTATGATTTAAAGAAATCTGTGTTTGTAGGAATCGTGTCTCTTATTTGCTGCTAAAGAATGCATTTCATATAGAAGTACCAAGTGTATCAGTGTGACTTCAACTTGCTGTTCCAGCTTTGTCAAATGAGTGCTGAGATCCAGCTTTGTCAAATGAGTGCTGAGATCCAGCTTTATCAAATGAGTGCTGAGATCCAGCTTTATCAAATGAGTGCTGAGATCCAGCTTTGTCAAATGAGTGCTGAGATCCAGCTTTATCAAATGAGTGCTGAGATCCAGCTTTGTCAAATGAGTTGCTGAGATCCAGCTTTATCAAATGAGTGCTGAGATCCAGCTCTGTCAAATGAGTGCTGAGATCCAGCTCTGTCAAATGAGTGCTGAGATCCAGCTCTGTCAAATGAGTGCTGAGATCCAGCTCTGTCAAATGAGTGCTGAGATCCAGCTCTGTCAAATGAGTGCTGAGATCCAGCTCTATCAAATGAGTGCTGAGATCCAGCTTTGTCAAATGAGTGCTGAGATCCAGCTTTGTCAAATGAGTGCTGAGATCCAGCTATGTCAAATGAGTGCTGAGATCCAGCTTTGTCAAATGAGTGCTGAGATCCAGCTTTGTCAAATGAGTGCTGAGATCCAGCTTTGTCAAATGAGTGCTGAGATCCAGCTATGTCAAATGAGTGCTGAGATCCAGCTTTGTCAAATGAGTGCTGAGATCCAGCTTTATCAAATGAGTGCTGAGATCCAGCTTTATCAAATGAGTGCTGAGATCCAGCTTTATCAAATGAGTGCTGAGATCCAGCTTTGTCAAATGAGTGCTGAGATCCAGCTTTATCAAATGAGTGCTGAGATCCAGCTTTGTCAAATGAGTTGCTGAGATCCAGCTTTATCAAATGAGTGCTGAGATCCAGCTCTGTCAAATGAGTGCTGAGATCCAGCTCTGTCAAATGAGTGCTGAGATCCAGCTCTGTCAAATGAGTGCTGAGATCCAGCTCTGTCAAATGAGTGCTGAGATCCAGCTCTGTCAAATGAGTGCTGAGATCCAGCTCTATCAAATGAGTGCTGAGATCCAGCTCTGTCAAATGAGTGCTGAGATCCAGCTTTGTCAAATGAGTGCTGAGATCCAGCTTTGTCAAATGAGTGCTGAGATCCAGCTTTGTCAAATGAGTGCTGAGATCCAGCTTTGTCAAATGAGTGCTGAGATCCAGCTATGTCAAATGAGTGCTGAGATCCAGCTTTGTCAAATGAGTGCTGAGATCCAGCTTTGTCAAATGAGTGCTGAGATCCAGCTTTGTCAAATGAGTGCTGAGATCCAGCTTTGTCAAATGAGTGCTGAGATCCAGCTATGTCAAATGAGTGCTGAGATCCAGCTTTGTCAAATGAGTGCTGAGATCCAGCTTTATCAAATGAGTGCTGAGATCCAGCTTTGTCAAATGAGTGCTGAGATCCAGCTTTGTCAAATGAGTGCTGAGATCCAGCTTTGTCAAATGAGTGCTGAGATCCAGCTTTGTCAAATGAGTGCTGAGATCCAGCTATGTCAAATGAGTGCTGAGATCCAGCTTTGTCAAATGAGTGCTGAGATCCAGCTTTGTCAAATGAGTGCTGAGATCCAGCTTTGTCAAATGAGTGCTGAGATCCAGCTTTGTCAAATGAGTGCTGAGATCCAGCTATGTCAAATGAGTGCTGAGATCCAGCTTTGTCAAATGAGTGCTGAGATCCAGCTTTATCAAATGAGTGCTGAGATCCAGCTTTGTCAAATGAGTGCTGGGATCCAGCTATGTCAAATGAGTTGCTGAGATCCAGCTTTGTCAAATGAGTGCTGAGATCCAGCTTTGTCAAATGAGTGCTGAGATCCAGCTTTGTCAAATGAGTGCTGAGATCCAGCTTTGTCAACTGAGTGCTGAGATCCAGCTTTGTCAAATGAGTGCTGAGATCCAGCTTTGTCAAATGAGTGCTGAGATCCAGCTTTGTCAAATGAGTGCTGAGATCCAGCTTTGTCAAATGAGTGCTGAGATCCAGCTTTGTCAAATGAGTGCTGAGATCCAGCTATGTCAAATGAGTGCTGAGAGCTTCTTCAGCCTCACTGTGAGTGACTCGCTTATGTTTCGTTGGAGAACTTGAGGGCGTGGCAAAGAAAATAGCATACAAAGGAAGGTGTATTGTGGACGCTGAAATTTCAACAAGTTTGTGCATGCACAGTAAATATTAAGGTGGTTCTGCGAGGTCATACCTTACCCATTGGATGTTAACTTGCTGTTTGGTTGACCGGGGTGTTCGTAACTGTGAGGTTCTACTGCATAATAAATTATCAACGAACTCTTAGTTGACATAATGAAATGACAATAACCTTCTCTCAATAATCAACTTGAGGGAGTAAATTTCAAGTTGATTATTGAGGTCATTGTATTAATACTCAGATAAACAAACTTGATTGTTTGTCTCGGCACCAAGGTGAAGAGAAGTAGTGTGTATCAGTATAATAATCACCAATACAGTAGACCCTCACATATCCAAAGCATCAAGACCCTTCTAGTTCAGATATGCAAATAGTTCAGTTATGCAAAAAAAGTTCGAATATTTTATTAAAAACACATGAATATAATTAAACTACTCGATCGTGGCGTTTGATAATTCTCAATACGATTTTTTTTTAATCAGCAGGGCCTTGGGATGCAAGTGGCTTACTTCCTCTTCCTGGGCCTAGGAGAAGCATCTGTGTCCTTAGGAGCTGCCATGCTGTCTTACACACATACATCCACACATTTATTATGTATTGTGTATAAGCAATTGTTGATCGCAACAGATTCTGTACATATAGTTGTTTGTTTCAGGTTATCATGCCTCTTCATGCATGCCAGAGGTCTCACTCTTTTAAGGACTATCAGTGATGTCTGAGAGGATTCAGCTTGCAACACTTGGTGGTCTGTCTCACCAGTAGCCAGCCTGCACTGCTAGAAAATGGTGGTGCATCTAATTCTCGTTCATGTAACTTTTAAACTTCACAATGGTTCGCTGACTGCAGTGCCTTCCCCCATTTTCTGAATGAACCAGAGATGTAGAGCGCTTCCAAGCTGTTCGCCTTTAGCAAGACTATAAAGGGTGCTTACAAACACTCGAGGTTTGGCTTCATTCTTTCTGATCTCTATTATCATCTTTCCAATGCCTTCGTCTTCTGTTAGTCCAGTTTCAGTGGTTTCTTCGGATATCTTTGGCAGCAAACTATGACTCAATAGATAAAACTACGCTCGTCCTTTTGTTGGCCCTAGGGAACTGATTCGGCTTTCACATACAAATCTCTAGCCCTCCCCACCCAACTAAATTTCCTGTCAACAATCATTACCTCGTTATACTATTTTACCGAGTTTGGATAAGGTTTGGATATGCCAGGGTCAACTGTACTTTAAAAGTTTAGAAACTATAGACTAACTGGGTCACAGGACTCTACACAATCAGATGACAAATATGATCTCCAGAGCATTCCTGAACAAGAATATCACCGACTTTAAAAATATATCCTCTAAAAATACCCCCTCACCTCCTTCTTGCACAGATCTCCTATGAAGAACTCCACTTGCTCATGCTCGAAGGTTTGTCTCATGTCAAAGACATTCACATGGTACCCTCTTGCCAGCAGCTGCTCCACAAGGTGGCGCCCCAGAAAACCACACCCACCTATCAGAGTGCATGGTTCAGCCTGTGGCAACACACACAGTATATAGCGCAGCCACAAACAAGACTGCAAGCTGTCAGTAAAGAAACTTACTGACCTTGCCTGCTCTTGCAGACATGTTGTTTTAACTCCTTTTCCCCCTCCTTCCTGACAGCTTGGCAAAACGTGTTGATAGGTTTCACTGAGTGTCACACCTATCCAAGACAATGCGTGAAAATGCTGACAAAGTGTTTCAGGTTTCTGATCACCCCATCCTCGCCCCACCAATCGTGATCACCTGGACACAAGCATCTTGTAATCACCCCATTTTCAGAACGATACAGCTCCCTGTGGCCATAACACATCTAACTTGCCAGTAGCGCTACTACAGCCACTGCAAAGTCGAGTCCAATGACTCGGGCAAAGCGAAGGCCGCTCGCCCCCAGCGGAATCCATTTACATACACGTACCAGTTTACACCACTCACCGTTTAGGTAACACCCACCAATTAAATGACCGAGGCAATCAGGGCTTCATATACTCGCATATGCGGACCTAGTTACGCATGTCCAAGGATTTTACCCTCCCCCCCCACCCCCCACCCATAATTTTTTGTTCTGTTGAGCCTTGAGCTAGGCCATCACTAAGTACTACAAACAATAAACTACAAATAGAAAACAACAACTATTGTAATGATTATTACAACAAAAAAATTAATTTGTTTGGGGATGAGATGGAGAGGGGGGGGGGGGGGCGGGAGAGAGGTGCCAAAGACATAGGACCCTAGGTAACAAATATTAAGTATTTCCTCTTCTCCCACCATTTAAGCACATTTCCAAATTTTCAATTACGTCTACCATCCCAACACATACCACACCCACCACACCATGTTCCTTCCACTCCAATCCCTAACCTTTTTCCCTCCAAATCCTTCAACAATCTCATGACATACAGATTATAGAGAACCTGTGACAAAGGACATCTGACTGCCTCAGTCTTGCCTCCACTTCAGACAACCTGGACCCCTCTCCACCTAACAACACACTAGACTGAATTCCTTCATACAAGCATTTGCACACATTGACAAATTCTCCCTGAACTCCGTACCCTCTCATCTTCATCCACAATCCTTCTCTCCACACAGTATCATATGCCTTGCCTACATCCAGAAATGCCAGAAATGTCTGTCGCCCCTGTGACCTCATTATGTCATCAACACTAGGAACTGGTCAGCACATCCTCTCCCTGGCCTAAATCCACCCTGACCCATTCTGTCAGTATATGCGTCTCTGCAAACCTACTGAGCCTACCTGCCAACACTTGCCATCACTTTTACCACACAACTTCCCAGAGCTATCCCTCTGTAATTACTAGCCACCTCCTCATCTCCTAAAGAGTGGCACAATATAACTCTGTCCAATCATCTGGCGAAAACTTCGACTCAATCACCAAATTAACTATAGAACATAAAACTTCCACCATTATATTCCCACCATACTTCAACATCTCGTTAATTATGCCATCAGGACCAGGAAGGAGCCTTGCCCCTTTTCAACCCCTTCGCAATATTGTACATCTCCTCACCTGGAATCCAACCGGCTGCACCATCCAGTTAATTTCTTTAGTTAATTTCTTTAGCTTTAGACTCGAGGTTGTCAATTGGAACATCCTTCCCTGACCTGGACACACTCCCTATAATCCTTCCCAATGCTTGGCCAAAACCTCCAGTATATCCTTCCGCTTCTCCACCACAACCCCATTTTCCTCTCTCACTCTCCGAATTTGATATTGCTTCTTCTTTCCCTTCAAGTCCGTCCAAAATAACTTACAGCTAGTCCCTCCTTGCTCTTTAATCAATTATATCCTCTCAAAATATCCCCTCACCTTCTTCTTGCACAGATCTCCTTTCCTCCAGTCTACCTATTCTCAGGACACACCATATTAGATTATGATCTGACCCTAGATCAATTTCTCCACTGTTCTCGCGATCACCATCTTATCTATAACTAACCCCTTTGACAGCAAGATATAATCTCTCACTGACCTCCTTTCTTCCATCTCCCACGTCCACCTTGCAATACCTTATTCCCGATACGTAAATTGCACACCCCAACCAGATCCAACAACCTCTTATCATTCCTGTTAGGCGACTGCTCTGACCGTAATCCTATGTGGGCATTAAAATCACCTATTAGAATTACATCACAGCATGCTTCCCGATGTTGTGCCACCTTAGCTTTCATCACCTCAAACAACTCTTCTGATTCCTGACACTTCATCCCTTCCGGGTTAAAACACACAACACACACAATCACATTATTGCTCTCCTCTGCTTTCGATTCCACCCACATAGTTCCTTCCATCCTCAGTTGCAGCCTATACCTGATACGCTTCTTAACCAGCAGCCCTACACCCCCACTTGCACGCTTGCCTCCTATCCTATTGTACCCATACCAATCATATCCAGGTGCCTCAACCTCCCCTCCCTGCTGCAAAAATGTTTCTGCCAGCCCCAGCATATCTAAATCTTTCCTCTTCAACATGCACTCAATGTCCACCTCTCTCGCCCACCATCCTCTACAATTTAGGAAACCCACACCTAAATCACTGGCACCCCCCCTCATCCCCTCCCCACCACCCCACCCGACAGGGCAACCTAAGCTACCTGGTATGAGACTACTTTGCTTTTCACTTCTCTCCTGTTCCGATGCTGTGCTAGGAGACTTTGGACCTGTAGCATCACATCGCTCAAGCAGTCCTCCAACCCATCTTTCCCAGTTTGCAGGTCCATCACCCCCACTGCTCCCACTGGTTGATCCTCCTTTTCATGCATTAACTGTCTTTGTCTTGTCTTCGTTTCCACCTGGTTGCAAAGCTCCTGACTCTTCACTCTGCTCTCCTTTCTGGGTGCCTGGATTTACCCCCACCACTTCTCTCCCTCATTGTCAATACTTCCTCCTCTCTTGCGTAGTTTTCCCCATCGCTTGATCCACTGGAACCCCCTCACCTGGTGATCCCTGTTCTGACAGTCCACTCCTGCACTATGTCGACACCTACATTCCTCCATGGCCCTCTCTATCTCTTGTACCATTCTTTCTTTTTCAAGATAAATGGCCTCCCCACCAACTTGTTCGTGGCACCCTGAAAAATGTTCCCTTGTGACTTTCTGGCCACAGGCACACTCAAAGATTGTTGGATGACCTGCTTCCTGTTCCCTCCTTCTTCAGACACAGAACTTCTGATGACCATACACTCCGTATCCCCATACTTGTCCTCCAAACTTTCCCCATCATTTATCTTGGTCTGTACGAGAGCCCCTACCATTGTTTCTTTAGCACCTTTATTAACCTCTGCTGTCACCTGTTCATACTTCCTCCCCAAAACTTCGATTCTTCTCTGTTTATGCTCTACTTGCTTTCAATTCTTCCAACCTCAACAGAATATTAGCCAGCACATCACCCATTTGATGAGTTTCCATCAATTTGAAATTAATCCATGCATCACCACTCTCTCTATGTTCCAACTTCTTTAACACCCTGTACAGTGTTGGTGACATTAGTATCTACTAACCCACCACCATCTCTCTCATTCCGATACTCCTCCTCTATTAAATCCTGCTTCCTTAACATGACCTTATCACTGAAACATCTTACTACACTATTCATTGCTCTTTCTCGTGCCTCTTTCCAGTTCTTCTTATCTACACACTTCACAACCAGCATTTCTTTTTCTTTACCTTCAACATGAATTTCTCCCTTCCCCACACTTGCTCCATCCAAACTCCAAAAATACCAACTACAAACCCATTTTTTCTCACCTAAACTCTTAATATCCTCCTCAGACATGCCAACACATCTTTGGCGAAACCATCCCCCACAAGACCCTTCACATCCGATCCAACTTGAGCCTTCCTCCGAGGATTCCTCATCCTTAGAATATACCCATGTATCTTGTACCACCACGTTCACCGCTATTTTTTTTCATAATTATTATTATCACTTTACAGTACATATATAGAGAAACATGAGTGGTGACCATGATTACGGAGAATGGTCTACAAGTCAAAATCAAGTCGACAGATTTAAGTGGTGGAAGTAGCGGGAGGGGGGTGGGGATGATATACTAGTGCATTTGTTACATGGAAATAGAAAATGATAAGAGAATGATTTATTTTTATTTTAAATAAAGTGATTACGAAATAACAAGTTTAGTTGATATTTTATAATAGATTCAAGTCTATACTAAGGAGTGAATTCCAAAGACGAGGAATGCGAGTGAAAAATGAGTGGATATTTTTAGATTACGAGCATGAACATGTTTGATTTTTAGATGATTGTAAATCTGGTAGTTATAGTGGACAAAGAAATGTAATTAAGAAGATTGAAATGTTCAGATGGTTTTTTTTAGAGATTTTACAACAAATAAGATATCATTTAGTTCCAGAGTCATCATTAGGGGAAGAATTTTTTTTATCTAATAAGGCGATATTTGTAGTCTGATGAAAAACTCAGAGGATAAACTTAGTTGCTCTTCTTTGGATCTTTTTCAATGGGACAAAGTCTTTCTTGAGATGAGGGTGCCAGATTGGAGAGGCATACGTGAGTAGAGACTCCACTAGAGTGAGGTAAAGTTGTTTCTTTGCACTCACTGTGTTGCAATGATGGAAAGTATGTCTAAGAAGCCCCAGGGACTTGTAGGATTTACCAATTCTGTATGATACATGGAGACTCCATGATAGAATCAGAACTCCTAAGTCTTTGGTGAAACTTTTTCTGGTAACGACCATTCCTTCAATAAGGTAATCAACATTGTACAATGATGAATTGGTAAATATCTCATAAGATGGCAGTTTTGATTATTGAAGGAGAGGTGCCAATCTATATACCACTAAGAGAGAGAAATTAAATCAACTTGTAAAGAAGCTGTATCGGATGGAGATTTTATTTTTTATTGACTTAAAACACTCAGTATCATCAGCATAGAGAAGCGTAGATGAGGTTAAGGTGCAAGAAGGAATATCATTAATGTAGATCAAGAACAGAAGGGGACCAAGAATACTTCCTTGGGGGACACCAGAGATTACAGGTAGGGGTGGAGAGGATGGGATTGGCCAAGGAACACTTGTTGAGACCTGGAAGAAAGGTGGGCCTTAAACCAGTGCCATAAATTACCAGTGATGCCAAAGGACCATAACTTACAGAGAAACTCATATGAGGAACCTTATTGAAGGCTTTACAGAAATCGAGATATAACATCAACTTGAGATTTTTCATTTAGTGAGCAATTGATAAGTTTAGTATATTTAAGTAGTTGCTGAGTCGTAGAGTGACCTTTCAAAAATCTAAATTGGAACAAGGAGATAGATTTCTTTACAAAGACAGCCATTTTGTTATATATTAGTCTCTCAAAGATAAGGGAGATGGAACTTAGAAGCGAGATGGGCCCATAGTTAGTGACGGATGACTGGTCACCTGATTTATATATTGGAATAATAGAATGAACTCTCCAATCATTTGGGAGATGGTGTTGGGAAAGGCTTAGAGAAAATAGATGAGTAATAGGTATATAGATAGCAAGGGCACAGGATTTGAGAAGTTTAAGGTTGGACCTAGTTGTGTCAAGTGATGATATGATTGAATAAACACTCTTGACCCAAGATCTCTATGTTATTTAGCACATCCGAAGGTGTGAAGAGAGAATCTGTTGGAGCAATTGCTTCTGGTGAACACAGAGTGAAAATACTTGTTGAATAAGTCTGCCTTTCCCAAGTTACAAGATATACTCTGAGAGTGTCTAGAAACAGTGTGGGGGGAATTAGTTGGACTATTTTAAATCTTGGAGCTGTTATTATAAGTCAGCCCATATACAAGATTATTTTCGAAGGTAGATTTGGCATTAGACAGTGATGACTGAATTGAGAGTTGGGAGGTAGTGAATTTGTAGTAGTTAGTAGAAGTGGGATGATGAGTTTTGTATTTCCTTCTGAGTGTATTTATGCAATTCTATTCATTCTCAATCAACTCTCAGTTAACATATTAACATTAAATCACTTTCTCAATAATCAACTTCAAATTGTATTCACTCGACAATTCGACTAGATGCTCTCCTTCACATCAGGAATGATGAGCCGCTAAAGCTCACTGAGTCTGCTATATACTGGTAGCTAGCTATCCACCAAGTGCCATACATGCACCTAGGATGTGTACTGGATGTAAAATAATAATAATAATAATAATAAATAAATAAGTAAATAAAAATTAAAAATAAATATTAATAATATTAATAATAATAATAATAATAATAATAATAATAATAATAATAATAATAATAATAATAATAATAATAATAATAATAAGTAAATAAAAATTAAAAATAAATAATAATAATATTAATAATAATAATAATAATAATATAACAACAACAACAACAATAACAACAACAACAATAGTAATATATAGTAATAATAATAATAATGACAATAACAATGACAATAACAACAACAACAACAATAATAACAATAAGCAATAATAATAACAATAATAATAATAACAATGATGATAACAACAACAACAATAATAACAACAACAATAACAACAATAACAATATTAATAAATAATAAACAGATAATAAATTAATCATAAAATAAATATAAATAAATAAAAATGATAATGATAATGATCGTAATTAATATTAAATAAATAAATAAATAAATAAAGTAATTATGTTTTAGAGTGCTTGTGGAAGAGTTAATAGGTTCTTAGTTTGTTGTTTGACCTATTCCAGGCTGCTATCTGGTTATTTTGGTAAGGCTAAATTGTATCACTGCCTGGCTTGCTTTCCAAATCGCTCACATTTAATCTAATACCTAAATACATGCTTATTTCAATCTCTTCTCCTCACTAAGTCTCTGCCACCTCTGTGTATCTCGGAATTCACTTTTCTTCATCTCTATCCTTGACCAATCACATTTTTACAACTCAACCAAGACCCATAAATTACTTGATCTGCTCTACCATCATTTCTACTGCTATTCAGACACTTCTACTCTTCTTTGCCTCTACACTTCTCTTATCCGTCCTCATCTGGAGTACTCTGGGACCCTCAATCATCCCATCTTTTATCTTATCTTGAGAGAATACAATACTTTGCATGTAAATTATGCAGTCAATGGTCCTTTCTCTTCTCACTAAGCTTCTTCTTCCATCACCATCCTCTCGCCTCCATAACGCTAAACTTATCTTTTTCTTCAACTTATTCACAATAACATAGATTTTTCTTCTATCCTCCCACCATGCCAACCTACTCCCAGCTACAGCCTCCGATCCTTCCATCCCCAGTAATCGTCTGCAGGGTTTCATACAGGATTTTTGGTTGGGGGGGGGGGGGGGGGGGGAGAAAAGTATCCAGCTTAGCATCGCCCACTTTTAGCACGCTATACTATGTAATTTTTTTAAATCCTGGGGGGGGGGGGGACATCCCAGGTCCCCCCCCCCCCCCCCCACCTGTATGAAACCCTGGTCTCTGCTAATCCCATGCCTGCTTACCTTACTAGGCTCAGGAACTCGCCCGATTACGACTAAGATGATCATACCTGATTGATGTATTTTTAGGTGGGTAACCTGTTCACATTTTTTATCGGTGGTGAACATATGGTAGGGGGTAACATCAGCTTGCTCCCTTGCACGCAGCGCAGCCAGGCCGGTGTCTGCCCCCGCTTTACAAGTCCAGTGGCAGTTGCGGTCCAAGGACATATTTATGTATGCACTGATTTCGTCCTGTTTCTGCAGTCTGAGATAGAATCCTGTGAGCTATGATGAAGTATTTCAGTATTTAAGTGATACAAAGGGGTGCTCAGACAACTGAAGGAGATTAGTTCCTCATATCCGAGATATTCAAGTGTCTTTGGACCCCATATCCAGGTTAGCAGTAAGCCCAGCCCCTCGCAATGCAAGTAATACAGCTTCAATATGGTCTAATGTTTATCCCAGATATCAGAAAAAATCAGAATGCCATCTATATAAGCTCTGCACTCTGAGAGGTGTGCAAGGGTATTCTGCATACACCTCTGGAATGCAGCAGGTGCATTTTTCAGCCCAAACTGCATGCACGTGAATGGCATGCAAAATGCTGATTTGTCCTGGTTCTTTTACTTTAAGGGAACCTGATAGAAACTTCAATAACCAGATTGCTTCCGAGACCTGATTTAGTAAGTCCTCGATACATGGCATCTGATAAGGAAAAAAGTAATCGTATTTAGCCTCTTATAGTCAATGCAAAGTCTCTTTCGTTCAGTGATCTTTTTCCTGAGAGGCACCATTGGTGATGACCATGGGCTGGAACAATATTGCCTTTGCTAAAAAGATCATCAATCTCTTCCTTCAAATCATCAAACCATGCTTGCAGCAATACGATAAGGGTGAGTTCTCAAAAGATAACCTTGATGTCATTCTCCTCAAACTTTCTAAGCTATTGTTAAGGGGGAGTCGACTATTTTGTGGGTTTTTTAATTTAAACGTGTCATAACTATTGAATGCTTAATCCATTTCCAAAGATTATGGTCTCAAAATGTAGCTCATTCTAGGTGCTTTCCAATGACATTAGAATAATGGTATTGTAATAAACTAGGACTGAAATATGGGCAAAACCACTAAGGTCCTTTAAAATGTTTAGATGCGCTCCTGTATCCCAACCACAGGTCTTCAACAATTGCTATTTATGGTGATATTAGAGTGATCGCAGAT
Organism: Cladorhizidae sp. MBARI D1340-BT2; assembly: GCA_028752905.1. Taxonomy (NCBI): domain Eukaryota; kingdom Metazoa; phylum Porifera; class Demospongiae; order Poecilosclerida; family Cladorhizidae; species Cladorhizidae sp. MBARI D1340-BT2. The sequence continues at coordinate 10,909,929 of JAQNBH010000017.1, forward strand.
ACGTGTTTTCAATAGTTTTTTTGATTTTTTTAATTTTATTCCCCCCAATATCCCCAATTTCATTTTTATGCTGTCAGACTGATGACTATATCTCATCAGAAAATGACTGTATTAGTTATAAATGTATTGAAAACAAGGAGTAATGCAAGAGCTTTCATAATACATAAAAATTATTTACTACAGACAAAAATTAAATGAGTTACATGGTATCATGTGATGTCACTACATGAAAATTACATTTCATAATAAATCAGTTTGAAAAGTACAACACTAACTCAATATGAATTTCCAAAGTTGGGAACTGAGAAAGAACAACGTGGCGTGCGCAGGAGCAGACATTTATACCCCACTTTGCGCAGAGAGCACGAAAATGACGGAATAGTACTGACGATATTTTAGCCAAGTTTCAAGTCTTGGCCATGAATGGTTATTATATTATGAACGATCCAACTTACTGCGTTTATTCACGCTTTTTTGGTTCATCGCGCAGACGCAATGAAATGGGAGGATAAAAAGTATCATAACTCAAGAATGGTTGACAATAAAATGTTGAAACTTGAAATGCAGCTAGTTTAATAGTGAAGGTATAGAATCATTGGGGGGGGGGGGGGGGGGGGGGGAAGAAGGAAAAAAAGGGGAAAAGGGTCTTCTCCCCCCTTAACTCTGTCTGGGAATTTGGCAAGCCGCAGTTCTAACCTGAAGTGCTCTCAGTTAAAGTAATTAACAGTTCAGGATTGATTTCAGACTCATCTGCCACTATAACATGAAACAAGTTGGCAGTTGGGCTCTTCCAAGCTTTTAACCTATTCATATGTACAGTGATATCTCTATGCCTTTTGCCTTGGACTGCAATAGTGTAGTAGCAGTTAAGTAGTTTAGCAACCACTTCATAAGGGCCATCCCAAATTGAATTAGTTTCCCTGACAGCGACACAAACAGGAGCTGATGCAAGAGCCAGACATTCCAACCTGGCCAGATACCCAGCCAACAGATCAACCACTCATCAACCCGGATCTAGAGGAGGAAACAGATGGCAGAGATGCGACAACTACTGCAGATGCACCATCACCTCTTCACCGACACGCTAGGAAGGACAGAGAAAGCCACATTTGCCATCCACACCAGGAGATACTCCCCATCCACTCACCCCTTATCACCTTCCTCACACCAGGAAGGACATTGTGAAATGAGAGATCGAGCAAATGCTGTGGGCAGACTTGATTGACGAGTGCTTGGGCATCTCCTATCGTTATGGTGCCTAAGAAGGATGGGTTTCTTAGACTGTGTGTTAATTACAGGAAGATCAATGGGCAGTCACACATCCTAAGTAACCTATTCCCAATGCCAAGAATCAATGAACTCATCAATGGACTAGCAGGAGCCTCCTCGTTCATCACTACCCTCGACCTAACCAAGGGGTATGGCCAGTAGATGAACACTCCAGAGACAACACTGCCTTCGTCACCCCCTATCGGAAGTACTGCTTCAGGGGAGACGAGAGCATTTTTTAATTTTTTTAATTTACCTGTGGTTACAACTTTAGAGCTCCGTAGATTCTGCAAACTTCATGGTATGGACTTGATATATAGCTCAAAAGATATGTCTCTCTGTGTGCTCTCTTTTGACTAAAAATGCTTCATAGGTATAACTATAGGCAAGTTACTAGACCCTAAAGCGGAGGGACCTAAAAAATCTGAATCGCCGCAACCTCCACAGAAACGCCCTCAATTTTGCACCCACGTGTCTGACCAGTAATTAAATTTTTAACGCCTAATTCACAACGGTGATTGCGTGCACTAGAGCCACTCATCATTTTTTTGGCACTTCGCGGTTTCTTTCAATCTCCCCAAACTTTAGAACACTTTAGGAAACTGTTTTGACAACATCTTTGCTCTGGATTGGATTGATGAATGATACAATGTTCAGGGATTCAATAGCTGGTTGTTCCAGAGCTCTCACCACAAAGATTTCTTGCTTTGATTCATGGTTGTTTCTCTTCAAACTACCTGAACATTTTCCAATAACATCGAGGGTTTGTTGGCTAGGACCAGTAAGTGATCACCTTGCCCATCTCGTATTACATTATAGTCATTCTCTATAATAATGGTGAAGTGGTCTCCTGCATCAACCTTAAACTCGATTTCTTCATTGTTCAGCACGACCTTCGCTAACCTGAGGTTTTGTTCGTTTCGACTTCTGCAGTCTCCAAGTCTACTGCTAGGAAAGATGCTTCACTGTTTGCTTCACTAATGAAGAGAGAGTGGATAGTAGTGCCTTTACTCCTACACACAGCTTGAAAATGCCCTTCTTTGGCACTTGTTGCAAATTGGATCTTTTGCTGGAAATTGCTGCTTTCCATAGCACATCATGTACAACACTGCACCATAGTGCTCAGTGGAGGTTTTGCACCAGGTATCGTCCTTGGTTCATCACATGATTTTTCTCCTTGATATCAGATTCCTGACTTCTTCCTCTGTAGAAGGATCAGAGCTGCTGTGAACTGTGCTTTGCTGCTTGTTGATGGTCTCACTTTGCCGAGCTGGTGTAAGGGCCTTGTCAAGGGTTAATTAAGATCTGCAGTTTTTTTGCCAGGCATCTATCTCTTATATATACCAACAACAATTCGACTCTTATCATCACCTCGCATAGTGCACCGAACTTGCAATACTCTGCAAGAGCTTACAGGTCGACAATAAAAATGTCAACGGACTCTCCTTGTCTGTGTTTGGCTATTAAATTTAGCTCTTTTGAAGATGGTATTTTTATGTTTCACAAAGTGTTCTTTGAAGTTTTCTATGACTTTGTCGTACTTCTTTGCATCTTCTTCACTCAGCTTGAATGACTGGAAAATGTCATCCACTTTGTCTCCCATGGAGTAAGCCAGTGTATTGATTTGGTTCTTCTCTGATTTTGTAGCAAGGTTGGATGCCTGTTGCAATCATTGGAATCGCCTTATCCACTTAGGCCATTCTTGTGGCTTGGAAAAGTTAACATTTTCCAGTGGGATTTGGTAGGATTCCATTTACTCTAGCTAGGTTGATCAGGATCACACCTCTGACATCATGTAACATCATTGGTAAGCTGCTAGTCAACCATCTAATTATTGTGCACAGTACATTAAATAGACGGGCAATAACATTTGTATGGGTAACATGAATAGCACTAACGTAACTGTTATTGATTTACAAACATGGTCAGCAATAGACTCAGTTAAATACACTAAATACAGTCCAGTACATTTACCAATGTGGACATTAATGATCCTTTACCTATTATAAGTGAAGAGATAATTATAGTCTTTTTTCTTTTTTATTATTTATTTATTAGTTCATTATATAAATGGTCCAGTAAATGTCTGTTCTCTACATTGGTAAATGCTTGTTTATTTATTTTTAGTCATAAAAAAGTGTTGTATATGTGCATACTACACCACCTCCATCCTGCTTGTTGGTTGTTGTTATACATACAGCGCCATCTATATACCAGTATGCAGGTAGAGTGAACTCTGACCACAACTCAATGTGAACCATCTAATATTGGTAGCATTGTCAACTTGATCTTCGCTCTCAAGCTTCGCATTGTCAACTTGATCTTCTCTCTCAATCTTCGCACTAGCTTTTGGCCTACTTCGCACTTCATTTCAGCCCATTCAACAACAACTTTGAACTCAAAAGCTGAAATATAGCTCATACGCATTCCAAGTTCACTTGATATAATAAGCTGCGATTTCGGATTATTTCTGCCTAATTAGGTTGCAATTGCGCAGCCAACACCAAAGTGCTGTGGTATAATGTTTGTGTGGTGCCCTCCACTGTGCTGTGGTGCCCTCCGTTGTGGTGTGGTATAACGCTTGCGCATTTTGTCTCGAGGTTGAAGAAGAGAGAGAGCCGGTAACTAGGGCAGTTCGGTAACTGACTGCTTATAGCTCAACCACTTAAGCATAAACAAAACACAGCCACAATGACTCGTAAAAAATATATATATTATGCTAGTGCAATGCCCTTTTGCTCAGAGTCAAGAAAAATGGATATGCTCTGCCACAATCATGCTCTTGATACAAGCTGACTAGTAGCTTCTGCAATGGCTGGAACAGATGAAAACAAACGGAAAGCTGATGTGCAGGTAGAACAACACAAAGTAGACCACTAACCACTAGGAAACTAAAACTAAACAAAAGAGAGCCAATAAGACCTGAGAACCAGAATCTGACACAACAAACCATTATTTATGTAATACTATGTCATTGTCCATTTATCTAATCAACTTTAAATCTACTCCCCCAACTCGTATTCACTGCTTTCCCATCATTACCATATCCCAAATTTAGTTGATGTAGACTCGCATGCAGCCAGTTCCATCCTGTCCTGTGCTTGCTGTTCAAGGAAGTGGCAGCAACAAGAGGCACTCCATCAAGGAATGGTGCTCTTACCTTGCCAAGCTCTTCTTCGACAAAATCGTACACCTGCTCTCAATCATTGTTCCCACTTTGTTTAGACCGACATAAGATATCTTGCACTCTGGATCTGTTTATTAGCTGCACTGCCTGATGAACTAGAGTATCAGAAACTCTTGTCAGCTTCTGCATGGTCTTGCATTCAGCATTCTGACAATTTTTATCCTGCAAAGCAAAGCCTTAATGACCTCACTCTTGGTGAGCTTCAGACAGGGGAAGCTGCTTGCAAGTTACTTCCTAACAAAACCTTCATTGTGTTGTAGGGCATCACAGTTAGGCAGCCTTGCTTATGAGTTGGGCATCTGTATACCAATAGAAATAAGGCGTGGCAAAATGCATACCTCGCCACACAATGCCATACACGCATTTCTGTTTATCTGATTGAACGCCGCCTTGATTTGTGTTTGCTCTATATTTTTAGATTTTTTTTGTCTCAATGAACACTCGGCTGATAAAGTGAATTACAGTGACCTTCTCAACAATCAACTTGAATTTTTTTCTCTCGATATTTCGACTAGATGCTCTAGCCTTCATCATGAATTGTAAGAATTAAGTTCCCAAACTGTTCACAATGCAAACACAATAAGCTGCAGTAGTTTGGTATAAGAATTAGCTCCATTGCAGTGAGCAAACAAAAGCTACGCAGCGCTATGTCTACAACAAAACCTCATCAAAGAAATCCATCCAGGAGTGGCTCCCTTGCTCAAAAGTGAAGGAATTCAGAATGATTCCTGGTGAGCATAGGTGCCTGTGCTGCTTTCCACCGAAGAAGAACATCAGAACCAGTGGCAAAAGCCAGGAAGAAGACCGTTCACAAAGGCAGTTGCGATCGTCAGACATTAATTAACATCGTTGTCATTTTGCTCGCATGTCCTGTCTAAATTTTTCTAAACTAAATATTCGTTTATTGGACACGTACATACGGAGAAGGGGCACCCAATATAAAACAGTCAAATTCAAAATTTAAAAATATCACGACCATGTCCGTGTTTGCCCCATATGGCGCTTAATCGGTTAAGGGGAATTACCCTTAAAATTTAAAAAGTAGCTGAAATTTGTATCTATCATTAAATAAAAATTTTAATTTATTGTCATTCTGTAGCAAAAAGATAACCTTTTTTCAAGAGCATTCCAACAACCTACTTTATGAAGGCTATACAGTGAAGATACATACGCTCTCTTCAAAACTGTCACCTGATCACCTCAACATTCTAAAATGACAGAATGCCTGTAACCACTTCCCATTCACAGGCTGTGTAGAGGAACTACTAAAGTATGTCACAAGCAAGAATTTGTCAAAAGTTTTACGTCAATGCCTGCCACTGATTCCTGTTTTAAAGTTAATTTATTGATCTTCCATTTCATTGTGTGTGGTATTTTGAAAAACTTCCAGCTCATAACTTGCTTGTGTGGTTCTGTTACACAACCTGTGAATAGGAAGTGGTTACAGACACTCCGTGATTTTAGAGGATGATTTTAAAGGTGATCCGGGTACAGTTTTAAAGAGAGTGTAGATATCTTTGCTCTGTACAGACTAGCTAGTCTTCATAAAGTAGATCATTGGAAAGCTCTTGAAAAAAGCTAATCTTTTTGCTATGGATGACATTAGACAACAAAAACATTGTGACAGTTGCAAAGTTCAGGTCTTCAAAATATATATAAAATATTTTAAAGAATGGGCGACCTTCCTCTACGTCATAACGGTCCAAAAGGCAGCTGAAATATATAGAGGCAGAAACTTATAGGGAACCTCTGACTGGCCATTGATACTTGATAAGATAGAGGTGTCCCCCCTAACTACCGTGAGAACACAGCTAATTCTTAACTCAATCAGGGGACCCTAACATGGACATCACAGGGTATCAATGGGGAACCCTAACAGGTTACCCAAAGTAAACGATCCTAACATAAGTATGACGAACAACTCGATCAGTTAAACCAAACATTGATGAGAGGTCCTGCAGGTAACAGTGGTGACAAGTGACCTTAACATAGTAAATCTAGCAAGTAGTTCCTGAAACTCGAAGACTATCAGTGGCCATGTGCATAAGGAAGGAGTGAGAAAAGTGTGAGTAGCTATGTCCGTCACAAACCTTGCTCTCTTTGAAAACAGAGGTGCAGACTTGGGATTGGCCAAAATGGCAGCTGTGAAGTGTTTCATCGCTCCGTCAAGGTCACCTGGGATTCAACAAGCATGCCCACACATAGATTAGGAGATGAGCACTAGGCAATGTGCATGCATACTAGGGGAGCCAACAAAGTTCATCATAGTTATGTCATTCATAACCGCACACAAATTCCTTCAAATCTGACTTCACAAAGGCACTCCCCACCCTTTCCCAGAAATCTAATATAACTTACAGCTAACTTTCCTCTCAGAATAAATCATTGTGATTAGATTGCATATATAAAGCAAGCAGTGCTTTAGAGAACAAACTGGCTCAGACCACTAAAACAAAACACTCGGCAGATGACTTGTGCACCTCTCCTCCGCTGGAGGTGACATCTTTTTACAGACCCTAGCACGCTTGATTGAAACATCTAAATGGTTTTTCAAGGTAACGTATGTGGCTGCTAAATTCCATAAAAGCTTCCCAGTTGTCATTTGGGGCAGCAAGCTAGAGGTCAAACCCTTTGAGGTAGGCAAACAAAAACTATTCTAAAACTACTTGTAGATAAAGAAATTCATGAAGGGCAAGGAATTCAGAATGCTTCCTGGTAGGCATAGGTGCCAGTAAGTATTTAACAGCAGAAGGGCTTCCAGAAACGGCAGAATCAGGCTGTCTCCCACCATTAAGGGAGAGAAAATTAATTAGTCTTTATTTTTATACCTGAACATTATCAAATTTGGAGAACACTATCTGACATTATTGTTAATGTAAAGAATGTAGTAAGAGTCCACAGGAACTTAACCTTTCATCCCCCACCCACCTTCAAATCTTTGCCACGTGTAGAGACTGTGCTGGCATAATGCAGTGACTGCCTGCATAATGCAGTGACTGCCTGCATAATGGAGTGACTGCCTGCATAATGCAGTGCCTGCCTGCACAATGCAGTGCCTGCCTGGCAGTGCCTGCATAATGCAGTGACTGCCTGAATAATGCAGTGACTGCCTGCATAATGTAGTGCCTGCCTGCATAATGCAGTGACTGCCTGCATAATGCAGTGACTGCCTGCATAATGTAGTGCCTGCCTGCACAATGCAGTGACTGCCTGCATAATGCAGTGGCTGCCTGCATAATGCAGTGCCTGCCTGCACAATGCAGTGCCTGCCTGCATAATGCATGACTGCCTGCATAATGTAGGGACTGCCTGCATAATGCAGTGACTGCCTGCATAATGCAGTGACTGCCTGCATAATGCAGTGACTGCCTGCATAATGCAGTGACTGCCTGCATAATGCAGTGACTGCCTGCATAATGCAGTGACTGTCTGCATAATGCAGTGACTGCATGCATAATGCAGTGACTGCCTGCATAATGTAGTGCCTGCCTGCATAATGCAGTGACTGCCTGCATAATGCAGTGACTGCCTGCATAATGTAGTGCCTGCCTGCACAATGCAGTGACTGCCTGCATAATGCAGTGGCTGCCTGCATAATGCAGTGCCTGCCTGCACAATGCAGTGCCTGCCTGCATAATGCATGACTGCCTGCATAATGTAGGGACTGCCTGCATAATGCAGTGACTGCCTGCATAATGCAGTGACTGCCTGCATAATGCAGTGACTGCCTGCATAATGCAGTGACTGCCTGCATAATGCAGTGACTGCCTGCATAATGCAGTGACTGCCTGCATAATGCAGTGACTGCCTGCATAATGCAGTGACTGTCTGCATAATGCAGTGACTGCATGCATAATGCAGTGCCTGCCTGCATAATGTAGGGACTGCCTGCATAATGCAGTGCCTGCCTGCATAATGCAGTGACTGCCTTCATAATGCAGTGAATGCCTGCATAATGCAGTGCCTGCCTGCATAATGTAGTGACTGCCTGCATAATGCAGTGCCTGCCTGCATAATGCAGTGACTGCCTGCATAATGCAGTGACTGCCTGCATAATGCAGTGACTGCCAGCATAATGCAGTGATTGCCTGCATAATGCAGTGCCTGCCTGCATAATGCAGTGCCTGCCTCCATAATGCATGACTGCCTGCATAATGGTAACTGCCTGCATAATGCAGTGCCTGCCAGCATAATGCAGTGACTGCCTGCATAATGTTTTAGCATGTGTGAATGGTCTCAAAGACTTGCATACACATATGATGGCCACGGTTAAGCCAGGTGCACAGTATTGCTTAACTTGAAATAATAATACTCTTGTCTCTTCAAGCACCACATGTTGTGAAGAGATCGAACATCATGCCGATGAAAAAGGCATTCTCTGTAGATCACCCTGAAACACAAGGATAGCTCTTCCATGGACGCCACGTCAGTGCATTCATCCCGCATTAGAGTGAAGTAGGGAGACTCTTTTAAACTCTTTAGGAGCCCTTCTTCTACCCAAAGAGCAATGGCAGTAACAAAATCGGTAGTGGCAGTTGTGGATGTGTATTCCTACGCACTTCATCATGAACAAACAGCTGAAGATCATTAGCTCCACAAGCAATTACCAGTTCAACTAGATCAGCAAAGTTAGTTGTACGGGCAATTCTATTTTTGGCCAAATAGTAGGTGCACCGTAACAATTTCTTCACAACAGTATGATTTTCATCTCATTGTCTTCTTGAAACAGACTGTATCTGCTCAATAATCGTACCTTCTCTCTGGGAATGCTCGTGTTCTAAAGCCAGTAAACAGACTCCTTGTGCCAGTTGGACTTAGCATGCTCTTGCATTTTCTCTCTGGCCTTTTTCCAAGCTCTAAATGGCTCATGTACCCAAGCTCCTCGAACTTGAAGGGGAGGCTTTCCCCACTTCTCACAGATGGTACAGAATGCCCCATCAATTGCTGAATCGTGTCGAACCCAAGGGAAGTCATGTAACAACCTTGAATTGAAAGACATTCTTTTCTTTGATTGCTTGACTTGTTCCTTTCTGCTAGTTTTTTCCACTTTCTTCCTTTTTGGAGGATTATCCATTTCAGTGTCAGACAAACTTGCATTATTGTCAGATTCATCACCACCAGATTCAAAAGAGTGCAGTCCAGCACTTACATCAGTTTCAGGCTTATTTCTTGGACTAGTGGAGCAGGGTTAAGCACAGGTATTTTCTTAGTAAAATACTTTCTTAGGTCCATTTTAAAGCAATCAAAGAGCATGCTATAGCTTCCATGTGCTCTCCAGACAAAGCTAGCCCACTGCACTTAGTGTTATTGGCATATTAAGAACCACGTGTGGCAATTAACACATTTGTCCAATGTTTCCCCCCAAAACAATATCCCCAGATAAAACCCTGCACCCCATGCCCAATATAACTTTACACATTTCAACAAGTGCCACACCACCCTCTACACATGCTATAGCACACACTCACTAAGGCTAGAAAGCAAATTAAACACATCAATCTAGCATAGAAAGGCATTTTACCATGCATTAAAATAGAACCCTAAAATATGTAACTTCCTCTGAAATCAATCTGACCCCCAAGCTCTATGAAGTGAGTGTGTACCCGTTGCTTGGATATAGTCACAAAGAGGTGGAAATCTATACCTATTCGATTACCTTGGTAGGCGAGTCTGGCTTAGGAATAGTTTCGTCTTCAGGTTCTTCATCTGCAGCGGTGGCATAAGCTTTGGGGTCTTCTTCAGCAGTTCCATTGCTAGGCTGTGGAGGAGGTGCAGGTTCAGCATCAAGACTGAGAGCAAGAGGGTGGGAAAGAAGGTGAATACAGAGCAAAACCATGAAAAGAGCCGTAAATTGAGTGAGAGAGAGAGAGGGACTAAGCTAGCTTTAGCTACATACCAGGTTATCCATACCTTAGAAGCCACTCTTTCAAAAATAAAGCTGTGGGAGATGAATTAAGCTTGGATTATCCTTGCACAGACCGATGAACTGCTTCAGCTGCTCCACATGGCTAGGGTCAAGTTTTGAGTCCATTGTGATACTCTGGGAAACTATTCGACCTGTTTCAGCACATGTACACGTCACCACTTCTACAATTTCATGCCATGTTGATTCAATGCGCATGTCCTAAACCAGGTAAGGTTACTTACCCCAAGTAAGTAAGCCTTTACCCATAATGCGACCACTTTGCCTCATAGTACTTACTAGAATCAAGGCACTGTATGGCGAGCGCGAAGGTGCAACAAAAAATCATTTGAAATACCTAGCTGCAGTCCCAACACTATACGATAGTTGTCATGTGTAACGAGCGGATTCTTACGCGCATCGTCAAGTTATGGGCATACAATGCCAAACTCATTTTGAACTATATGTCATGCCTGTTATTTAACTTCTTATAATATTATTCTTGTTTATTTTACACACACAAAAAAAAAATAATAAAAATAGCACGTGCACAGCTGCAGAAAACAACTATTTCCAGAAGGAATAAAAATAGACTTAAGAAAAAGGAGAGGGAGAGAAGAGAAAAGTGTGCTTTCTTAAACTGTAAAGAGAACTGAGATTGGAAAGAAAAGGGTGAGTGATAGAAAAATGCGTAAGACTGGAGAATACACAGCACCACACGATGGAGAACTTTCCTTAGGCTCAGGTGGAGTTTCGTTCTGACTTAGCCACTCCATTCATCAGCACTCTCTGGCTATGGACACGTTTGATAAACTGTCACTGTCAATATTGGAGGATTATACCTTCTCCATAATATTACTAATGACCTCAATAATTACAACGTTTGTTAGGCCTGCCAGCTATGCTTGGAGTAGGATGTAAATTATGTAGTAAACAATGGTCCTCAGACTACAATTCTCTTCTCACTAAGCTTCATCTTCCATCTCTATCCTCTCGCAGCCGTAATGCCAAACTTCCTTTTTCTTCAAATTCTCCATACAGAACTCAGCCTGCTTACCTTTCATTTCTCCCCACTACTATTAGCAGACGATGGTGGGAGGATAGAAGGAAATTATTATGAATAAGTTTAAAGGAAATGTAGTAGAAGAGAGGAGAAGAACCTAATATGAATATAAGTTTAAATGGGAAAGGTATGTTGGAGGAGGGGCAATGCATCATGAGCATGGATGTAACTAAGACTCTCCTAAACTTTGGAGTTAATCTATCTTCTTCCCAAGGCAGTACCTTCGGTTCCACCAATGGTAAAGACAAAAGACCTGGAATATCCACTAGTAAGGGACCCACAATGGTAAGATTTCGGCATATCACCTCACACTCACTGTAGTGCAAAGGAAGGCCTACATTACGAGCTAGAAGCTCCACTCTCCTAAAGCATACACTATGTCTACCCAATAACCACCTATTGGGATATTGTCCAGATAAGAGATGCAAAGTTCTGACTATGTCCTCTACTTGAGTGAATAGTGAAGAAAAACAACACTAGGCCCAGTGATCATCTTGTTGAACCCCTTCCCTTAACTCTTATCACACGATCTCTGAAAAACAGGCTTGATGGAGAACCATATGCTGAGATTACTAAAGGTAATAGCTGTGGAGCCAAATCCCTGACATCTTACCTCTGGGTAGACTGTTAATCTAAAGCCCAATTTCAATGCACATAAATTCTAGCAGCTTCAGCACTCTTGGGCAAACCAAGGTAGTCTAGTTACAGAGCTGATAGAAGTCTTCACGTATAAACTCTTAGCAGCTTGTCTGTGGAGGGTACAACCCACAGGAATGGGTCTTATACCTCCACCTCATTTTTATAAGTGAGGCAACAAAGGAAATAGGAATTACGCAATCAGGAATGTCACACAAAGAATGTTGCTGATATGTAGTTAAAACTTAGAGTAATTGCCTTCACCAGACCTCCCCAGTCATGTCCTCCAGTGCTGAGGGCAAACATCACCTGGCCCCCTGACCACTAGGGAAAGATTTGATGGCCCTAGTTACTTACTCCCCGATATATTCATAGCAGAGTCTAAAACTTCTGAAGATGGCGAGGGCAGAACCCTCAACACCGGCCATGGCTGGCCTGGACTGACCCTTGGTCACAGACTCAGTAGAATACTTATTAATTATGGGATAATTATCATGCGTTACCACAGTTATCGTTGACACACACACAGTTACTAAATGAATGGTATGCTCACTTGTGTTTCATCTCTTATCACCCCCTTTCACACCTGTGTCAGTATGGACTTATGCGTGCCTACCTATTGTTAGTATAGTTGGCTTTGGCCAGTGTATGTATGTATGTGTGTGCAGTCATGTGCTGGCTGGCAGGGTATTTAAACCCTGACAGCCAATCCTTGTGGCAGTCTTGTTCTAAGTCGTAGCTTGTCATCAATTATATTAACAAACCTAAATTTCTCTGGTTATAGTTGAGGCTAGGTTACTGAGAGCTAGACTCTGGTGGCAGCAATAATAGCTTACACCATTGTGGAGGGATAGCCAGAGCCAGACCCCCACACGTGAGGAACATCTGGATGGAAAATTGATATTGAGGAGAGGTTTGTTTTTCCTTAGGATAGCACTTTAACAGTAGCCATGTATCACTATTGTATAGTGAATTGGATGTCGAAATCACACCAACTTCCTGGCATGAGCACGTGAAAACTGCTTGATACAGTTCTGCATACACAGTTAAGAGAGTATCATAACTACAAACTTGCATGTATGTATATACGTGTATGAAAACTAGAGCACTACAGTCATTAGCAAGGAACTTCAATACAGTAATCTAAACAAGTGAAATATTTGCAAAGATTAATACAATTTTGGTTATCATGTTAGCTATAATTATATATATTTACCACAAAACAATGTTTGATGACCATGGTCAAAGTATCAGAGAGGATGCTCATAGATGGGCTCAGCTCTCTCACTCCCAGCTTGTCCAACCTCAGCAGGAATTATGTAGTGCACATCTACAGTCTCATAAGCCTGATTGATGTCCGTAGATATATCCCTAGACTTATCTTCTTCAACATTTCCATTCACATTCACTCCGAGAGCATTTTGATGTCTCTTTCTAATGCAACTGTAGAACAAATATATTTAATTTTACTAAATTAATAACTAGAGAGGAAGTGTGTCTTAGTGGCAGTTGGAGCCAACAAGAGAGACTGACTATGGTATATTATGTAATGATTATATGTTTATGAATGAACATACCAAAACAGTAGCAATAGGAATGTAGTTGCTGCAAGAACTCCAATGAGAATACCCATGATAAAACTTGTAGCGATGTTTACACCTGAAGTGGAGGTATCAGCTTGATCATTAAGCTGGTCCGAACAGATTTGGCTTGTAAATGTATTTACTGGTATGGGACACATCTTGCTCAGTGCAACATACTGTCCAGCCACATTTAGGGTGGGTTCCTCCTGCGATAGTAACCATGACAACAGCATGCTTATTAGTGAACTTGATGTGATTGTTCCTTCAGAGTTGGAGTGAACAAGATCAGTGGCAAAGTAGACTGATCGACCAGATGTGCTTAACTTCAGACTTGTTTCTTCTAAACTCTGTGAGCTGATGTTGCAGGCATTACATAGCGTGGACAATAGTTGTGCCAATGATATTTGAAGTTGCTGGATTGAACACACACACACACACACACACACAAATACACACACACACACACATGCACACACACACGCACCCACACACACGCACACACACACAGAGTGAGAGTTATAGAATGTCACTACAAACACATGGAGGTAGCTCTACATGCATTTGTAGATGCCAATACATGTATGTACAGTTTTCCTTGGAACCACGGAGTATCAGATCAATAAGGACAACCCAGAATGTTTAACTATGGAAACCTGTAAGCCTACACACATGTAGCTATTTTCACATTCAATGAGGATACATTAGCTTTTGAACAAATTACAAAATAGTTGTTTGTAAAAGGAAATGCTTGCCAAATGAAATTGATGAGTGCTGGTTAATTATGGATGTGGTATAGGTAATAGTGAGCCACTGTCATTCAGTGTGAAGTAAATTTAAAGAAACATTATAACAGCTGGACCTACATTTTCATTTCTGTGCTCTTCTTCATTCTGCAGTCAGAGTTCAGAGTTCTTAATCAGGTTGGGTATTAGAACTAAGCATTTTTTCTTCGTCTTCCTAGTTAGGGTGTGGCAATTTATCAGTTTTCCTAAGTCATATTCCTTGTTTGATTTCCTCAGCGATAATTTAAGTCAAGTCTGTATGCTCAATGGTTCCAAGGTTTAATTAAGATTGCGTTGCTTAAGTCAGTGGAATAGACATTCACTTATAGCAAAAATTATGCTCTTAAATCATAACAACCAGATTTTACTAAAGATCATGGTGTTCAATACTGTAAAATAATGCTTCTTTCTGCAGTCATAATGTCACTATGACAAAGCCAAGTTTGTTAAGATAATTAGTGATGAAAGAGGGTCAAGTATAGAGGGTCTGCAATTTCACTGCACACTTTATTCAACAATTAAAAATGGAAGGAATGATAGTGTCTGTCATACCATTGTTGTTATGCAACACCCCAAGTCTGTGTCTTCCAAAATCAGCTGAAGTGGAGCTGGAAAATACATACAATATTGAAAGTGTCATGTAAGAGCTACAGCAATGCCATATAAGTAAATGATCAACTGCTGCTTCAGCCAAAATCAATTCTGTGAAAGAGTGTGAGTAGAAGAGTCAGGGAAGTGGGGGAAGAGCAGTGTAGTATATATAGAGTGGGGGGCATTGGGGCACATGCAATTATGTGCATACAAAGTCATGTTCTTACCTCTTTCAAGGACTAGTGAGGAGTTTGAGACATTGTCTGCCTGACACCTGAACACTCCAAACAAGGATGTGGTTTGATGGCGTAAAGAGGTGCCATGGGTCTGGGCTAGCACCATGTTGTTATTCCACAGTGCTAGGTCAGTTGGCTGACCATTTATTATGTTACATTCAATTGTGTTCATTTCTTCAGAAGTGAGTACCATCTTTTCAAGCCACAGGTGGAGAATGGGGGTGTCTGTTAGAAGTAACCATAACAACCTTATACAACATACAAGCATACTAATGAGTGCACTGTGGAAGCTTAGAAATAGGTGGTCAGGAACTACAGGCCACTATATACATTATAAACATTAGGTCATCAGTCCAAATTATTACTTGGATTTGGTTTACTTCCAGACACTTGGATCTAACAGGTCCATCATCATAGCTATCATCTACATAATAGTGTGCCATGTCCGTCCATCCATCCATTAGTGTATCATGCTTATACACATGTGCACAGATCAAAATTTATTCCTTTGTCACGACTGCAGGGAATCCTGGAAACCATTTTGGAATTATACACGTGTACCCAAATACAGAACCCTGAAGAAAATACAGAATGGCTACTCCATGAGCTGCACAGTGCTAAACAACAATTATACAGCATGTAACAGAAAGCAGGAGAGCTTCAGAAGAGAGACAGAGAAAGAGAAGGGATGCAGCAAGTGAGAACCTGCAAGATAATTTGACTGGGAAAGAAGGAGTGTAAAACTGATACCAGCAGAGAAACTGAGGATCTATCCGAGAACAAAATACACTTCACATAAATTTCAGCAAGTGCAAGGGATGAGGAGAGAGCAGCAAACATTAGTAGGTGGAGGTAACTGAAGGCTGCACTGTTATAAAGGATGAAGTAGGAGGGGAGTACTGATGGCTGCATTCAGCATCAGGTGGTCAGGCAAGCATTAACTCTCACCAAAAACATTATTCTCATGAAAGGGTTTCAAATCTAATACTTACTTTACCCTTTCTGGCATATTATTATGTTATGATACTAAATCAATTCACAAACAATAAAGAATAAGGTATAGCACTATGGTAGATAAAAGGGTCTTCTTGAAAGAATGGTAATGTCAACATTTTATAATCTTAAACGCCCAAAAAATGAATAAAACACCTTCCAACCACAATACACAAACATTTTTATATCTTGCAGAGTTTCTTAGGGTACTTGCTAGTTATTATTATAATATTATTATAATTAACAGTATTAGTAGTAGTATTAGTAGCATTTTCACCCACTTACTATATATTTTGATATTCCAATATAATATGAAGATTGGAAACAGTGATGACCCAGGCGGATAATTACGAAGGTAGTGATACTGAGGACAGGTCCTTCTATTAATATCCCAGATATGAATCTCTGCCACATATACGTATATTCCAGTTATATCATCACTGTTGTTGTAGCTTATCCTCAGTGACTGCGTTATCTCATCACCATACGACACTGTGCGGTTGAAGATATTCTGATCATATATACGAATGTTATCTTTATAAAGATATGCGTGAACATGAAAACTATTCACCAGCACTGCAGCTGAATTGATCTTGATGACGTTGTCAATAGTTATGCTGTTAACGGAAGTACCTCGATATGCTGGAATATAATGGTCCATGATCACATCCTGTGCTGGCTTATATGAGGGAACAGAAGACTCGTGCACAATAAAAGTGACTGGTGCAAAGAGTGCAAGGCCCTCAAGTATGGGAAGAATATTCATATCACATGTCACTGAACTTTCTCCATACCTCTCTATTGAGTTTATTTTTACTTCATACTTCCCTGCATCAGATGGCACCATATTTGATATGGTCAGTGCTGTTCCATTATCCATTATGCGAGTTCTACTATTGGAAGTGACACGAGTCCCATTATGGTACCACGCCAGGGAACTGATGTAACGAGCAATATAACCATATGCACCAACTTGTATATCATTTATTCTCATTGCCATTCTTCTGTCGGAAATGCCATTCTCTACCTTAGGGAACAACAAAGAAACACCGAAACAGATATACGAGGAAATATGGAACGAGGAAACACTCGGACAAAAAGCTTCTAGAAGGAATTCGAGAGGGATGTTTTCTTCTGATTGGTCAGCAGCCCAGTGAGAGAGCGGGAAATCTGCTCGTAAATTAGAAAAGAAAAAAAGAACGAGGGAGAGAGTTAGTTGGAGTTAGTTAATGAGCTTGGACTGAGTAGAGTGTCGTAGAGTCATTGAGTAATTGATTTGAACTATTGCGTGTCACTGTGTTGAGACTTATTGAAATTGTTGTTTTGCTGTGTGTTTCTTGTTCTGTGAGAAAAGAAAGGCGGCATCCCTAATTTGGTGCTTATCTGTAATTAAACGTTGTTTTAGTCTCAAGTGATAGTTAGGGCTTGCTAGGGGGAAACCGGCTGTTAAATTGACTGAGAAGGAGTCAAATTAAAGGTGGGAGTAACGGCGAGTCGACATCAGAATTGGCTCGAGCGATTAA
The DNA here is from genome assembly GCA_028752905.1 of Cladorhizidae sp. MBARI D1340-BT2. Classification (NCBI taxonomy): domain Eukaryota; kingdom Metazoa; phylum Porifera; class Demospongiae; order Poecilosclerida; family Cladorhizidae; species Cladorhizidae sp. MBARI D1340-BT2. Next base: position 10,927,694 of record JAQNBH010000017.1, read on the forward strand.
GGTTGATACACTCGGAGAGCATTTCCGACATCTTCCATGGAGTGAGAAAGCTCGTGTGGTTGAGTCATCTGTATGCAACAAACCTGTGTGTGTGTGTGTGTGTGTGAGAGAGAGTTGTCATTATTTAAACTGTATATGTGGTTCTATTTCTACAATTTTTATTGACAGTATGGAGAAGAACATGTCTTGGATGTGGTGTTTATCAGTCTTGCCTTTAAACAGTATCCCTAGGCCTGCATAATCTAAACCGATTTTTAACCTTCAAATGCCCAGTTCTCTACTAATGAAATAAAGGGGGGAAAGCCAATGTGATGGCAACTGCAGACTTGGGCTGATTCTATAGCTTCTGAAAGTTGTTTGGCTGAGGAAAGATGCACAAGATGTTTTCTATACTATAAACTTTGTTCTAGACATAGTTTTACATAATACCCAGGGGGCGAAATAGGTTTAACAGACATGGCATGCTGTAAAAGGTTGGCTGCCCAAAATCATATCTATATATATTTATAAACAAAATGTATATGGACAATTTGAACCTTGTCAACAAGCTACTGGAAATCTGTAGGAAGCCTCTGAACAACATTAACCCTTGTACATGAATATCGCACTTTTGGCATGATCAGTCATTGTGGTTTATCATTGTCCCACGAATGGAATTTAGTTCTAGCAACCCCAAAGTCTATAACTAAGTAATTATGACAACTTGTACCAACTGACTACAGTAGCAACATTAATCTTTGTACCTATGAATAGTCAAGGCACTCTTGCAAATTACTAGCCCACTACCACATGGTATTTGTTTAGCTCCTATATTGAGAAGAATTGGCAGGTGACTGTGCGCCTAGAGCTGGAGTTGACCATTGGTTTAGGTTAATTAAGCCAGCTAGTGCTAGTGGTAGAGCACCTATCACAACCCACTACTTCCTGGCTCAAGTGCAGAAAGTATCGAGTCTGCCAGCAGGTTAAGTACAGCTGTTAAAAAATCATAGTAGCTGCTTTGCGGATAGTAATGCTACAAGAAAATGCAGCAATAGCTATCAAAGTTATGAGCCAGAAACCATAGTATCAAATAAATTTCCACTAAATAACTTTTTTCTCCCATTAAGTCAATTTATGTTGTAGGTGTCTGACAGAAGATGACTAGTTGTACAGGTAAAATGGTGCTGGAGGGAGCCGTGTCTCTGGAATGACTGAAGAGAAAGTGCGAAGACATGCTTACAAACTACACCAAGTGTGTCATATGACTGAAGAGAAAGTGCGAAGACATGCTTACAAACTACACCAAGTGTGTCATATGTCAAGGACCTGCAATCAAACGACTGTTGAACATTCAGCTAACAACAGCCCCAAAACTTCTTTTAGTCATGACCTGTCGACAGGACGAGACCTACAGAAGGTTGCACCATGATGTAACCAAGGACTCATGGGTGGCAGAGAAGTCCCCCAAGTGGCATGCCAACTGCAGAAACTTGTACATTAATGAAAAGAGCTACAGACTAGCAGAAAAGAGGCATCCAGGAGCAAGCTGCACAATGCTGGCTCAGCCAGAATGCAGTACCTCAACCAAAATGTCCATCATTCCCAGCAGGCATCGCACAGCAGCATTTGATGCCAAGAGTACATGCATCATATGTAACAAAAGGTGGCTGAAAGGAAAGATACCTACAGCCAGGGTGTCAACAGCAACCAGCCAACAGGCGATCGTTATGAAAGCCAAGAAACTGAGTAGAGAGGACATTTTGCTAAGACTGATTGGCAAGGACATGACATGGTCGCAAATGACATATCATATCACATACCATGCATGAATGCATTCAAGGCAACACGAGTCCCGACTGGTAAACAGAAGAATCTGTATGATGTGGCTTTGAATCATCTGGTGAAACAGCTAGAAATATCGTTGTTCCTTTCAGGAGAAATGTGGCTTCCTGATCAAGTCCTTGTGGGACAACTACCGGATGATTCTCCAGGAGCTAGAAGTAAAAACTGCAGACACATATAAGACCAAGAAGTCAAAATACCAATCTGCAGGCCCAGGAAAAAGTGATGAAGTTTCAGCCCTCCTACGAATGATACAGATCATTGCTAGTGGGGGTGAAGTTGACATAGTCAACTTCATCGGCACTCATGAATGCAGCAAACACCCCCATCACTGTTCAATGAAGATGAAACCATGAGAGCTGCAGGAACAAAGGCCAGTCTAGTTAAAGTCTTGAAGGAGGACACCAAAGTGAACACTGCTCCAGATCTACCACTACAGAAGAGGAAGATGGCAGTCATAGTAGATGCTATGCATGCTTTTCGTCACTGGTCCTTCCAACATTTGGAGCTATTGCAGGGCGCTACAGAAAAAATCTTCTAATAGATGTACCTTGATGGCACAGCCATCATACATTTCTGCTGTGACAGGTACAACTCACTGAGCCTGAAGTCTTCGAAGCGGCAGCATAGGTACCCCCAGTCATGACCACAAAGGCAGTTTGAAATCAGTGAGCAGTACAGAGACCCTGACCCGCAGGAGTTCTTCTCTGTGTCTGCCAAAAAAGCTGGACTTCTGAGCTTCCTGTGTGAGACATGGTGCCGAGAGGAGCAGCTTGCTCCAACTATAGGTTCGACCCAATTGTACCTGGGTGGTGGCTTCAAAGAAGAAACAAAGAGTGTACTGCTTATAGAGGGTACAGTCACTGATGTCACTGCTTTGGAGTCCAAACAAGAGGCTGATACTAGGGTCATACTGCATTCTGTGTACAGTGTCCAGAACGAGAAGGTGGACCGAGTGATCATACATGCAAATGATACAGATATCACTGCAATGCTGCTGAAAGATTTGCCTGAACTATGGGTTCGAACTGCACAAGGAAGTTATCTACCAATCCATGAGATTGCTGCTGCACTGGAACCTGCAAGCAGCCGAGGACTTCCCTTCATTCACAGTTTGAGTGGATGCAACATCACCAGCTACACCTACTTTACTGGGAAGAAGGTGTGGCTAAACAGCAGCAAAACCACTGACATTTTGGCATTGCAGATGATGATCAGGGACCAGTTTGGATCACAGCAGATGTTATCAACCAAGCAAAGGAGCTCGTAGTCGCTGTATATACCAACAAAGGGTGATGATTTTGAGGGCTCGGACCTTGGAAGGCTCAGAGTTCACAAGTTCCTAAACAACAAGTCTACTCTCCTGAAATTGCTACCACTAACAGAGAATGCATTCCTACAACATCTCCACAGAGAATGCATTCCTACAACATCTCCACAGAGAATGCATTCCTACAACATCTCCACAGAGAATGCATTCCTACAACATCTCCACAGAGAATGCATTCCTACAATATCTCAAATGTGCGGCATTAGCGACAGCAATCGACAAGAGTGCTCACATTTGCAAGCAGAGAGTTTAACCTTGTGAGGATTTTGGGTGGGCCATGGATGATGGAAAGCTGGTACCAGTGCAATCCACACACCCAACCTGGCCACAGCAGATGATGCAATCAATCTCCTGTGGCTGTATTAAGGGCTGCAACAGAAACTTCTCATGTGCAAAGAAAAACATAGCCTGTTATATAGGCTGCCGGTGTCAGGGATCGAAAAAGAAGTGCAGCCGTGCCCACTACACTGCCACCTTCGACAGCAGCAGTGAATCGGAAAGCGATAACTAACAGCAGGAATTTAGTTTAGACTTGTGTATTTTATTAGCTTTGTATAAGGTACATGCATTATTCACCAAAAACAATTAAATCCAGGATTGAGCGTGGATTTTGAACAATTATTTATTGTTTCTCCCCAAAATATGTTTCCCCCCAAAATATGCCGATGTAAACTGTTCAGAGAGTATTAACAATTTATTTGGTTTGTTGGAATTAAGTTTTTTCTTCAGCATTCTCAAGGAACACAGATAAACCATAATGACTAATTACCGCTAAAGGTGAGATTTCACGTATATGGTCAGAGGCTTCCTACGGATTTCCAGTAGCTTGTTGACAAGGTTGTCCATAATTATACATTTTGTTTATACATATATATACATATGATTTTTGCCAGCAAACCTTTTACAGCACGCCATGTCTGTTTTGGTTTTTTATCAGGTTTCGCCCCCTGGGTATAATACAACATAGCTTTTACTTGTTTGTCTTAACGAAGCCTATTCTCATACAAAACTGCTTTGTGTTTTGATTAGCTATTCCTCAAAAATATATTTTTACAAAATTGCAGAAAAAGCTTATGTAATTAGAGCATGACCTTAAGATCATACATCTCTGAACTAAAAGCTATTGTGCCATGCCAACCATTGGCCCAAGAAATTAATATACATACTAAATTACCACTGACATAATATGTCCCCATTACCATTCTTTAATAATGCGAAGTAGAAACACCCATGTGACTGAGTCATTGTATGCAACAAACCATCAATAAGAACAAAAATTTAAAAACAAACAACTGGCTATGTTGGATTGACTTGTCAAAAAAAAATGGAGACTATGCCTATGTAGAGACCACAACCAGTTAGATGACCCTTTACCATTCATTTAACTCAGTTAGTACTTTAAATTGTCAAACACTGAAGAAGAGACTGACTGTTGCACAGTTAAGATCTCAGACTCAAGGAGAAATGTGGCTGTTGGAATCAAAAGGGTGATCTGTTTTCAGACAACAAAGGAGAAGCTAGGTTGACACCGAAGGAGAGGTGTGGTTGTCAGATTCTGTTTAAAAAAGTAAGTGTCTTGGCAATATATGCTGATATGTTCATGTCTTAGCTGGACCTTAACAGGTCCAAACACATTGTATTTGCTGATAATGTTTAGAGTGACCACATCCACACCTGATGCAAACATGATAAAACTGTTAAACAAATCAACGCCCATTAAAGTGATATTAAGATAAATGAGTTCTTTGCAACAATTGGCAGCAGGTAAACAACCCATTTAACATCTGTTCCTATTCTGATATCTTCACCATACATGCCTAGTTAAATTTGCCCAGGTTTGCCTATGTTCTTCAAGTAACCTCTTCTTTCAGAAGTTTGAAGTAGCAATTTGTCAAGTGTTTCTCAATTAGCCATTGCATTCATGCACATAATTATGACCTGACAACCTTCTTTTTGAAAGTATGCCTGTGTCTCTCTGACAACAGATTCTGCTATGCCCCTTTTCTGTGTTCTGGTCTGCCTTATCCAATCTCCTGGACAGAACAACCATCCTTGATTGCTGCAAGAGCAGCCAGCATCAATTCATCTGATAACTTATTTTGTTTGTTGCTCCACATGTGGTCAACAAAGGAGGAGCAGACTTCGATACCCACCTCTTCTTCATCCTACCTGAGGCATCTAATGGATATGTAGTTAGCTGGATGGTGCCAATAATTGATTGGCAGCTGTTAATTTCATAGTTCAATATCATAGATGGTTAAAATGCACTCTGTGCATTTTCAAACCAACCTAAACTACCCAAATTGAGCATGTGTGGGCTAAACTACAATTTTGGTCACACCCATTCAAGTCCAGGTATGCTGACAGGCTTCTTTGCTGTCACACTTGTCTAAGCCAAATCGCTCGTATCACAAGAATGCATCAAATATCCTAGCATTGCATTACCATGATGACATCATTATCACAGGCAGATTGCTACCCCTACATGGCGAGTACAAATACAATGCAAATACAATAAGGTGCATTTTGGTTCAAGAATCTGCTCCATTGAGATGAACGAACTAAAGTTTGTGGTGAGATGTCTAGCTATCTGTACAACAATACTTACTGAGAAATCCATCCAGTGTCATGCCTTTCTCAAGAGAGATGGGATTCAGAGTGATTTCTGGTGGCTGTCAGCTTTCCTCTGCAGTAAGGTTTCTAGAAACAGCAGGAAAGGCCTGGAAGAGACAGTCTGCGATGGCAGAGGCGGCAGAGGCCATCGTCAATTTTGGGTGTGTGCTTTTCAACCTGCTCACTCGCCTTGTCAAACTGGAAGTTATTATTTTATATCATCTACTAATCATGTGCAGATATGTCTAACATACATTTTTATATTCTTTAAAGTTTGAAGGGGAGAAAAACAATCTCACTGATATGCTCTATGATGGGTATGGCACCCACACACCCATCAGACTAAACATAGCCATTAGTATATATATTATAGGAATGATGGCTATAATATAGCAATCAATAAATTATATTGAATCTACTGTAAATCTTGAATGCTTTGTGTTAAAAATAATCCATATGAAAATATTTCAAACCTTCACCAAGCAAAACTACAATTTTAGCCATATCCATTCAAGCCCAAGTCTTGGTCACCAGAAAATAATTTAAGTGACTGACCACGAGACAATACCCAATTAAATTCGGAAGAGAAATGAGTTGAAAAGCTACGAATGAGATAGCTGGTCAAGGCTACCATGTTCATAGAGCTAAATGGAGAGAAGTAGTTGGGAATTGCTGAATTACAACAGAGACAGTACTAATCTAAGAGATCAAGATACAGCTCTGGTGGAAAAAATGGCATCTTATAACATCAGAACCAAGGACAGTGACAAAGCTGTGTTCACTTCTCTAAACTTTAAATGTATTAGGAGAGAGCACTTTTCAAGCTCCTCTCTTCTTTACACTGCCTGGTCGAGCAGTACCTAATGATAACCTTTTTATATTTAATTTTTCCAGTGGTAGTAAATTTACTCCCATAGGGAAGAGTAACAATGTTGTAGCCCATGGCATTTTTAATTGTGCTTCTTTTTATTTTATAGCCCCTGGTTTTATTAATATGTATATAGCTTTTGGTTAGTGTGTACAGTGTTGCCATAGTATTGAGCATGCCCAGTATTGCCATTGCACTGAGCATGCCCAGTATTTTAGTTACTTGGTTACTGTTTATTTTTTACTGTGGTCTATATAGCTACATGGGTACACTTGTTGTTTCCTTTTTATGGCCAGCCAATTTAAAATTTTGTCATGCTCCAATTTTTGGTTGGTCTTGTTTCTCTATATGATATAATTGAACTATCACTCAAACTGTGGCAATGTTGAAAACTAGTACATGAGTGTCAAGGCCAAGTTTATGCGAATCCAGTGGAATAGAACCTCACATAGAACCTCACATAACCAGCCCTGCTTTATCACATTTTGTAACCTTTTCATGACAATGTTTCATATGTGCTCCTGTCTCTATACATAAGTACCTGACCTAATAGCTGCTAATACACATGTCATTAGCACTAAAATAACATTGCAGTGTTAGCTAAAAAATACACATGTGCTACTGTACTAATCCTACTGCTACTTATCAAGGCTTTAGCCTAACCTACCTTCTGTGCCTCATCTTGTAGTTTACATGCAAGCTTAAAACAGCTGATACACTGATTTCTTGACCACAATCGTGTTTGTTTCAGATACCAGAAATTCAAGCACGGTTAGTCCCATACATAGGGTTTTGATACACAAGGGTTTACTTTATTAAATGCATTTTCTAACTTTTTTAAATCTTGACTTTTTCGATAATCGATTTAAATTTGCTTTTTGGATATATTATAGCAAATTTAAATTGATTCTGAAAAGATATTGTATCTGTTTTATGTCAAATGAGAGTTTGTTGAGAGATTTTGTTACTCTACACTAGTCAGGCCCTTGATAGAGCTTCAGCTTCAATCAAATGGCTACAGGTAAAACAAACAGCATAGTATAGAGTACCTGTTTATCAGACTTAGAACAACAATAGTCTCTGACCCCAGACCCAGGATTGTTGTTTTAGTGGCAGAATTAAAGAAACCTCACACTTTGGTTTACCACACTGTTTATATATTATTTCAGGAATTAAAAATGTCAGGAAGTTGTGGTCTAGAATTACTAAACTATATCCATGATCATAATGGTCCACATAGCAAGTGATGATCCTGCATCCTGATCTTCAACTACATAGAATCAATATCAAAATCAACTAGTACTGATTCAACACTAGCTACTTCTTGCTCATCAACAGCTGTATTGCACTGGCAAGCAGCAGTCATCGAGCACTCAGAAGTTGAACTACTGCAGCTCAGTCACATACTACAAGACTAATCTCAAACACAAAGCCAACACAATACATGAAAACCACGCTTGGGTGGCATTTATTCGATGTCAGAAAAAAATTGTGGGTTTGTATAAATCAAAAAGAGGAAATGTTACAGCTAATTATGCAACTTTTCATCAGTGGCCATACTTGTGGGTCCTAGACCAACATTACTAGCTCTGTAGGTTAGCTTACTGCATTCTACAAGCTTTGAAGCTTCTAGATTGGATTTAGGTATAACACCGATTAAAATAATAATATTGATCACAGGCTTCCTTTAATTAATAAAGAAGGGCTCCTGGAAATCCATTGGTAAAACTATACACTGTAAGCCAACTTTCTCTTTGCGGAAGCTTTTTTGGTTGCTCACACCTATGGATGCAGAAAACATTAGCATCGAAGTTACAGTCCAGCCAACAAGATGAAAGTTGTCAAAGAGAATAATGGAAGAAATATTAATGTTTGAAGTGAAGCAATGGCTACAGCAAACTGGTCCAGGTCTTCTGCTTGAACTTCAAGAAGCTTGCATGGCCAAGTAGAGAGTCCAGATCCTTTAGTTGGCACAGTGATTCCTGATTATATACTCCCAGAGAGTATCTTACATGATCTTTGTCATCACAAGAACTGTAACTACAAATCAAGATTAAGTGCATCAAAGGATTATTATATTATAATATTATAAATCATCATAATTATTATGATGATTTTGGGAAAATAATTCAAGCTACAGAAGTTGTTGGTCAAATTATATCCATTGCAACTTATCAACTTACCCAGAGTTGCTATATGCATATAGGTGGCAAATTATAGCCTGAAGATTTCTTATTATATTCATCACTTGTTATAATCTAGGGCCTACTATAGAGGCAGGTTTTGGATGGATTGTGATTTGCAAAATACTTCAGCTTTTAGAATTTAGTCACTAAATCTCTAGAATTGGCCTATATTCTAATTACTGTAACTGCTGTAGCTAAATTAAGAGGAATGGTTGACCAATATATCTTAGCAAAGGGAAGTTGTGGAATACTTTATTTGATAAAATAATGCTGTGTTAGAACTATTGCTTGCTATATTACTACAAGATTGTAATGTTGTATGAACAGAGCATTTTGCTATTCACTGCACACTTTTTTATAATTATGATATAAGACTAGAACACTATGACATACATGATTAATTTTGCCATGTCTCCCACATGTATTTTCAAATAAACATGTACACCTCATGTAGTACAACTAAACCAACACAATGCTTGGCTCACATGCATAAAACTCCATAATGATAGAGTCTAACTGAGTTATGACTGATTAATGCTCTATGATCAGTACTCCATTAGGTGTTCTACATCCTGGAACCCAAGTTTGTCGATGTTGTAGATTATTGTGCATTTTTCATGGTCGGTTTAATCTTTCAGGAGGCTTTTTTGTTGCTCTCTTGACTACGGATGCAGAAAAGAAGATCAGCAAACTTGTATCAGTCTTCAGCTTGAACTTCAAGAAGCTACATGGCAATAATGGGGTCCAGGTAGTTTTGTAGGAATATGCTCACTGATCAGGGTGTAAACCGCACGATATTTAAGAAGATCAACTGAAATACCAAGCTTGCTTCTATATTATTATATCATTGGTATCAGTGTTTCATACAGGATTTTTTTTGTTTGAGGAATGAGGGTAAGGAAAACCAACCTCTGTGAGGTCTGGGATCCCCTATCCCCACGTGGTTTTTTTCTTTGGTGTTAATAATAATAATAATAATAATAATAATAATAATAATAATAATAATAATAATAATAATAATAATGAAAACAACAAGAACAACAACAACAACAATAATAATAATAATATCGAAATCATATATACTAATCATTATATTCAAATATGAAAAAGCATAAATATTGCTTTAAGTGGTAGAGGGTTATCTAACTGCTTGTTGTTTATATGAGGATGAGATTCACTTTTTTTGAATAGTCACTCCAACATAATCTCTAGAGAGAAACATCCAGTGAGCAAATTTAAATTAGTTAGCCAGAAAATGATTCAGTCCAACATAGATGTTGATTTTAAATGTTCTTGTTTAGCTGTTGTTGTTTTACAAAACAGTTCAACATTATGGAAGGAGAGAACTATACAAGAAAACCAAAAAGCAGATATGCCCCTATTCTTTTATCTAGCTTACTTCCAATACTTGGAACATGACACAAGTCAGCACATATATCTTCTCTTTGCTTCATTATTAGAGTCGGCCACCAGCTACAGCCTCTTTAGGACTTGAAAACACTCTCAAAGAGAACTCCAGAACAAACAAAACAACGTAATAAGCCTCCATATATTCCATGAAATATTAATTGAATCTGGGTTTCTGTTTCTAACACATACCACTGCACAGGATAACACTTTTTATGATAATCCCTTCCCTACTCTCCACAACATCATAAAATAAATTATCTACATGTTGTTTTTCTGCAGTTACTAGAGGAATAGGTAACCACATCTGCAAAAAATGTCACCCAATTCAAATAGCAATGGTAAGCATGCTGTTCAAAATAACATGATATCTGTCATGTGTAGTGGTGACGTGCAATTCCCACAGCACACATTTAACTACTGAACTCTGAAAGGGCCTTGTCTGGGAATAGTGGTGATCCTCACTAAAAGACTTACCATGTACTTCAATAAATCTATCAGCTGAGCCAAGGAGTGTGTTGTTCAATGTTACTGTACAGGAATACCAGCAGTACCGCAGGGTGCCCGAATAGAAAGTAGTCTTGTTAAAGCTCCCACTACTAGGTCTTGAGACTCCATCTGAATATTCCAAATTCCTCCATTGGTAAGTCAGAGGGGAAAACTGTACAACAGGGTCCACCATACAGGAGAATTGTACTGTCTGTTCAATTCTGAAAGGGCCTTGTCTGGGAATAGTGGTGATCCTCACTAAAGAGGCAGCAGCTTCAGCTCTTCTTTGCAATAGTACGTTACTAACTGCAAATATACAATACCTAAGTATAATATTGCAGTTCATATGTGACTGGAACTAGCTAGAGCTTACCTAAAATGGTTGATAGTAGGTACAACACGAGCATCTTAATGTCGATTTTTTTTGGAACAATCAACTAGGATGCTAAAGGTCAGTTCACCAGACAAATGTGAGCAGCTTGACTCCACGGCGAAAGGTGTACTGCCTCAGATTCAGAACTATCTAACAGAAGCGTGCTGCTAGGAATAAGGGGTAGCTAGCAGATTTGCTATATATCGTACGCATGCGTATGGCTAATTGCACCTCGCTTCAGCTGTTGGAATGTATGTAAATATTATGTCGTTGCCATTTTTCCCCCTATATAGCCTTATTACTTACTCTAACCTTATTGTGTTGGCCCTAACTTTATTAGCCATTTACTTTATTAGCCATTTACTTGGTTCTAATCCCAGAATCTACACCTATTTAAAATTGTGCATCCTCAGGGGAGACAGCACTTGAAAGGTGAGGGGGCCTCACCATTCATAAAGGGGGGATTATGTATAATAGTTGTCATGTACTTGAGAATATATTTGAGAATATACATAATACAATTGTATATACTGCAGCCAAAGTATTATATACGTTCATCATTTCTAGCTTAGCTAAATCTAAATTATCAGGGTTTTTTTTAATGAACGTAGAGTAATATAACATTGTTTAGCCTCTGTTCAGTTATCGATGACCGTGAATATGCTAGAATTTGCTTGAGTGCTGAAAACGCTTTTTCGGCTGTGGCAAACATTATTGGTATTGTCAAATACAGGCGAAGCAACTTGTGTACAGCTGGTATATAAGAGTTCCTTGAAAACCTCAATGGTATCCATAGCATCTCATATAGTGTGTATTGAAGTGACACTTCTTACCACTGGTTTGGCTTTCTTGATAATCTCGTGAAGAAGTGGCAGCTGTATGTTCAACCCAGACACATCTAAATCATCTTTGAAGTATGATACTCCAACTTTTTTCAATTCACTTTGGAAATCCACCTTATTTGCTTATTTGATTAATGCTTGCTCAATTGATACACAAATGGAATTTGTTTGGTTTCAAATCGACGTTGGAGTTCACCAGATAACAAGTCACAGGCTTCATAGTACATTTTTCTTGATAATCTATCACTGAAGAAAAATGGTGAGGTTCACTTCCAGTGTCGTGTCGCTGAGGTTGCCTTCTATTTCTAAGGACTGGTTGCTCAATTCCTTTTCTTCTCCAAATCTGAGTGCTTTCTCGGAGAATCCATTGAACTCCTCGTCTGATCTTAAACGTTTGAAGTATTCCTTTGCTACTTCCACTGCTAACCAAGCATCCTGAATGGCTATGTTCTTCTTTTGGAGACAAAGTGGTAACTGTTTCAGCTGCACTAAGTAAGAGGAACTTAACTACAGCCCAAAAAGTGTATTAAATTTCTCCAATTAATGTAGCAAGCCTGAAGCTTTTGTTCCGTAATCATCAGGGGTGGTCTCATGAATTTCTTCCAAAACTTCCAGTAGAACATTAGTAGAGCATTGATTGCTACTGTTCGAGCTGTCTATCTTGTTGGGCTCAACAACTTTAGGCTCACTCCACTGTCAGATGCTTGTTGAAGAAGAGATGAGATGAAGTCGCTTTGGAGAATATAGAATAAGTTTACCAACTTCCTTGTGCACTATTACCTACATCAGTGGCTTTGTCTGCAATTACTGAGAACCATGCAGGATTATTTCCTCGTATTTTCTCCAAAAGAGTACGCAATAAATTCTGACCCATAATTATCTCATTTACCGTTTGATGGCAAGTGAACTTATTAGACTAACCCAGATTTTAAGTTCCTCAACTTCATGGTTCCATGTAAGCAGTTGTTGCTTAAGGTTACCTTTTAGCTCAGTGTGGCCTTCAAATGCAATTCCCTGGCGAGCAAGATATTGTACTGCCCTCAGTTGACACAGAAGACCTGATCTTCTTGTCTGCTGAACATGCAAGGCCAGTCTGGCCCATTTTTTTCTTAAAAAAAATCTCACCTCTTTCAAGGGCCGTAACTCCTGAACTACACGTCTACACCCCCTATGCCAGTGATTTTATGCCCAAAAGATAGATCTCTCTTAGTGCTACAAAACAACATAAAAAATTGAGGATAGGGTCTGTATACAGTGTGTGACATGCAGAAAAGCTGGGGAAAAGTGAGAAAAATCGACCTTAAAACCCTACAAAGCCTAGCTAAAAAAATAAAACAGCTATGGCTTCCAAAACTCTTGGTAATATTGCTTAGACACTAATAAGTGATTTAATACAGTTAAATAGTGCTTGCTAAGTGCATTACCAGCTGTACAATTGGCTGCTGCCAGCGCTTTTAATTGCCACTAAGGACAATATTGTGAATACACTTATAACTTGGAAGTGCTTATAGCTATATACTACTTAAGTAACTCTATCAAATCATAGAGCAAAGACAGAGCTATAAAATGATATATAATTAAGTAGGTACACACTAATCTTTCTTAGAGATATCCTTTTTTGAAATTCAAAAAGGCTCTTTTTTTGGAAATCGCTATTGAAGTTGGACTATATACTTTCAAGGGGAGACAATGGTATTTTTGAATATTTTTTTAAAACTTGTGATTACAACTTTAGAGCTCCGTAGATTCTGTAAACTTCATGGTATAGACTTGATATATAGCTCAAAAGATAGGTCTCTCTGTGTGCTCTCTTTTGATACTAAAATATATTTCATAGGCATAACTATAGGCAAGTTACTAGACCCTAAAGTGGAGGGACCTCAAAAACCTCATCCCAAATTGCTAAGTGCTGAAATTGGTACCCAATGACATTTTTCATTAGGCGTTAAAATGACTAGGCGTTGCGCGCGGGTGGAAAATTGAGGGCGTTGATTTTCAACGTAATTTTGATTACTTTGGTTATCTCATCAGTTATCTCATCATGATAATTATATTGTTCAAAAATAAAAAATTAATAAATAAATCAATTTTCCATCGGCTCGCTTGACCACGTACTTATATTTTCATGCCTAATGAAAAAGGTCATTGAATAGAGGCGGGCTTCCTCTAGCCACTGGTACCAATTTCAAATCTTTGGCACTTAGCAATCTGGTTGGATGAGGTTTTTGGGATGCAGGTTTTTTAGGTCCCTCCACTTTAAGGTCTAATAATTTTCCTATAGTTATACCTATGAAACATATTTTAGTATCAAAAGAGAGCCTACAGAGAGACCAATCTTTTGAGCTATATATCAAGTCCATACCATAAAGTTTGCAGAATATACGGAGCTCTAAAGTTGTAACCACAAGTAAAAATTAAATAAAAATAAAAAATGCCTACCTTCAATTTTTTAGTTGAATGAAGTGTAGGCCTGAATAAAATCCACCGTAACTTGAGACTTGTGCTTCCAAATGTTTTCAAATTTGAAAGATAATTTGTACAGATGTTTAGAAATGATATAAGCACACACAAAAAAAAGGTCAAATATTGGGGGGGGAATGGGTTCCCAATTATAGTATAATATACTTCCTTTTGTCATCCATTTCACCTTTGCTTCCCTGTGGGATTAGAGAGCCTTCATGACTTCAATAGCTTTCTTCCAATTTTGAAATCCTTTTTCAGTGAAAGTATTCCCTCCCATTTTGCTAAATGTGAGCCAGTTGTGCTAAACAGCATATCGACAGTATAGGCAAAACACCACTTTTCTTTGGATGCAACACTTAGCCACATGGATACAGATAGCTACTGCTTATACCAACTTGACTGAAAATTTTGATTTTGGTACCTAATTAACAACTGTAGTGAAGGCTTATCTTTAGGCTGAAAAGTCTTTACCACAGCACTGAGATGAACAACCTGGAATTGTATCCAAGGTTTCTGATGTGCCTACCTCATTCTCATCTTCAACTTTCAAATCTTTTAGTTCAGATACTGATGGATCATTGGTAGCATCGATAATAACCTCTTCAGACTACTTCCTCACTTTCTCTTCCTCTCTTGGGCTTTGGAGCTGACACTAAATAAAGTTGCTTGTCTTTTTGCCGTTGTGGAGTCTGGCTTTGCTCACAATGCAGCAGCTATTCTAGGCTTGGTTCAAAGTACAGCAGCGAATTATATCATGTGTATGTAATGTTATCTGGTAGTGGTGTTAATGTTTTTACAAAAGAACAGAACAGAGTGCTAAGGTATTATTTTAGAGCACCCCTCTCAATCTCAAACGCTGGCATATTTGTGTTGATCCTCGCTGTCCCCTGTGCATGAATCGGTCTCCTACTGTGCACCACATCCTATCCAATTGTCCAGAGGCTCTGAAGCAGGCGAGGTAGACATGGAGGCACGACTCTGTCCTGAGAGTGGTGATATCTGGGATTGAGAAGTTCATGGAGCCGGATGCCTGCTTCGCAGATCTTCCTGGCTACAGGGCCAGTGACAAACACCCTGCAACTATCCCTGCAAATATTCTAGACACCTCAGCTAGACCAGACATGGTAGTAAGGAGGAACAATGAAATGTTCTTGATTGAACTGACCATTCCGTTCAATTCACCGGAGTCCATCTTAAAGGCTAAACAATGAAAGGAGTCAAAAGCGATCTAACCAACTGTCCCCAAGTGACCTTGAGGCACAAGGATTCTACTACTCCTTGTACACAATCAAGATAGGAGCTCTAGGTCACTGGTTGCCGTCTAGCCGACAAGCCCTGATGGCAGTTTTTCCCTCTATCTGAAAACCACAAGCATCCAAACTGCTAGATGCTGCTGACAACTGTTTCGTGCGAGACTGGATATATGTCATGGAACTCTTCTCGACCACTGCTTTAATTTAACTATTTACTATTTATTATTGTGCTGTCATTATTTGTTTATTGTCTCACAAGCCCTTGCCAAGCCCCTTCTCTAGGTACTTCCTAGAACCAGGACTCCTTGTGTTCTGGGGTCATGATACATTACTGCTGTGTATGTATTCACTTTATTTGAATAATAAAGTTGGTTTTCACACATTAAGTTGTTAATCATTGCTATCCAGAAAGTGGGGGGGCTCCAGCCCCCCTGCTCACCCAGGTTCTCTGCCACTGTTCCTGAACGGAGTCATGTGGAGAATCCAGTCCCGCTCCTCTTATATACACCCGACTTGGTGATCACGAAGGTGTCAACCACAGCTTATCTTGGCCTGGGATGCACTTTTTTCAGCTGCTCAGGGCGCCCAGGAAGGAAATGCCTGCCATGATTACTGGTTCCTTCATCCACCTTGGCAGATGTGTGATCTCCCTATCTGGAAGAGAGGTTTACCAGCAGTTTTGAATACCACCAGTGATATCTACTCTCCAGAGATGGACCCTAGAAGGGTCGGCCATCACCCAGGGGCATGCTCTCTCTGTGTGCCATGAGATGAAAATGACCGCCCATGCAGGAAATTCCACCCTTACCTAAAACCTTTCTTCCTCAATGAGAAAATGGTACTGCTGTAGCCCGAGTGGTTAGCTACCTCTGGGTGAATACCCCGCGACGCCTAGGTACTCCAGGGGATTGGCTACTCCACCAATCACCCTACCTAGACCACTGATCTCCGTGACCCAAGTCTCAGTCCTCTCTACTTAGGACCTTACTCCAGTATCACCCCTCAGGTTGACTCTCTATCTCTTTGTCCCTGTCAGGGAACCAAGCATACACCTAGATATACTTACAACTATCAGATAAAACTCCAGAATCTCACTCTAACCAAGCATACACCTTGATATACTTACAACTATCAGACAAAACTCCAGAATCTCACTCTGGTGCCTTACAATACATATATATCCAGGTATTTCCTAACAGTCACCTGATATGCCTAGCCAATCATAATTATTGCTCTAGAACAGTTATCACAATGCTGTGTCCTTGGGGTTGTGGTGGTGTAGACCATGTAGTGATCATTAGCTGTGGGTTGTGGTTGCTGTGGTTATGGTGGGTTATTGTTTGGGAGTGGTCCTGTTGATTTCCCTGACACAGAGGCTTGTTGCTCAGTTGGGCTATCCATTATCCCAATGGTAGTTGAATCTCTTGGAGGTTAGGGGGGAGGGGGTTGAGTCTACCAAAGTTATCAGGACCATTGAGCTCCACAGCAAAATCCCTCCTGAAGAGTGCCCTGGAGAGAGCCCGCCTATTTCCAACTTAGGTCTGAGAATGGACGACAACACCGTGCGAGTTGCTGCAGGGCTTAGACATGGGCTTAGTTCTAAGAAAAGCGAAGGGCGCCATTATTGTCATGGTGCCAGAGCTCCGACTATAGCACGCATCACTTCTAGGCTAGACCCATTAGGTCTACAGATGGTAGGCGACCGGATGGGGCAATGACGATCCCATAGAATGTCAAGCTACTAGTATGGGTGCGACTTGCCTAGACACCTTTGCACAGTCCTACCGACACAATGCCACCAATAATGTTGGAGCAGTGGCAGATCTTGCTGACGAGAGGAAGTCAGCTAAGTACATCACCTTAGGGCCTGGCTATTCCTTCACCCCTGTGGCGATTGAGACTTTGGGTGCCATTGGGAAGAGGTCACTGGCAAGGAGCTGGGCCACAGAGTGGGGCAATGTACTGGAGAGGTGAAGGCGAGAGCGTACTTTCTTCAGCATTAGCTGTACAGAACGCATCTGTGGTGATGTCAGTGGGGGGGGCTGGTCAGGACTGGACTTGTTCGAGTTCTTGTCTTATTATGTATTCTACAGTAAAGCAACCTGAATCTTTTGTGTTGATAGTTATGATCCAATATGCACAGTGACAGGGAGCCATGGTTGAAAAAGAGATAAGGTAAACAAGTCTTACGAGAATGTGCCTACGTCAGGACCACAAGTCCACAAGTCTATCCAATAGACATTGTTTTTAAGTAAAAACACTTTTGTATCATATTTATTTTGTAATTTACCAGTACTTTTATGTTCCACCATAAATTATATCTAATTTCGTGTATATAGCTGGTCATTCTCCCTTCTCACACGGCACCTTGGTATAAACTCACCATGAAAATCAGAATGAAGATACAAATTAGGATGATAATGACTCGGCCAGGACTAATCCTATAGCTGCATTGTGTCTTGTATATTCTCCATATTTGGGAACCTGCGCTCAGATTTATCCCAGTAAGGAACAGGGTAGTTTATTTTATTTAATCAGCCAATGGAGTAAAAGTTGATTGGATTGGAACAAAGCCTGTCATATTCTCTACACCTATTTGGTAATGTAATAAAAAAATACCTGGAATAATTAACATGCAGTTACAGTTAAGTGTCACAATGAAAGTTCACCCACCAGCACTCAGATTAATGGAGCCAGATCCAGTAGGTATATATAGTTCTCATCCGACTTGAGCCACACTTAACTGCCAGTGGCATGCATCATGGTGTTAATGGCATAGGTATGGACATGTACTTGATCCTTACTCAAGATCCTCTAAATGAACACACCAACTATAGCCCTAGATTTGACTGAAGTCTAAATGACTTGGGAGACACCAATTCTATAAATACATGACCATTCTGCACTCTCACTGGCTTCAAGTCCACCTATAAGTGCAGCTCTGATGAAATAATTATACTCAATAGCCTTCATCTCTGCACTTGGAAGTTCAGTCTGGCCTTTAATTAAGATGATCTTCCCATTAGTATATAAGAACTGCAGGACAGTCATAAGTATAATATACTGAGGAATGATGACCTGACCCGATCAGAATTTGAGATCCATCACTTAAGTCAGGGGAAATGGGGACACATCATTGACCAAGTGCCGAGAGCATATAAATAAATTTTTTAAAGTGAACAAGCAAACAAGCAACTCTAGGAAGAAAACTTGCCTCCATATTTGCAGGTGGAAGAGAAGGCAACTAAAAGCAATATCATGTCTCAACTAACTTTGGTGCAGACCAAGACCAAGAAAGTGCGATTTTTTAATTCTTATTAAGGTATATAGTGTGGCTAAGCGAAATGTAGTATGTATATATGATTTCAAGTAGTTGACAAGCACATTACAATATATCCTACTTTTGGTAATTCAGCAAATTCATTCCCAGTCATCTACGTGTGCAACATGTGTATAGATATTACGTGTGCAACATGTGTATAGATATTATACCTTCCCTATAAGCACAAACCTGCTTAGTTTGTATTATGTCTTAACTGTATGAGTATACAGTGAAGCAACCTGCGAACATTTAAAAAGTAGACATGTAATCGTTCATTGAATAATTTAGTCACATGAAAAACAAAAAAAGATAGGTCATTGAATAATTTAGTCACATGAAAAACAAAAAAATATGGCAGTTAGCCCTACGCGTATTATATTTATCACAAATGTAATATATAACTATGTAGACAAACTGAGAGTGAACAGGATATGTCCCTGTAGATGATAAATGAGGAATATCTGTAATAGTGTATTAATAAAGTACTATATAGCATATATACACAAACCAATGCTCGAGTTACGTCCCCTTGTTCTTGAGATGGCTGAAGTGTTCCAATGTCCTTGAAACTGCATCGTCAAATCCCACCACAGGCTTGTAACCAAAGTCCTTCTTAGCCCTAGCACAGCTGTAGTAGTGGTGAGTTCCTGCCAGAGCAACTCTCATGGGAGAGAAAGTGGGGTTGATGGTGACCAGCGGACTGAGCAGTGTGCAGAACAACTGCACTATCACTGCAATCAGGTAGACCAGCCAGTAGGGGAGGTGCCAAGTAGGAGCCTTATAGCCAAGACCTACCACAATGCGCGACATGAAGTCCCAGAATGGCAGTGGGGCATCATTGGTGATGAAATAGCTCTGCAAAACCATTTTGGACTGAAGAAAACTACATACATTATCCTTGTTATTGTTATTACCTTCCCACAGATCACTGAACCAGTCTGCAGGTGCTCTGCAGCAATAATGTGGCCATGGACCACGTTCTCGACATAAGTGAAATCGACAATGTTCTTCCCATCACTATAGAAACAAAAGTGGAAGTGAGAGGAAGTGACCAAAGGAAGGAGATGATGAAGTCAAAGAGAAAGAGAGAATGAAGAGGAAATTGGAAGACATGGAGTGGGAGGAAGTGATATGATAGACACCACGCTGAGATCTTGCCTTACCCGATAATGCACTTCATTTTACCAGCTTTAGTAGTAGCGATTATTGTTGGAACAGCTTGGGGGTCTCGGGGCCCAAATATTCCATGGGGTCTTATAGCTACTGTCAATAAGTTCCCTAACCCATTTGCTGCCAAGACAATCTGAAATGCAAATATATAAGTACTTACAAACTGAGAGCATTTATGTTCACTTTGGCTGTGTTTTTGTCGGTCATCTTTTGATTAGACTGGTGGCTGGCTCACGATATAGAAAATTAGCACACAGCATGACACCTTTAGAATGCACACTCAAGTTCTAAAAAGCATGTTCTGGGAGGTACTGCTGCATTGCAAAAGCTTAAACTCTTGATATTGCAAACCAGCCTTTACTTTGCTCTACTTATTGCATATTAGCACTAGTAAAATATAAGCACATACTTATTTATAAGTCTAGAGGAAAACGGTCGTTCCTTACCTTGTTATACAAGGAAGGACCTACACACTGCACATGCACCATTTATTTACTGACGGTCACTTAGATAAAACTCTCAATGAACTCTCAATAGATTACAATGACTATATTTTAACCTTCGAATCAAGGCTAAAGCATTAGCCAAAACGTCAAGAAGAAGTTGATTATCGAGAAAATTGTGTAAGATACTTATTTTTGCCATGGTATTAGCTTGAAAAAGATTGAGCTTTATCTTAGCCAAAGCAACTATGCGAGGAAGAACGGAAAAATAGCAATAATGAGTGAGAATCAGTGGCAACAGCAAACTGGCCTTGGTCTTCAACTAATATTAACAAGCTGCATGGTCAATTGGGGGAGTCCAGGTCGTTTTCATAGGCATGATGTCTCCCTGAGTAGACACTCTCAGAGTGTTCCTCTCATGTGATCTAAACTTTCATAAGAGCAACTGCAATATATAATATTAGAGGGTGCACAAAAGGTCCCCCACTCCACCCCCACATAAAAAGTAGATATCACTTACTGGACTTTGGGTTTGGAGGTATATAAAAGGAAAGACAACTCATGCAAGGTAGGGAGTTCCTCCCACACAATTTGATTTCATTTCGTTTTGTTTATACAATGGCATGCACCTTCCAGATTGTAGCAAATAAACACAGTAAATGATAACATCTACAAGACCCCCCAAAAAATAAGTATATAATGCATGCATTATGGATTGACAGGAAATGAACCCAATGTCATTTACATGACCCTTTACCATAATTTACAGATTAAAAAACAGAGTATTCATCACCATGATATTAATAAATAATAGTTCATTATATAAATAAATTAAGGGTGCTTCATCTATATTGGTAAATTCGTACTTCAATTCATTTTTGACAAGTCAATCGTCAATCTAATATTGTTATTTAAAAAAAATTGTCTCGTTTCTATTTTTGGTCACACGGCAACCTACAAGTAGCTACTCAGTATAACAACAAAACTAACCAACCGTAATGTTATGTTTATTACTACATGTGCCTACACCATACTGCCACATTATTAGGCACACCTCACTTATAAGTGAATATTCACCATTAGGAACAGGTCAATTCCGCTTCAGGTATCCCAAATTGTTAAATGATTCCAAAACCTGGACATCTTTTTTCCTTGTTTCATGCTCAGTTCTACTGCAGGTCTTCAAATAGAGCACACTAGAACTGCATTATCATTGGGTACCTCATGGTACAGAGTTTCTAGTTCCTAGATCCAAGAAGCAAGTAAGGGCATTGTACTTACAGGCTATATAGATGATTTCAGCATTGGCTTTTAAACTGACCTACCAGAAACTAGAAGCCTAATCAAGACATATGGAATGAACGATTTGTCAAGCACTCTGGTGTAAATTGAAGGATCAACTTTCAGGGTTTATGGGATTTCCCCCACTTATTCATACTTCAAACAGATGCATCTGATTGTGGAGTGGGTGCAAGTTAGGGCAAAGATGAGAATGATGACTATCCACTTACCACAGTCAAGGCTACTACCATGGGAGAAAAATTAATCCACAGTATTTGAAGGAATGCCTGCAATAAAGCTGGAGGTTCGTATTTTTTGTAGGCTTCCTGATCGAGACAGACCATAGGTCACAGCAGTGGCTCAATAGCCTGAAGGAGAGTTACTCACGCCTTGTTCGATGGAGCTTGGCTCTACATCTGAAGGAGAGTAATATACACCTTGCTCGATGGATTCAAGGTAGAATATCATGCAACAAATGCAAGTGCCCTCTCTCGAAATGATCAACAAGATGGTGAGGGGAGGGGGAAAGAAATGTGCAGGATTGCTGACTTTATCTACATAGTCTCCTCCCAGATCCACCATTAGTCTCCTCACAGATCTACCATTGACTCATCCCAGATCCACCATTAGTCTCCTCCCAGATCCACCATTAACCCCTACCAGATCCAACATTAGTCCCTCACAGATCCACCATCAGTCTCCTCCCAGATCCACCATTAACTCCTCCCAGATCCACCTTTACAGAAAATCAAATAAATGAAGGTAAAACAACAGATGCCACAAGCGAAAATCATCACTGAAAACTGGCGTAGTAATTGCTCATAGAACTGAGGTTATCGATCGGACGCCTTGGATACCATGCTACGTCAGTGTAAAAAAACCTATTTTTGGTGTGCTTTTGCAGACCCATTTGACCATGACAGGACCAACATCATTGCATATAGCTGAGCTCTGTTTGTGAAATAAACAAGTATTTACGATAACAGTTACATTAATTGGTGGTCGAGGTATCATCGCCAAGATCTCTCCACTGAAAAAATATATATATATATATAGTAAATAATAATTGTTGCCAATCAGTATGTTCAAATAACCTTACGAAAAGAGGCATGTATTACTTTCCTGTAAAAATTCAAGTTTCTTGAGGTAAGTTGTTCCACAAGGTGACAGAGCCAGGCACAAAAGAAAACTTGAACACCTACATCTTAGCATATGATTGATTCAACAGGGGTACCTGTCCTTGGTTATTCTGCCGGTTCAGTTTGATATAATGAATACATTGTGAGGAAATAGCCGCTGGCCTTACATGATTTTGAATACCATACATACTTCAGAAATATGTGATTCTCAAGAAATGGGCTGCTTTCTCCCCTTGATATCATCATCGTTTTACACTTCATCAAAGGAGACCTGCTCAGGGAGCCTAACGATGGCGCTTTTGACACAGCAGCAGCACCCCTCAAGTCACTTCAAGCACAGCATCACTAAATGCAGCTAACTGTTACTTTTGTTGTTGTTTTCTTGTGTTTGCTCTTTATGTCAAGCATATGGTGATAGTCAGTGTCATGTTGGTTTTCCAAAGTTGAAGTATTAGTCCGTTTACTAGTAATATATGCAGGCATTGAGTGGCAAGCGAACAAAAAAAATCTAGGGAATGCTGATGAACCGAGTAACTATTTCCATCATCCTTTCCTGTCAGCTGTGCATCTGGTCCTTACCTGCCTATGCAGCCAAAAAAATGTATGAAAGCCTATGAGCTAGGTTCTAGAGTGCTTGTGGAATGGTTGATAGGGTTGTTTGACCTATTCCAGGCTGCTATCTGGTAATGGAGATATGTTTGTGGTGGTTATCTGGTAAGGCTATACTGTATCACTGCCTGGCTTGCTTCCCAATCGCTTACACTTAATCTAATGATGTCAAAATGCACTCTTATAAACAATCTCTTCTTACTAAGTCACTGCCACTTCTGAGTATCTCTGGTTCTCTAATTCAGTTAGCGACTGAGTTCAAATACCTGGGAATCCTCTTTTCTTCATCTCTATCTTTGACCATCACATTTTTACATCTCTTTCAAGACCCGTAAATTACTTGGTCTTCTCTACCATCATTTCTACTGTCATTTAAACTTGCCTACTCTTCTTCGCCTCTACAATTATCTTATCTTTCCTCATCTAGAGTACTGTTCTTTCCTCTGGGACACTAAACCATCGCATCTTTCATCTCAGCTTGATAGAATACAATACTTTGCATATAAATTATGTAATCAATGCTCCTTTCTCTTCTCACTAAGCTTCTTCTTCCATCTCTATCCTCTCGCCTCCATAATGCTAAACTCTTCTAACTTATTCACATAACATAGATTATTATTCTATTCTCCCACCATGCCAACCTACTCCCAGCTACAGTCTCCGATCCTTCCACCCCAGTAATTGTCTGCTAATCCCATAGAGAACTTGGCCTGCTTACCTTTTATTTTTCCCTACTACTAATAGGCTCTGGAACTGTCCCCAATTACAATTATGATGATCGTACCCCATTTATGTAAGCCTGCATTTTTTAAGGCGAGTCACGTGCTCACTTTTTATTTTACAGGTGTTGAGCATATGGTGATAGATACGACTGCTAGGTATGGAGTGGCAAGCAAAGAAGTTTACAGGCGATGTGATTTTGCAGAGCTTGCTGGTCTTGTTTGTTATTTGTCCTATTTCTGGATAGCTATGTGCTAAAGGGTCACATCAGCTAATAAACCATGCAGCCTGTTCTCCCTTGTGCAACACAGCCAGGCCGGTGTCCTAGCCCCTGCTTTACAAGTCCACTGTCAGTTGCAGTCCAAAGGACCTACTTATGCATGTGCTGATTTTGTCCTAACTGTAGTCTGAGATGGAATCCTGTGAGCTATGATGAAGTATTTCAGTGTTTAAGTGATACAAAGGGGTGTTTAGACAACTGAAGGAGATCAGTTCGCAGATTTTCTGAAAATACAGTGATTAACTTCTATTTTACTTTCATAATGGTCAGGTTAGTTAAAAGGAGATGGATTTCTGACAAGCAATGAATATTGAACTATGAAATGATAAGCTGCCAATCAATTATTGGCACCAAGGTGCACCAGTTATCAGCATACCGACGTCACCTGCAATGTCATAGTTTACATTAATTGTCCAGAACATTGCTGACATTGAGAAGCAACTGTGCCAGTTCCTCCATTACTGTATATAGGACAGGATTCTAGTTTCTTGGTAATTGATTGATTGCCAAGTTCATTGCACTCGCAAGTTAAGTTTGCCGTAGCCTTGTGTCTGGTTAGATTGTTGTCATAGTTGACTGGAGCTATGTTACAGAACTACTCACTTGTTTCATGGAACTGGTTGACTAACTAAATAGCTACTTTATCCAGCTAATTACATATCCATTAGGATGCCTCAGGCAAGATGAAGAAGAGTTGAGTATCGAAGTCTGTTCGTCCTTTGTTGACCACATCTGGAGCAACAAACATAAGCAGTAGTCAGATGAGTTGATGCTAGCTGCTCTTGCAGCAATCAAGGATGGTTGTTCTGTCCAGGAGATTGGATATGGCAAGACCAGAACTCAGAAAAGGGGCATAGCAGAAATCTATTGTCAGAGAGATGCAGGCATGCTTTAGAAAAGAAGATTGTAGGGCATATGTGCATGAATGCAATGGCTAATTGTGAAGCACTTGACAAATTGCTACTTCAAACTTCTGAAAGAAGACGTTACTTGAAGAAAACGTAGGCAAAGCTGGAAAATTTAACTAGGCATGTATGGTGAAGATATCAGAATAGGAACAGGTGTTAAATAAGTTGTTTATTGCACAAAGAATGCACTGGCTCTCATTTCTCTTAATATCACTTTAATGGGCGCTGTTTTGTTGAACAGTTTTATCATGTTTGCTGAACAGTTTTATCATGTTTGCTGAACAGTTTTATCATGTTTGCATCAGGTGCGGATGCGGTCACTTCAGCAAATACAATGTGTTTGGACCCGTTAAGGTCCAGCTAAGACTAAAGTAATCATGCTTGGTTCTCGTTCTAGATTCATCAACTCTTATCAAGAAGAAATATGCTGATATATACTGCCTCATTCATCGTGTAGCCTTTGCCTCCAAGACACTGCCAGCTTCACTCAAGAAGACCATGGCTGTGGTTATCCAGGTTGTCAACTACATCAAGAGCAGTGCCCTGAACACAAGGCTCTTCCGCCAGTTCTGCCGGGACATGATAGCCACTCATCAAGATCTACTCTTTCACACAGCCGTTCACTGGCTCTCGAAAGGAATGTGCTTGGGCGGTTTTTTGAGCTTGCCGATGGAGGAGAGCCAAGGAAAGAAGGCCGAGCATCTCCTTCAGGCTGTATGAGACTCAGACTTCAAGCTGCACCTAGGATACTTGTCAGACATCTTCGAAGCTTTGAATGCCCTAAATTTAAAACTTCAAGGAAGGAATACAACCATCATCATGCACTCAGATGCCATCAACACCTTCATAGCCAAGCTGGGCCTATGGGGGAGAAAACTGGACAGTGTAAATTTCTCTCCTTTCCACCGTCTAACTGCTCAAGGTACTGGGTAAGAAACAACTGGGCAAGGAGCTACAGAAGGACATAAAAGCACACCTTTTGTTTCTCAAAGAAGAATTTGTCTGATACTTTCCCGGGGTTGATATGGAGAGCAACCAGATGATAGTTGCCAGAAACCCTTTCCGATGCTCGGATTTGGTGCACAACCTCCCTGAAGATGTGCAAGAGGAGTTCCTTGAGCTCATCAATAATACAGCAGCTAAAGAGGAGTTCCAGCTATTCAGTTTGTCAGACGTTTCGGCAAAAATGTACCCAAGCTCCCACAAAACAAGTGAAATTGCCTTGAAAATTCTAGTTCCCGTTTCATTGACCTACCTCTGTGAAAGTGGCTTTTCATCCCTTTTGGTTATTAAATCAAAGGCAAGAAACCGATTCAGACCTACGATGTGCCCTAAGCAACAAAACAGTTCCAAGAATCTCTGATCTTGTAAACAAGAAACAAGCACAAAGATCCCATTGAATTGATACTGCTGTCTGGTGTTTTATGCTGTGATAAAAAATTTTGATATGCCCTATGTATATGAATGGGGGGGAGGGGCTCACGGAAGGTTTTGAGACTCTGAAATGGGTCGTGCCACCCTCCCCCCCAGAAGGTTAAAAACCACAGGTCTAGAAGAACCTATCAACATGACCATATAAGCTGACCAATCTGTGAGAAACAACTAAGAAAGGTCACAGTTCAGTTCACCAGTTTACTTTGTTCATTCAGTTGTTTTTGCCTTTATTATGATCTCTAGCATAGTCACCCTCTACAATAGTTAGCTCCAACAACTGTCTTCTCATGAGGAAGAGCAAAATCATAGAGATACTTGGTTGCAGTTTTGGTTGCCACATCTGGTGTGCTCTCCAATTCATCATCATTTTCATCACAATCATTTTACCCAGCGAGTTTTCATTCAAGGTTTTGTAGCTAACTCTCCATCACAGTTCACATACTCCTGCCAGGTCAGGCCAGTTTCAGCCATAGCTCGAACTCAAACTCGTCATCTTCATTAACCGTGCATTCAAGTTTTTAACCACATGATCACATTTCCTTTGCCAATTCCAAATGCACAAGGACATCGCGAAGAAGCTGCTTCCTCTAATTGTTCTAACATTTTGAATAGTTTCAGCATCGCAAGGCTGCAATCTAGGTTGTTGTTGGGAGGAAGAAACACTAGTTCTACCACTTGAACTGATAATATCTGGGGGGGGAATGTGTCATGGATTCTCTACCTGAAGGTCACCCCTGGACAAGATTCCAAGATACAGGTGCAAAGAGAATACCCTGAACCCCATGCACACACATTAAACACTTAACAAGTAAGCACTTAGGGCAGTGTGAGAATCATTTTAATGGTTCTTGTCATAAAATGGGAGGCAGTGTACAACACATTTCCAGCTACCCATGATGTTTAGGTGGCCAGATCTAATTGGCCAAAACATTGTGTGAAGTGCATGCATATTACCATGTATGGTCAAACCTAAGTTCACAGCTGCTAGCCTATTTAAGGGAGCCAGTTGCTGAGCTGAGGAGGCTGCTCAGGGTGCGATACAGTATATGTGAGTGCATGAAGATTTGTCATAAAGCTTTACTCTACTTACTATAAGTCAGGATTACTTAGTCCAACCTTAATCCTCCACATTGGTGGCAGCGACTGACTCGAACCAACCTCATTGAAACAGAGCAGCCTAGACTCCTGAACATTGCCATAAGAACCAGAGGACAGCAACCCACCGAGGATAGCACCCTACTGACCCCTCCACCCTAAGCAAGTAGGATAGACGTTTAAAACGTGAACATTGAGGACGAAATAGAGACTGCAGTCGATGCAGTGACCCAGAGACTGGCGAAATTGGAGTCTCAACTTAGGAGAGAAATGAAGTTTATGGCAGAGAAATTGAGGAGAGAAGAGAAGGAAGACCAATGACACGAAGCAGACATAGTCAAGGAGGAGAGGCGACTACAATACACTCAAGACCGAGAAGAGGCTATCAGGAACGAGATGAAGGAAAGAAGAAAAATGATGCAGAACGGATGGATGCAATTCATGCAGATGACCGTCCAGAACAGTACGGATGCAAGATGAGTGGAGAATGAACAGAGGAGACTGGAATGAGAGGATAACGAGCGGAGACACCTGGAGAGAGAGCAGAGGTGCACCAGCAAAGATGCCCCTAAGCTGGCCCAACACAAAGACATAGTCGAGATTGAATTGTTCTTGGAGAATTTTGAAGCACACATGCTGACCTTTGTGGTACACAATGACTATTGGATTGCCAACCTCCTCACTGTCCTGGATGAGAATCCCTCAGCTTTCAGGCTGACCTCCACTTAGACAACAAGAAGAGCTTTGCTACGATCAAGCAGACACTGATATACTACAGGACCAGGTGGAGGGTGAAATGGACCAAGGAGGCAACTTTCAAGCAAGACCTAGAAGACATGATAGTTCTTGAGAAGTCAATTCCATGCTACCTGACCACAAGGTGGAAATCTGTGTGCGTGAACGTCGAACCACCGCCTCAGCAGAGGCAACAACTCATAGATGAGTACCGCCATTTCAAACCCAGAACAGAGGAGCCCAGACAACTGTGGATGAGACCAGCCCTGACTGGTGGAGGTGACAGATTCAGACTCAGAGGATGGCAGGAGCTTGATAAGATGAAAGGAGAGACTAAATAACCTACTGAAACCAAACAATAGAGACCACCAGCCTTACCCTGTACTAGAACCCAGATGTTTCCATTGCAGTGACTATGGCTACATTGTGGCAAAGTGCCTCAAGTGAATGACAGCTATGGTATGGCCCTGTAATTACTTTGTTGACTTGTTTCACCTCCCAGGTACGGGCAACGGATAAAGACTCTGACAATAGACACCGGCTGTATGAAAACCAAAGTCAACAGCCGATGGATCTGGAAGGAAGAACTGACTGGCACAGGACCCCATAGCCACACTCACAGACTCGCTCCGGCCAAGGCCACCATCACTGTAAACAAGAGGACACTGCATCTCATTGTGGCAGTCAATAACAACCTGGCCTATGATGCCTTGTTGTGGATGGACATCCCTAAACTTCTTGACCTTGCTCCATAATGGACAGAGAGAATCAACCGCAGGCCCAAACGAAGTGCCCCTGGCCAGTTACCTATGCAGACCCTTCTGACCAGCACAGTGAAGAGTTGGGCAGCAGCTCTAGTGAGGATGGACATAGCGCATATGACGAGTCCGAGGAGGAGCAAGAAGACGACCCAATGACCACCACTACTCCACAACAGAAAGACCAGGCCCTCTCCCTCACCCTGCCAGCATAGCTGCAGAATGATGATGAGATGCATGGAGCACTGCAGACCTCTCACTTTGATGACGACATCTTTCAGGTGTAAAGTACAAAGAGGAAGAAGGTCAAAAGTGAGAAGAGAACTAGCCTGTAAGCAACACCAAACTAGCTGGGGCCAACAATTGCCTCTGGATTGAGGGCCCTCCCAGCTCAGGAAGGCTCAGGCAGAAGACCCTTCCCTGGAACATCCATGGAGAAAGTGCAGCACACCGTTCTTCAAGTCGGATGGACATATCTACAGAAAATGAAAGCACACCAGATTGGAGGAAGAGGCCTATCATGACAAATTTGGTCCCCCCATATTTGGTTCCCCCTGGAACTTTTTCTTTAAAAAATATGTTCCCCCTGGAACTTTATACTTGAAAAAAAAGTTCCCTCTTGAAAAATAAAGGGCTAGGGCTAGGGTAGGAACAAAACTTTCAATATGGGGGGAACAACTTTTGGAGGGGAACTAATTAAACGTTACAGGCCCAACAACTGGTGCTACTGCGGCCCTACAGGACGACAGTGCTCAGGATGGCACACCAGATCCATTGGACATGTAACTTAGGACGAAAAAGAACTACAGAGAGACTCATGCTCCGCTTCTTCTGCCAGCCTGTGAAACCCAGTCAGGCCTTATAAGGCAATATGCATACTAATTAGCCAGATATGGGGTCATTGGTACAGTGTGTGCATCTGCTTTTCTTGATAAAATTGACATGTAAATTGTGACAATTCTGCCACTTTTGTAGCCATCATTAGAGCCAATAAACCCATCAAGGCCCATCCCTGCTGCACACCTAAAGTCATCCACTTACTGGGATTTCTTAGCTTTTACTCTAGTAAATCATTTTCACACTATTTCATCATAACCGGTCTTTCTAACCTAAGCATACTTTTTCTCCTCATGTTCACCAGCTCCCATATATTCTTCATTTCCTCCCTGTCCTTAACAATGTCTGCATTTGTGGTGTCTGGATCACACATCTCTTTGCTATACTGCGACAGGATCAGCCACTATTAGGCTATTCCTTCTTCTAAAGTCTTTGTAGACACCTTTCTAAGTTCTGTAATTAATCATATGCTGCAAGTCATTCCATGCCAGTCTACATGTGTTCAGAATTTTCTGCTGCAGTAATGCATTAATTACAAAAGGGTATGCCTTTGTCTGGCAGCCCGAGCAATTTAGTTTGTGATCTTTGCTTTAAAATTGTGGTCTTTCACTAGAGGTGAGATCATATTGAAATGCATCGGTGGCATGCAAATTGTTGTCTCTCAAAAGCGGTGGTCTTCCAAGTGATGGGTCCAAAAGAGGAACTACTATAACATGAAGTGTCCCTATGTGGAGGAGAGAAAACTCGAGGACATTTTGCAGAGTTCCCCGCCCCCCCCCAGTTTTCAAGTCTATATATATAGGCATCTGTGATACACCTCTGTGTGCATATGGGATGTATCATCATCATCCAGTACTCACATCATTTGAAGAACTTTCAATACTTTCAGTAAGTCAAGAATATGCATGTGAAACCGTACCCATCATAGTCTGTCTGAAGTGTTGCCATGCTTACACACTCTTTATTCAGATGGATCATGAATCAGGGTGGATGTGTTGCATTATTTCTTTAATTTGCCATGATGGCCCAAGTATCTTGGTTGGGACACTGGCATTAAGGTAATTAAAAAAATCTAGACGCCAGCTGAAAATAATAGTACAGCATCAACTAATGTCAAGCTATCAAAGGCTTCCACTTGAGAAAGAAGTGTACTTCAATATTTGAATCATCAACTGGACCTTCTGGCAGAGCATATACAACTAACATGTCAGAACTTTTGCTAGGATCAACCCATGCACAAATGTGTTATGTATATCTGGTACAAGTACTTATAAGAGTTTTCCTTCCCTGTCAGTCATGCAGCCTGTTCTTACTTGCCAGTGCAGTAAATTTAATTAATTTTTTGGCATGAGGGTCTATGGGGGAGGTGGTTTTGGAAGGCTTGTGGGGTTTATTAGGATCTTGGTTTATTGTTTATCCTATTTCTGGCTGGCTTATTCTGTTATCTGGTAAGATTAACTATTAACCGTACAGCCAGTTCTCACTTGCAGTGCGCAGCCAAGCCAGTCTAGCTTTGAATCTCCAGGTGTTCTCTCGATTGATCTCTTCACTATAACAACCATTCCCGATTTATGAAAGCCTGCATTAGCTAAGGCAGATAACCCCTTCACATTTTTTTAATTGGTGGTAAATGTTCGCGTAGTCCTTGGTGGCTGGAGCCTGGTGATCAGCAGCATCGGCGGACTTCAAGAGCAAATACTGGCTATTGGAGGGGGAATGCTTGCATGAGGGTTAGAAGGAACCCGATCAGGCCTCCTGACATAGATGAGGTTACCTAATTGAACTATTAGCTTCCTGGAACTATTAGCTTACTCATTAAGCTCAGAGCTTGTGTATTTAAAACACAGACTAAAATTAATACATTATGTTGTACAACTAGGGGCCACGGTGGTCAGTGGTAAATTGTCCATCACTAAGCCATTGAGGGCTAGTGAGTAATGGATGTAAGTGAAGGTCTTACCTCTAGCCCTGGCCCTAAATTAGAGCTTGTGAAGAGGGTGGACGGGTACTATGGCACAGCGTTTTAGAAACGGGATTCTATATTGTGCCATCAAAGGATTT
Source organism: Cladorhizidae sp. MBARI D1340-BT2 (assembly GCA_028752905.1). NCBI lineage: Eukaryota > Metazoa > Porifera > Demospongiae > Poecilosclerida > Cladorhizidae > Cladorhizidae sp. MBARI D1340-BT2. Next base: position 10,960,131 of record JAQNBH010000017.1, read on the forward strand.
CAAAGCAATGCTTGAGTGCTACATTCAATTCTCTTACTGCTGCCATCGACATTCCTGTTAGAGAACACTAGGGATATCTTTACTGATCAAGTATCATCATGTGGGATGCCACATTCACTAGGGCATTTATTCAACCTGGGTATATAGGGGGGAGGGGGGGGGTGCAGAATACCCTGGGACATTTGGTTTGTTTGTTTTGGGAGTGCTAAAAAGTGGAGATGCCAAATTCACTGGAATACCGATTTATATATGCCATCAACTAAACAAGATCCCAAAATGGAATGCTATTGATTCATCCATTAACTGTCCCAGGAATCGGATGTGAGTTTTGCAAAATTAACATTAGCATCATGTTCCTCATTTATCCTTCTGTGGATGAATATGTCATTTATGAAACAAACAACTCCTTCTAATAAATCTCCTAGAATTTCACTTGTTCTTCACTGGAAATGTTCGGAGCGGAGATTACGCCAAAAGAAAGATGATTGAAGCAGCATCTCCTAAAAGATGGGTTAAAGTTGTGAGCTTTGATTATTTAGAAGATAACTCAATTTGCCAGAAACCATTTAGAAAAATATCGTGCTCACCCAATTTGAGCAAGGGTATGTTCCACTGATAGCAAGGTATGGCATTCCCTGTAAACATTTGCATTAAGCTAGGTTAAGTCCACGCAAATTCTCACTTTTCCAATAGACTTTGGTACAAAACGACCATACCTGCACACCATTCTGTGGGATGTTGATCTCTGAAATCATCCCCGACTCCTCCATTCCCCTCGATTTCATAATCGTCTTTAAATCTCCCCAAACTTTAGAACACTTTAGGAAGCTGTTTGACAACATCCTTGCTCTGTATTTGATTGATGAATGATACAATGTTCAGGGATTCAATAGCTGGTTGTTCCAGTAGAACTTTTCTAAGCTCTCACCACAAAGATTTCTTGCTTTGATTCATGGTTGTTTCTCTTCAAACTACCTGAACATTTTCCAAGAACATCGAAGGTTTGTTGGCTAGGACCAGTAAGTGATCTCCTTGCCCATCTCGTATTACATTATAGTCATTCTCTATAATAATGGTGAAGTGGTCTCCTGCATCAACCTTAAACTAGATTTCTTCGTTGTTGAGCACGACCTTCGCTATCCATGAGGTTTTGTTCGTTTCGACTGCTGCAGTCTCCAAGTCTACTGCTAGGAAAGATGCTTCACTGTTTGCTTCACTAATGAAGAGAGAGTGGATAGTGGTGCCTTTACTCCTATACACAGCTTGAAAATGCCCTTCTTTGGCACTTGTTGCAAATTGGATCTTTTGCTGGAAATTGCACATCATGTACAACACTGTACCATAGTGCTCAGTGGAGGTTTTGCACCAAGTGTCGTCCTTGGTGACATCCCATGATATTTTCTCCTTGATATCAGATTCCTGACTTCTTCAACTGTAGAAGGATCAGAGCTGCTGTGAACTGTGCTTTGCTGCTTCTTGATGGTCTCACTTTGCCGAGTTGGTGTAAGGGTCTTGTCAAGGGTTAATTAAGATCTGCAGTTTTTTGGCCAGGTATCTATCTCTTATATATACCAACAACAATTTGACTCTTATCATCACCTCGCATAGTGCACCGAACTTGCAGTACTCTGCAAGAGCTTACATGTCGACAAAAAAATTGTCTCCTTGTTGCTGTGTTTGGCTATTAAATTTAGCTCTTTGGAAGATGGTATTTTTATGTTTCACAAAGTTTTCTTTGAAGTTTTCTATGACTTGTCATACTTCTTTGCATCTTCTTCACTCAGCTTGAATGACTGAAAAATGTCATCCACTTTGTCTCCCATGGAGTAGGCCAGTGTATTGATTTGGTTCTTCTCTGGTTTTGTAGCAAGGTTGGCAATCATTGGAATCGCCTTATCCACTTAGGTCATTCTTGTGGCTTGCAAAAGTTAACGTTTTCCAGTGGGATTTGGTAGGATGTCATTTAGTCTAGCTAAGTTGATCAGGATCCCACCTCTGACATCATGTAACATCATTGGTAAGCTGCTAGTTCAGTTAGTCAACCATCCAATTATTATAGGTAATAACCTTTGTATGGGTAGCATGAATAGCACTGTTATTGATTTACATATAACATGGTCAGCAATAGACTCAGTTACATACACTAAGCAGTGGAGTAGGAACAGGGGTGGGGGGGGGGAGCGGGGGGGACCAGTGGCCCCCCCCAATAAAACTCATGAAACTAACATGTAAAAAAAATCAATGAATCTGTTACTATAATATTAATACATACTAAGTGGTAGTAAAATATTATTTTAGTAAGCACCATAAATCAGTGGATATGAATGTGGGGTGGGGGGTAGGCCCTACTACAACAAATATTGGGGAGCCACTCCACCCCCCACCCCCAAGAAAATTAATCAGTCTGTACATACTGTAGTACATAGCTTGCTATCCCAAACCATAAACCACCCATGTATGAAAGTGTTAATCATTAGTAATTAATCAAAATCACATGACATACTGGATAGCCATGGCCAAGAGGAAAAGGTGCTTTGAGAGTGGGCAATCTAATTTGACTTCATTCTTCAAACCAAGAGTACAACCTGAACAAGGTGAGATCATAATGTTTAGCTACCTAGGTACTCACTTACACTTCATGTTCCAGGAGATGAATCTGACTGTGACATTCACACTGACAGTGACAATGAAGAAAGCTCTGACAAACATTTTAAAAGCCATACACATCCATCTTCAGGTAGTAGTGGCATCTCTCAAATGGAAGTTCCATGTAGTGGTAGTTCTCAAGATCTTTCAGCTTTGGTTCCAGGTATCAGTACATGTAATGGTTCTTGTTGTACTGGTTCTGAAATATCACAACCAACAAATCCTACAATATTGAAGAAAACTGAAAGGTCTTTGGGTTCTGGTGGAAACACCCGTAAGAGATCTTTTGGGGCTTCATGGTATAAGCAATATCCATGGCTTCACTTGTGCTGTTCAGAATTTAAGGTATATTGCTTTTATTGTAAGCTTGCTATTAAGTTAAATGTGAGCGTAGTAAGTATAAAAGCTGATCCAGCATTTTCTACTGTAGGATTTTCCAATTGGAAAAAGGCAATTGATAGGTTCAAAGCTCATGAATCCTCTCTTGCTCATAGAGATTCGTTTGCAGCTTTCGTTGCTTCAAGAAGTGCCTCTGTTAATGAGCTGTTGCTGAAAAGTTTAGATCAAAACAGCAAAACGAAGATGTAGCCTACTTCAACAACTTGCAGCACTACGTTTCTTGTTGCGACAGGGCATATCTATTCGAAATGACCATGCTGGTGGTTCCAATCTGACAGTAATGCTTAAAAGTGTACAAAATGAAAGTTCATGGGTATGTGAGAACAAGTACCAGTCACCCGAAATCATAAATGAAATGATTGAAATAATGGCCCATAAAGTATTACGTTCCTTACTGTCAGAGGTAAATTTTCAACGCTGGTTCTCACTTATGGCTGATGAGACAAGAGATGTTGCAAATCGTGAGCAGTTGGTTTTATGTTTGAGATGGGTCTCAGAAAACTATGAAGTATTTGAAGATCAGGTTGGCCTTATTCAAGTCGATAATACCAGAGCTGAAACTATCTATTCATCCTTGAAGGATTGTCTCGTACGTTTAGGCATACCATTTCAAAATTGCAGGGGTCAGGCATATGATGGTGCCCACAATTTTCAGGGACATGTAACTGGTGTAGCTAAAAGGTTTACTGATGATAATGCTGCAGCAATTTCTGTGCATTGTCTAGCTCATTGTGTCAATCTCTGCCTACAAGAAGTAGCTAGAAGTAGCAAGTCTATCAAAGAAGGTTCAATGGACATAATTCAGCTAATCAAGTATTCTCCTAAATGGCAAATTATTTTTGAAGCTGTCCAGAAGCAACAAGACTTCTCCCCATCCACTTCTGGGATTAGGAGCCTATGTCCTACCAGGTCGACTGTTCGCACTAGTGCAATGCAGGCAATCATAAGCAATTATGAAGCTTTGCGGGAATGTATGGAGATATCATCTCCCTTGCATTGTTGGATCGTTTTTCAATATACTTTGGTGTAAAATTTTCAATTTTATTATTCAGCATGAGACTGAACAACTATCTATTCACCTGCAAGGAAAGGATACTAAAGTGGAAGATGCGTATTTTGCAGTGAATATGTGCATTAGATCACTACAGCAATTGAGGAGTGATGATAGTTTTCTAATATTTTTTGATTCAGTCAAAGAAGAGGCATCAAGAAAGTGTGATCCACCTGCCCTTCCTCGACAGAGACAACTTCCAAGGCGAATTGATGATGGTACAGCTCAGCATGTGCATGCATCTGTAGAAGATTTCTACAGAAAAGAATATTTCCAAGCAATTGACAGTGTTATAGGAGATTTAGATAATCGCTTTTCACAAGGAAACTTTTTGCTGGTTAGAAAGATTGAAAACTTGCTTCTTGATTGTGCCAATGGGAAGGCTGTTTTACTGCCTCAAGAATTATGCAAACTTTACCAAACTGATATTGATTTTGAGAAACTTAAATTACATTTACAAATGTTACCTGATGCCATAAAATCTACAGCTCTAGATGGCATTCAGATTCAGAAAGTTACAAGGGTTCAAACTATTTGTGATGTCTTCAATGCACAATATAGCATCAAGTGTATGCTGACAGAAGTGCATAAGCTTTTGAAGATTTATTTGACAATACCTGTCACAACAGCTACAGCTGAACGCATCTTCTCTGCTCTCAAGCGCATAAAAACGTATTTGAGAAACTCAATGACTCAACAACGTTTAAACCACTGCATGCTTCTACACATTCACCGGCAAAGAACTGATGACCTTAATCTATCTGAAATTGCACAAGAATTTATCGATAGGAATGAGAGAAGGAACTTCTTTGGACGCTTTTGACTGTAATTGTATTATACTGACCTCAATCATATTACAATCTTTGCTTCCCTACATGATAGCTAATGGTATAATATATACTTGTGGTAGCAATCAGGGGCATACCCAGGATTTTCTGAAGGGGAGGGCGCTCCAATTTGACTTTTAATATTCTAAGATGTCGAATGATTTGTTCAAGGAAAGATTTTTGAGGGAAACAGGGGGAAAAGCTGTGTGTTTTGTGGGCCACAGGTTGTTAGGGGAGGGGGGGGGGCAGTTGGTTAGGGGAGGGGGCTGCAGGTTGTTGGGGGAAGGGGACTGCAGTTATTTGGGGGGGTGGCTGCAGGTTGTTGGGAGAGGGGGAGGGTGCAGATGACTGACCATCAATGGCCAAAAATTTCCCGAGATCGATTTCTAGTTTGTTCTTTATGACTGAATTGTGAATACCGTTCTGTGGCTAAGTTCAACCCTGTAGCTGAATTCTTCAGAGCATTTGTTATTACTTTACAGAATGGCTATTAATCCTCCAGAATGCATCAAAATCAATAACAGAGCATCATATAAATTAAAAAATCGCCCCCTACCTACATGCTTTAGCTCTCCCTCTACTACATCGATACTGACTTTGGAATCCACCCCCCCCCCCCCTCAAAATCCTGTGTCTCTTTAGACTGGCTCCCCCCAATGTGAAACATCTTCCTACTCCACTGCTAAGTCCAGTCCAGTACATTTACCAATGTGGACTAAAAATATTTTCAGGACCCTTTACCTATTATAATAGTGAAGTTATATATTTATTTTTTTATTATTTATTTATTAGTTCATTATATAAATGGTCCAGTAAATGTCTGTTGTCTACATTGGTAAATGCTTGTTTATTTAGTTTTAGTCATTAAAAAAAGTGTTGTTTAAATATGCATACTCCACCACCTCCATCCTGCTTGTTGGTTGTTGTTATACATACAGCGCCCATCTACCAGTATGCAGGTAGACTGAACTCTGACCACAACTTAATGTGAACCATCTAATCTTGGTAGCATTGTCAACTTAATCTTCTCTCTCAAGCCTCGCACTAGCTTTTGGGTTACTTCGCACTCCCTTTCAGCCCATTCAACAACAACTTTGAACTCAAAAGCTGCAATATAGCTCATACGCATTCCAAGTTCACTTGATATATAAGCTGCGAACTTTACAGAATGGCTATTAATCCTCCAGAATGCATCAAAATCAATCACAGAGCATCATATAATTTTTAAAAAATCGCCCCCTACCTACATGCTTTAGCTCTCCCTCTACATCGATACTGATTTTGGAATCCCCCCCCCCCCCTCAAAATCCTGTGTCTCTTTAGACTGGCTCCCCCCAATGTGAAACATCTTCCTACTCCACTGCTAAGTCCAGTCCAGTACATTTACCAATGTGGACTACAAATATTTTCATGACCCTTTACCTATTATAATAGTGAAGTTTTATATTTATTTTTTTATTATTTTTTTATTAGTTCATTATATAAATGGTCCAGTAAATGTCTGTTGTCTACATTGGTAAATGCTTGTTTATTTAGTTTTAGTCATAAAAAAAAGTGTTGTTTAAATATGCATACTCCACCACCTCCATCCTGCTTGTTGGTTGTTGTTATACATACAGCGCCCATCTACCAGTATGCAGGTAGACTGAACTCTGACCACAACTTAATGTGAACCATCTAATCTTGGTAGCATTGTCAACTTAATCTTCTCTCTCAAGCCTCGCACTAGCTTTTGGGTTACTTCGCACTCCCTTTCAGCCCATTCAACAACAACTTTGAACTCAAAAGCTGCAATATAGCTCATACGCATTCCAAGTTCACTTGATATATAAGCTGCGATTTCCGACTATTTCTGCCTAATTAAGTTGCGATTGCGCAGCCAACACCAAAGTGCTGTGGTATAATATTTGTGCGGTGCCCTCCACTGTGCTGTAGTGCCATCCATTGTGGTGTGGTATAACGCTTGCGTGGTACCTTCCATTGCATTTTTTTTGTCTCTGATCTGTTAAAGCAAAAGAGCATTGCACTAGCACAATATATATATTTTTAACGAGTCATTATGGCTGTGTTTTGTTTATGCTTAAGTGGTTGAGCTATAAGCAGTCAGTTACCGAACTGCCCTAGTTGCTGGCTCACTCTCTTCTTCAACGTCTTCCTCTGGAGAGGCAAATGGGATACGCTCTGCCACTATCATGCTCTTGAAACAAGCTGGCTAGTAGCTTCTGCAACGGCTGGAACAGATGAAAACAAACGGAAAGCTGATGTGCATGCAGAACAACACAAAGTAGACCACTAACCACTAGGAAACTAACTAAACAAAATAGAGCCAATAAGACCTGAAAAGAACCAGAATCTAACACAACAAACCATTATTTATGTAATACTAAGTCATTGTCCATTTATCTAATAAACTTTAAATCTACTCCCCCTACTCGTATTCACTGCTTTCCCATCATTACCATATCCCACATTTAGTTGATGTAGACTCGTATGCAGCCAGTTCCATCCTGTCCTGTGCTTGCTGTTCAAGGAAGTGGCAGCAACAAGAGGCACTCCATCAAGGAATGGTGCTTTTACCTTGCCAAGCTTCTTCGACAAACTCGTACACCTGCTCTCAATAATTGTTCCCACCTTGTTTAGACCGACGCTCTTTCGCAAATCAGGTCACATAGTTTACCACAAACTTTGCTAACGATGATAGTGAACATAACTGGTTGGCAGAATTATCACAGAGCACCGAAGGAAAGGCTGTGCAATAGCCAACAACACTTCAGACATAAAATATCTTGCACTCTCGATCTGCTGCACTGCCTGATGAACTAGAGCATCAGAAACTCTTGTCAGTTTCTGCATGATCTTGCATTCAGCATTCTTATACTGCAAAGCAAAGTCTTAATGACCTCACTCTTGGTGAGCTTCAGACAGGGGAAGCTGCTTCCAAGTTGTTACCTAACAAAACCTTCTTGAGTTGTAGGGCATCCCAGTTGGACAGCCATGCTTATGAGTTGGGCATCTGCATACCAATAGAAATAAGGCATGGCAAAGTGCATAACTCACCACACAATGCTGTGCATGCATTTCTGCTTAACTGATTGAACGCTGATTTTATTTGTGGCTTCATTACATTCAATTTTTTTTTGTCTCAACCAACTCAGTTGATACACAACGAAATTATAATGACCTTCTCAACAATTAACTTGAATTTTATTCTCTCGATGTTTCGACTAGATGCTCTAGCCTTCATCAGGAATTGTAAGAATTGAATTCTCAAACTGTTCAGAAAGCAAACACAGTAAGCTGCAGTAGTTTGGTACAAGAATTAGCTCCATTGCAGTGAGCAAACAAAAGGTACGCAGTGTATTTACAACAAAACCTACATCTAACAAGGAATTCAGAATGGTTCCTTGGGAGCATAGGTGCCTGTGCTGCTTTCCACTGAAGAAGAACATACAGAACCAGTGGCAAAAGCCAGGAAGAACAACATTCACAAAAGCAGTTGCGATTGTCAGCCTTTAAAAAATCTTTGTAATTTTGCTAGCATGTCCTGTCTAACCGGAAATAAAGTTTTTATTACTATTTTAAATCAATAGAGTCGCCTATTGGACACGTGCATACAGAGAATCGGCACCCAATACAAAATATAATTAAAATAAAATTAAAACAAATTATGAAAATGTCCGAGTTTGCCCCATATATGGTACTTAATTGGTTAAGGGGATTACCCTTAAATGTAAAAAGGAGCTGAAATTTGTAACTATCATAACATTTTTGTCATTTTGTAGCAAAAAGATAGCCTTTTTTCAAGAGCTTTCCAATGAACTTTATGAAGGCTAGCAAGTCTATACAGTGAAGATATTCACACACCCTTCTGTTCCCTGATCATCTTAATGCTCTAAAATGACAGAATGCCTATAACCACTTCCCATTCTCAGGTTGTGTAAAGGAACTACAAAAGTGCGTCATGAGCACGATTTTTGGTGAAAAGTTTTGCATCAATGCTTACCAATGATTCCCGTTTTAAAGTTAAGTTATTGATCTCCGTGTCTGGTATTCTGAAAAATTTCCAGCTCATTACTTGCATGTGTAGTTCTGTTATATATACAACCTGTGAATAAGAAGCACTCTGTGATTTTAGAGGATAATTTTAAAGGTGATCCGGGTACAGTTTTAAAGAGAGTGTAGGTATCTTCGCTCTACAGACTAGCTAGACTTCATAAAGTAGATCATTGGGAAAGCACTTGAAAAAAGTTAAGCTATGAAATGACATTAAACAACAAAAACATTATGACAGTTACAAAGTTCAGGTCTTCAAATTTTAAAGAATGGGCGATCTTCACCTACGTCATAATGGTCATCCTATTTACACAAGAAACAGCTGAAATATATAGAGGCAGAAAACTTATAGATCAGATTTAGTAACCCCTGTCTGGCCATTGATACTTGATAAGATAGAGGTGCATAACCTAACTACTGTGACTTTAACACAGCTAATTCTTAACTCAATCAGGCTACCCTAACATGGACATCACAGGGAATCAATGGGAAACCCTAACAGGTTACCCAAAGTAAAGTGATCCTAACATAAACAAAACAAAACAATTCAATCAAACTTGACGAGAAGTCCTGCTGTAACTTCCTTTCAAATCAATCTGATCCCCAAGCTGTATGAAGCGAGTGTGTACCTGTTGCTAGGGTATAGTCACAAAGAGGTGGGCATCTATCCCCGTTCGATTACCTTGGTAGGCGAGTCTGGCTTACTTTCGTCTTCAGGTTCTTCATCTGCTGAGTGCCATATGCTTTGGGGTTTTCTTTAACAGTTCCATTGCTAGGCTCTGGAGGAGGTGCAGGTTCAGGAATATTAAGACTGAGAGTAAGAGGGTGGGGAAGAGGGTGAATAGGGAGCAAAAGCATGAAAAGAGCCGTGAATTGAGTGAGAGAGAGAGAAAAGGCTTTAGCTGATACCAGGTTATACATCCTTAGAAGCCACTCTTTAAAAAAAGACAGCTGTGGGAGATCAATTAAGCTTGGATTATCCTTGCACTGACCGATGAACTGCTTCAGCTGCTCCACATGGCTAGGGTGAGGTTTTGAGTCCATGGTGATACTCAGGGAAACTACTCGACCTGTTTCAGCACATGTACTGATGTACACCACTTCTACAATTTTGTGCCATGTTAATTCAATGCACATGCCCTTAACCAGGTAAGGTTACTTACCCCAAGTAAGTAAACCTTTATCATAATGCGACCACTTTGCCTGATTTCATATTAGTACTTAACAAGAATGAATGCAAGGCACTGTGTGGTGAGCGAAGGTGCAACAAAAAATAATTTGAAATACCTAGCTGCAGGCCCAACACTATAATTATATACACTTACGTGCATATGCATACTAAAATCCATAGCACATGCCACAGCTGCAGAAACTATTTCCAGAAGGGATAGAAATAGACTTCAGAAAAGGAAAAGGAGAAAAAAGTCAAAGTGTGCTTTCTTAAACTATAGAATATAGAGAACTGAGATTGGAAAGAAAAGGGCGAGTGATAGAAAAATGCGTAGGAGAAGCACAGTACCACACGATGGAGAACTTTCCTTAGGCTCAGGTGAAGTTTCGTTCTGACTTAGCCACTCCATTCATCAGCACTCTCTGGCTATGGACACATTTGATAAACTGTAAATGATCGTCGCTGTCAATATTGACTGGTACTCTTTGAAAACTGAGGATTATACCGTCTCCATATTACTATGACCTCAATAATTACAAATCAGTGTATAGTGTTACGCCTGCAGCTATGCTTGGAGTAGGATGTAAATTATGTAGTAAACAATGGTCCTCGGACTACACTTCCCTTCTCACTAAGCTTCATCTTTCATCTCTATCCTCTCGCAGCCGTAATGCCAAACTTACCTTTTTCTTCAAACTCTCCATACAGAACTCAGCCTGCTTACCTTTCATATTTCTCTAACTACTATTAGCAGCCGATTAGTGGAGTGGAAGGATTGGTTGTAGGTTGGTGTCAGGTCCCAGCCCTAACTGGCTGAAAGATAGCCCTGAGAAACTGGGAACATCAAACAATACGAAGCCCTGATGGCTAATTTTAATTAACATGCTACAATGACTTGTTCATCACATCACAATATACTCATAAACACATATCTTCTAATCACATCACAATAAACTCATCAACACCTATTCATCACTTTACAATAATTGTCAATACATTCATCACCTTTCTTGTAAGGGCGGGATTGCAAGGGTATTTAAACCTCTCTGCATCCCAACTCAGGAGTTCCCTTCTGCTACTGAATTTCAGTCTACTTCTAGTTTGACTTGATTAAACTTAAGGCCTAAGAACCTTACTATTTAGCTTGTGCTAGGATTGAGAGGGAACTCTGGTGGCAGCATTACCGGAGAACAATACCTGCTGGAGAGTATAGTGGGTATACCATTCTCATTGTTGTGCCTCGGTGGTTGGGGCATTAACAGTTGGCATGGTGGGAGGATAGAAGGAAAATCTATGTTATTAAGTAAAGGAAATGTAGTAGAAGAGAAGGAGGAGAAGAACGTAATATGAATATAAGTTTGAATGGGAAGGTATGTTGGAGGAGGTGCAATGCATCATGAGCATGGATGTAACTATATAAGATTCTCCTAAACCTTGGAGTTATCTTTTTCCCAAGGCAAATGCCTTCAGTTCCAACAGTGGTGAACCCAAAAGACCTGGAATATCCACTAGTAAGGGACCCACAATGGTAAGATCTCGGCATATCACATCACACTCACTGTGCAAAGGAAGGCCTACATTACGAGCTAGAAGCTCCACTCTCCTAAAGCATACACTATGTCTATCTAATAACCACCTATTGGGATATTGTCCAGATAAGAGATGCAAAGTTCTGACTCTATAATTATGTCCTCTACTACTGAGTGAATAGTGAAGAAAAACAACACTAGGCCCAAGTGATCATCTTGTTGAACCTCTTCCCTTGACTCTATCACACGATCTCTGAAAAACAGGCTAGATGGAGAACCATATGCTGAGATTACTAAAGGTAATAGCTGCGGAGCCAAATCCCTGATAGTTTGAAACATCTTACCTCTGGGTAGACTGGTAATCTAAAGCCCAATTTCAATGCACATAAATTCTAGCAGCTTCAGCACCGCACACCAAGGTGGTCTAGTACAGAGCTGGTAGAAGTCTTAACGCATAAACTCTTAGTAGATTGTCTGTGGAGGGTACAACCCACAGGAATGGGTCTTATACCTCCACCTCATTTTTATAAGTGAGGCAACAAAGAAAATAGGAATAATGCAATCAGGAATGTCACCACAAAGAATGTTGCTGATGAATGTAGTTAAAACTTAGAGAAATAACCTTCACCAGACCTCCCCAGTCATGTCCTCCAGTGCTGAGGGCAAACATCACCTGGCCCCCTGATAAACCATTAGGGAAAGATTTGATGGCCCTAGTTACTTACTTCCCGATATATTCATAGCAGAGTCTAAAACTTCTGAAGGAACATCTGGATTGAAAAATTAGAGGGTTTTTTCCCTTTAGGATAGCACTTTAACAGTAGCCATGTTGTATAGTGAATTGAATGTCAAAATCACACCCACTTCCTGGCATTAGCACTAGAAAAGTGCTTGATACAATTCTGCATAGTACACAGTTAAGAGAGTATCATAACTACAAACTTGCATGTATATATGTATATATGTGTACGAAAACTAGAGTACTACAGTCATTAGCAAACATAATTGGAACTTCAATACAGTAAACTAAACAAGTCAAATGTTTGCAAAGATTAATACAATTTTGGTTATCATCTTAGCTATATATATATTTACCACAAAACAATGTTTGATGACCATGGTCAAAGTATCAGAGAGGATGCTCATAGATGGGCTCAGCTCTCTCACTCCCTGCTTGTCCAACCTCAGCAGGATTTATGTAGTGCACATCTACAGTCTCATATGCCTGGTTGATGTCTGTAGATATATCCCTAGACTTATCTTCTTCAGCATTTCCATTCACCACATTCACTCTGGGAGCATTTTGATGTCTCTTTCTAATGCAACTGTAGAACAAATAAATTTAATTATACAAAACGACTAAAGAGGGAGTGTGTCTTAGTGGCAGTTGGAGCCCCCACAAGAGACACTGACTATGGTATATTTTGTAATAATTATAAGTGTACGAATGAACATACCAAAACAGTAGCAATAGGAATGTAGTTGCTGCAAGAACTCCAATGAGAATACCCATGATTAAACTTGTAGCGATGTTTACACCTGAAGTGGAGGTGTCAGCTTGATCATTAAGCTGATCCAAACAGATTTGGCTTGTAAATGTATTTCCTGGTATGGGACACATCTTGCTCAGTGCAACATACTGTCCAGCCACATTTAGAGTGGGTTCCTCCTGCGATACCAACCATGACCACACCATGCTTATTAGTGAACTTGATGTGATTGTTCCTTCAGAGTTGGAGTGAACAAGATCAGTGGCAAAGTAGATTGATCGGCCAGATGTGCTTAACTTCAGACTTGTTTCTTCTAAACTCTGTGAGCTGATGTTGCAGGCATTACATAGCGTGGACAATAGTTGTGCCAATGATATTTGAAGTTGCTGGATTGAACACACAAATACACACAAATAAACACATGCGTGCGTGCACATACACAGAGTGAGAGTTATAGAATGTCACTACAAACACATTGAGGTAGCTCTGCATGTATTTGTAGGATGCCAACACATGTATAAATTATACCGTTTTCCTTGGAACCACACAGTTTCAGATCAATAAGGATAACCCAGAATGTTTCACTATGGAAACCTGCAAGTCTACACACACATGGCTATTTTCACATGCAATGAAGATAAATTAGCCAAAAGCCAGCTTTTTTATCCTGCAACCAGTCTTCAATAGAACAAGTTGTTTTTTAATTACAAAATAGTTGTTTGTAAAAGAGTCAAATGGAATTGATGAGTTCTGGTTAATTAAGGATGTGATAATACAAGTATTGGCATATTGTTTAATAGTGAGCCAGCTGTCATTCAGTGTGAAGAAATTAAAAACAACAACATCAGAACAGTTAGCTAGACATACGTTTTCATTTCTGTGCTCTTCTTCATTCTGTAGTCAGAGTTTCCATCTTAATCAGGTTGGGAATTAGAATGCTTAGCTTTTTTTCTTCATCTTCCTATTTAGGGAATGGCAATTTAGCTGGTGTTCACTGTGTTACTCCCTATGGCATAGCTTCCCTAAGTCATATTCCTTGTTTGATTTCCTCAGCGATAATTTAAGTCAAGTCTGTAAAATGCTTTAAGCTCAATGGTTCTAAGGTTCAATCAAGAGTGCATTGCTTAAGTATTAGTGGCATAGACATTCACTTATAGCAAAAATTATGCTCTTAAACATAACAACCAGCTTTTACTAGAATAATGCTAAAGATAAAAATGTTTTACTGTAAAATGATGCTTCTTTCTGCAGTCATAATGTCACTATCACAAAGCCAAGTCTGTTAGGATAAATGATGAAAGTATAGAGGATCTGCAATTTCACTGCACACTTTATTCAACAAGCTGTAGATGCTGATTAGCATTAAAAATGGAAGGAATGATAGTGTCTGTCATACCATTGTTGTTATGCAACACCCCAAGTCTGTGTCTTCCAAAATCAGCTGAAGTGGAGCTGGAAAATACATACAATATTGAAAGTGTCATATAAGAGCTACAGCAATGCCATATAAGTAAATGATCAACTGCTGCTTCAGCCAAAATCAATTCTGTAAAAGTGTGTGTGTAGAAGAGTCATGGAAGTGGAGGAAGAGCAGTGTAGTATATATATAGTGGCAGGCATTGGGGCACATGCAATTATGTGCATACAAAGTCATGTTCTTACCTCTTTCAAGGACTAGTGAGGAGTTTGAGACATTGTCTGCCTGACACCTGAACACTCCAAACAAGGATGTGGTTTGATGGCGTAAAGAGGTGCCATGGGTCTGGGCTAGCACCATGTTGTTATTCCACAGTGCTAGGTCAGTTGCCTGATCATTTATTACGTCACATTCAATTGTGTTCATTTCTTCAGAAGTGAGTACCATCTTTTCAAGCCGCAGGTGGAGAATGGGGGTGTCTGTTAGAAGTAACCATAACAACCTTATATACAACATACAAGCGTAATATAGATGGAAGCTTAGAAATAGGTGGTCAGGAACTACATGCCACTATAGAATGAGCTGTACATTATAAACATTAGGTCATCAGTCCAAATTATAACTTGGATTTGGTTTACTTCCAGACACTTGGATGTAACAGGTCCATCATCTGGTCATAGCTATCATCTACATAATAGTAGTATGTCATGTCCGTCCATCCATGATTAGTGCGTCATGCTTATACATGCACAGATCAAATTTGTCACGACTACAGGGAATCCTGGAAACCATTAGGGTCACAATTATACATGTGTACCCAAATACGGAATCCGGAAGAAAATACAGAGTGGCTACTCCACGAGCTGCACAGTGCTGAACAACAATTATACAGCATGTAACAGAAAGCAGGAGAGCTGCAGAAGAGAGACATAGAAAGAGAAGGGATGCAGCAAGTTAAACCTGCAAAAAAAATTGACTGGGAAAGACAAGGGAGTGTAAAGCTGATACCAGCAGAGAAACTGAGGATCTATCGGAGAACAAAAGACACTTTACATAAATTTCAGCAAGTGCAAGGGATGAGGAGAGAGCAGCATCTATTGGTAGGTGGAGGTAACTGAAGACTGCACTATTATAAAGGATGAAGAGAGAGCTGGTAGGAGGGGAGTAACTGAGGGCTGCATTCAGCATCAGGTGGTCAGGCAATCATTAACTCTCACCAAAAACTTGATTCTCATGAAAGGTTTCAAATCTAATACCTACTTTACCCTTTCTGGCGTATTATTATGTATTTATAATTATGATACTAAATCAATTCTACAATAAACTATAGCACAATGGTAGATAAAAGAGTCTTCTTGAAAGAATGGTAATGTTAACATTTTATAATCTTAAACGCCCAAAAAATGAAATAAACACCTTCCAACTACAATACACATATCTTGCAGAGTTTCTGCTGGTATTTGCTAGTCATTATTATTATAATTAACAGTATTAGTAGTAGTAGTAGTAGTAGTATTTTCACCGACTTACTATATATTTTGATATTCCAATATAATATGAAGATTGGAAACCAAACCCAATAACTACGAAGGAGGTAATACTGAGGACAGGTCCTTCTATTAATATCCCAGATATGAATCCTTGCCACATATACGTATATTCCAGTTATATCATCACTGTTGTTGTAGCTTATCCTCAGTGACTGCTTTATCTCATCACCATACGACACTGTGTGGTTGAAGATATTCTGATCATATATACGAATGTTATCTTTATAAAGATATGTGTGAACATGAAAACTATTCACCAGCACTGCAGTTGAATTGATCTTGATGATGTTGTCAATAGTTATGCTTTTAACGGAACCTCGATATGCTGGAATATAATGGTCCATGATTACATCCTGTGCTGGCTTATATGAGGGAATAGAAGACTCGTGCACAATAAAAGTGACTGGTGCAAAGAGTGCAAGGCCCTCAGGCATGGGCAGAATATTCATATCACATGTCACTGAACTTTCTCCATACCTCTCTATTGAGTTTATTTTTACTTCATACTTCCCTGCATCAGATGGCACCATATTTGATATGGTCAGTGCTGTTCCATTATCCATTATGCGAACTCTACTATTGGAAGTGACACGAGTCCCATTATGGTACCACGCCAGGGAACTGATGTAACGAGCAATATAACCATATGCACCAACTTGTATATCATTTATTCTCATTGCCATTCTTCCATGGAGTGAGAAAGCTCGTGTGGTTGAGTCATCTGTATGCAACAAACCTGTGTGTGTGTGTGTGTGTGTGTGTGTGTGTGAAAGAGTTGTCATTATTTAAACTGTATATGTGGTTCTATTTCTACAATTTTTATTGACAGTATGGAGAAGAACATGTCTTGGATGTGTGTTTATCAGTCTTGCCTTTAAACAGTATCCCTAGGCCTGCATAAGATCTAAACAGATTTTTAACCTTCAAATGCCCAGTTCTCTACTAATGAAATAAAGGGGGGAAAGCCAATGTGATGGCAACTGCTTCTGAAAGTTCTTTGGCTGAGGAAAGATGCATTTTCTATACTATAAACTTTGTTCTAGACATAGTTTTCCATAACACAACATAGCTTTTACTTGTTTGTCTTAACGAAGCCTATTTTCATACAAAACTGCTTTGTGTTTTGATTAGCTATTCCTCAAAAATCTATTTTTACAAAATTGCAGGAAAAAGACTTTAAAGCTTATGTAATTAGAGCATTTAAGGTCTTCTCCCAGGAAAAAAAGGGGGTTTCTAAAATGCTCACAACTTGCCAAGTTTTAAGGTGATAAGTTCTAAACTTCACATGGTGTTAACAGTATGTCTGAACCTTTTCCAGCCACAATTGTGGGTGTAGCTTTTCTTTATTACAGTAGAAATGGGTGTGGCAAATATTCTTGGGACCCTCCAGCAAGGACAGCTGTTACTTGTGCTGCGTTGATGTTGTGGTTTAGTCAGTTGATATAATAAGTAGTATTGTGCATTGACATTGAGAGGCTAGAAGGAATGAATTTTAGAAATTCAAACTCCCTTCAACACCAAATTTCTGACACATTTGGGACTTAAAACACTTTGTATCATTGTATTACAGTAGGGACTATATTAAAAATAGAAATCAAGAATGTCATTGCACAGATTTCATTGAGAGGACTCCAGCAATATGACTTATCAAATCAAAGTATGGGGATGAAAAAATTGTCCTAGGGTCAAACAAGAAGATAGTATACGGTAAAATGCAATACAAAATAATGTTAACTTGAACATTGGTTGTACAAGGTATGGAGGGCCTTGATACTGTTACAATAGGTTCAGTTGACACTACTCTTTCACACTAGGGTTCAGTTGGATTTTTGGGGTAGCTAGCACTAGGTCCAGGATCACTGGCATCAAATCCCCCTGGACCATAGACCACACCCTCTCTCTCTGAATGTTTGTCTTGAAGCCCCTTTCTGATCCATCTCCTTCTTTTTCTCAGTGCCTTGGCCATGAGTTAGCATGAATATAGGTTAGATTAGACTGTTTTTAGCTAGACAGCTGGAATCTGCATGCATTGTAGTATTTTATGGTATATGTTTGTTTGTTTTAATTTCCCTGGGAGATTACCTTAAGATCATACATCTCTGATCTAAAAGCTATTGTGACATGCCAACCATTGGTCCAAGAAATTAATATACATAGTAAAATATTGGTAAAAATTACCACTGACATCAATTTATATAATTTGTCCCCATTACCATTCTTATGTGAAGTAGAACCACCCATGTGACCGAGTCATTGTATGCAACAAACCATAAATAAGAACAAAAATTTAAAAACAAACAACTGGCTATGTTGGATTGACTTGTCAAAAAAAACAATGGCTATGTAGACCACAACCAGTTAGATGACCCTTTACCATTCATTCAACTCATATACATCAGTTAGTACTTTAAATTGTCAAACACTGAAGAAGAGACTGACTGTTGCACAGTTAAGATCTCAGACTCAAGGGGAAATGTGGCTGTTGGAATCAAAAGGGTGATCTGTTTTCAGACAACAAAGGAGAAGCTAGGTTGACACCGAAGGAGAGGTGTGGTTGTCAGATTCTGTTTAAAAAAAGTAAGTGTCTTGGCATTATATGCTGCGATGTTCATGGACCTTAACAGGTCCAAACACATTGTATTTGCTGATAATGTTTAGAGTGACCGCATCCACACCTGATGCAAACATGATAAAACTGTTCAACCCATTAAAGTGATATTAATAAGATAAATGAGTTCTTTTGCAACAATTGGCAGCAGGTAAACAACCCATTTAACATCTGTTCCTATTCTGATATCTTCACCATACATGCCTGCCCAGGTTTGCGCCTATGTTTTCTTCAAGCAACCTCTTCCTTCAGAAGTTTGAAGTAGCAATTTGTCAAGTGTTTCTCAATTGCATTCATGCACATTTGACCTGACAACCTTCTTTTTGAAAGCATGCCTGTGTCTCTCTGACAACAGATTCTGCTATGCCCCTTTTCTGTGTTCTGGTCTTGCCTTATCCAATCTCCTGGACAGAACAACCATCCTTGATTGCTGCAAGAGCAGCCAGCATCAACTCATCTGAAAACTTCTTTTGTTTGTTGCTTCCCAGATGTGGTCAACAAAGGAGGAGCAGACTTCGATACCCACCTCTTCTTCATCCTACCTGAGGCATCTAATGGATATGTAGCTAGCTGGATGGTGCCAATAATTGATTGGCAGCTGTTAATTTCATAGTTCAATATTCATAGATAGGTTAAAATGCACTCTGTGCATTTTCAAATCAAACCAACCTAGACTACCCAAATTGAGCATGTGTGGGCTAAACTACAATTTTGGTCACACCCATTCAAGTCCAGGTATGCAGAGACAAACTGACAGGCCTCTTTGCTGTCACACTTGTCTAAGCCAAATCGCTCGTATCACAAGAATGCATCAAATATCCTAGCATTGCATTACCATGATGACATCATTATCACAGGCAGATTGCTACACCTACATGGCAAGTACAAATACAATGCAAATACAATAAGGTGCATTTTGGTTCAAGAATCTGCTCCATTGAGATGAACGAACTAAAGTTTGTGATGAGATGTCTAGCTATCTGTACAACAATACTTACTGAGAAATCCATCCAGTGTCATGCCTTTCTCAAGAGAGATGGGATTCAGAGTGATTTCTGGTGGCTGTCATCTTTCCTCTGCAGTAAGGTTTCTAGAAACAGCAGGAAAGGCCTGGAAGAGACAGTCTGCGATGGCAGAGGCCATCGTCAATTTTGGGTGTGTACTTTTCAACCTGCTCACTCGCCTTGTCAAACTGGAAGTTATTATTTTATATCATCTACTAATCATGTGCAGATATGTCTAACATACATTTTTATATTCTTTAAAGTTTGAAGGGGAGAAAAACAATCTCACTGATATGCTCTATGATGGGTATGGCACCCACGCACCCATCAGACTAAACATAGCCATTAGTATAATATATATTATAGGAATGATGGCTATGTGGCAATCGATATATTGAATCTACTATAAATCTTGAATGCTTTGTGTTAAAAATAATCCATATGAAAATATTTCAAACCTTCGCCAAGCAAAACTACAATTTTAGCCATATCCATTCAAGCCCAAGTCTTGGTCACCAGAAAATAATTTAAGTGACTGACCATGAGACAATACCCAATTAAATTCGGAAGAGAAATTAGCTGAAAAGCTACGAATGAGATAGCTGGTCAAGGCTACCATGTTCATATAAATGGAGAGAAGTAGTTGGGAATTGCTGAATTACAACAGAGACACTACTAATCTAAGAGATCAAGACACAGCTCTGGTGAAAAAAATGGCATCTTATAACATCAGAACCAAGGACAGTGACAAAGCTGTGTTCACTTCTCTAAACTTTAAATGTATTAGAAAAGAGCACTTTTCAAGCTCCTCTCTTCTTTACACTGCCTGGTCGAGCAGTACCTAATGATAACCTTTTTATATTTAATTTTTCCAGTGGTAGTAAATTTACTCCCATAGGGAAGAGTAACAATGTTGTAGCCCATGGCATTCTTAATTGTGCTTCTTTTTATTTTATAGCCCCTGGTTTTATTAATATGTATATAGCTTTTGGTTAGTGTGTACAGTGTTGCCATAGTATTGAGCATGCCCAGTATTGCCATTGCACTGAGCATGCCCAGTATTGCCATTGCACTGAGCATGCCCAGTAATTTTAGTTATATACTTGGTTACACTATACTGTTTATTTTTAAAAGTTTGCATTGGTATATATCTCATATACCATAGCATCAAAAATTTGAGCATGCATAGTTTCTTTTTAGCTAGTTACTATTTACTACAGTGAAATGCAACCCAGCCTTGTTGGAGGGCTGCAAGTCAGCTTATTACGTGACTGTATATACCTGGACATTAGTGATGTCCGCTCTTTTTTTGGCAAATTCACCTGAAGAATCTTTGTGTGAAAGGAATGAGTAGTTTGAATATATATACAAGGTGTGGCCATTCTCTTAGTAAGAACTAACTAGCTAGCTACCGAATTTTTTCTCACACTTCTCACACTTTCAATAACCAGTTTTAAACTTATGATTAATAAATAAATTACATGAATTCTTGTCCAATTTGCACTTGTAACAGTCAAAATTGCATCATCCAATTACTCGGGATCTTCCTCGTCCAAAATTGTTTTGTTCTCACATACGATTAGCTCATTTCCTCCATTTTTTAATTTTCCTATAGACTATCAACAATGATCATACAGATAGTGAGAGTATATTACCTCCGTAGGGATGACTATATTAACTGTGTACTCATTTTGTAGCCTCTGTTTTTTAATTTTGCAGCTTTAGGTTAGTGTGTACTGCAGTGCTGTAGTACTGAGCATGCTTAGTATTTAGTTACACCTGGATGCTGTTTATTTGTAATGTTTGCATTGGTTCCTTTACATAGCAACAAAAACTTGGGAACGATCAGTTTCTTTTTTAATTTTCACTAGCAACATATATTTACTTTTTATTAGAATAGATAAATGTAACTTGGTATATAATAGTATGGAGGATTTTTTGAGCCAGCCTTGCTGGAGTGCCTAAAGCAAGTTTATTTCCAAAATAAGTGCTATAACCTGACATTAGCTCTTTTCTTTTTGGCAAATTTACCTGCAGTATCTTTGAATGAGAGGAATGAGAAGTCTGTTGAATTAAAAAACATGGAAAATGCTGATATGATGAGACTTCTTGAGAACAATTATAACAAAATGCACCAAGTTCTATATACTGCTGCTCGGCTCAGAAAATATGAAAAATGGGCTCAGCATAATAATTTGCCTAACCTATAATAAATAGACCTTCACTTATATTCTAGTCCAATAATTGTACAAAGACAAAATTTCACTTTTGCTTCACCTCGTGCAAATTTTACTTGTTCAATTATTCACAAATTCGACTCAAAACCATCTGATTAACTATACTTTTGTGTGTATGTGTGCACGCGTGATGGGCGTGTGATGTGTGTGTGTGTGTGCAAAGCATACCAAAAAGGTCTTCGGCAAGTAGTAAATTGCCTGTCTCCCTCTGTATTAATGTAATTAACCTGCCCACAGCAATGTATTCTTTTTGCTCTTGTCTGTTGTTGTATGTGTGTGTGTGTATGTGCATGTGTGTGCATGTTTGCAGGAGTGTTGAGAGCCTACAGAGTGCTGCTACTATAATAGTCAAGTGGTAGTTTCTGAATTTCAAGAGAGTGTAAGTTATAACTGGCAATAATTATTTCCTATATATATTTGTGACATTTCTGGGTTGGTCAATTGTGAATGGAGCTCACTGGAACTTTTCTAATCTTAAAGTGAAATACACAGATATAATGGATAGGTAAGAAAGTCTTATATATGGTTTCACGTGTGCTGGTGATAGTAAACCGTGGGTGTAGTGTCAGGGACCCTCCTGACTGAGGACACGCTCTGACAACTGAGTGCTTAAAATGAATAGGAGTATATAGTGAGAACTCACATGATAAGAAGGAGGATGTGGTTAATTGTTTGTCAACCACCAGAAGCTATAGAGAATATACTAATGAGACCACATATGATTACCATTCAGCACGATCTGATTGGCAGAACTTTGGAGACAGAAGGCCACCCGAAATGTCATTTCAGGAGTGCCCAGCCAGAGGCTGATGTGTGATGATGTCATCAGCTGGACTGTGAAAAGAGTAGAGTGTTATCAGTCTAGGTAATACTAGAACTGAAGTTGTAAGTATGTATTGAGAACTGTATTGAGAACTGTATTTTGAGTATTACTGAGTTGTATTATTATGAAAGGACGGCACACCTCGTTTGTGCCTTATTTACACCTATTCTCATAAGTTGCTAGCTAAGGGCTAGACGGTGTTCGACTAGGTCCAATACCAGGGAACACAGACATAGGAGTGTGTCTGTTATTGGCTCCAGGGTCAACTGTGATAGGAAGATTACAGTTGGGCTGGGGCGACGCAGCTGTCCTTACTACACTGAGCTAAATCAGCTAGCGTAGGGTAGAGTGTGGAAGTAGACATTCACAAAAGGAAGCTGACATGTAGGAAGCATGTTATCAAAGTGTGTTTTCTTCAGACATGAAACAGTCCTCTAAGTGATTACTGATGTTTTATTGCTAGTAGAAAGCTCACCATCTTCTGGAATAGTAAACATGTTTATTAGTTCTCTGTGTTTGTACAGGGATATTCCCTCTTCCTTTTGTCCAGTACTTTATAGATAATATCCACTCTTGTAGGTATGTATAATGTTAGTATCTATCCTAAAAAGTATATATCCTAAAAAGACATGCAAACTCGGGTAGATAAAATTTACAAGTTACAATGAACACACCAGAAAATATAAAATGGATGTTTGGATTGATTCTTGTTTCAATTTTTTTCCCTCTCAAACTTGGCCCATCAAGCTCAATTGAAGTAACTACTGCCAACATTTAATCTACTCAGATTTTAAGTTGGTCTGTTCAAGCTTAACTGCTGTCATAAAATGAATCAGGTAGGTGAAGATGGCACCATTAGTCAACCTAAGTTGGTGAGGCATTATCACATCAACCATCCCATTCCATTAAGACTTTAAAACTGGTTTGTGTAGTAGAGTTGTTTTAGATTTGTTAGAAGGATTAGAACATAAGAACTTCCATGTGTACATGGACAATTATTATACTAGTCCTAATTTATTTCAAACGCTTACAAGTAAAGGCTTTGGTGCATGTGGTATAGCTAGGTATACTAGGAGGAACTTTCCTCCAAATTTAGTAACAAAAGCTTCGATTAGAAATAGAGGTTATTATGATTATAGGTCTAATGGTGCACTCCTGGCTTTAGTTTGGGTAGATAAACGGTCAATCTACATGATAACTAATATACATCCCGCGGAAAATAATTTAGTACCTCCTACTGTAAAAAGGCGCAAAATTGATGGTTCTAGAGAGGATCTGCCATGTCCCCCATGTTTGCCTGATTATCAGTCATTCATGAGAGGTGTGGACAGAGCAGATCAGAGAATAGGCTACTATAATTTGGGTAGAAAGTCTAGGAGGAATAGGCTACTATAATTTGGGTAGAAAGTCTAGGAGATGGTGGAAAAGGGTTTTTTCGTATTTGATAGAAGCTTGTTTATTGAATTCATTTATTTTGTTTTCTTCTGTCCGAGCTCCAATATCAGTAAGGAAGGGTAATTATCTAGAAGCTAGGATTGTTCTAGCTAAATCTTTGATTGGTTCTTTCTCTTCTCGGCAGCGTGCAGGTCAACGTTGTAGTCAGGCAAATAGTCAGCTAGATCGCCTCAATTTAAAACTAGGTCATTTCCCACAGTGCTGTGCAAAGAAGCGCTGTGTAGTTTGCATTAGTAAAGGTTACAGGCATGAGGCAAGGTCCCAGTGTTGTTTTTGTAAGGTTCCTTTGTGTGGTGGATCAACAGGCCGTGACTGTTTTCGTAAATACCATACCTTGGTGGACTATCAGTAATGTTTATGCACCCCCTGCTCCTTTCTGTGCTTCTCTCTTGTTCCCTGCTCCTTCGTCTACTTCTCTCTTGTTCCCTGCCCCTTCGTCTACTTCTCTCGTTCCCTGTCCCTTCGTCTACTTCTCTCGTCTCTCCAGTATTCAAGTGTTATTCTTATCCTGGTATCTCATGTTTGTGTAGAATAAAAACATGGTGAAATATCATGCCGGAGTCCAAGCAAGCTATACCCAAGACTGAGCAAGTTCTACTCTACCCGTGACAGCAAGACCGGAGCTCTACCCAAGACACTCCCTTACATAATTGTGTTTTATATTATGGTTTTATTCTAGTATGTGTTAGCATTTTCACTCTCTTATAAATTTTTTTTTGTATTATTATGTGTTAGCATTTTGATGGGGAAAACAACCCACTGGCTTTGCAGCTGGTAGAGGGTTTGTAAATAGATGCTCCATCTTGTGTTGGCATTATAATGTGTGTATAATAGTGTGAAAATATGAAAATATTCACCCCCAAGAAGATGACAAGGTTTTATAATGCTGGTTAGTTCTGCCCAGTTGGTAAGGAAGGCTCGACTTTTTTACAGGAAGTAGAGCTATCATGTGGCTGAATATGACCCAAGTTTCATGGGTGGAGTCCCTGCAGAACGGAAGATATAAAAATAATAAGTAAAATACCTCGTTAATTCATGAATAATTTGCCTGCGGCTACTAGGAATACGGCGTGCAATCGGTTAAATGCATTTTCTAACTTTTTTTAATTTTGACTTTTTCGATAATCGATTTAAATTTGCTCTTTGGATATATAGCAAATTTAAATCGATTCTCGAAAAGATATTGTATCTGTTTTATGTCAAATGAGAGTTTGTTGAGAGATTTTGTTACTCTACACTAGTCAGTCCCTTGATAGAGCTTCAGCTTCAATCAAATGGCTACAGGTAAAACAAACAGCATAGTATAGAGTACCTGTTTATCAGACTTAGAACAACAATACTCTCTGACCCCAGACCCAGGATTGTTGTTTTAGGGCAGAATTAAAGAAACCTCACACTTTGGTTTACCACACTGTTTATATATTATTTCAGGGATTAAAAATGTCAGAAAGTTGTGGTCTAGAATTACTAAACTATATCCATGATCATAATGGTCCACATAGCAAGTGATGATCCTGCATCCTGATCTTCAACTACATAGAATCAATATCAAAATCAACTAGTACTGATTCAACACTAGCTACTTCTTGCTCATCAACAGTTGTATTGCCAGTCATCGAGCACTCAGAAGTTGAACTACTGCAGCTCAGTCACATACTACAAGACTAATCTCAAACACAAAGCCAACACAATACATGAACACTACACTTGGGTGGCATTTATTCGATGTCAGAAAAAAAATGTGGGTTTGTATAAATCAAAAAGAGGAAATGTTACAGCTAATTATGCAACTTTTCATCAGTGGCCATACTTGTGGGTCCTAGACCAACCATTACTAGCTCTGTAGGTTAGCTTACTGCATTCTACAAGCTTTGAAGCTTCTAGATTGGATTTAGGTATAACACCGATTAAAATAATAATATTGATCACAGGCTTCCTTTAACCCTTAGACCGCTTTAGCTGTTATTGTTAAAAATACCCCAGACGCCGTGGCTGTTTCCTCCCCAATAACGCCGTTTTTAAATTAATCAAAAAACCACCGATTTTTAATCAACGCCTTTTTTTGTCGGTCGGCTGATTTATCACCAGATCTAGGCAGGATGCAAGTCGATCATTACCATTTACAGAACTCGAAGCCCTAAAGAAGTAAAGCTTCTCCAAAGTAAGTTGAGTACTTTGATATTAGTTATTGGGTCAGTTTAGCTTGTGTATAGGCTTCTGCCAACTAGCTAGCTAGCAATGGAGAATTAGCGCTATCTCTGGGATGAACTAAAGGTTCCTAGTTACAGATACTGTGTAGTGTAGATAGCTATGCTAAGCTAGACACGCTAATTATAGGCTTCTGCCAACTAGCTAGATAGCTATGGAGTATTAGCGCTATCTCTGGGATGAACTAAAGGTTCCTAGTTACAGATGCTGTGTAGTGTAGATAGCTAAGCTAGACACAATAAGCGCTAGCTCCTTCTAGTATTTAGAACTGTTGTACAGAGATACAAACACTAGCTTGTCTATAGGCTTCTGGCATCTAGCTATGGAATATTAGCCTCTGAGATAAACAAAGGGTTCCTAGCTACAGCTGCTGTGTAGTGTAGATAGCTATGCTAAGCTAGACACGCTAATTATAGGCTTCTGCCCAACTAGCTAGATACCTATGGAGTATTAGCGCTATCTCTGGGATGAACTAAAGGTTCCTAGTTACAGATGCTGTGTAGTGTAGATAGCTAAGCTAGACACAATAAGCGCTGGCCATATGTTAGCTCCTTCTAGTATTTAGAACTGTTGTACAGAGATAGAAACACTAGCTTGTCTATAGGTTTCTGGCATCTAGCTAGCTAGCTATAGAATATTAGCGCTATCTCTGAGATAAACAAAGGGTTCCTAGCTACAGCTGCTGTGTAGTGTAGATAGCTACGCTAAGCTAGATACGCTAAGCTAGATACACTAAGGGCTGGCTGTATGTTAGCTCCTCTGGTCTGTTTTACGTAGAGAGAAACACTAAGCGCTGGCATTTTCTTATCTCCTACTGATATTTTGTGCTCTAGCACTGCTAAATACCAGCAGGAGCTATATAGGAAAATGCCAGATCATAGTTTAGCTCATGAACTAACCTATCATTATTACTTCATTGTATACTTTGTGGATATCATTATAGTGATGAAGATATAGTCTGATTAGACTGCTGGAGCTGGAAGAGGTCTGGCTGACAGTTGCACTGCTGGAACTGGAAGAGATACTGCTAGCGGCACTACAAACCCTAACACAACCAACACCACCCTCCACCAACACCACCACTATCAACACCACCATCCACAGCACCAATAGCATCATCGTCACTACCACTATAACCTTCTTCATCATATCCATCAAAATCTTCATCACTGTCTTCAGCATCTAATAATCTTATAACATCATCTATATCTGTCCATCATTTGTAACTTACTTCAGGGTACTTGCCTACTTCAAAGAATATCTAAAAACAAAACACAACAGCCAACTAGCTGTCTGTATCCTATGTCAAAAGAAGAATAACAGATCTCTCAGATCAACTACAGCTGTAAGAATAAGCAGCTGCGCAATAAACCAATAAACGCTAATCTAAATCAATTACAACGCTCTTCAATGTACTTGCCTACTTTAAAAATGTTTTTAAAAAACATACAACAGCCAGCTAGCTATCGGTATACTTTCTCAAAAGAACAAGAACAGATCTCTCAGATAAAATACAAAGTGCAGCTGTAAGAATAAGCAGCTACGCAACAAACGCTAATAAAAATTTACATATTTAGGAGCGTGTATATACGCCACCGGCGTGTGAGAGTAGATTTCAATTGGCGTGTATAGACGCCACCGGCGGTCTAAGAGTTAATAAAGAAGGGCTCCTGGAAATCCATTGGTATAACTATACACTGTAAGCCAACTTTCTCTTTGCGGAAGCTTTTTTGGTTGCTCACACCTATGGATGCAGAAAACATTAGCATCGAAGTTACAGTCCAGCCAACAAGATGAAAGTTGTCAAAGAGAATAATGGAAGAAATATTAGTGTTTGAAGTGCAGCAATGGCTACAGCAAACTGGTCCAGGTCTTCTGCTTGAACTTCAAGAAGCTTGCATGGCCAAGTAGAGAGTCCAGATCCTTTAGTTGGCACAGTGACTCCTGATTATATACTCCCAGAGAGTATCTTACATGATCTTTGTCATCACAAGAACTGTAACTACAAATCAAGATTAAGTGCACCAAAGGATTATTATATTATAATATTATAAATCATCATAATTATTATGATGATTTTGGGAAAATAATTCAAGCTACAGAAGTTGTTGGTCAAATTATATCCATTGCAACTTATCAACTTACCCAGAGTTGCTATATGCATATAGGTGGCAAATTATAGCCTGAAGATTTCTTATTATATTCATCACTTGTTATAATCTAGGGCCTACTATAGAGGCTGGTTTTGGATGGATTGTGATTTGCAAAATACTTCAGCTTTTAGAATTTAGTCCACTATATCTCTAGAATTGGCCTATATTCTAATTACTGTAACTGCTGTAGCTAAATTAAGAGGATGGTTGACCAATATATCTTAGCAAAGGGAAGTTGTGGAATACTTTATTTGATAAAATAATGCTGTGTTAGAACTATTGCTTGCTATATTCCTACAAGATTGTAATGTTGTATGAACAGAGCATTTTGCTATTCACTGCACACTTTTTAAATATAATTATGATATAAGACTAGAGCACTATGACATACATGATTAATTTTGCCATGTCTCCCACATGTATTTTCAAATAAACATGTACACCTCATGTAGTACAACTAAACCAACACAATGCTTGGCTCACATGCATAAAACTCCATAATGATAGAGTCTAACTGAGTTATGACTGATTAATGCTCTATGATCAGTACTCCATTAGGTGTTCTACATCCTGGAACCCAAGTTTGTCGATGTTGTAGATTATTGTGCATTTTTCATGGTAGGTTTAATCTTTGAGGAGGCTTTTTTGTTGCTCTCTTGCCTACGGATGCAGAAAAGAAGATCAGCAAACTTGTATCAGTCTTCAGCTTGAACTTCAAGAAGCTACATGGCAATAATGGGGTCCAGGTAGTTTTGTAGGAATATGCTCACTGATCAGGATGTAAACCGCACGATATTTAAGATCAACTGAAATACCAAGCTTGCTTCTATATTATTATATCATTGGTATCAGTGTTTCATACAGGATTTGTTTTGGTTTGAGGAATGAGGGTAAGGAAAACCAACCTCTGTGAGGTCTGGGCCCCTATCCCCATGTGGATTTTTCTTTGGTGTTAATAATAATAATAATAATAATAATAATAATAATAATAATAATAATAATAATAATAATGAAAACAACAAGAACAACAACAACAATAATAATAATAATAATATCGAAATCATATATACTAATCATTATATTCAAATATGAAAAAGCATAAATATTGCTTTAAGGGGGGAAAGAGGGCTGAAAACACATATTTTTTCAAAACAAATTTGGGCCCAAAAGGGTTCATAATAATATGTCTGTAGTTTGAGTTTAAAGTTTCAGAGCAAGTGAATACTTGCATCAGAAGATATAGCCATTTTTATACAGTGCATTATTATTCCATTTCATTTCATTTCACTTCACATTGGAAGAGGTTCTCTCCCAGTCTCTTACCTGGCTACAATCGGGCGGTCGGCGATGATCGCCTACCCAAAATACAATTTTTATATATCAAAATGTTGCCAATTTTATGGAGACCCTTACCAGTCATTTGCGCAATGAATTGGCCAGGCGTGGGGGTAGTGCGCAACCTCTAAGACGAGCACATTTTTTTAGGTCACGTGTTTTTTAGTCAGTTCGCCAGAATCACTTGAAACTTTCACACTGTTGAGTTACGGGGAAGAGAACAGAGAAGCACTTTAACCCTCTCACCGCTGTAAGCGCCATATGGCGTAATGGACTTTAAAAATCGCTAATAAATCGATCGCTTGGCCTATAGTCATAATTTGCATACCACCGAAAAGAGCAACTATTACTCTATATGACGTCCAAAAATCACATCCGGAAACGCCGGATTAGTTAGCGCAAAATACGTGCAACTAACGACGGTTCGCGGTTTTGACGACCTAAAAATGAGTGGATGTTTAACGCTTAAAGAAGTACTTTCCCTGGTTTCTAGCGAGAATTTTGCTCTCACTGAGGATGAGTCAGAGGAAGAAGAAGGTGAAGAAATATGTGGCTACCTTGAAAATGCAAGTTCTGATCGTGCAGCAGTGCATTCTTTAGCCGCTGTAGTTGACCCTACTTTAGACCCTCAGGATTCTTCCTTTTGCTATAACCAGCTCTCTAGTTATAATGAAATTGATCAGGAAGCCTTCTCAGGTTAGCTAAAGTATCTACATATTTGTATTTGCATGTTCTTTCTCAAATAGTTGAATTTCAACAACATAATAAACCATTGTATTGCTGGGCTATAGAATCATATGATCAAATTTTGTAAAAAAACCCTCCGCTATATATTGCTATATGCCTAAATTATTATGACTAATGTTTACTAAATGCTAATTAAATGAGTAAATATATTATAAACATTTTTTGTTGATTAAATGTTAGATATTGATAGAGAAATTTAGCATAATGATATTCATATTTTGTGGTTGATAATGTGGTTAACTAATGAGATTACATTGTTTATAAACAATGGTGCTATCACATGACAAAATTACAACTGATATGAATGGATTGCTGATTTTATAATGATTTTTTGGGGTAGCTGGTATACTTTAGGAAAAATGTCCAGGAAAGTCAGCGGTGAAAGGGTTAAACAGAAAGGCCAAGGATTCAAGAAGAGTGACGACAAGAAGAAGAAAGCCCTACAGGCAGCTGTTGTTGAGCCTGTCACAGTAGCCGCGCCAGGCAAGTTTTAATGTTTATCTCCGTACTAAAAAAGCTGTTTCCTTCCTTTGTTAGTGAGTCTCTTGGATCCTGTAGGTGGGGTAGCGCCTTCTGTGAACCTTCACTTACCTTGCAATCAATTGCAAATGTCTGAAGAGAGGCCAGTTCCATTTGTGACTATGACCAGTGACTATGACCAGGAAGAAGTTGGCTCTCATGGATCGTTCAGCTGTTTCTGTGGCTGTTGCTAATGGAGCTCTACCTCTTTGGACTCGGGTGGTGTTGGAGAACTAGGTAAGGGTAATCGTATAATAAACTTAGATAAGCTTAGAGAGGTCATAGAAAGGTGTAATAAGTGTATTCATTGTGGTAACTGAGCCCCCTTGCAACTGAAGCCCGTAGGGCAGGCATGGTGTCTCATTTTTACTTTTTGTTTAAATTGTAGTAATACTCAAGACATCTCAAACCCTGTATCTGTAGAAGCATTCTTTGAACATTACTGGGTGCTCGCATTGCTGGAATTAGTCATTCTGGTCTGGAAGACATCACTGCAGTCATGGATATGTTGCCCCCTCTTAGTTCCACTTGTTTTTTTTTAAATATACTAGGTCAATTAGGGAGTGACGCAAATGCAGTAACAGAGTATTATGTTGGATGGCGCTCATAGGTTACATGGAGTGACACAAATGCAGTAACAGAGTATTATGTTGGATGACGCTCATAGGTTACATGATTTTTATAGGGTTAGGCATGAAGACATCATTGATGTTAGTATTACTGTTGACGGCACATGGCTTAGACAGGGCCACAAATCAAATTATGGCTTGGTTGCGGTGATGTCTGGGGACACTGGAGAAGCTTTAGATTATTATCTTATGTCTAAGTTCTGTCAAGCTTGTGTGCGAAGACCTGAAGATGAAACAGAAGCAAGTTACACAGAATGGTTTGAGGGTCACAAGGTAAATTGTGAAGCCAATTTTGAAGGCTCTTCGAGTTCTATGGAAGTTGTAGGAACACAAAAACTTTTTTAGTGTTCAGTGGAGAGACTGAAGCTTAGGTATGCACACATTAATTAGTGATGGGTATACAAATGCACATAAATGGTTGTTGGAAGTCGAGCCTTATGGTCCTAGTGTCTTTGGGTGGTGCTAGGGGGGTTAGTCGTGTGTCTATAGTTAAAATGCAAACCTAATATAGGGGAGCAATTAGAAATAATAGGATAAATTAATGTCCGAGGATCTTTTGTGCAAATGTTTAGGTGGTTATACGCAACCAAAATGAGTTTAATTCTGTTGTGTGGAGTAGAGCGGGTAAGACAGAACATATGAGTGCAACAAGTGTCAGGCTTGCTGTCGAGAGGCAGCAGAGTTCAATGGAGGCAGAGCATTGTGTGGTGGGGACCTGTAACATTTTTATTTTGTTTATGTGTCTTTTGCTTTCTATTGTCAAACAGAGATTACTGGAAGATACTTTTGTTTATGTGTCTATTTGTCAAGCTTAGGAATTAGTGGAGGATGACTTTTGTTTGTGTTCTATTGTTTTTCAGGGATTACTGGAGGGTGTCGGAAGACATGTGTGGAGGGTGACGATGGATGGACCTGGGCATGGGAGCCCTGCAAATGATGACGTGTTTATGTTTGCTAATTCAATATTAGCAAAGCAACATACATCTAACAAGTCTGATGCGTCTTTAATTTATGTGTATGTATATATATATATTATATATATATATTGTTGGTTTTCAGGTTGTAGTTAGGATGTAGGATACTGCTGTTGTTGAAAAAATAAAGGACTGAAAAGCCAATTGGTTGTTTTCAACATTTTGTTTGTACACACACAATTTAAGTAATGAGGGGATGTATTCTGGTGAAGCAGGGGGTGTTTCTGGCAGCTGGGATGTGATTACAAACTGCTTGGACTTCAAGGCTCAATATCTCTGAAGTGATTTTTTTTTAACCGTTCAAATGATAACTTGAATATTTTTTATCCTTCCATTAAAAACAATATATCATTTGAAAGCAATTTTTATATTCTACAACTTGCGCGAGAGTTTTTGTTTAATAGCATTACTAAAAAAGATCTATAGATGAAAATGTAACGTGATGTCATAAAGCTATGTTCAGAAAATGAGACAAAAAAACTTTTTTTCAAAATTTCAAGACGCGCAGTTTGTAGTGCTCATTATGATTGACTAATAGACCGAATAAGAGCCTCGCAAAGGTCGTTACTGCAACGTGGTTTACTTAACGGCTTACGGTCCGCACTGGAAGAGCCTATAATGAGCTAGGAAAAAATTATGGCGAAACAAAATAACAAAAGAGACTTACCATTAGAAAGCACAGACAGCAAGCTATATATAATTTGATATATAAATCGGGAAACTAGAGTGAATGCGAGCAAAGATATGGTACTTTATATGAGACTACGCGATACGCAGCCCTCTTTCCCCCTTAAGTGGTAGAGGGTTATCTAACTGCTTGTTGTTTATATGAGGATGAGATTCACTTTTTTTGAATAGTCACTCCAACATAATCTCTAGAGAGAAACATCCAGTGAGCAAATTTAAATTAGTTAGCCAGAAAATGATTCAGTCCAACATAGATGTTGATTTTAAATGTTCTTGTTTAGCTGTTGTTGTTTTACAAAACAGTTCAACATTATGGAAGGAGAGAACTAGACAAGAAAACCAAAAAGCAGATATGCCCCTATTCTTTTATCTAGCTTACTTCCAATACTTGGAACATGACACAAGTCAGCACATATATCTTCTCTTTGCTTCATTATTAGAGTCGGCCATCAGCTACAGCCTCTTTAGGACTTGAAAACACTCTCACAGAGAACTCCAGAACAAACGAAACAACGTAATAAGCCTCCATATATTCCATGAAATATTAATTGAATCTGGGTTTCTGTTTCTAACACATACCACTGCACAGGATAACACTTTTTATGATAATCCCTTCCCTACTCTCCACAACATCATAAAATAAATTATCTACATGTTGTTTTTCTGCAGTTACTAGAGGAATAGGTAACCACATCTGCAAAAAATGTCACCCAATTCAAATAGCAATGGTAAGCATGCTGTTCAAAATAACATGATATCTGTCATGTGTAGTGGTGACGTGCAATTCCCACAGCACACATTTAACTACTGAACTCTGAAAGGGCCTTGTCTGGGAATAGTGGTGATCCTCACTAAAAGACTTACCATGTACTTCAATAAATCTATCAGCTGAGCCAAGGAGTGTGTTGTTCAATGTTACTGTACAGGAATACCAGCAGTACCGCAGGGTGCCCGAATAGAAAGTCTTGTTAAAGCTCCCACTACTAGGTCTTGAGACTCCATCTGAATATTCCAAATTCCTCCATTGGTAAGTCAGAGGGGAAAACTGTACAACAGGGTCCACCATACAGGAGAATTGTACTGTCTGTTCAATTCTGAAAGGGCCTTGTCTGGGAATAGTGGTGATCCTCACTAAAGAGGCAGCAGCTTCAGCTCTTCTTTGCAATAGTACGTTACTAACTGCAAATATACAATACCTAAGTATAATATTGCAGTTCATATGTGACTGGAACTAGCTAGAGCTTACCTAAAATGGTTGATAGTAGGTACAACACGAGCATCTTAATTAATGTCGATTTTTTGGGGAACAATCAACTAGGATGCTAAAGGTCAGTTCACCAGACAAATGTGAGCAGCTGGACTCCACGGCGAAAGGTGTA